>CM038675.1:103983087-104583087 GCA_021605145.1 Aegilops bicornis | reverse complement strand
CAACAGCTTTTGTCCGTCTTCCCGGTGAATACACTTCAATTTCACGCCGTTGAGTCTTCTTCTGTACAGTGTGTTGTCGACAAACTGGTACATACTTGACTGCCGGGCTACTCTTTCCGCTTCTTCTTGCTCTTCGGGAAGTTCTCCTGTCTGAAGGAAACGAACAATCTGCTGTGCCCATGCTGGAGCTTGCGGCTCGACAACAAGGACTAAAGGCACATCTGCTGCTGCGGGAACATCCGCTTCTACGGCGAGAACCTGCGGCTCAGCCGGAGCTTGATGTTCCCCGGCAAGCTTGCCGGAGCAAAACTTGTCGGGAGCGTTTGCTTCAACGGAACAAACCCTAGGGCTTGCCGGAGCAGGCGCTCCTCAAAGACCCTTGGTGTTGATCTTGAGGACCTTCTTGGCGGCGGCTTCGGGGAGCTCTGCCGGAAAATAGTCACCAGAAATCAACTTCATCTTCTTGCTCTGTCCAGTTGATGGCGTTACAGACGGTTGAGTCAGTTTGAGCACAAAGATCCCTGGTTCCACAGGTAACTTAAGTGCGGCGCACTTCGACAGGCCATCGGCAATGTCGTTCTGAGCTCTTGGAACATGTTCCATCTGTAGGCCGTCAAAGTGCTCTTCTAGCTTTCTCACTTCATCAACGTAAGCTTCCATCAACGGACTTTGATAATTCTTGTTCACTTGGCGGACGACAAGCTGTGAGTCACCCCTGACAATGAGCTTCTTGATCCCAAGGTCTGCTGCGATCTCGAGACCGGCAAGCAAACCTTCATACTCTGCGGTATTGTTCGTTGCTTGCTCCTTGGGAAAGTGCATCCGGACCACGTGACTTGAGGTGCTCTCCGGTGGGTGCAACAAGTAGCACGCCCAAGACCGGGCGCCTTTGCAGCGAGAAGGCACCATCAAAGTACATCAGCCACTCTTTGCTTGCTTCCTTGACGGGATGCTCGCTTCGAATTTCTTCATCTTGTGTTGGCGTCCATTCTGCTATGAACTCCGCCAATGCTCTGCTTTGGATAGTCGAAGTGCTCTCAAACTTGAGGCCAAAGCTTGACAGTTCCAGTGCCCACTCGACAATCCTGCCTGTTGCTTCTGGGTTTTGCAGTATCCTCTTCAGTGGAAAACGAGTGACGACTGTGATCTCATGTGCTTGGAAGTAATTGTTGGGGAACGTAGCAGAAATTCAAAATTTTCCTACGTGTCACCAAGATCTATCTATGGATAAACTAGCAACGAGGGAAGGAGAGTGCATCTACATACCCTTGTAGATCGTTAAGCGGAAGCGTTCAAGAGAACGGGGTTGAAGGAGTCGTACTCGTCGTGATACAAATAACCTGATATCCTAGTGCCGAACGGACGGCACCTCCGCTATCAACACACGTACAGCCCGGTGACGTCTCCCACGCCTCGAACCAGCAAGGAGAGAGGGAGAGGTTTAGGAAGACTCCATCCACCAGCAGCACAACGGCATGGAGGTGATGGAGGAGCGTGGCAATCCCAAGCAGGCTTCGCCAAGCACCAAGGGAGAGGAGGAGGAGGAGGCAGGCTGCGCTGGAGAGGGAGGCTCTCGTGTGTTATGGGCAGCCCCTAGGCCTCATATATATAGGGGAAGGGGAGGGCTGCGCCTCCTCTAGGGTTTCCACCCCCTAGGGGTGGCGGCCAGCCCTAGATGGGTTTTGGGGGGGCGGCCAAGAGGGGGGAGGAGGCGCCCACTAGGTGGGCCTTAAGGCCCATCTGAACTAGGGTTTGCCCTCCCACTCTCCCTTGCGCTTGGGCCCCTTGTGGGGCGCACCAGCCCTCCTAGGGGCTGGTCCCTCCCACACTTGGCCCACGCAACCTTCTCGGGGCAGGTGGCCCCACTTGAGTGGACCCCGGACCCTCCCGTGGTCCCAGACATTACCGATATCGCCTCAAACTTTTCCTTGACCAAAACAGGACTTCCCATATATAAATCTTTACCTCCGGACCATTCCGAACTCCTCGTGACGTCCCGGATCTCATCCGGACTCCGAACAACATTCGGTAACCACATACAAACTTCCTTTATAACCCTAAGCGCCATCGAACCTTATGTGTAGACCCTACGGGTTCGGGAACCATGCATACATGACCGAGACGTTCTCCGTCAATAACCAACAGCGGGATCTGGATACCCATGTTGGCTCCCACATGTTCCACGATGATCTCATCGGATGAACCACGATGTCAAGGACTCAATCGATCCCGTGATACAATTCCCTTTGTCTAGCGGTATTGTACTTGCCCGAGATTCGATCGTCGGTATCCCGATACCTTGTTCAATCTCGTTTCCGGCAAGTCTCTTTACTCGTTCCGTAACACATCATCCCGTGATCAACCCCTTGGTCACATTGTGCACATTATGATGATGTCCTACCGAAAGTGGGCCCAGAGATACCTCTCCGTCCACACGGAGTGACAAATCCTACCTCGATTCGTACAACCCAACAGACACTTTCGAGATACCTGTAGTGCACCTTTATAGCCACCCGATTACGCCAGGACGCTTTGGTACACCCAAAGCATTCCTACAAGATCCGGAGTTGCACAATCTCATGGTCTAAGGAAATGATACTTGACATTTAGAAAAGCTTTAGCATACTAACTACGCATCTTTGTGCTAGGCTTAGGATTGGGTCTTGTCCATCACATCATTCTCCTAATGATGTGATCCCGTTATCAACGACATCCAATGTCCATGGTCGAAACCATAACCATCTATTGATCAACGAGCTAGTCAACTAGAGGCTTACTAGGGACATGGTGTTGTCTATGTATCCACACATGTATCTGAGTTTCCTATCAATACAATTATAGCATGGATAATAAACGATTATCATGAACAAGGAAATATAATAATAACTAATTTATCATTGCCTCTAGGGCATATTTCCAACAGTAATGGCGCAGCTTTCTCGAGGCCATGAGAAGGCCGAAAAGCAATTTCTGCACACCAGAGTACCTTGACCTAGCCCCCTGCAGAAGGGAACTGACAAAGTAAACTGGGCGCTGCACCATTCTTTTTCTCGCATCTTCTCACGCTACCGCTGCAGATCCATCTTTGTCGGGACCAGAGCTTGCCGGTGAAGTCCCCTGCTTGTTGCTGGATGCATCTGCCATGGAGGCTGGCTCATCATCCGCCTCCCTCTCCGCTACTAACGCAGTACTAAGCACTTGATTGGTTGCTGCTATATATAGCAGCAACTTCTCTTGTGGCTTAGGTGCAACAAGTGTTGGAGTGGAGGACAAGTATCTCTTTAAGTCCTGCAGTGCAGCCTCCGCTTCCGGAGTCCATTTCATTGGACCTGCCCTTTTCAATATTTTGAAAAATGGCAGGGCACGCTCAGCGGACCTAGAGATAAACCTGCTGAGAGTAGCTACGCAACCAGCAAGTCTTCGTACATCCTTGACGCGCTTTGGTGCTTCAATCTGCTCAATGGCCTTGATCTTGTCGGGATTGGCTTCAATTCCCCGCTGAGACACGAAGAACCCGAGAAGCTTGCCGGAGGGGACTCCAAACACACACTTCTCGGGGTTGAGCTTGAGGTTGATCTTGCGCAGATTTGCAAAGGTTTCGTCTAAATCTTGAATCAGAGTCGCCTTGTCCTTGCTCTTGACCACTATGTCATCCATGTAGGCTTCCACATTTATGTGTATTTGTGGCTCAAAAGCGTCATGGACTACCCTTGCAAATGTTGAACCAGCATTCTTTAAACCGAAAGGCATCCGTGACGAAACAAGATGTGCCGCATGGGGTGATGAATGTGGTCTTCTCCTCATCCTCTTCTCGCCATGAAGATCTGATGGTATCCTCGAGTATGCAATGAAAGCAAGTCACATCCGGCCGTGGAGTCAATAATCTGGTCGATGCGCCGCAAGGGAAATGGGTCTTTGGGACAAGCTTTATTGACATCGGTAAAGTCGATACAAAGCCTCCATTTCCCGCTTGCCTTGCGCGCATCACGACTGTGGTTGGCCAACCACGTAGGATGGAGCACTCCTCCGACAAGGCCTGCTGCTTCCAATTTCTTGATTTCTTCTGCGATGAATTCTTGGCGCCCACCGCTCGCTTCGACTTTCGCTTGACGGGCGCGCGATGAGGACAGATGGCAAGATGGTGCTCGACATTTTCCTGGGAACACCAGGGATGTCAGACGGTTGCCACGCAAATACGTCGACGTTCGCCCGCAGGAAAGCAACGAGCGCGCTTTCCTATTTAGGGTCGAGAGTGGCACTGATGGTAAAGGTACCACCAGTGCCATCCTCCTTGGCGGACACCCTCTTGGTCTCTGGTGGAGCTGCCATTCTCTTCTTACACTTGCCGGTGGAGCTCGATGGTGCGTCCTCGATGGTAGCGCAACACTCCGAAGAGGTGCGCTTGCCGGAGTGGGCATCAGATCTCTTGCCGGACTTGGTCTTCTTCTTCGCCCCGGGAGCTTCAACGGCAAGTGACTTGCGATCTGCTGCCGCTGCTTCCGGTAGATCTTGTCGGGCGCAGATAAGAGCATCCTTCTTGTCGCCAGGACAGAGATGACACTTATCGGGCCTGGCATCTTCAAAGATGTTGTATGCATAGTGAGAGGCTGCCATGAATTTGGCGAGTGCCGGACGGCCGAGTATCCCATTGTAAGGCAATGGAAAGTCAAGAATGTCAAAAGTGACCCTCTCGATCCTGAAGTTCAACTCGCTGCCAAATGTCACCGCAACGTGACCTTTCCTTCGCTTGCTCCTTCCCGGATTGATTCCTTGAATGTGCCGGTCTCTTCGAGCTCGCCATCGTGGATCCGGAGTTTCGGAGTACCGCCGGAGGAGATCAGGTTCAAGCCGGCCCCGCCGTCAACTAGCATCTTAGTGACCTTGAGGTTGCGGATAGTTGGTGAAACCAACATCGGCAAGCACCCGACCGCAGTTATGCGATCAGGGTGGTCTTCAATATCAAAGATGATAGGCGTGCTGGACCATTTCAGAGGCTTGCGTGACTCGACGGGTGGTTCTGCCGCATTGACTTCCCGCACCCACTGCTTGAGCTGGCGGTGTGAAGTATGCAGAGAAGCACCGCCGTCAACGCAGTGACCTCTGCGGGCTTTCTCGAACTCCTGCTCATCGGTCTCGTCATCATCCATATCTTCATCGTAAATGCCGTCATCTTCATCCTTGTCGCGGCCGCGAGAGGTCTGCTCCTTGCCGCTGCTTGGGCTTGCCAAGGCGTCCTCCTCGGCCGGGCGTTTCTTGCCGCTCCTCCGGCACCTTCCCGGGCCTTCTCCTTGTCGTGTCGCTCATATTCAGCCTTTGTTGCTCGACAAGCTGCTCGACCTTCTTGCAGCTCTGGAGGTCATGGCCCTTGGTGCGGTGGATCTTGCAAGATCGCTTGTTGGTGCCGTCACCGCTTGTCGGCGACCGCCACAGCTGGTAGTTGGTGCTCGGCAATCTCCTCGCCGAGCTACCAGCTTTGGCTTTCTTGGCGCCACCTCCGCTGCCGGACTGCTCAACGACTAGCACATCTTTGCCTTTCTTCTTCCCTGTTGTTCCGCCGGTTTTTCTTTGCCGGGCAGCCTCCTCACTATCAGATCCTCCCGCTTCAGATTCTCTCCGGGAGTTTCCTCCCTTCCTCAAAGACGTGCACACTTGTCGGCCAGGGCATATAGCTCACCGACGCCTCTCGATCTTGCACATCGCCATCTCCTCCCGCATCTCGCGTTTCGCACGCTCGATGGAACGCGCTGATTACCGCGCAGGTGGTGGACATCTGAGATGTTATGTCAGACGCGCTGAATCTCTGAATGTACTTTGCGCAGGGCTCTCCTTCCTTCTGGGCGTGCAGATGAAGGTCTCTCTCTTGGACATGAGGCTTGTGGCAGACTGTAAAGGCGCCGAAATACTGATGGCATTGGTCTGCCCAGGTGGATATGGAGTTGTCCGGCAAGTGCATGAGCCAGATCTCGACATTGGGCTTGAGCACCGGCGAAAGTAGTTGGCCAGGATCTTGTCGCCCCGCTTCGCAGCTCGCACCGCTGATGGTGTAGATGCTGAGGAACTCCGACGGATGCGACTTGCCGTCGTACTTCTCTGCACGTCGGCTTGAAATTCTTCGTGGCCGGGCCACCGACTTGCCGCAGCTCACGAGTGAACGCAGGGCAACCTACCGCGTATGGCAACTCGCCCGTTCCCCGGTGCATGCATGTCGACAGAGGGCCCAGCTGGCGCTGGTCCGGCTGACGCCGCTTCTCTTCGGGCGCCGATGCGGTACGAGCGTCTTCTTCTTGCCGCTGCTCGTGAAGAACTTGGCGCTGATCGCGACGAGCTCGTGGATCTGATGATGCGGTGGAGTCGCTGTCGAGGTGGATCCGGCGAGTCGGCGATCTTGGCCTTCGGGGTGGAGAGTGCATGGTGGTTGCACCCCCACCGGTTTCGTCGCCATCGGCTCGTGCCTGGCAGTCCTGCCGCGGCAGCGATGTACTCGGCTGCCGCGGAGTGTCGCCGTTGGCGAAGCCGATGAGACTCTGAATGGTGGCCCTCCATTCATCGATCTTGTCTGCCGTTGGAGGGTAATCCAGGAGCAGTTGAGCTCGCGCCAAAGCTTCTGCTGGAGTGGTGGGCGGCAGTGGCGAACGGCGCGAGGAGCGGGATATGCTCGGACTTCTAACTATGTTAGAAGGAGCAGTATCCCGTCCAGGCGACCGTGTCTCGCTCGTGTCAGCATGTTGGCGTGCATGCTGGTCTTGAGCACCCCGAGATCCACCAGCTCGATCTTGGCCCAACGAACGTATGGCAGTGCGAATACCATGACGCTGTCGGTCCTGCACCTCCTGAGATGGGTGCGGTGCATGTACGGACGCCGAGGTCTGCGCAGCCTTGTCCTTGGACCTGGCAGTACCGTGGGCTCCCTCGTCGATGCCCGTTCTTCCGCCGGCGTCTACCCCACCACCCGTTTTCTCCGGTGGTGGTGGGATCGACGTGGACGGAACAGCTGCCGCCGAAGCCTTCTTCTTCGGTGGCATGTCGATGAAGAAGATGAAGATCTAGCTCATGTGAATGTCAGATCAGGTTCACACAACCTCGACGCCCCCTACCTGGCGCGCCAAAGATGTCGGGGAAACTGATCCACGAACACCTATGGGACCGGCGGACCGAGCCCCTTTTGGTTCGGCGGAGGGCGGAGATCGCACGAAGAGCGGATCGAGGCGGCACCACGAGCAATTTACCCAGCTTCGAGCTCTCCGGAGAGATAACACTCCTACCGCTGCATGTCCGAAAGTGTATTGAGTTCTTGCTCGAGCTACTGAGTGCTAAAGACACACTAGCTGGCAGCGAGACCGGCGTGAGTGTTTTTCTGCCTTGAACCCCCCTCTACGCTGCGCATGGGCCTCCTTTTATATGCTAAAGGGTCTCCGTCAGGTGGCAACGTAGACAAGGGTAAAAATGGAAAAGGAATTGCGGTTGGTACAACTACCTGCATAGTGTATCATACCTAACCCTGACGGCAGGGGACAAAGGCATTAAATGCCCGTCTACGTCGCCCAAATAGTGCAGAAAGGGACCTTTAGGGACGCCACCGCTTGCCACGATGGCAATCTTGTCATTGCCGCTTGATCACAAGATCACCGCCGTCAAGACAGCCTCTTGCCACGCTGGCGCTGAAAGGTCCTGTGGCGACACGTTGGTGGATGTGCTGGAGCGCTGCACAGAGTGGTAGTTTGCCGCGCAAGCACCTTTGCCGCGATGCGTTGTCTTGTAGCGTCCGGAAGCTTGTCGCTCACTGGCCTCGCCAGACGCTGCGTGGCGTCGCGGCAAGTTCCTTGAGATGCCTTGGTTGGCCTTCCGGCAAGCTCCTCTTGCCGGGCCTTGTCTCCTTGGCTTGAATACTTTGTTCTTGAATGGCTCCAAAGGAACCACGGAGGACCTTGGCGGTCACCCGGCAAGCCTTGCCGCGGGGTGCTGCAACTGCCCGTGCACAAGTTCGGGATACTAGGGTACCCCTACTCTAGTACACCGACAAACTTAGTCCCGATAGTATTTTGCATGTCTATGTTGTTGTAGATCAATAGCTTGCATTGTTGCTTCCCTATGTTTTTATATATGTTCCTAGAGAAAACTATGTTGAAAGATGTTAGTAGCAATGATGCGGATTCGATCCGTGATCTGAGGGTTATCCTCGTTGCTGCAAAGAAAAATTATGTCCTTGATGCACCGCTAGGTGACAAACCTATTGCAGGAGCAGATGAGACGTTATGAACGTTTGGCTACCTCAATATGATGACTACTTGATAGTTTTGTGCACCATGCTTTATGGCTTAGAACCGGGACTACAAAAACATTTTTGAAATGTAATGGAACATATAAGATGTTTCAAGAGATGAAATTGGTATTTCAGACTCATGCCTGTGTCAAGAGGTATGAGACCTTTGACAAATACTTCGCCTAAAAGATGGAGGAGAATTGCTCAACTTGTGAGCAAGTACTTAGATTGTCTGAGTACTACAATCGCTTGAATCAAGTGGGAGTTAATCTTCCAGATAAGATAGTGATTGGCAGAGTTATCTAGTCACCATCACCAAGTTGCTGGAACTTTGTGATGAACTATAATGCAAGGGATGACGAAAACGATTCCCTAGATCTTCGTGATGCTGAAATCGACGAAGGTAGAAATCAAGAAAGAGCATCAAGTGTTGATGATTGACAAGACCACTAGTTTCAAGAAAAGGGTAAAGGGAAAGAAAGGGAAACTTAAAGTAGAATGGCAAGCAAGTTGTCACTCCCGTGAAGAAACCCAAAGCTGGACCAAAGCCTAAAACTGAGTGCTTCTACTGCAAAGGAAATGGTCACTGGAAGCGGAAATACCCTGAATATTTGGTGGATAAGAAGGATGGCAAAGTGAACAAGGGTATATTTGATATACAGGTTATTGATGTGTACCTTACTAGTGTTTATAGTAGCCCCTAAGTATTTGATACTTGTTTGGTTGCTAAAAATTAGTAACTTGAAACAGGAGTTACAGAATAAACAGAGACTAGTTGAGGGTGAAGTGACGATGTGTGTTGGAAGTGGTTCCAACATTGATATGATCATCATCGCACACTCCCTATACTTTTGGGATTAGTGTTGAACCTAAATAAATGTTATTTGGCATTTGCGTTGAGCATGAATATGATTTGATCATGTTTATTGCAATACGGTTATTCATTTAAATTAGAGAACAATTGTTGTTACATTTTACATGAATAAAACCTTCGATGGTCATACACCCAATGAAAATAGTTTATTGGATCTCGATTGTAGTGATACACATAATCATAATATTGATGCCAAAAGATGCAACGTTGATAATGATAGTGCAACTTATTTGGCGCTGCCGTTTGGGTCATATCGGTATAAAGCGCATGAAGAAACTCCATGCTGATGGGTTTTTGGAATCACTTGATTATGAATCATTTGATGCTTGCGAACCGTGCCTTTTGGGAAAGATGACTAAAACTCCGTTCTCCGGAACAATGGAACGAGCTAGTGACTTATCGGAAATAATACATACTGATGTATGCGATCCAATGAGTATTGATGCTCGTGGAGGGTATCGTTATTTTCTGACCTTCACAAGATGATTTGAGCAGATATGAGTATAACTACTTAATGAAAAGTCTGAAACATTTGAAAAGTTCAAAGAATTTCAGAGTGAAGTTGAGAATCATCATAACAAGAAAATAAAGTTTCTGCAATCTGATCGTGGAGAAGAATATTTGAGTTATGAGTTTGGCCTTCATTTAAAACAATGTGGAATAGTTTCACAGCTCACGCCACATGGAACACCACAGCGTAATGGTGTGTCCAGACGCCATAACCGTACTTTATTGGATATAGTACAATCTATGATGTCTCTTACCGATTTACCACTATCGTTTTGGGGTTATGCATTAGAGACAGCTGCATTCACTTTAAAAAAGGCACTAACGAAATCCGTTGAGACGATGCCTTATGAACTGTGGTTTGGCAAGAAACCAAAGTTGTCGTTTCTTAAAGTTTAGGGCTGTGATGCTTATGTGAAAAAGTTTCAACCTGATAAGCTCGAACCCAAATCGGAGAAGTGCGCCTTCATAGAATACCCAAAGGTAACTATTGGGTACACCTTCTATCGCGGATCCGAAGGCAAGTTATTCGCTGCTAAGATGGATCCTTTCTAGAGAAGGAGTTTCTCTCGAAAGAAGTGAGTGGGAGGAAAGTAGAACTTGATGAGGTAACTGTACCTGCTCCCAAATTGGAAAGTAGTTCATCACAGAAATCAGTTCCAGTGATGCCTACACCGATTAGTGAGGAAGTTAATGATGATGATCATGAAACTTTGGATGAAGTTACTACAGAACCTCGTAGGTCTTCTAGAATAAGATCCGCACCAGAGTAGTACGGTAATCCTGTTCTGAAAGTCATGTTACTAGACCATGATGAACCTGCGAACTATGAGGAAGTGATGATGAGCCCAGATTCCGCGAAATGGCTTGAGGCCATAAAATCTGAGATATGATCCATGTATGAGAACAAAGTATGGACTTTGATTGACTTGCTCGATGATCGCAAGCCATGTTAAATAAATGGATCTTCAAGAGGAAGACGTACACTGATAGTAGTGTTACTATCTACTAAGCTCGACTTGTTGCGAAAGGTTTTCGACAAGTTCAAGGTGTTGAATACGATGAGATTTTCTCACTCCTATCGATGCTTAAGTATGTCTGAATCATGTTAGCAATTGCCACATTTTATGAAATCTGGCAAATGGATGTCAAAACTGCATTCCTTAATGGATTTTTTAAAGAAGAGTTGTATATGATGCAACCATAAGGTTTTGTTAATCCTAAAGGTGCTAACAAAATGTGCAAGATCCAGCGATCCATCAATGGACTGGTGCAAGCATCTCGGAGTTGGAATATACGCTTTTATGAGTTGATCAAAGCATATGGTTTTATACAGACTTTTGGAAAGGCCTGTATTTACAAGAAAGTGAGTGGGAGCACTACGGCCTATCTGATAAGTATATGTGAATGACATATTGTTGATCGGAAATGATGTAGAATTTTCTGGAAAGCATAAAGGAGTATTTGAAAGGAGTTTTTCAAAGAAAGACCTTAGTAAGGCTACTTACATATTGAGCATCAAGATCTAGATAGATCAAGACGCTTGATAATATTTTCAATTAGTACATACCTTGACAAGATTTTGAAGTAGTTCAAAATGGAACAGTCAAAGAAAGAGTTCTTGCCTGTGTTGCAAGGTGTGAAGTTGAGTAAGACTCAAAACCTGACCATGGCAGAGAACAGAAAGAGAATGAAAAGTCATTCTCTATGCCTCAGTCATAGGTTCTATAAAGTATGCTATGCTGTGTACCGAACCTATTGTATACCTTGCTCTGAGTTTGGCAAAGGAGTACAATTTTGATCTAAGAGTAGATCACTGGACAGCGGTCAAGAATATCCTTAGTGAGGACTAAGGAGATGTTTCTCGATTATGGAGGTGATAAAAGAGTTCATCATAAAGAGTTACATTGATGCAAGCTTTTACACCGATCCAGATGACTCTAAGTCTCAATCTGGATACATATTGAAAGTGGGAGCAATTAGCTAGAGTAGCTTCGTGCAGAGCATTGTAGACATAGAATATTTGCAAAATACATACGACTCTGAAATATGACAGACCCGTTTACTAAACTTCTCTCACGAGCAAAACATGATCATACCTTAGTACTCTTTGGGTGTTAATCACATAGCGATGTGAACTAGATTATAGACTCCAGTAAACCCTTTGGGTATTGATCACATGATGATGTGAACTATGGGTATTAATCACATACAGATATGAATATTGGTGTTAAATCACATGGCGATGTGAACTAGATTACTGACTCTAGTGCAAGTGGGAGACTGAAGGAAATATGCCCTAGAGGCAATAATAAAGTTATTATTTATTTCCTTATTTCATGATAAATGTTCATTATTCATGCTAGAATTGTATTAACCAGAAACATAATACATGTGTGAATACATAGACAAATAGAGTGTCACTAGTATGCCTCTACTTGACTAGCTCGTTGATCAAAGATGGTTTTGTTTCCTGGCCATAGACATGAGTTGTCATTTGATTAATGGGATCACATCATTAGGAGAATGATGTGATTGACTTGACCCATTCCGTTAGCTTAGCACTTGATCGTTTAGTATTCTGCTATTGCTTTCTTCATGACACATACATGTTCCTATGACTATGAGATTATGCAACTCCCTAGTACCGGAGGAACACTTTGTGTGCTACCAAACGTCACAATGTCACTGGGTGATTATAAAGGTGCTCTATAGGTGTCTCCGAAGGTACTTGTTGGGTTGACGTATTTCGAGATTAGGATTTGTCACTCCGATTGTCGGAGAGGTATCTCTAGGCCCACTCGGTAATGCACATCACTATAAGCCTTGCAAACATTGCAACTAATGAGTTAGTTGCGGGATGATGTATTACATAACGAGTAAAGAGACTTGCCGGTAACGAGATTGAACTAGGTATTGGATACCGACGATCGAATCTCGGGCAAGTAACATACCGATGACAAAGGGAACAACGTATGTTGTTATGCGGTCTGACCGATAAAGATCTTCTTAGAATATGTAGGAGCCAATATGAGCATCCAGGTTCCGCTATTGGTTATTGACCGGAGACGTGTCTCGGTCATGTCTACATAGTTCTCGAACCCGTAGGGTCCGCACGCTTAACGTTACGATGCGATGTTATATTATGAGTTTATGAGTTTTGATGTACCGAAGGAGTTCGAGTCCCGAATGAGATCGGGGACATGATGAGGAGTCTCGAAATGGTCGAGACGTAAAGATCGATATATTGGACGACTATATTCGGACTTCGGAAAGGTTCACCGGAGAGTTACGGGAATTCGCCGGGGAGTATATGGGCCTTATTGGGCCATACGCGAATAGAGGAGAGAGGCCGAAAGGAAGGAGGCGCGCAGCCCCCCTCTGGTCCAAATTGGACAAGGGGTGTCGTGGAATTGGCACGGCAGATGTCCTCATGAAAGGACTTAGTCGTAGGGCCATCGTACGGGTTAACCTAGAGGGTTAAAGCGGACACAAGACACGGGAATTATATCGTTCGGCCCCTTCGATGAAGGTAAAACCTACGCCCAGTTGTGGTGTGATTGATATGGTTTCGCGGCTAGGGAGCAATAGCTTTGCCTTAGCCTCGAATTCTCTGTCCCTAACTTCGCCGCCGGTCGTCCCCTTATATACACGGGTTGGCCTTGGTCGGTCTCATGTAATCCCAATCCGGCCCATCCAAGAGTCCGGCTTGGTCTCTCCTTTCTTGTCTTACAACACAAGCTACAATACTAAGGCGGTTTACATGTATGGACCTTAATTCGCCTCTGGGCTCCAGGCCTCCATATGGGCCTGGATCATGAACGAGGGTAAACCGGCCCTTCCGGGGCGGTTCACACTCCGTAGTTGTATCCCCAACATTAGGCCCCAGATTGACTTGAACCGGTTCAGGTTAATCTTCTACATCTTCAGGCAACTCTTGATCTCCTCTGTAAACCGCCATGCGCTTGAACCGCCGTGACATCATCCTCTGATCTTCGTGTCAGGGCACCCTGACGTCATTTTGAACAAAAAGATCCAAACAGTAAGATTCCCTTCATTAAGGCTATCCCGGAAATCGAGGCGGCCGCTGCACCTTCCGCCGCTTTTGACTCCTCGATTCTTGCGCCCGTTGATTGCTCCGGTCCCTTATAAATAGACCGGTCGGGCCATTCTCTTCTTCTTCTTCCTCTCTTCTTCTTCCTCGCGACCCGCCGACCCTGAAGCTCTTGCCGTCGCCCTCAACCTTCGACCGACGCTTCACGCCGGGCCGCTGCATCAACCTGATCCTACCAGAGTTTCAGCGCTCCTCCGCGGTTTCCGCTCGTCAGGTAAGGTTTCCTTCGAACCCTAGATCTCATCTGAACTCTGTTCGTCTCATAGTTCGTAAGCGTTCGTACCGATTCTTCATACTTGCTCCGCCATGGCCGTACGGCTCAGCCGTACCGCTCATCCTGTGCAAATGGCTGCTTTCGCCGTCCATCCGACTCTATGCATCTTCCCCTTTTCTGTTCAGATCCTTTATCTTAACATGCCTGAACCTTCCTGCGCTGTACGAGGTTTGCATAAGTCGTAGAAATTTTCCTTACTGAACTCCGGTAGATCTAGATTATTTTCATTCGCGTGGGAAACCTGTTTCTGTCTATACTTAGCAATACTTTCAGCTCTGCCTCCTCTGGCGGTTTAACTTTTGATAGCTAATCCGTCACTCCATTAGTCCTCAGTTAAACCGGAATGTGAAGCCGGCTGCTGAATTGCCGGTTTAACAATATCTGCAACGCCTGACCCGTTCAATGGTGAACCGTTTTCTTCCTTTCTTTCGCAGCTTTAATCTTCCGGAATGGCTCCTCAGTTTTCCGCTTGCAACTGGGTCCGGTACAAAATCACTGAAACGCAGCTCAACGGCTATGTCACCACTGGCGGTTTGGCTCCAAAAAATGTCCTCCATTGGCGTATTCCGGAGGGCGAGTTTCCTCCGATCCATGGCGGAGAAGTAATTGTGTTTATGCAGCACCTAGACCGGGGGTTCTGCCCGCCCGGTTCAAAAATTTTCCGGGACGTCCTTGCCAGTTTGCAACTCCATCCGCAGGACATCGGCCCGAATTCTGTGTCGAATATATGCAACTTTCAAGTCTTCTGTGAAGTCTATCTTTAAGAAGAACCATCTGTGGAGTTGTTCCGGGATTTTTTCCATTTGAACCGTCGCACAGAATTTTCTGATGGTCCTAACACGGAGTTGGGCGGCGTTTCAATCCAGAAGAGGAAGGAAGTCGATTTTCCTCACGCCAAGCACCACAGCCATCCAAAGGACTGGAACCAAACCTGGTTCTACCGCTTAACATCGCTTCGCCAACGAAAAACCCCTTGCCGGGTTACCGTTCTCACCGCTCCGCAACCAGCATCCGCTGCCTTCACGCTTAACCGCCGCGGAACGGAAGAACTTCGCACCGCAAATAATCAAGCTCCGGGCTCTAATGGCCAATGGTTTAACCGGCGTGGATCTTGTGCGTTGCTGGGTCTCTTGGGGCGTTTTGCCACTAAGCCGCCGGCCCGGATTGATGCACGAGTACACCGGCAGCCTCAAAGATCCTCAAAGGCGTCACGAGCTGCCCATAACTGAACAAGAGGTCACCGAGATCGTCAAGAAGATGCTCGATGAGCCAATCTCCGTCTGCAGCCTAACCGGGTTGGCTCCATTTTGTGCCGCCAACAAACCGCCGGCGGTAAGCTCTACGCACTGCCTTTCAGGCTCTTAATACTCCGTTGATATGCGCTAATCCTTGTTACTTCTCAGGCTGACAGCTCCTTCTGGAAACGCACCAAACCGGTTCGGGCGCCGCGTGTAAAGTCCAAGGCCACTAAGAAAACAGGCAAGAAGAAGACCGCCGAGTCCTCTGATCCGCCGGAGGACGAAGAATCAGAAGCTGAGGTAAACCGGCTTTCCGCTTTGTGTTTCTTCCTGCATATGCTTGGCCCCTTTACATTCCTTTTTTCTGACAATTTTCTTCCCAGGATGACGCTGAAGCCAGTCATGCCGACCCTGTTGAGGTAATCCTTCTTTCCTCCGAATCCGATCTTGTGCCGGTTAAGAGAATTCGTCGCGCTGTCCGGAAAGTGAAAAAATATCATTCCTGTGCTTACTTGAATCCAAATCTTTCCTTGAAGACACAGCAGGCTGAAGAGCGCCGTACAACCCGACAAGATGGCCAGCGGATTACCTCATCCGGTTTACGGACACACCAACCGGAAGCGTCGTCCGTAGGTGACTTGCTCTCCTGAAAAGCGTTATCCCTTAAAAGGTTTCTTCCGATGTCCTCTCAATCCGTCTGACCCGAATTATCAGGCCTCTTCCAACTCATCTGGCGGTTCATCCACCACACAACTGCCTCCGCTGAACATCGCCGCAGGGTATGTAATTGCTGTCCGTCAATTCGATTCACCATTACCTTGGTCAATTTGTCTTGATCCAATTCTGAATATTGCAGCACCAAGGCTCGCTTGAGCAAGAAAGCGAAAACTCTTGATCCTACTCCGGATGTTGATCCGGAGAAAACCCCAGAACAACCACACGAAAATCCTGAAGCTGCCAAGGAAAGCTCTGGCGAGTTGTACAAAGACGACACTGCTGACCCGCCAGAAGTTGAACCGGAGGTCCAAGTGGAAACTTCACAGCCTGCTCCATCAAACCCGTCCGCCGAGCCGGTCATGACTGTTGAACCGCCGAGCCAGAGCAAAACGACATCGAGCCCAAACAAGACCGCTGAAAATGACGATGTTATTGTGACAGGTACTGGCTACACTGCTCCTAGCCAACCGGTCGCTTTAGCAAAGCACAGCATCAAAGAAAGTTCCACTACTATGAGCAAGGACAAGGGGAAGACTGATATGTCGGCTTACGACAATTTCTCTGCCCAAGAGCTTCATTCCGGCTTTCTGAACCGGCTTTACACAAGCCGTGACTTTGAAGCCGGTCTAGTAAATCGCATGAAGGACCGCTATGAGGTAATGGGCTGACCTTTCTTTTATTTTAACTGCATAGTAGCCCCCAAGGGTCGGTTTAACTTTGTAAAGTTAAACCGGGACTTAAGGTGTGTCTTCATAGCAAATTGAGATCAACTAGCCATTAGCCCCCAAGTGCCAAGTTGAATACTTGTATTAAGCTTGGGACTTGTATAATGAAACCACTAACATGCTTCCTTTGTCATCAGAATAAAATACACCAAGAAGTCAGGCAACTCAAGGACCTCCGAAGCAATCTGGAAACCCAAATATCAGAAGCCACCAAAGCCAAGGATGAGCTAAAAACTACCCTGACCACCATGGAACAGCTGAAGGAGTGGTATAAATCCGAGCGGGTCAACTGGGACACCGAGAAAGCCGGTTTAATAAAGCGGGCGGAGGAAGCTGAGGCGGCCCTTAAACCGGTGACTGAAGAGCTTACCGGACTCAAACGCCAAGTGCATGCCATGACCTCTGCCGTCTTTGGTAAGCAAATTTACACTGAACATGCCTGTGTTAATGCTTCCGCCGGTTTAACTTGAGCTGTCTAAACTTGGTGTAGGCAAGCGTATTGCTCATCTGGGCTCTGATGTGCGGAAAAAACTCAAGGCTTCGTACACCCTGATTGAGCAGCTATATACCGGCGCCCAGCGGGTCATATGCGCCACTTCATATGACAATACGGCGCCGTCCCTGATCAGAGAGACGCTGGACCGGCTGTCCATGATTCCGGGACAGCTTGAAGAGATGAAGCGATCCGCAGCCCGGGCAGGCACCTTACTGGCTCTGACGCGTGCCAAGGCATGGATAGCGGATCTTGATCCGGCTGATATAGCTAAAGGTTTTCCCAGCGCTCAAGAGAACGGTGAAGCCTTTGATAACGACGCCCTGAAGCGGATTACAAAGGAAATGCGTCCGTTGGCGAGTCAACTGGCCGCTGAAGCCAATCTGGAGGTTCACCGCTCTTTTTATGACGCAAACAACAAGCGGGTGGAGTTTGTCATCCCGGAAGTGCAGAGCCTTGTTCCCCCAATCCGTAAGCACACTTACGCCCCTGACGTTGATCCGGCTGAGCTGATAAGTGAAGAAGCTGTCTTTCAGGCCTTAACCCGGATTGACTGGTCTACCAATGACTTCCGGGCTTTGGGTGAGGAAGAAGAAGAAGCTGAACCGACGCCAGGCGCCGTCCCCTCTACCTCGCGCCAACCCGGTGAAGCAGCGTAATCCGTCAAGCCGGCTGACATCCAAAGCTTCAAGGCATAACTCCGCGTGAAACGTCGGGCCTCGAAAGGCTCTGTAATAGGATAGCAAGTGTCTTTCATTGAACAATGCCGGTACAACCTCAGTCTGTAAACTTTTGCATGACGGTGCTAGATCCGTTGGTTTTTGTAATGAATCCTGCGACATATTTTGCCTGCAATCACAAGTTCTTAAACCGCCAGGGCGGTTTACGCCCCTAGCCAGACTGATGCCAATATATTTATATGAGAAAAATACCGAGGTATACGATCAAAACTATGTGATACGAATATACCTGCCAGTATCCGGCACAGTTGGCTTTAGCCAATCCCGAAGCGGAGGCCTTATAGACCATCACCGTCAAAGGAGAGCAACCCCTGTGTGTATAAGACCGATTTACCGTGTAAATCGTGTCGGGCATGATAAGCCCCCTGTTACTCCACAATAGGATGTTTAACAGTAAAATCAAACCGGAAAAAAATCACCAGCTTAATAACGTATCGAATTCTGACAACGTAAATCCGGTTTAATAAAATTTTGTCGGTTTAAGAAGGCCAACAAAAGCCAAATGATTGGTATAAAAACCACATGGAAGCAAAATCAATGAGAGAAAAAATCGTTTTGCAAGAAAAGGCTGTATTGAGCCGGCTCAGATGATGTTACCATGGTCGGACAGGACCAAGCCCCCTATACGGCGTAGCGATGGTTCAAGTCAGCCAGGTCCCCAACTGAACTCGTGGCATGATGCCGATCAAGTGGTATTGCAATGGTTCGGGTTCGACCAAAGCCCCCAAGTGATTCTATGGCCTTAGGCCGACCAAGAGGCGTGACTGGTTCAGACGTGACCATGTCCCCAAATGATCTGGTGGCTTTCGCCTGTCAAGAGGTGTTGCATTGGTTCGGACACGACCAAGCCCCCAAATGACAAAAATTTCTGAAAACAAGGCTAAGGGTTAAACCGGAGGCCGCTTCACGACAGCATCTCCATGTACCCGAACCGGTCTTTTATACAGAACAGATGCCCCGCTTTAGCCGAGGATCCGGTTTATTGCCTTTATTCATAATATATACATTGTCTTGATATGTACATAAGTGGAGCCAATGGCTCAGGTATAATAAGGCCGAAGATGAGCTATGTTCCACGGCTCGTTGGTCTCCTCCTCGGCGTGCGTGAGTCCTTTCGCTCTCGAACATCAATCGGATAGTAGGACCCGTTGTATAGATTCTTGCTGACCACAAAAGGCCCTTCCCAAAGGTGGGGATAGCTTGTGCATATCTTTACGGTCTTGAATGAGCCGCAGCACTAAATCTCCTTCCTGAAAGGTTCTGGTTTTAACCCGCCGGCTGTGATACCGACGAAGATCTTGCTGGTAGACCGCCGAACGGGCTGCCGCCATATCGCGCTCTTCGTCCAGTCGGTCCAAATCATCTTGCCGTGCTGCCTCACTATCCGCTTCAACATAAGCTGCTACTCGAGGCGAGTCGTGACGGATATCACTGGGAAGGACCGCCTCCGCTCCATAGACCATAAAGAACGGCGTGTATCCAGTGGATCGGTTGGGGGTAGTGTTTATACTCCATATCACTGATGGTAGCTCTTCCACCCAACAACCCGGCGTCCTCTCTAAAGGGACCATAAGCCGGGGTTTGATACCCTTCAAGATTTCCTGATTAGCTCGTTCTGCTTGACCATTGGATTGCGGGTGGGCTACGAAAGAAACATCAAGTCGGATGTGCTCTCGTTCACAAAATTCCTTCATAGCTCCTTTGGACAAATTGGTGCCATTGTCCGTGATGATACTGTGTGGAAAACCAAACCGGAAAATCACCCGTTTGATGAACTGAACCGCCGTGGCCGCATCACACTTGCTAACAGGCTCTGCCTCAACCCACTTGGTAAATTTATCCACCGCCACCAACAGGTGGGTCTTTTTGTCCTTGGACCTTTTGAAAGGTCCAACCATATCCAGCCCCCAAGTCGCAAATGGCCAAGTAATTGGAATCATCCTCAATTCTTGGGCTGGCACATGAGCACGTCTGGAGAACTTTTGGCAACCATCACATCGTCTGACCAGATCCTCCGCATCAGCATGGGCAGTCAACCAATAGAAACCATGGCGGAACGCTTTGGCCACCAGGGATTTTGAACCGGCGTGGTGACCGCAGTCCCCTTCATGAATCTCTCTCAATATCTCACAGCCCTCCTCAGGGGATACACAATGCTGAAACGCCCCTGACACACTGCAATGGTGCAACTCGCCATTAACAATGGTCATAGACTTAGACCGCCGAACTATCTGCCGGGCCAACGTCTCATCTTACGTAACTCGCCCCGATTCATGTATGCCAAATAAGGGAGCGTCCAATCCGGAATGACATGCAGGGCCGCCACTAATTGAGCCTCCGGATCAGGGATAGCCAAATCAATTTCATCAGGAAGCTTAACTGACGGTTTGTGCAGCACATCAAGGAAAACGTTGGGCGGGACCGGTTCACGTTGAGAGCCCAGCCGGCTCAAAGCATCAGCCGCTTCGTTCTTCCGACGATCCACGTGGTCCACCTGATACCCTTTAAAATGTCCTGCAACAACATCCACTTCCCGACGATATGCAGCCATGAGTGGATCTTTGGAGTCCCAAGTACCGGATACTTGCTGGGCCACCAAGTCCGAGTCACCAAAGCATTTAACCCGGCTGAGATTCATTTCCTTAGCCATCCGGAGACCATGGAGCAAAGCTTCATACTCGGCTGCATTGTTAGTACAAGGGAACATTAGGCGGAGAACATAACAGAACTTGTCACCTCGTGGGGAAGTTAATACGACTCCAGCCCCCGAGCCCTCCAATTGCCTGGACCCATCAAAGTGGATGGTCCAATAGGTGTGATCCGGCTTCTCTTCTGGCGCTTGCAACTCTGTCCAATCATTAATGAAATCCACAAGTGCCTGGGACTTTACGGCTGTCCGGGGCACATACCTTAAACCGTGCGGCCCAAGTTCTATAGCCCACTTAGCAATCCGCCATCGCTTCCGGTTCAAGATGATATCGCCCAAGGGAGCCGAACTGACCACCGTGATGGGGTGCCCTTGGAAATATTGCTTTAGCTTCCGGCTTGCCATAAAAACTCTGTATACCAGCTTCTGCCAATGCGGATATCTTTGTTTGGATTCGATGAGAACCTCGCTGATGTAATAAACGGGCCGCTGAACCGGATACTCCTTCCCTGCCTCCTTGCGCTCCACCACAATAGCCACACTCACTGCCCTGGCATTAGCAGCAACATATAACAGGAGCGGCTCCTTATCAATAGGGGCAGCAAGAACAGGCGGGTTGGCCAGCTGCCGCTTTAGATCCTCCAATGCCTCATCAGCAGCTGAGCTCCAGACGAATTGATCCGTCTTCTTCAGCAACTGGTACAAAGGGATAGCCTTCTCTCCTAGTCGACTGATAAACCGGCTTAGCGCAGCAATCCGGCCTGTCAAACGTTGGACATCGTTGATGCACTTTGGCTTGGCCAAGGAGGTGATAGCTGTAATCTTCTCCGGATTAGCCTCAATCCCCCGGTTGGACACAAGAAAACCCAACAATTTGCCTGCCGGAACACCAAAAACGCACTTGGCCGGGTTGAGCATCATCTTGTACACCCGCAAGTTGTCAAAAGTTTCCCTTAAATCCTCGATCAATGTTTCCTTCTGCCTTGGTTTCACCACGATATCATCCACATAAGCGTGCATGTTACGACCGATCTGTTCATGCAAACAATTCTGTACGCAACGCTGATAAGTTGCTTGGGCGCTCTTGAGCCCGAAAGGCATAGACACATAACAGAAGGCTCCAAAAGGGGTAATAAACGCCGTTTTCTCCTGGTCCTTAACCGCCATCTTAATCTGGTGATAACCGGAATACGCATCCAAAAAGCTCAAACGCTCGCAACCCGCCGTCGCATCAATGATCTGGTCAATGCGGGGGAGGGCGAAAGGATCTGCTGGACAAGCTTTGTTAAGATCTGTGTAATCCACGCACATGTGCCAAGTGCCATTCTTCTTAAGGACCAACACCGGATTAGCAAGCCACTCCGGATGAAAGACTTCGACGATAAACCCTGCTGCCAAAAGCCTAGCAACTTCTTCTCCGATGGCCTTGCGCCTTTCCTCATTAAACCGGCGAAGAAACTGTTTTACCGGTTTGTATTTCGGGTCAACATTAAGAGTGTGCTCAGCGAGTTCCCTCGGTACACCGGCATGTCGTAAGGCTTCCATGCAAAAATGTCCCGATTCTCACGGATGAACTTCGATGGCGCGCTTTCCTATTTAGGATCCAAGTTGGCACTGATGGTGAACTGCTTGGACGAATCGCCCGGCACAAAATCAACAAGTTTCGTCTCAGCCGCCGATTTGAACTTCAAGTCCGGATCATGCTCTGTAGTTGGCTTCTTCAAAGGGGTCATATCCGCCGGATCAACATTATCTTTATAGTACTTTAGCTCTTCCGTGGCACAAACCGACTCTGCGTAAGCCGCATCACCTTCCTCGCACTCCAAAGCAATCCGGCGGCTCCCATGAACCGTTATCGTTCCTTTGTGACCCGGCATTTTCAGCTGTAAGTAAACATAACAGGGCCGTGCCATAAACTTAGCATAAGCCGGCCGCCCAAAGAGGGCGTAGTAAGGGCTTTGGATTTTCACCACCTCAAATGTCAATGTTTCTGATCTGGAATCATGTTCGTCTCCAAAGGTCACCTCCAGAGCTATCTTACCGACCGGGTACGCCGACTTACCAGGCACCACTCCATGAAACACTGTGCTGGACGGCCTAAGGTGCCTATCCGTTAACCCCATACGCCGGAAGGTCTCGTAGTACAGGATGTTGATGCTGCTTCCTCCATCCATAAGAACCTTGGTAAACTTGTACCCTCCTACCTGGGGTGCCACCACCAGGGCTAATCGACCGGATTGTAAACCGGGAGGATGGTCCTCTGCTCCACACAATCGGGTTGCTCGGACCAGCGTGAGGTAATGGCGCAACCCGGTTCAACAACGCCGACCGCCCGCTTCAAGCTTTCGGTCTCGTCTGTCCAAGCTGGTGGTAAAGGCGTGGTATCATCCACCGTTCAACCGCTTTGGATTACTCGATAACCCGATCGTTGCTGTTGTTGATTGTAGCCCCTTGGTTACGACCGTTACGATTACCTTGATTATTCTGATTGGCTTGCCCGCCCGGATTACCACGAATCCGGGCGGAATTTCCTCCACCATAACCCGGGGCGGACCCTGAACCGCCACCGGGCCCTTGATCATACCGGAAAGAGTTGGAGTTTTTGAACTCCTGCATAATATAACAATCCTTCCAAAGGTGGTTCGCCGGTACCTCCTTCGTCCCATGCTTCGGACAAGGTTGATTCAATACAAAATTCAAACGATCCGGATTGTGACCGCCCCGGTTTGACTGCCTACCCCTGCGCCGCTGACCCTTGTCCTGCGCGTTGGTGTTGGCCACAAAGCCCATGTTGCCGTTAAACTACGCTTGTTCCCTCCATTGCTGCCGAATGATGCTGTTGGCCCTGAGTTGCCGTTCGCTTTTCCCTTCCCCACTTCATCATTCTCAGATTCGGGATCCTTGGTACTATCAGAATCGGCGTACTTTACCAAAACGCCCATTAGAGTGCCCATGTCATGGCAAAAACGCTTCATGCGACCCAGCTTCAACTTCAATGGCTCGAACCGGCAATTGGCTTCCAAGGTCAAGATCGCAGAATCCGGGTTGATCCGGTCTGAAGAATGTAGAACTTCTGAAACGCGGCGCACCCAATGGGTGGTAGACTCTCCCTCCGCCTGGACACAAGCCGCCAGATCCACCACAGACATGGGCTGTTTACAGGTGTCTTTGAAATTTTGGATGAACCGGGCTCGCAACTGGGTCCACGAGCTGATAGAGTTGGGCGGCAAGTTCTTCAACCAAGTCCGGGCCATACCTTCCAACATCATTGTGAAGTACTTCGCACACGCGGCTTCATCCACGTCTAGCATCTCCATGGCCATCTCGTAGCTTTCTATCCACGCCTCTGGAGCCAAATCGGCAGTATAATTTGGCACCTTGCGCGGCCCCTTGAAGTCCTTGGGCAAGCGCACGTTGCGTAAAGCGGGGACGAGGCAAGGCACCCCCAAAGAGCCAGACGTGACCCCCGGTTCGAATGGTCGGACGAACCGGCGCGGGCGGATGATCCTCCGTTTGTGCTGCTAACTCGGCCTCCCTACGTGCCCTGGCGCGGTCCACTACCACTTGAGCATCTTCAAAGCCGCCTGCCGGATTGTTGCCTTGGCGAACCAAGCGCATTACTTGATACGGCCGGTTCGTCGACGCGTCGGCTATAGCTCCGGCTCGGGCGGGGGGTGGAGTGGATCCGATCCCGACTGTACGAATACGCTTATTGCTGAGCCAGGGCCGTCCTGAGGAGCTCCTTAACCCGGCGTGTCTCTACCGCTTGCGGTGAATCGCCTTCAATTGGAATTGCCTCCAACCGTGCCGCAGCTGCCACGAGATTATCCATCGGGTTGGAGTAGTGACCCGGAGGTGTCTGCACGGTCTGGGGCGCACTGGTATGATGGCGAGGCAGATCTACCACACGGGGCTGAACCGGTGCGGCCGTCCCAGGTGCTTCCGGCCGGTTTACCAACGGCGGCGGATTACTGGTCCCTGCCCCTGGGGTATTGAAAAGCTCCCTACCCTCAAAAACGGAAGGTAAACGGGACCTGTACTTCCTTTTCATGACTTCCTGTGACGCGCTCTGGTCCAGCCTGAGCCTATAAGCCTGCGCATCCAAAGCGGCTCATTCCACTGCCATCCGTTTGTCCGCGGCCCCCAGGTCCGCTTTAGCTTCAGTGATCTGTTCCCTCACCTTTGCAATCTCCGCGTTGTGCAGGTCCTGATCCGACGAATTAGCTTCCGCCATGAGCACAGCCAATGCGTCGAAAAGCTCTGACAAAACTTGAGCCGGTGGGCGCACAGGGCCTCCGCTCCCGGCTGCCATCGCCGCCGCTGAACCGGTGACCAGGGGCGCCGCGGTCGAAGAGTGAAGCGCCTCCTGCGTACTGGCCATGAAGACCCCAACCCGGTTGGGTAGATCAAAGGGGTCCGGAATACTCTCTCCGTCGGAACAGCCCCCGATCTGGCCATCCTGCAGCTGGTACAGAGACTCAGTTTCTCCGGCCGACGATTCGTCGCCAGAGTAAACGACAGTTTCGTCACCATATGCTGAACCGCCTTCGTAACCTCCGTGGACGACTCCCACGAAAACATGCTTGACCGCCGGTTTAGCCAGGGCAGGACTCTTCTTCGCCCGCTGAGCCATCTCGACGAGGCGGTCACGGGCGTCCGCCCGGGCCACGACTTCGCCGATCTTGCCGATGAACACGTGTATGCCGCCAAAGGGGACCCGGTACCAGACTCAATCGAGCCGGCCTCGGGGCCCCAGTCCGCACCGTCGATGTAGAGCTTGCCGCGACGACTCTTAGTCATCCGGCCCATTGCATAACCTTCGAGTCCTTCGAACTTGCCCTCTAAGATCATCAAACCATCGTGCGATAGCCCCACGGTGGGCGCCAACTGTCGTGGAATTGTCACGGCAGATGTCCTCATGAAAGGACTTAGTCGTAGGGCCATCGTTCGGGTTAACCTAGAGGGGTTAAAGCGGACACAAGACACGGGAATTATACTGGTTCGCCCTTCGATGAAGGTAAAAACCTACGTCCAGTTGTGGTGTGATTGATATGGTTTCGGCGGCTAGGGAGCAATAGCTTTGCCTTAGCCTCGAATTCTCTGTCCCTAACTCGCCGCCGGGTCGTCCCCTTATATACACGGGTTGACGCCCGGTCGGTCTACAGAATCCCAATCCGGCCCATCCAAGAGTCCGGCTTGGTCTCTCCTTTCTTGTCTTACAACACAAGCTACAATACTAAGGCGGTTTACATGTATGGACCTTAATTCGCCTCTGGGCTCCAGGCCTCCATATGGGCCTGGATCATGAACGAGGGTAAACCGGCCCTTCCGGGGCGGTTCACACTCCGTAGTTGTATCCCCAACAAGGGGTGCAGCCCCCTTTTCCTTCCTCCTCTCCCCCTCTTTCCTTCTCTCCTACTCCAACAAGGAAGAGGGGGAGTCCTACTCCCGGTGGGAGGACGACTCCTCCTGGCGCGCCCCTCCTGGCCGGCTGACCCCCTCCCCCTGACTCCTTTATATACGGGGGCAGGGGGCACCTCTAGGACAACAACAATTGATCCGTTGGATCTCTTAGCCGTGTGCGGTGCCCCCCTCCACCATAGTCCACCTCGATAATATCGTAGCGGTGCTTAGGCGAAGCCCTGCGACGGTAGAACATCAAGATCGTCACCACGCCGTCATGCTGAAGGAACTCTCCCTCGACACTCGGCTGGATCGGAGTTCGAGGGACGTCATCGAGCTGAACGTGTGCTAGAACTCGGAGGTGTCGTAGTTTCGGTGCTTGATCGTCGGGCCGTGAAGACGTACGACTACCTCAACCGCGTTGTGCTAACGCTTCCGCTTTCGTTCTACGAGGTTACGTGGACACACTCTCCCCTCTCGTTGCTATGCATCACCATAATCTTGCGTGTGCGTAGGATTTTTTTGAAATTACTATGTTTACCAACTTATTCTACGAAGATCTTTATCGGTCAAACCGCATAACAACATGTGTTGTTCCCTTTGTCATCGGTATGTTACTTGCCCGAGATTTGATCGTCGGTATCTCAATACCTAGTTCAATCTCATTACCGGCAAGTCTCTTTACTCGTTATGTGATGCATCATCCCGCAACTAACTCATTAGTCACATTGCTTGCAAGGCTTATAGTGATGTGCATTACCGAGTGGGCCCAGAGATACCTCTCCGACAATCGGAGTGACAAATCCTAATCTCGAAATACGCCAACCCAACAAGTACCTTCGGAGACACCTGTAGAGCACCTTTATAATCACCCAGTTACGTTGTGACGTTTGGTAGCACACAAAGTGTTCCTCCGGTACTAGGGAGTTGCATAATCTCATAGTCATAGGAACATGTATGAGTCATGAAGAAAGCAATAGCAGAATACTAAATGATCAAGTGCTAAGCTAACGGAATGGGTCAAGTCAATCACATCATTCTCCTAATGATGTGATCCCGTTAATCAAATGACAACTCATGTCTATGGCCAGGAAACAAAACCATCTTTGATCAACGAGCTAGTCAAGTAGAGGCATACTAGTGACACTCTGTTTGTCTATGTATTCACACAAGTATTATGTTTCCAGTTAATACAATTCTAGCATGGATAATAAACATTTATCATGATATAAGGAAATAAATAATTACTTTATTATTGCCTCTAGGGCATATTTCCTTCAGTCTCCCACTTGCACTAGAGTCAATAATCTAGATTACCCAATAATGATTCTAACACCCATGGAGCCTTGGTGCTGATCATGTTTTGCTCGTGGAAGAGGCTTAGTCAAAGGGTCTGCAACATTCAGATCCGTATGTATCTTGCAAATCTCTATGTCTCCCACCTGGAATTGATCCCTGATGGAGTTGAAGAGTCTCTTGATGTGCTTGGTTCTTTTGTGAAATCTGGATTACTTTGCCAAGGCAATCGCACCAATATTGTCACAAAAGATTTTCATTGGTACCGATGCATTAGGTATGACACCTAGATCGGATATGAACTCCTTCATCCAGACTCCTTCATTTGCTGCTTCCGAAGCAGCTATGTACTCCGCTTCACATGTAGATCCCGCCACGACGCTTTGTTTAGAACTTGTCCAACTAACAGCTCCACCGTTCAATATAAACACATATCTGGTTTGTGATTTAGAATCGTCCGGATCAGTGTCAAAGCCTGCATCGACGTAACCATTTACGACGAGCTCTTTGTCACCTCCATAAACAAGAAACAGTTCCTTAGTCCTTTTCAGGTATTTCAGGATGTTCTTGACCGTTGTCCAGTGATCCACTCCTGGATTACTTTGGTACTTCCCTGCTAAACTAATAGCAAGGCACACATCAGGTCGGGTACACAACATTGCATACATGATAGAGCCTATGGCTGAAGCATAGGGAACATCTTTCATCTTCTCTCTATCTTTTGCAGTGGTCGGGCATTGAGTCTTACTCAACTTCACACCTTGTAACACATGCAAGAACCCTTTCTTTGCTTGATCCATTTTGAACTTCTTCAAAACTTTGTCAAGGTATGTGCTTTGTGAAAGTCCAATTAAGCGTCTTGATCTATCTCTATAGATCTTGATGCCCAATATATAAGCAGCTTCACCGAGGTCTTTCATTGAAAAACTCTTGTTCAAATATCCCTTTATGCTATCTAGAAATTCTATATCATTTCCAATCAACAATATGTCATCCACATATAACACTAGAAATGCTACAGAGCTCCCACTCACTTTCTTGTAAATACAGGCTTCTCCAAAAGTCTGTATAAAACCATATGCTTTGATCACACTATCAAAACGTTTATTCCAACTCCGAGAGGCTTGCACCAGTCAATAAATGGATCATTGGAGCTTGCACACTTTGTTAGCTCCCTTTGGATCGACAAAACCTTCCGGTTGCATCATATACAACTCTTCTTCCGTAAATCCATTCAGAATGCAGTTTTGACATCCATTTGCCAAATTTCATAATCATAAAATGCAGCAATTGTTAACATGATTCAGACAGACTTAAGCATCGCTACGGGTGAGAAAGTCTCATCGTAGTCAATCCCTTGAACTTGTCGAAAACCTTTTGCAACAAGTCGAGCTTTGTAGACAGTAACATTACCGTCAGCGTCAGTCTTCTTCTTGAAGATCCATTTATTCTCAATATTTTGCCGATTACTAGGCAAGTCAACCAAAGTCCACACTTTGTTCTCATACATGGATCCCATCTCAGATTTCATGGTTTCAAGCCATTTTGCGGAATCTGGGCTCACCATCGCTTCTTCATAGTTCGTAGGTTCGTCATGGTCTAGTAACATAACCTCCAGAACAGGATTACCGTACCACTCTGGTGCGGATCTTACTCTGGTTGACCTATGAGGTTCAGTAACAACTTGATTTGAAGTTTCATGATCATCATCATTAACTTCCTCACTAATTGGTGTAGACGTTACAGGAACCGGTTTCTGTGATGAACTACTTTCCAATAAGGGAGCAGGTACAGTTACCTCATCAAGTTCTACTTTCCTCCCACTCACTTCTTTCGAGAGAAACTCCTTCTCGTAAAGGATCCATTCTTAGCAACAAATGTCTTGCCTTCGGATCTGTGATAGAAGGTGTACCCAACAGTCTCCTTTGGGTATCCTATGAAGACACATTTATCCCATTTGGGTTCGAGCTTATCAGGTTGAAGCTTTTTCACATAAGCATCACAACCCCAAACTTTAAGAAACGACAACTTTGGTTTCTTGCCAAACCACAGTTCATAAGGTGTCATCTCAATGGATTTTGATGGTGCCCTATTTAACATGAACGCAACCGTCTCTAAAGCATAACCCCAAAACGATAGCGGTAAACCAATAAGAGACATCATAGATCACACCATATCTAGTAAAGTACGATTACGACGTTCGGACACACCATTACGCTGTGGTGTTCTGGGTGGCGTGAGTTGCGAAACTATTCCGCATTGTTATTCTACATTGTTTCAAATGTAGACCAAACTCGTAACTCAAATATTCTCCTCCACGATCAGATCGTAGAAACTTTATTTTCTTGTTACGATGATTTTCCAGTTCGATTGCAAGATCTAAAGATATACCTTCAAGCACTCACCTCCCTGGCAACGGCGCCAGAAAAGAGCTTAGTTGACGGGGTGTGAGTGCCGCTTACCTAGCCTCCCCGGCAACGGCGCCAGAAAAGAGCTTGATGTCTACTACACAACCTTCTTCTTGTAGACGTTGTTGGGCCTCCAAGTGCAGAGGTTTGTAGGACAGCAGCAAATTTCCCTCAAGTGGATGACCTAAGGTTTATCAATCCGTGGGAGGCATAGGATGAAGATGGTCTCTCTCAAGAAACCCTGCAACCAAATAACAAAGAGTCTCTTGTATCCCCAACACACCCAATACAATGGTAAATTGTATAGGTGCACTAGTTAGGCGAAGAGATGGTGATACAAGTGCTATATGGATGGTAGATATATGTTTTTGTAATATGAAAATATAAAAACAGCAAGTTAACTAATGATAAAAGTGAGCACAAACGGTATTGCAATGCTAGGAAACATGGCCTAGGGTTCATACTTTCACTAGTGCAAATTCTCTCAACAAAAATAACATAATTGGATCATATAACTATCCCTCAACATGCAACAAAGAGTCACTCCAAAGTCACTAATAGCAGAGAACAAACAAAGAGATTACGGTAGGGTACGAAACCACCTCAGAGTTATTCTTTCCAATCAATCTGTCGGGCTATTCCTGTAAGTGTCACAAACATCCCTAGAGTTCGTACTAGAATAACACCTTAAGACACAAATCAACCAAAACCCTAATGTCACCTAGATACTCCAATGTCTCCTCAAGTATCCGTGGGTATGATTATACGATATGCATCGCACAATCTCAGATTCATCTATTCAACCAACACATAGAACCTCAAAGAGTGCCCCAAAGTTTCTACCGGAGAATCACGACGAAAACGTGTGCCAACCCCTATGCATAAGTTCATGGGCGGAACCCGCAAGTTGATCACCAAAACATACATCAAGTGGATCACGTGATATCCCATTGTCACCACAGACACGCATCGGCAAGACATATATCAAGTGTTCTCAAATCTATAAAGACTCAATCCGATAAGATAACTTCAAAGGAAAACTCAATCCATTACAAGAGAGTAGAGGGGGAGAAGCAACATAAGATCCAACTATAATAGCAAAGCTCGCGATACATCAAGATCGTGCCAAATCAAGAACACGAGAGAGAGAGAGAGAGAGAGAGAGAGAGAGAGAGAGAGAGAGATCAAACACATAGCTACTGGTACATACCCTCAGCCCCGAGGGTGAACTACTCCCTCCTTGTCATGGAGAGCGTCGGGATGATGAAGATGGCCACCGGTGAGGGTTCCCCCCTCCGGCAGGGTGCTGGAACAGGGTCCCGATTGGGTTTTGGTGGCTACAGAGGCTTTCGGCGGTGGAACTCCCGATCTATTCTGTTCCCCGAAGTTTTTAGGGTATATGGAGTTATATAGGCAGAAGAAGTACGTCGGTGGACCTTCGGGCTGTCCACGAGGTAGGGGGGCGCGCCCTAGGGGGGTGGGCGTGCCCCCCACCCTCGTGGGCAGCTCGGGACTCCCCTGGTGAACTTCCGGTACTCCGTGGGCTTCTTCTGGTCCAAAAATAAGTTCCGTGGAGTTTCAGGTCAATTGGACTCCGTTTGATATTCTTTTTCTTGAAACCTTTGAAATAGGCAAAAAACAGCAATTCTGGGCTGAGCCTCCGGTTAATAGGTTAGTCCCAAAAATAATATAAAAGTGGATAATAAAGCCCAGTATTGTCCAAAACAGTAGATAATATAGCATGGAGCAATCAAAAATTATAGATACGTTGGAGACGTATCACCATCCTTCTTATCCGCCAAATACTTGGGGCAGTTCCGCTTCCGGTGACCAGTCTGCTTGCAGTAGAAGCACTCAGTTTCAGGCTTAGGTCCAGACTTGGGTTTCTTATCTTGAGCAGCAACTTGCTTGCTGTTCTTCTTGAAGTTCCCCTTCTTCTTCCCTTTTCCCTTTTTCTTGAAACTAGTGGTCTTGTTAACCATCAACACTTGATGCTCCTTTTTGATTTCTACCTCCGCAGCCTTTAGCATCGCGAAGAGCTCGGGAATAGTCTTTTCCATCCCTTGCATATTATAGTTCATCACGAAGCTCTTGTAGCTTGGTGGCAGTGATTGGACAATTCTGTCAATGACGCTATCATCCGAAAGATTAACTCCCAGTTGAATCAAGTGATTATTATACCCAAACATTTTGAGTATATGCTCACTGACAGAACTATTCTCCTCCATCTTGCAGCTATAGAATTTATTGGAGACTTCATATCTCTCAATCCGGGCATTTGCTTCAAATATTAACTTCAACTCCTGGAACTTCTCATATGCTCCATGACGCGTTCAAAAGCGTCGTTGAAGACCGGTTCTAAGCCGTAAAGCATGGCACATTGAACTATCGAGTAGTCATCGACTTTGCTCGCCAGATGTTCATAACATCCGTGTTGCTCCAAAGAGCAGGCCTCGCACTCAGCGGGCGCTTCCAGGACGTAATTCTTCCGTGCAGCAATGAGGATAATCCTCAAGTTACGGACCCGGTCCGTGTAATTGCTACCATCATCTTTCAACTTTGCTTTCTCAAGGAACGCATTAAAATTCAACGGAACAACAGCACGGGCCATCTATCTACAACAACATAGACAAGCAAGATACTATCAGGTACTAAGTTCATGATAAATTTAAGTTCAATTAATCATATTACTTAAGAACTCCCACTTAGATAGAAATCTCTCTAATCATCTAAGTGATCACGTGATCCAAATCAACTAAACCATAACCGATCATCACGTGAAATGGAGTAGTGTTCAATGGTGAACATCACTATGTTGATCATATCTACTATATGATTCAAGCTCGACCTTTCGGTCTCAGTGTTCCGAGGCCATATCTGCATATGCTAGGCTCGACAAGTTTAACCCGAGTATTCTGTGTGTGCAAAACTGGCTTGCACCCGTTGTAGATGGACGCAGAGCTTATCACACCCGATCATCACGTGGTGTCTCGGCACAACGAACTTTGGCAATGGTGCATACTCAGGGAGAACACTTTTATCTTGAAATTTAGTGAGAGATCATCTTATAATGCTACCGTCAATCAAAGCAAAATAAGATGCATAAAAGATAAACATCACATGCAATCAATATAAGTGATATGATATGGCCATCATCATCTGTGCTTGTGATCTCCATCTCCGAAGCACCGTCATGATCACCATCGTCACCGGCATGACACCTTGATCTCCATCTTAGCATCGTTGTCGTCTCGCCAACTTATGGTTCTACAACTATCGCTACCGCTTAGTGATAAAGTAAAGCATTACAGGGCGACTGCATTGCATACAATAAAGCGACAACCATATGGCTCCTGCCAGTTGCCGATAACTCCGTTACAAAACATGATCATCTAATACAATAAAATATAGCATCATGTCTTGACCATATCACATCACAACATGCCCTGCAAAAACAAGTTAGACGTCCTCTACTTTGTTGTTGCAAGTTTTACGTGGCTGCTAGGGCTGATCAAGAACCGTTCTTATCTACGCATCAAAACCACAACGATAGTTTGTCAAGTTGGTGTTGTTTTAACCTTCGCAAGGACCGGGCGTAGCCACACTCGGTTCAACTAAAGTTGGAGAAACTAATACCCGCCAGCCACCTGTGTGCAAAGCACATCGGTAGAACCAGTCTCGCGTAAGCGTACGCGTAATGTCGGTCCGGGCCGCTTCATCCAACAATACCGCCGAACCAAAGTATGACATGCTGGTAAGCAGTATGACTTGTATCTCCCACAACTCACTTGTGTTCTACTCATGCAAATAACATCAACGCATAAAAACTGGCTCGGATGCCACTGTTGGGGAACGTAGTAATTTCAAAAAAAATCCTACGCACACACAAGATCATGGTGATGCATAGCAACGAGAGGGGAGAGTGTGTCCATGTACCCTCGTAGACCGACAACGGAAGCGTTGACACAACATAGAGGAAGTAGTCGTACTTCTTCACGATCCGACCGATCCAAGTATCGAACGTACGACACCTCCGAGTTCAGCACACATTCAGCTCGATGACGTCCCGCGAACTCCGATCCAGCAAAGCTTCACGAGAGAGTTCCGTCAGCACAACGGCGTGGTGACGGTGACGATGTTGCTACCGATGCAGGCTTCACCTAATTAAGCACCGCTACGATATGACCGAGGTGGAATATGGTGGAGGGGGCACCGCATACGGCTGGAATAGATCAACTGATCAACTTGTGTGTCTAGATGTGCCCCCTACCCCGTATATAAAGGACTGGGGGAGGAGGCCGGCCGGCCAGGAGGTGGCGCGCCAGGGGGGGGGGTCCTACTCCCACCGGGAGTTGGACTCCCTCTCTTCCTAATCCAACATGGGGAGGGGAAGGAAGGGAGAGAGGGAGAAAGGAAAGGGGGGGGCGGCCCCCCTCCCAATTCGGATTGGGCTTGGGGGGGTGGACGCCCCTCCCTTTCTCCTTTCCCCTCTTTTTCACTAAGGCCCATTAAGGCCCATATACCTCCCGGGGGGTTCCGATAACCTCCCGATACTCCGGTATTGTCCCGATCTCACCCGGAACCATTCCGATGTCCAAATATAGTCGTCCAATATATCGGTCTTTATGTCTCGACCATTTCGAGACTCCTCGTCATGTCCCCATCACATCCGGGACTCCGAACTACCTTCGGTACATCAAAACACAAAACTCATAATTCCGATCGTCATCAAACTTTAAGCGTGCCGACCCTATGGGTTCGAGAACTATGTAGACATGACCGAGACACGTCTCCGGTCAATAACCAATAGCGGAACTTGGATGCTCATATTGGCTCCTACATATTCTATGAAGATCTTTGTCAATCAAACCGCATAACAACATACGTTGTTCCCTTTGTCATCGGTATGTTACTTGCCCGAGATTCGATCATCGGTATCTCAATACCTAGTTCAATCTCGTTACCGGCAAGTCTCTTAACTCATTCCGTGATGCATCATCCCGCAACTAACTCATTAGTCACATTGCTTGAAAGTCTTATAGTGATGTGCATTACCGAGTGGGCCCAGAGATACCTCTCCGACAATCAGAGTGACAAATCCTAATCTCGAAATACGCCAACCCAACAAGTACTTTCGGAGACACCTGTAGAGCACCTTTATAATCACCTAGTTACGTTGAGACGTTTGGTAGCACACAAAGTGTTCCTCCGGTACTAGGAAGTTGCATAATCTCATAGTCATAGGAACATGTATAAGTGAAAGGATCAATATAGTTGACTAGAGGGGGGTGAATAGGCAACTAACAATTTTTATCTTTTCTTTAACAATTTAAACTTTGCATCAAAGTAGGTTGTCTAGAGGAATTTGCGCTTGATCCAATTGTCATCTGTGTCCTTGCTCCCATGATCTCGGAGTGAGACCGCGAGTTTGGTTACTTTCCGATAAAGTTCACGTGGTTCTTCATCTTCTTTCATTGCAAACTCATCGGCTTCATCTTGCACCACTTCATAGTTGGAGCGTTGAATGCTTGCACTTCCTCGGTAGAGGGACACAACTTGGAGCCATGCATCCTTGGCCATGGCATAGGGCGGAGGTGAGGAAGATCTTGGGAGGAATTGCATCTTGGATGATGAAGAGGGCATTCTCATTGAATTGATTATCCGCGGCTTCTCGAGGAGTAAAGTTGCTTCGGTCGTGCGGATAAAAACCTTCTTCAATAATTCTCCAAAGATTAGTGTTCACATGATTTAAATGACGCTTAAAACGATAGACCCAAGAATCAAAATCCTCCTTTTTATCAATCTTAGGGGGAGGACCGGCATGATTCAAGTGAGTAGAAGGAATCGGTCCACCATAGACAAGTGGAGGTTCCACATGGGCAAAGATGCCGGTGCCACTTTTACCACTAGAAGGAAGGGCTTTCTCGCTAGTAGCTTCCCCTTGTCGGAGGTAGCATCCGTAAACTTGTTGGCGGGATCACCCACTTTCAACGGTGCGGTGGAAAGTTTAAGCCCTTCTAAGAATTCATGAACCATGCCTTTGACCCCGGTCGTCATGGAGGTTTTCAATGTTTCCAACGCCACATTGAACTCCTCACGAGAGACCGCGGTTCCCCCATCTCCTGTAGAAGAGACCGGATTTGCATCGGAGTGCTCCTCCGCACCTTCTACGAGGTCAACCATACTCTTTGGATGGTAAAGTCCTTAATCAAGAGACGAGGCTCTGATACCAATTGAAAGGATCGATATAGTTGACTAGAGGGGGGTGAATAGGCAACTAACAAATTTTATCTTTTCTTTAACAATTTAAACTTTGCATCAAAGTAGGTTGTCTAGATATGCAACTAAGTGAACAACCTATATGATGCAACAATGATAAGCACACAAGCAAGCAAGAGATATAGCACAAATAAGCTTGCACAAGTAAAGGCACGAGATAACCAAGAGTGGAGCCGGTGGAGACGAGGATGTGTTACCAAAGTTCCTTCCCTTTGAGGGGAAGTACGTCTCCGTTGGAGCGGTGTGGAGGCACAATGCTCCACAAGAAGCCACTAGGGCCACCGTATTCTCCTCACGCCCTCACACAATGCGAGATGCCGTGATTCCACTATTGGTGCCCTTGGAGGCGGCGTAGAACCTTTCCAAACAAGGTTGGGGCAATCTCCACAACTTAATTGGAGGCTCCCAACGACACCACGAAGCTTCACCACAATGGACTATGGCTCCGCGGTGACCTCAACCGTCTAGGGTGCTCAAACACCCAAGAGTAACAAGATCCGCAAGTGATTAGTGGAGGGAATAAATTTTCTCTTGGTGGAAGTGTAGATCGAGGCCTTCTCAACCACTCCCGAGCAAATCAACAAGTTTGATTGACTAGGGAGTGAGATCGGGCGAAAATGGAGCTTGGAGCAACAATGGAGCTTAGGGTTGGAAGAGGTCGTCAACTAGAGGTAGGAGACGACCCTTTTATAGTGGTCGACGAAATCCAACAGTTATCCACTTAATCAGCCCGCGACACGCGGTACTACCGCTCCAGAGACGCGGTACTACCGCAAGGCCGCGCGGTACTACCGCGGGCCACCATTGTACTACCGTGGCAGCAGCAGGAGCTAGGGCAGGCCTGACAGGGGGCAGTACTACCGCAAGCGCGGTACTACCGCTCCCCCTTGCGGTACTACCGCAAGGCAGGAAAACCCTGGCCTGGGAAGGGCGCGGATGAAATAAAATTACATCCATGCCTACTTCCCCTGGAAAATAATCGGTGCAAAAATCCGACACGGTACTACCGCTGGAGCGCGGTACTACCGTGTGGCTGCTGGATCAGGTTGCCGCGGTACTACACAAGACGAGGCGCCGGTATTATCATGAGGCGCCGGATGTAAAAATTTACATCCGCCCCTACTACCGCAACGCAGCGGTACTTGGCCTGGGTACATGGTAGTACGGCTCCAGAGGCGGTACTACCATGGGCACCGGTACTACCGCCGCCTAAGCCACTTATTATCAAGAGTGCTCATGCAGTACTACCGCCTCAAGGAGCGATCACCGCAAGCACAGCAGCAACAAGACAATCGCAAAGAGGATAACGGGGGATGCTCCAAAGTGCAAGGGAAAGGTGGAGACAAGGAATGGAACGTGTACGTGATGATTCCACCCAAACCTTTCCGACGTGGACCCCCTCTTAATAGTACGGCTTTCCTATGACTCAAATCCACCAAAAAGAAACGTAGAAAAACGCCGTCTTCAATGGTCTTCGAGGGGCACCAATCCGTCTTGTGCCTAGTGATGAAATGTCTGAGAAACTCAAGGCACACGATTAGTCCGCAAAAGCATTGTAATCAATCACAAAAACACCTTAGGGATAAATATGCCCTTACAATCTCCCCCTTTTTGGTGGGTTGATGACAATACGAGATTTGCACAAAAGGAAATAATATTGAGCAGACGCAAACCCCTCCTCTCTAAAATATAGACGGGCTCCCCCTAGATGTGTGCAATCTAGATGGATGCTTTGGACTGCACAGCACACAAACTAGGATCAATACTCCCCCTATATTTTAGAAACAAGGCATATCTTGCAACAATAAGGCTACCACTAAGCAGGATAGCAACTAATAGCATAATAGATAGCACCATATAACATAAGCTAAATAGGGTACGATAGAGAGCATATGTCTTACACCATATGAAGGAAAAGTCTCAAGCACGCAAACCAAACCAAAGCAAACGAGGTTCAAACGAGACAACAAACACACGAAACACGACACACGACATGCAAATCCCTACACTCTCTCCCCCTTTGGCATCGAGACGCCAAAAAGGCAGAGAGGACACCTACACTCAGGCGGTGGCTCAGGCAGAGAACTCATCCCAACTCTCCTCGTCAGACTCGGCGGCGGGAATGGTCTCGTTGATGTCCTCGTCAGAATCTGTCCACTTGAAGCCTTGCTTAGCCATCCATGCTGTCTCTAGGGTGATAGCATCCTCAGAACCGCCAGAAACATCCTCTCCAAACAGCCTCATGATCTTCTTGTCACGGCGGTGACTCTCCTTGGAGGCAACGTGAGTCTGGTACTGCCCCTAGCAGCAGACGCCTCAGCACGAGTAGAAGTGTTGGCCCAGTTGGGCTTGACACGGAGACTGATGGGCTCATGCCGAACCCAGTTTGGAGCAAGGAACTCATCACCAGGGTAGAGCTTCTCCCAAGACTTGGAGATCAAAAGAAACGGATATGGACCATAGATAGGCACCTTGCGGTTGAACACCGCAAACCGAAGCTCACACCACATGATGTGTGAGACATCAAGTGGCTGAGTCTGAGAGACACGCGCCTCCTCACACATGAGCATCATATCCACCATATAGGCATGAACCTTGTCCTTGTCGCCAATGCGAGGGAATAGAGAGTTGCGGAAGATGCGATACATGATATCCAGAAAGGAGTTAAGCACCCACGTTGACTTGCCATTGCCAAGCAGCTTCTCAACATAGAACGGCTGTAATCGGTTCTTGTTAGCAGACTCAGGATTGCCATGGGGGCGAACACCCACGGGTGTGTGGAGCCCATCATCAGGGACCTGGAGCAGATCCATGAACTCCTTCTAGGTAGCAGACAACTGACGGCCATTGGTCATCCAGGTCATCCTCCGCTCCTCCCCAGGGTGGAAGTAAACCGAGGCAAAGAACTGACAGATAAGCTCAGGGTCATAGTCAAGGTGGAAAGAGATCACATGTACAATGCCGAATTGTTCCACCAAATCCAGAGCTTCTCCAAAGTAATCACGAAACTTGTCCTTCCTCATGTGATTCATGTCAATCCACTTGACTTCCACATAGGTATTTTGCTTGTTCTTGATGACATCCAAATAAACAAGAGTCTTCTGCTTGCTCCAAAACAACTCACTGCCTCTGATGGTAGCACGAGCATTCACATAAGGGTTGAGCTTCCGGAGATGGACGTACTCTGAAAGGGGAGTCTTGTCCATGCCCTTAGCTAGTTCCTTGTACTTGTTAGCGGTGGTCTTGACATGGCGCTTGGGGGCATTGGAGCCCTCTGGTGCTCCATCTTGATTGCGTAGACGCTTGGAGCCAGTGTCACGATTGGGATTGGAACGGCGAGAGCCACCACCTGAGGCACAAAGCGCAAAACACACACGACAAGCAAAAAGGATCAATGCAAAGACCTCGGCAAAGCAAACAAAACACTTAGGAAGCATACATACTAAATGCCATGAGAAAGATTTGATCCTACGGTAGTACTGCCCGGTGCTGCGGTACTAAAAATCTAGTACCGCTCCAAGTCGCGGTAGTACCGTGCGAGGTCACGGTAGTACCGGGTCTGGGAGCGGTAGTATGGTCTTAGTGCCGCAGCTAGTGCGGTAGTACCGCACCAGTCGGGCGGTAGTACCGCTCGAGACGGGCGGTAGTACCGCACCACGTCAGATCCGAACCAATTCAAATCTAAAGAAAAAGCCGCGAAGCCACGGCGGTACTATAGTTGATCAAATCTATCACAGGACAATATAGCAAGCATAATTCCTATGCAACACGACTCTCCTAAAACCTACTCTTGCACAAATTTGGCCTAAAATCTCAAGAACAACATGCATCTCCCCAAAAACCTAAACGCGAAAGAACAACCAAGAAAGAGAGGGATTTGGGGAAAAACCTTGTTCCATGGCAAGAGTAAGTGGTGGGGAACGATCCCACCGGTCGGAATCCGAGGAGAGTGGCCGGAGATGGAGATCCGGCGAGGACCTCCGACGCCGTTCATGAGCAGGAGAGAGAGAGAGACTTGGGGAGAAAGAGACAAGTGAACGGGTATGGGGAGTCGAAAGTCCCGCACATGAGCGGTAGTACCGTTCTCCTGGGCGGCAGTAAAAAATTACTGCCGCGTAGGTGCGGTAGTACCGTGTCTCTCAACGTGGTAGTACCGTGGCTAGCCACGGTAGTACCGTGAGCTCAGGAAGTTGCGCGTTTCAAGCACAAAAGAAAAGAGGTCTAAGCACGAAAACTTCAAGGCAACACAACACCACAAAAACACGCGACTCACGAAGACAAAAAGGCAAAAGGACAACTCGAAAACAACCACGAGACACCACCTCTCCGAAGAGAGGGCGGTGGCCGGAGCCTCCTATGTTTGAGTCAATTGGTATGGCACCGCGAAGAATTATCCTTGGGCCCATGACCAAAACTCGTCTTTGAAGCACAAGTACCATCAAAAATGGCTAATGTGAAAGAGTTGATTTATTTATGCATAATGGGGGGAGGGAGAGTTCATTGAGAGAACAACACCCCCCCTATGTCCATGCCTACACCTAAACAAGACAACAAGTTGAGTATAGTGGGGTGTGCAAGGGTTCAAGCAACATTGCTCGAATCAATGATATCTAGCTCATGCCTTAACTCGTGAAATCTTGCTTCATCCAAAGGCTTCGTGAAGATATCTGCAAGGTTATCATGAGTGTTGACGTAGTTGAGCTCGATCTCCCCTCGCCGAATGTGATCCCGGATGAAGTGATACCGAATCTCAATATGCTTCGTCTTGAAGTGTTGCACCGGGTTGAGGGAAATCTTGATGGCACTTTCATTGTCACACCAAAGAGGCACTTTGTCACAAATGACACCGTAATCCTTTAAAGTTTGCCTCATCCATAATAGTTGAGCACAACAACTACCGACCACTACATACTCCGCTTCGGTGGACGAGAGAGACACACAACTTTGCTTTTTGGAAGACCAACTTACCAAAGAGCAACCAAGGAATTGGCACCCTCCGGAAGTGGACTTCCTATCCACTTTGTCTCCCGCCCAATCAGAATCCGAATATCCTACAAGCTTGAAATTTGCTCCTCTTGGGTACCATAAGCCAAAGTTTGGGGTATGAGCCAAATATCGAAAGATTAAACTTGACCGCCACAAAGTGGCTTTCCTTAGGTGCTTGGCTTGAAAACATGCACAAATTCCCACACTCAACATGATATCCGGTCTAGATGCACAAAGGTAAAGCAAGGATCCAATCATGGAGCGATATACCTTTTGATCCACCGCTTTACCATTGGGATCAATGTCAAGTTGGCACTTGGTAGGCATTGGAGTGGAAGCCGGCTTGACATCGGTTAGCTTGAATCTCTTGAGCATGTGTTGAGTGTATTTGGCTTGGTTGATGAAGGTACCTTCTCTTCTTTGCTTCACTTCAAAACCTAGAAAGAACTTCAACTCCCCCATGGAAGACATCTTAAACTTTGAGGTCATTAGTGCGGAAAATTCATCATTGAAAGCTTTGTTAGGGGAACCAAAGATAATGTCATCAACATATAGTTGGCACACAAACAACTCCCCGTTGACCTTCTTAGTAAAAAGAGTGGGATCGATTAACCCAACTTCAAATCCGCGATCTTGTAGCAACTCGGTAAGGTGATCATACCATGCACGTGGGGCTTGTTTAAGGCCATAGAGTGCCTTATCGAGTTGATACACATGATCGGGAAAGTAGGGATCCTCGAACCGGGGTTGTTTGGCGAGACCAACTCATTAATAGGACCATTAAGAAAAGCACTCTTCACATCCATTTGTTGCAACTTAAAGTTGTGATGAGAAGCATAAGCAATCAACAAACGAATGGATTCAAGATGAGCAACGGGAGCAAAGGTTTCACCGTAGTCGATACCCTCGACTTGGGAGTAGCCTTGTGCCACCAATCTTGCCTTGTTGCGAATGATGGTCCCATGAGCATCTTGCTTGTTCTTGAAGATCCACTTGGTCCCAATGACATTGTGGTTCCCTGTTGGCCTTGGCACCAACCTCCACACCTTGTTGTACTCGAAGTTGTTGAGTTCTTCATGCATGGCATTAAGCCAATCCGGATCTTCGAGTGCTTCATATACCTTTTGGGGTTCAACACAAGAGACAAACGCGTGATGTTCATAATAGTTTGTCAATTGTCTACGAGTGCTTACCCCCTTTTGAATGCTTCCAAGTACATTCTTCATGAGATGACCCTTGGTGGAGAGCTTGGAAGCAATCTTGGCGGCACGACGCTCTAATTCTTCCTCGGTGGTGAGTTGAGGAGCGGTCACTTGATCATCTTGAGCGTCGTCTTGAGCTTTTTCTTGACCTTGAACTTGCTCGGGGGAGAGAACTTGACCTTGGCCATCACTTGGTGTGTCAACACCTTCTTGAGCATGATCTTGCCCTTGGTCTTGTTCATGAGGTTGAGGGCCTTCACTTTGTTCTTCGGAAGCGTGTGGGTCTTGGGTTGGTGATGGCTCCACTTGAGTGGAGCATTTTCCTTCTCCTTCGGCCACAAGGGATTCCTAAATGGGTAGGATAAAACCAACACCCATTCTTCTTATGGCTTGAGGAGGAATTTCATCACCTACATCACAAGTACCACTTTGCTCCACTTGGGAGCCATTATTCTCATCAAACTCCACGTTATACGTTTCCTCAATAAGTCCCGTGGATTTATTGAGGACACGGTAAGCATGAGAGTTTCTAGCATAACCAACAAATATGCCCTCATAAGCTCTAGCCTCAAATTTAGACAACCGAACACCTTTCTTGAGAATGAAACACTTACACCCGAACACCCGAAAGTACTTGAGGTTGGGCTTGTTACCGGTGAGTATCTCATATGGAGTCTTGTTCAAGCCCTTGTGGAGGTAAAGCCTATTGGATGCATGACACGCGGTGTTGATGGCTTCGGCCCAAAAGTTGTATGGAGACTTGAACTCCGCCATGATGGTGCTTGCCGCATCCATCAATGTCCGGTTCTTCCTCTCCGCGACACCGTTTTGTTGAGGGGTATAAGGTGCGGAATATTGATGCTTGATCCCCTCATCACTAAGAAACTCATCTAAGGTGTAATTCTTGAACTCGGTGCCGTTGTCGCTTCTTATTCTCAATATCTTTGCATTGTGTTGACGTTGTGCTTCATTTGCAAAGTCAATTGGGTCTCGCTCTTCCTCTTGAAGAAATATACCCAAGTATATCTTGAGTAGTCATCCACAATCACCAAGCAATACTTCCTACCCCCAAGACTATCAAAGGATGGAGGCCCAAAGAGATCCAAGTGAAGGAGCTCCAAAGACCTCTTCGAGTAAATGATAGTCGTGGGAGGGTGAGCCTTCTCATGAAGCTTTCCTTCGATACAAGCACTGCAAGCACGATCTTTAGCAAAACTAACATTCGTTAGTCCACGGACATGGTCCCCCTTGAGAAGACTTTGCAAAGATCTCATGTTGACATGGGCTAAGAGGCGATGCCAAAGCCATCCCACATCAACTTTTGCCATTAGGCACGTTGCGGTCTTAGTGGGTCCCTCCGAAAAGTTAACCACATATAGACCGTTCTCGACATGCCCAACAAAGGCTACTTTAAGAGTCTTCCTCCACAAGAGGGCCACGGTATCAATATCAAAGAAAGTGGCAAATCCCATGATTGCAAGTTGACGAACGGAAAGTAAATTGTATGCAAGGGTCTCTACAAGCATGACCTTCTTGATTTTAAGATCATGAGAAATGACAACCTTGTCGAGTCCTAATACCTTGAGGACGAGGCATCACCCCACTCGACATTGGTGGGCATAGATGGAATCTTGTGCACGTCCACCACCAAGTCCTTGCTTCCGGTCATATGATTTGTACCTCCACTATCGAGCAACCATGATCCCCACCTAAGCAAACACCTACAAGAGATCAATGCTTGGTTTTAGGTACCCATTTTGTAATGGGTCCTTTGATGTTAGTAACAAGGGTCTTAGGAACCCAAATAGACCATTCAATGTACTCATAAGGAGAACCAACAAATTTGGCATAAACATGCCCATCACTAGCACGGCATAACACACAAGAAGGGTTAAAGTCGCAGGCTTTGTTGGGAAGGGTGGCATTGCTCTTCTTGACACCATCACCCTTCGCATTGTTCTTCTTCTCCTTGGGAGCACCCTCCCCCTCCTTCACAAAAGTTTGCTTGAGAGGAGGAGGTCGTTTGGTCTTGTCATTGTTGTTCTTGTTCTTGGGCTTGGGTGCAAAACCAATCCCCTCCTTGGCCACAACTTCCTTTTGATTGCTCAAAAGGTTGTTGAGGTTCTTCTCGCCTTGTATGCATGACACAAGGGCTTTCTCAAGTTGCTCCTTCAACTTAGCATTCTCCTCAATAAGATGCACATGCTCACAACACGGGTTAGTAGCACTTGCATTATCAATTAAAAACATATGAGGAAAAGTGGCTTTCTCCTTAGTTAGCTTCACTTGGAGTTGATCATGAGACTCATTGAGGCTAGCATGAATACCTTTCAAGGCCTTGTGAGCCTTGTCGAGTATATAAAACTCCTCCTTGAGTCTGGCAAGATCAACCCCAAGTTGGACTTCTCGGAATTTAGCACACGAGAAACAACAAGAGCATGATCAAGATCTTTCTTTAATTTAGCATGATCATCGTTGTGTGACTCCTCAAGAGTCAAAAGAAGACCACTATCTTCCTCAAGAGCAATGGAGAGATCCGAAATCTCATCGGCATAGTCTCGACTATGCCCCTCCATCTTAGAGATGGTATCTTCATGAGCCTCTATCATGGCATTGGCTTCACCAAGTTGTTCCAAGAGAGCAACGAAGTGCTTCTTGGATTTACCCTTGAGTTTACCCATAAAGGACTCAAACTCATTCTCCTACACACTAGTTTCCTCATGTTCATCAATGCAATCCGTCAAAGAAGGATGATCAATGAAGGTAGTTTTGATGTTGGAGGTTACCTTGTTGGTGGCTTTAGCCATGAGGCACTTGGCGATGATGCTCTCATTACGAGAGTCGAAGAGAGACACCCGTGGAGTCGTCGCAATGGCAACGGAGGACATGGCAACCGACCCACCATCTTCATCATCATCCTCATCCTCATTGTATTCTTGTTGTACCACCAACGCCTTGTGAGGAGTCTTCTTGGTGAAGTTGCTCTTGTTGGGGAAAGACTTGGCCTTGTCCTTTCGGATGAGCTTGTCGCCATTGTCTTCCCTCTTTTCATAAGGACACTTCGCAACAAAATGACTCACATTGCCACAATTATAGCAAGTTCTCACACGTTGCTTGACCTTAGCGCCACTTGAGTTGTTCTTGTTGAAGTTGGGCCTTGTGTTCTTCTTGTTCCAAAATTTCCTAGAAGCAAGGGCCATGTGTTCATGATAGTCATACTTTGTATCTTCGGGGTTGCTCTCCTCTTCTTCCTCTTCTTCCTCTTCTTCAACACAAACCTTGGCCTTCAATGCAAGGTTGGGCTTCTTTGCTCTTTGAGAGCGAAGAACCGCATTGTCAGCGGTCTTGTCCAAAATGCTCATTGCCACAAACTCATCCAACACCTCACTTGTGGTCAAGGTGTGGAAGTCCGGCCTTTGACGAATGACGGAGGACATGGCCTTGTGGTAAGGCATCATAGCCTTGAGGAATTTGCGCTTGATCCAATTGTCATCCGTGTCCTTGCTCCCATGATCTCGGAGTGAGACCGCGAGTTTGGTTACTCTCCGATAAAGTTCATGTGGTTCTTCATCTTCTTTCATTGCAAACTCATCGGCTTCATCTTGCACCACTTCATAGTTGGAGCGTTGAATGCTTGCACTTCCTCGGTAGAGGGACACAACTTGGAGCCATGCATCCTTGGCCATGGCATAGGGCCGGAGGTGAGGAAGATCTTCGGGAGGAATTGCATCTTGGATGATGAAGAGGGCATTCTCATTGAATTGATTATCCGCGGCTTCTCGAGGAGTAAAGTTGCTTCGGTCGTGCGGATAAAAATCTTCTTCAATAATTCTCCAAAGATTAGTGTTCACATAATTTAAATGACGCTTAAAACGATAGACCCAAGAATCAAAATCCTCCTTTTTATCAATCTTAGGGGGAGGACCGGCATGATTCAAGTGAGTAGAAGGAATCGGTCCACCATAGACAAGTGGAGGTTCCACATGGGCAAAGATGTCGGTGCCACTTTTACCACTAGAAGGAAGGGCTTTCTCGCTAGTAGCTTCCCCCTTGTCGGAGGTAGCATCCGTCACCTTGTTGGCGGGATCACCCACTTTCAACGGTGTGGTGGAAAGTTTAAGCCCTTCTAAGAATTCACGAAACATGCCTTTGACGTCGGTCGTCATGGAGGTTTTCAATGTTTCCAACGCCACATTGAACTCCTCACGAGAGATCATGGTTCCCCATCTCCCGTAGAAGAGACCGGATTTGCACCGGAGTGCACCTCCGCACCTTCTACGACGTCAACCATACTCTTTGGACGGTAAAGTCCTTAATCAAGAGACGAGGCTCTGATACCAATTGAAATGATCGATATAGTTGACTAGAGGGGGGTGAATAGGCAACTAACAATTTTTATCTTTTCTTTAACAATTTAAACTTTGCATCAAAGTACGTTGTCCAGATATACAACTAAGTGAACAACCTATATGATGCAACAATGATAAGCACACAAGCAAGCAAGAGATATAACACAAATAAGCTTGCACAAGTAAAGGCACGAGATAACCAAGAGTAGAGCCGGTGGAGACGAGGATGTGTTACCGAAGTTCCTTCCCTTTGAGGGGAAGTACGTCTCCGTTGGAGCGGTGTGGAGGCACAATGCTCCCCAAGAAGCCACTAGGGCCACCGTATTCTCCGCACGCCCTCACACAATGCGAGATGTCGTGATTCCACTATTGGTGCCCTTGGAGGCGGCGACTGAACCTTTACAAACAAGGTTGGGGCAATCTCCACAACTTAATTGGAGGCTCCCAACGACACCACGAAGCTTCACCACAATGGACTATGGCTCCGGATGACCTCAACTGTCTAGGGTGCTCAAACACCCAAGAGTAACAAGATCCGCAAGGGATTAGTGGGGGGAATCAAATTTCTCTTGGTGGAAGTGTAGATCGAGGCCTTCTCAACCACTCCCGAGCAAATCAACAAGTTTGATTGGCTAGGGAGTGAGATCGGGCGAAAATGGAGCTTGGAGCAACAATGGAGCTTAGGGTTGGAAGAGTTAGTCAACTAGAGGTAGGAGACGGCCCTTTTATGGTGGTGGACGAAATCCAACCGTTATCCACTTAACCAGCCAGCGACACGCGGTACTACCGCTCCGGAGACACGGTACTACCGCAAGCCCGCGCGGAACTACCGTGGGCCACCACAGCACTACCGCGGCAGCAGCAGGAGCTAGGGCAGGCCTGACAGGGGGCAGTACTACCGCGAGCGCGGTACTACCGCTCCCCCTTGCGGTACTAGCGCAAGGCAGCAAAACCCTGGCCTGGGAAGGGCGCGGATGAAATAAAATTACATCTGTGCCTACTTCCGCTGGAAAATAATCGGTGCAAAAATCCGACACGGTACTACCGCTGGAGCGCGGTACTACCGCCTGGCTGCTGGATCAGGCCACGCACGGTACTACCATGATGATGATGATGATGAAGATGGTGGGTCGGTTGCCATGGCCTCCGTTGCCATTGCGACGACTCCACGGGTGTCTCTCTTCGACTCTCCTAATGAGAGCATCATCGCCAAGTGCCTCATGGCTAAAGCCACCAACAAGGTAACCTCCAACATCAAAACTACCTTCATTGATCATCCTTCTTTGACGGATTGCATTGATGAACATGAGGAAACTAGTGTGGAGGAGAATGAGTTTGAGTGCTTTATGGGTAAACTCAAGGGTCAATCCAAGAAGCACTTCGTTGCTCTCTTGGAACAACTTGGTGAAGCCAATGCCATGATAGAGGCTCACGAAGATACCATCAGGTGAAGCAAATTTAAGGAGAAGCGTAGAAGTTTTTCTTACTCCTCAGGTGGAGGACTGGAGGGCGCGACAAACTGGTCCAGGTCGATTCCGTCAGCAATCCGAGTGGCAGCAGCAATGAAGGTCTCCATGAAAGATTGGAAGTCGTGCTTCTTGGTATTGGCCACTTTGATGGACGCCAGCTTGTCCTCTCGCGTGTCCTTGCAGTGAACATGGACCAGGGACAGAGCAACGTCAGCACCGCACCTGGCAGAAGACTTCTTCCATTCCTGCACTCGACCTGGAACTTCATTCAGTCGAGTCATTAGAGACTCGAGGTCATTTTGAAGCGTCTCTCCCGGCCAGAGTGTCGTGTCGATTCGCGACGCCGCAACCTTCAGTCGAGCAAGGTAGTCAACAACTCCAGCAACACGAGACTCCAGTCGGAGCACGTTCATAGCGGCTTCTCCTTCACAGGAGAGTTAATGGGGTCCAAGCTTGTCTCCACTCGACTGGTCTCCTCCTCGAAGTTTTGGAATAATTCTGTAAACACAATTCGAAGTTAAGCCCACAGTTCTATGATGAGTCGATGATAACAAGTCAGTCGGATAGAAGAGATTACCTTCAAGCATGATGAATAACTTCTTGGCGAGCCCTCCCGGATAAGCCTCCAGATCGTTCTTCTTCCCCGCCAGTTTGCTAGCCTTGTCACTCAGAGCTATCTTATCAATCTTCAGACGGCTGACCTCCTTGTTGGCCGCATCGAGAGCAGCTTTCAGATTGGCGCTCTCCTCTTCAAGTTTACCGACTGAAGCCAGTTTTTCTTCCGCAAGCTTCATTTTGTCCAAAGCCGCCTTCTGCGCCTCGGCGAGGTCATAGTGCTTCTTCTTCAGAGCCTCCTTCCTTTTATCTGCAAAGTGACAATGAGATTAGAATCAGGAATGGGCAGAAAGATAAAGACAGTCGTCAAGATTCTCACCAACCATACCTTTTGCTTCATCTTTCGCCTTCTTAAAGTTCTCCTGAACAAGCTTCAAGTCAAGGTCGAGCTGGATGTGTTTGTTTTCCAATTCAGTGTAACGAGCCACAAGCTCGCAAGATTTCTGCGAAGGGTCAGTCGACAGACATCAAAGATAGGTTGCTTCCGAGTGAATAAGAGAAAAATCGTAGCATTTCTAAGACTATAGCCGAATCAAAATATTCAACAGTAGTACCGGGGACTACACCCAGTGGGTGCACTCAGCGTGCCCCCACTGGTTCTACCAACTCGGTCCGATCAGTCGACCGAAAAGGACAAAGAGGTTATGATCTTAAACCATAGCTAACTGCCGGCAGTCAGCCACGGTCTCATCATGATCTACCAAAAAAACAGGTTCTTCAGACCTTAGTCGACTGCCAGCAGCCGACCATGGTCTCGGAGACTACACCCAGTGGGTGCACTCAGCGTGCCCCCACTGGTTCCAAGATTCCATTCGACATGGTCCGACCAGACCGAGTGGAGAAGTTAGAGTGAAGAAATTCAAAATACAAAGACTACGATCGCCAAAGTCCACCATAGTCTCGGGGACTACACCCAGTGGGTGCACTCAGCGTGCCCCCACCAAGCCAAAAATCAATCGACACACCCAGTGGGTGTACAGATACAAAGATCTTTGGAAAGAAAGTCTTCAGATAGCATATCCTAATAGAACAAGCGGTGATAAACTAACCTGGACGTTGCTTTGAAGGGCTGAGCTAGCATCATAGGCCGCTTGGCTGGCTTCCCGGATCGCCTTCACCTGCTCCATCATGATCCCCGCCTGGCGTATAGCCTCCTTAGCAGCACCCGCCTGGCGTATAGCCTCCTTAGCAGCACCCGCTTGGTCCTCTGGGACGTGGTGTGTGGCGAAAAGGGAAGGCGGGTCAGCAGTCGGCGACGAAGGTCGAGCACTCGTCAGCGGCACAGCGAAGGACACAGAAGTCTGAGTGATGTTGCCACCCTCCTGAACCAGTGTCTCAGGCACTGATGCAACCTGAGCGGTCTTGCCATCCGGCGCCTTTCTATTACTCCTCGGCCTCAGTGGCGCCTCGTCATCATCATCAGGGAGATCAATGACATGAGGAGGAGCTACAGGAAAAATCCAAAGTTAAAATCGAGAATCCAATCGACCAAAAGTGAAATTACAGAGATCATACCAAGGTTGGAGGTGGCAGCGTCTTCCATTTCTTGGTCTTCGTTCTTGGCGGAGGTCTCGGAGGTTGCGGCACTGCAGATTTCAAAAACTAGTCGGTTAGTCAACGAGTTGACCAAGAGTTTGTCCATGCTAAACGAGAGAACACAAGTTCTGCTGTTACCCGGAGATGGTGGGAATGGTCATTCTCATCTTGGGAAAGGCCTTCGACGGCTTTTACGACGCCGCTCGTGGATGCTTCGGCGCTTTTTCCGTCGGCGCCGGAGAAGTCGTCCGAGGGGCGTTTTGACGCTTAACGGCGCGATCGCTTTGCCACGCTTCGCCATGGGTCGTGGGTGAGCTTGGATCGCCTTTCTGAGCGAGGAGGATCGACTTCCTCCTCCTCCTCTTCACTGGAGCCGTCGTCATCCTCTTCCCCCTCACCGTCAGATTGCCACTCCTCACTTTCGCCTCCGCTCGCCTCCTCCTCCTCAGCCTGTTCTGGCGCCCCATTGGGCATCGAGTACATCTCAGTGCAGCCTAGAAGATAACAAACAAGACAAAAGTTAGTCGACTGATTTTAAGCAAACAGAATGAAGAAAGCAAGATCACAGTCGGAGATGCAGAATTGGGCCTGGTCTACTTCGTATGATTGGTCGAGTGGAGGAATCCTCCTGGCTCCTCGGGGGTTGTCTTTGTTCCCTGTGATGGCCGTCAGCCACCTCTCCAGTGTGGCTTCCTCGACCTCCTCCGGGTGGATCCGAGTGGTGTCCTCAGTGCCAGAATACAACCATATCGGATGGTCTCGAGCTTGAAGTGGCTGGATGCATCGTCGGAGAAAGACCTCCAAGAGATCCATGCTGGTCACCCCGTCACGGATAAGCTGGACAACACGTTCGACCAACACCTTAACCTGCACCTTATCTTCCGGGATCACCTTCAAAGAGGAAGGCTTCCTCACTCGGTCCATGGAAAAAGGAGGGAGTCCAATGATCGCTCAAGGCCGGGCTGGTCTTTGCAAGAAACCAGGTCGATCGCCATCCACGGACCGAGTCGGGTAGGATCATGGCCGGAAAAGAACTTTTCCCCCTCATTTGAACCCCAAGACCCCCACACATCTGAATCACTTGTGTTCTCTCGTCACTCGGATTGACCTTTTTCACCGTCTGGGAGCGACAGGTGAAAATGTGCTTGAAAAGACCCCAATGAGGCCGACAACCCAAGAAATTCTCGCACAAAGACACGAAAGCAGCGAGGTGCACGATGGTGTTGGGTGTGAAGTGGTGGAGTTGCGCCCCAAAGAAATTCAGAAATCCCCGAAAGAAACGGTGAGGCGGCAAAGAAAACCCACGGTCGACATGGGTGGCCAAGAGAACGACCTCACCCTCTTGAGGCTGCGGCTCAGACTCCTTCCCCGGGAGCCGCGCAGATCCATGGGGGATCAGTCCTCCATTGGCCAGGTCGTCAAGATCTTCTTGACGAATCCTCGAGCGGATCCAGTCGCCCTGGATCCAGCCCTGCAGCAGGCCGGCCCTCGATGAAGATCCGCCCCGACTGGTCGCCCTTCCCTTCTCCTTCGTCGTCGCCTTCTTCGCCCGCTCTAGGGCCGCCGTCTTCTCTTTCACCATCGTCGCCAGCGAGACGCGCACAGAGCGGCGGCACTGAGATGGAAGCGAATGCGGCAGATAAGTCTGAGGAAGAGAGGAGGAAATGAGAGCGCACTGTTCAAAACCCCCGTCCGGGGCCTTATATGAGGTTACTTCTGAGTGACTGACTTGTAGGCCCGGGCGATCCTGTAAAATCCCGCAACAGTCGCACGCGCGATACGTGGCGAAAATGGTGGTGTGGAGATCGAGGCGTCCCTGCCTTATCCCATCCGATTACTACGGCCTCCTCCGCCCCACGCGCTTCCCGAAATTCGGATCCCGCTAAATCCGTGGGCTGCAGAGCAACTCGTCAGACGGAAGATTTCCTCCACCCTGTCGTTCGGAGTTCTCCAAGTAAAGAAATTCACTCGACGAATACAAAGAATGGATCAAGGCGACTGAAAAATAAGTTGGTGCCGTCACCTAAGTCCATTGATCCAGAACAAGACATACTCATAGCACGAAAATGGGTCGGAAGTGTGTTCAACTCCTTCCCCACTCAAACCTCGATCCATTCGGGGGCTAATGATGAAGCCATGTACCTAGGGTAGGGTCATGGACCTGTCCAAGATACCGTCCCCAAGGACATCTCTAGAAGAAACCACCTTTCAGTCGACCCGGAAGTGTTCCAGTCGACGAACTCGAAGACACTCGACCATGAAGCCAACCACTCGACTGCCAGGAGACCTAAAGTCACTCTGCACACAAACGGTCTGTCATTAAGTAGCTTTTATGGTCATCATAGCACTTTACTTGTGGCGTTACCAGTAACGCCCGATCTTAATGTACTTTAAACCCTGCATAATTGAGGGCCGAAGGGGTCTGGCGGACTCTATATAAGCCACCCCCCTCCTCAGTGTAAGGGGTTCGCACCCCTGTAACTCATATACACATAATCCAGTCGACCGCCTCCGGGCTCCGAGACGTAGGGCTGCTACTTCCTCCGAGAAGGGCCTGAACTCGTAAACATCTTGCGTATACAACTACTCCATAGCAAGGATCTTGCCTCTCCATTCCTACCACCCCTATTCTACTATCAGACTTAGAACCACGACAACGGCGACTCTCCTTGGAGGCAACGTGAGTCTGGTACTACCCCTTGGCCTGCATACAGAACAGAATCTTCATCTTGTCCTTCAGCTTCTTGGCCCACGAGAGCTCATAGGAACTATGTGAAGACCTAGCAGCACGGTCCCCAGCAACATCCTCTGCTCCAGTTTCCTCCTCATCACCAGTCCTCCTAGCAGCAGACGCCTCAGCACGAGTAGAAGTGTTGGCCCAGTTAGGCTTGACACGGAGACTGATGGGCTCGTGCCGAACCCAGTCTGGAGCAAGGAACTCATCACCAGGGTAGAGCTTCTCCCAAGACTTGGAGATCAAAAGAAAGATATGGACCATAGATAGGCACATTGCGGTTGAACACCGCAAACCGAAGCTCACACCACATGATGTGTGAGACATCAAGTGGCTAGTCTGAGACACACGCGCCTCCTCGCACATGAGCATCATATCCACCATATAGGCATGAACCTTGTCCTTGTTGCCAATGCGAGGGAATAGAGAGTTGTGGAAGATGCGATACATGATATCCAGAAAGGAGTTAAGCATCCACGTTGACTTGCCATTGGCAAGCAGCTTCTCAACATAGAACGGCTGTAACCGGTTCTTGTTAGCAGACTCAGGATTGCCATGGGGGCGAACACCCACGGGTGTGTGGAGCCCATCATCAGGGACCTGGAGCAGATCCATGAACTCCTTCCAAGTAGCAGACAACTGACGGCCATTGGTCATCCAGGTCATCCTCCGCTCCTCCCCAGGGTGGAAGTAAACCGAGGCAAAGAACCCGATGATAAGCTCAGGGTCATAGTCAAGGTGGAAAGAGATCACATGTTCAATGCCGAATTGTTCCACCAAATCCAGAGCTTCTCCAAAGTAATCACGAAACTTGTCCTTCCTCATGTGATTCATGTCAATCCAATTGACTTCCACATAGGTATTTTGGTTGTTCTTGATGACATCCAGGTAAACAAGAGTCTGCTGCTTGGTCCAAAACAACTCACTGCCTCTGATGGTAGCACGAGCATTCACGTAAGGGTTGAGCTTCTGGAGACGGACATACTCTGAAAGGGGAATCCTGTCCATGCCCTTAGCTAGTTCCTTGTACTTGTTAGCGGTGGTCTTGACATGGCGCTTGGGGGCATTGGAGCCCTCTGGTGCTCCATCTTGATTGCGTAGACGCTTGGAGCCAGTGTCACGACTGGGATTGGAACGGCGAGAGCCACCACCTGAGGCACAAAGCGCAAAACACACACGACAAGCAAAAAGGATCAATGCAAAGACCTCGGCAAAGCAAACAAAACACTTAGGAAGCATACATACTAAATGCCATGAGAAAGATTTGATCCTCTGGTAGTCTTGCCCGGTCTTTGCGGTACTAAAAATCTAGTACCGCTCCAAGTCGCGATAGTACCGTGCGAGGTCACAAGAGTACCGGTCCGGGAGCGGTAGTACGGTCCTAGTGTCAAGCTAAGCGCCGGTAGTACCGCACCGATCGGTAGTAGTACCGCTCGAGACGGGCGGTAGTACCGCACCGCGTCAGATCCGAACCAGTTCAAATCTAAAGAAAAAGCAGCAAAGCCATGGCGGTACTACGATTGATCAAATCTATCACAAGACAATATAGCAAGCATAATTCCTATGCAACACGACTCTCCTAAAATCTACTCTTGCACAAATTTGGCCTAAAATCTCAAGAACAACATGCATCTCCCCAAAAACCTAAACGCGAAAGAACAACCAAGAAAGAGAGGGATTTGGGAAGAAACCTTGTTCCATGGCAAGAGGAAGTGGTGGGGAACGATCCCACCGATCGGAATCCAAGGAGAGTGGCCGGAGATGGAGATCCGGCGAGGACCTCCGACGCCGTTCATGAGCAGGAGAGAGAGAGACTTGGGGAGAAAGAGACAAGTGAATGGGTATGGGGAGTTGAAACTCCCCTGCCCGAGTCATAACCCCACGCGCCTACACGCGGCGCGGTAGTACCGCGCGTCATCACGGTAGTACCGCTCGGCGGAAGTCCCGCACATGAGCGGTAGTACCGCTCTCCTGGGCGGCAGTAAAAAATTACTGCCGCGCAGGTGTGATAGTACCGTGCCTCTCAACGCGGTAGTACCGTGGCTAGCCGCTGTAGTACCGTGAGCTCAGGAAGTTGCGTGTTTCAAGCACAAAAGAAAAGAGGTCTAAGCACGAAAACTTCGAGGCAACACAACACCACAAAAACATGCGACTCACGAAGACAAAAAGGCAAAAGGACAACTCGAAAACTACCACGAGACACCACCTCTCCGAAGAGAGGGCGGTGGCCGGAGCCACCTATGTTTGAGTCAATTGGTATGGCACCGCGAAGAATTATCCTTGAGCCCATGACCAAAACTCGTCTTTAAAGCACAAGTACCATCAAAAATGGCTAATGTGAAAGAGTTGATTGATTTATGCATAATGGGGGGAGGGAGAGTTCATTGAGAGAACAATACTCCCCCTATGTCCATGCCTACACCTAAACAAGACAACAAGTTGAGTATGGTGGGGTGTGCAAGGGTTCAAGCAACATTGCTCGAATCAATGATATTTAGCTCATGCCTTAACTCGTGAAATCTTGCTTCATCCAAAGGCTTCGTGAAGATATCTGCAAGGTTATCATGAGTGTTGACATAGTTGAGCTCGATCTCCCCTCGCCGAATGTGATCCCGGATGAAGTGATACCGAATCTCAATATGCTTCGTCTTGAAGTGTTGCATCGGGTTGAGGGAAATCTTGATGGCACTTTCATTGTCACACCAAAGAGGCACTTTGTCACAAATGACACCGTAATCCTTTAAAGTTTGCCTCATCCATAAGAGTTGAGCACAACAACTACCGGCCACTACATACTCTGCTTCGGTGGATGAGAGAGACACACAACTTTGCTTTTTGGAAGACCAACTTACCAAAGAGCAACCAAGGAATTGGCACCCTCCGGAAGTGGACTTCCTATCCACTTTGTCTCCCGCCCAATCAGAATCCGAATATCCTACAAGCTTGAAGTTTGCTCCTCTCGGGTACCATAAGCCAAAGTTTGGGGTATGAGCCAAATATCGAAGATTAAGCTTGACCGCCACAAAGTGGCTTTCCTTAGGTGCGGCTTGAAACCGTGCACAAATTCCCACACTCAACATGATATCTGGTCTAGATGCACAAAGGTAAATCAAGGATCCAATCATGGAGCGATATACCTTTTGATCCACCGCTTTACCATTGGGATCAATGTCAAGTTGGCACTTGGTAGGCATTGGAGTGGAAGCCGGCTTGACATCGCTTAGCTTGAATCTCTTGAGCATGTCTTGAGTGTATTTGGCTTGGTTGATGAAGGTACCTTCTCTTCTTTGCTTCACTTTGAAACCTAGAAAGAATTTCAACTCTCCCATGGAAGACATCTTAAACTTTGAGGTCATTAGTGCGGCAAATTCATCATTGAAAGCTTTGTTAGGGGAACCAAAGATAATGTCATCAACATATAGTTGGCACACAAACAACTCCTCGTTGACCTTCTTAGTAAAAAGAGTGGGATCGATTAACCCAACTTCAAATCCGCGATCTTGTAGCAACTCGGTAAGGTGATCATACCATGCACGTGGGGCTTGTTTAAGGCCATAGAGTGCCTTATCGAGTTGATACACATGATCGGGAAAGTAGGGATCCTCGAACCCGGGGGGTTGTTTGACGTAGACCAACTCATTAATAGGACCATTAAGAAAAGCACTCTTCACATCCATTTGTTGCAACTTAAAGTTGTGATGAGAAGCATAAGCAATCAACAAACGAATGGATTCAAGACAAGCAACGGGAGCAAAGGTTTCACCGTAGTCGATACCCTCGACTTGGGAGTAGCCTTGTGCCACCAATCTTGCCTTGTTGCGAATGATGGTCCCATGAGCATCTTGCTTGTTCTTGAAGATCCACTTGGTCCCAATGACATTGTGGTTCCCTGTTGGACTTGGCACCAACCTCCACACCTTGTTGTACTCGAAGTTGTTGAGTTCTTCATGCATGGCATTAAGCCAATCCGGATCTTTGAGTGCTTCATATACCTTTTGGGGTTCAACACAGAGACAAACGCGTGATGTTCACAATAGTTTGGCAATTGTCTACGAGTGCTTACCCCCTTTTGAATGCTTCCAAGTACATTCTTCATGAGATGACCCTTGGTGGAGAGCTTGGAAGCAATCTTGGCGGCACGACGCTCTAATTCTTCCTCGGTGGTGAGTTGAGGAGCGGTCACTTGATCATCTTGAGCGTCGTATTGAGCTTGTTCTTGACCTTGAACTTGCTCGGGGGAGAGAACTTGACCTTGGGTATCACTTGGTGTGTCAACACCTGCTTGAGCATGATCTTGCCCTTGGTCTTGTTCATGAGGTTGAGGGCCTTCACTTTGTTCTTGAGCGTGTGGGTCTTGGGTTGGTGATGGCTCCACTTGAGTGGAGCATTGTCCTTCTCCTTCGGCCACAAGGGGTTCCTCAATGGGTAGGATAAAACCAACACCCATTCTTCTTATGGCTTGAGGAGGAATTTCATCACCTACATCAAAAGTACCACTTTGCTCCACTTGGGAGCCGTTATTCTCATCAAACTCCATGTTACACATTTCCTCAATAAGTCCCGTGGATTTATTGAGGACACGGTAAGCATGAGAGTTTGTAGCATAACCAACAAATATGCCCTCATAAGCTCTAGCCTCAAATTTAGACAACCGAACACCTTTCTTGAGAATGAAACACTTACACCCGAACACCCGAAAGTACTTGAGGTTGGGCTTGTTACCGGTGAGTATCTCATATGGAGTCTTGTTCAAGCCCTTGAGGAGGTAAAGTCGATTGGATGCATGACACACGGTGTTGATGGCTTTGGACCAAAAGTTGTATGGAGACTTGAACTCCGCCATCATGGTCCTTGCCGCATCCATCAACGTCCGGTTCTTCCTCTCCGCGACACCGTTTTGTTGAGGGGGTATAAGGTGCGGAATATTGATGCTTGATCCCCTCATCACTAAGAAACTCATCTAAGGTGTAGTTCTTAAACTCGGTGCCATTGTCACTTCTTATTGTCAATATCTTTGCATTGTGTTGACGTTGTGCTTCATTTGCAAAGTCAATGATGGTTTGTTGGGTCTCGCTCTTCCTCTTGAAGAAATATACCCAAGTATATCTTGAGTAGTCATCCACAATCACCAAGCAAAACTTCCTACCCCCAAGAGTATCAAAGGATGGAGGCCCAAAGAGATCCAAGTGAAGGAGCTCCAAAGGCCTCTTCGAGTAAATGATAGTCGTGGGAGGGTGAGCCTTCTCATGAAGCTTTCCTTCGATACAAGCACTGCAAGCACGATCTTTAGCAAAACTAACATTCGTTAGTCCACGGACATGGTCCCCCTTGAGAAGACTTTGCAAAGATCTCATATTGACATGGGCTAAGCGGCGATGCCAAAGCCATCCCACGTCAACTTTAGCCATTAGGCATGTCGCGGTCTTAGTGGGTCGCTCCGAAAAGTTAATCACATATAGTCCGTTCTCGACATGCCCAACAAAGGCTACTTTAAGAGTCTTGCTCCACAAGAGGGCCACGGTATCAATATCAAAGAAAGTGGCAAAGCCCATGATTGCAAGTTGACGAACGGAAAGTAAATTGTATGCAAGGGACTCTACAAGCATGACCTTCTCGATCGTAAGATCATGAGAAATGACAACCTTGCCGAGTCCCAATACCTTAGAGGACGAGGCATCACCCCACTCGACGTTGGTGGGCATAGATGGAATCTTGTGCACGTCCACCACCAAGTCCTTGCTTCCGGTCATATGATTTGTAGCTCCACCATCGAGCAACCATGATCCCCCCCCCCTGAAGCAAACACCTACAAGAGATCAATGCTTGGTTTTAGGTACCCATTTTGTAATGGGTCCTTTGATGTTAGTAACAAGGGTCTTAGGAACCCAAATAGACCATTCAATGTACTCATAAGGAGAACCAACAAATTTGGCATAAACATGCCCATCACTAGCACGACATAACACATAAGAAGGGTTAAAGTCGTCGGCTTTGTTGGGAAGGGTGGCATTGCTCTTCTTGACACCATCACCCTTTGCATTGTTCTTCTTCTCCTTGGGAGCACCCTCCCCCTCCTTCACAAAAGTTTGCTTGAGAGGAGGAGGTCGTTTGGTCTTGTCATTCGTGTTCTTGTTCTTGGGCTTGGGTGCAAACCCAATCCCCTCCTTGGCCACAACTTACTTTTGATTGCTCAAAAGGTCGTTGAGGTTCTTCTCGCCTTGTATGCATGACACAAGGCCTTTCTCAAGTTGCTCCTTCAACTTAGCATTCTCCTCAATAAGATGCACATGCTCACAACACGGGTTAGTAGCACTTGCATTATCAATTAAAACCATATGAGGAAAAGTGGCTTTCTCCTTAGTTAGCTTCACTTGGAGTTGATCATGAGACTCCTTGAGGCTAGCATGAATACCTTTCAAGGCCTTGTGAGCCTTGTCGAGTATATCAAATTCCTCCTTGAGTCTAGCAAGATCAACCCCAAGTTTGGCCTTCTCAGAATTTAGCACACGAGAAACAACAAGAGCATGATCAAGATCTTTAATTTAGCATGATCAAGAGTCAAACAAAGACCACGCTCTTCCTCAAGAGCACTGGAGAGATCCGAAATCTCATCGGCATAGTCTCGACTATGCCCCTCCATCTTAGAGATGGTATCTTTGTGAGCCTCTATCATGGCATTGGCTTCACCAAGTTGTTCCAAGAGAGCAACGAAGTGCTTCTTGGATTGACCCTTGAGTTTACCCATAAAGCACTCAAACTCATTCTCCTCCACACTAGTTTCCTCATGTTCATCAATGCAATCCGTCAAAGAAGGATGATCAATGAAGGTAGTTTTGATGTTGGAGGTTACCTTGTTGGTGGCTTTAGCCATGAGGCACTTGGCGATGATGCTCTCATTAGGAGAGTCGAAGAGAGACACCCGTGGAGTCGTCGCAATGGCAACGGAGGCCATGGCAACCGACCCACCATCTTCATCATCATCATCATCATCATGGTCGTCGCGGAAAGGGGTTAAAAACCATTTGTATAGCAGCTCGCGGTACTAGTGGTTGCAAGACGCCGGCGTTGAAGGCTAGTTCGGGGGCTACTGAGGGAGTCCTGGACTAGGGGTACTCGGGTAGCCGTCCAATCTCTCATGGGCCGGACACATTGGGCTGTGATGTCTACTACACAACCTTCTTCTTGTAGACTCATGTTGGGCCTCCAAGCGCAGAGTTTTGTAGGACAGTAGCAATTTTCCCTCAAGTGGATGACCTAAGGTTTATCAATCTGTGGGAGGCGTAGGATGAAGATGGTCTCCTCAAACAACCCTGCAACCAAATAAAAAAGAGTCTCTTGTGTCCCAAACATGCCCAATACAATGGTAAATTGTATAGGTGCACTAGTTCGGCGAAGAGATGGTGATACAAGTGTAATATGGATAGTAGATATAGGTTTTTGTAATATGAAAATATAAAAACAGTAAGGTAACTAGTAACAAAAGTGAGAAAAACGGTGTTGCAATGCTTAGAAATAAGGCCTAGGGTTCATACTTTCACTAGTGCAAAGTCTCTCAACAATGATAACATAACTGAATCATATGGCAATCCCTAAACGTGCAACAAAGAATCACTCCAGAGTTTCTATCGGAGAACGTAGGACGAAAACATGCATCAACCCCTATGCATAGATTACCCCAGTGTCACCTCGGGAACCTGCGAGTTGAGTACCAAAACATACGTCAAGTGAATCAATAGAACATTCCATTGTCACCACAGATATCCATCGCAAGACATACATCAAGTGTTCTCAAATCCAATACTCAATCCAACATAACAAAACCTCAAAGAGCAAGACTCAATTCATCACAAGAAGGTAGAGGGGGAGAAACACCATATGATCCAACTATAGTAACAAAGCTCGCGGTACATCAAGATCGTGCCAAATCAAGAACACGAGAGAGAGAGAGAAAGAGAGAGAGAGATCAAACACATAGCTACTGGTACATACCCTCAGCCCCGAGGGTGAACTACTCCCCCCTCATCATGGTGGCCGCCGGGATAATGAAGATGGCCTCCGGTGATGGTTTCCCCCTTCGGCAGGGTGCCGGAACGGGCTCCCGATTGGTTTTTCGTGGCTACAGAGGCTTGCGGCGGCGGAACTTCCGATCTAGGTTTATTTCAGGGGGGTTTGGTATTTATAGGAATTTTTGGCGTCGGAAACAAGTCAGGGAGGTGCCAGAGGGGCCCACAAGCTAGGGGTGTGCCCTAGGGGGCGTGCCCCCTAGGCTTCTGGTTGCCTCGGGAGTCTTCTGGCCCAACTCCGATGCACCGTGGGTCTCTTTTGGTCCGTAAAAAATCACCGTAAATTTTCATCTCGTTTGGACTCCGTTTGATATTCCTTTTCTGTAAAACTCAAAACAAGGAAAAAACAAAAACTGGCACTGGGCTCTAGGTTAATAGGTTAGTCCCAAAAATAATATAAAATAGTATATAAATGCATATAAAACATCCAAAACAGATAATATAATAGCATGGAACAATAAAAAATTATAGATATGTTGGAGACGTATCAGGCTGCACGGTATCCGGACGGGAAACCTTTTAGTGCCTTGGAGTGTATCCCAAGACAAGATGGAAGATCCGGCGCTCTTGTTCCCTTGATGTAACCGACTATGTATAAACTCTAGCGCCCCTGGTGTCTATATAAACCCGAGGGCCTAGTCCGTAGTGGCAGGAGAACATCCATAATCCTACTAGCCTAGGGTTTAGTTCATTTGATTTCATGGTAGATCGACTCTGTAATCCCCATATACACAACAATATAATCAAGCAGGACGTAGGGTTTTACCTCTTAGAGAGGGCCCAAATTTGGATAAATACCATGTCTCGCGTCCCTTGTTCCTCATCGATCCAAGATCCACAGTTCGGGACCCCTACCCGAGATCTGCCGGTTTTGACACCGAGAGTAAGTCACTGCATTTCAATTATCAGGGCATCCTATTTGTTTGCCATTGTGCTTGCCTAGGCTTCCCCATCTGTAACCCAGTCATTAGACCATTGATTAATACTCCCTCTGCTCACTATTATAAGATGTTCTAACTTGTTTCTAAATCAGATGTATGTAGACTCATTTTCACTCATTTCAGGGCGTATGCAGTCTAAAATATCTAAAACATCTTATAATAGTGAACAGAGAGTGTAACTCCTTCCGACTATGGTAGAGATCTTGATGTCATAACCAAACGCGTGTTCACTTCATTATCCTCCCTATCATTACTAGGATCTTGAGTACATACTGGCCGAGATACTTTATAAGAGGTAAATGATGTTACATTATTTGTTCCATTATATAGAAGATACATCAGTTGATTCAAATGTAGTCAGGACAAGAATGTTATTGAGGCATGCATGTATGCATGCTGCCAACACAACAGTTCAATTGCTTGTTTGCTTCAGGTATAGTTAAATTGCTCGTTTCAATTGCTTTGTTTGTCTTGCAGTTAATGAGATGTCCAAACAGTGTTGCCTGATGTAGTCTACTTGTATAACTATTAGTTGGCGTAATTAAATATCTTACCATTACTCTGGCAAAGTGTACCTGAAGCTCTGAAGTCCATTAACCAACTATTACTGCATGAGGCTCACAGTCTAGTTTATATGAGGCTCACAATCTAAAACCGCTCGCTTACACAACAATTTAATTGCTTGTTTCTATGAGTTTTTTTTTTGCTTGTTTGTCTGAGGCATGCTGTATTTTGCTTGTCTGTTAGCAACTGACAGAGTTGGCTAATGATTGCATAGTTTTGCTTGTTGTAGTGGGTTTGTATGAATCCCTCTGCAGTTTATTATTGTCCCCAAGACTCTTTTGAAACATGCCATACAATGTTCTAGCTAGTTAATACGAGGCAAACAATGGCTAATTGGTTGCTTATTTATACGCAAGATATATCTAATGACAGGTAACTCAAAGATGTTCATCGTGTTTTTAGATAATGTTCGTTGTATTTTAACAATTTTTCATCTTACCTTTTTTGTGAAATTCGGGAGCACTTTTATTTACATGGATTTTTATTTAAATATGAAACCCTTTTTAAAATTTCATGACCATTTTAAAAATAGGTGAACACTTATTAAAAATACATTGATGAATACATAAGAGAACCATTGATTAAAATATTTGTCCCAATATATTGCCACGTTTCTAAAAATAGAGAAGGAAATTGTGAAAGAAAGCAGAAATAGAAAAAAGGAAATTGGGTTTCTTGTGGTGAACCAGACTATCAGGGTTTCGGTCCTAAACTTGGCATTGTTGCACGTATTTTTTTTTGATTTATTTCAAACTTTTCGACGATATTCGTTCAGAGGAGATATTCTCGTTGACTAGGACGACGTCCGTGCTAAAAATGATAAAGAAAAGAAAACCGTAGCCCATACGGGGAACAATCGCGCTGCTTGCTGGGCCTGCGCCGCAACCGAACGCAACAGGCGCTCACCCTGTCCCCACTCCCCAGTCCCCAGTCCTGCGACAAAACCTACAGTCCTCACTTCTCACTCCCCAGTCCCCACTCCCCACTCCTCAACAGCGAGAGGGAGGCAGCCACCCAGCAGCAGGGCAGCCGAAGAAGCCGGGTGCGACGCGGCCCGGCCGTCGGTCCGCACTCTCCTGAGTCGGGCGCGTCCTCGTCGGCTGTGCGCGGAGGTGACGCGTACCACCTGCTGCTTCGCTCGGCAGTGGGCTTCTGCTGGTGAGGTTTTCCTGCATTCTCGGTCTTAGGCCCGTTAAGATGGTGGTTTAACAAACTGATTGAAGCAATCTTTTGTTATTTTGACCCCTGATTTATATGGATCTAAACGGCCCAAGTGCTCGTTTCTAGTTTAGACCCAAAACGATCCAGATCTAAACGGCCCAAGTAGGGAGGACTCAAAACGATCCGGATCTAAACGGCTCCAGATCTAAACGGCTCCAGAATGCTATTTGGGGGTACGGCCGGTTCCGCGCCGTTGAGTTTAATTTTTTTCTCAAAATTTTATCTACGGAATTTAAGTCTGGCATTTTTGCGCGCCGTTGGGAGGAACTTGGGAGGGGGTTTCTGTTGTGGCCACCTGGAGCCGTTTCTAGCGTTGTAAACCTAGAGGAAGTATACATAGGGGCAAGATTTGCAGAAGGCACGAAGTTTTGTATGCTGGCCCTTGGGGGCTGGCTGCTTACTTGCTTAGCCTTCATTTTGTGAAACTGGTATACCTTTCCATGGCGTATTCTCGAAAAAAAGGTGTATACCCTGGTATTTCTTCAAAACAGGTGTATCCATACCTGAATATGCAATGTTTGGGCTGATGAGTGTTGTTTTATTCCTTCTCATAGAGGTATACTAAGTTCATCCTTGCATTTTGTGTAAAAAAATTCTTATGGAGTTGTGTTGTTTGTTACTAAATGGTGTGTTGAAATGTACTATACATCTAGTAGCGTTCTAATGAACATAGCAGCCTTATGAATTAATACCGTGCTCTTGCTGTGAATTTAAACTGAGCATGCCCTACAAAGCAGTCTTGTGAGTGTCAAACCGAGCTCTTCATAACGAATATCAGCTTGTCAAAAAATGTAGTGCATCTTGTTCTTTTTCCATTCACCCTTGTACCATATGTCCAATACTCACAGTCCGCTTAGGTAGTTCTTGACACTACTGTTTATGTTATCTGCCAAGAGTAATAATATAGGACCAGTGTCAAATTAGTACACCTGCACACCATTTTAAGTGATTAATGTATTGCATGGCTTATCAAAATGCCATATTGAAGTAGCGATGGCAAAATTATGGTTCACTGGGAAGCTAGTGTTACTGATCAGTCCCGTTTCTATTTGCAAAATTGATTCTCTCTATTTCTATGCTTTTAGGTGGTTTACACTTAGAAAAGATCTAGTTTTTTTATGGGTTATGATTCAAGTTAAACACAGCTGTTCTTACTCATGACAATTACTGAATGCCCCTGATGTAGCTTCCCATGGATCCCGTCGAAGAAGAGCTCGGCATCGACCCACCAATGTATAGCGGCGGGAACGATCGACTTAGCTTCACAGCATGCAATCTGTATCAGCCTGGAGAACCCAAAACGCGATATGAGGCGAGTCACTTCTAACTTTTTGATGTTTCAGTTTCCTCTCTATGTCATAAATTTCGTGAAGTCAAATTGTATCATTTGTATTCTGCAGTTCACAGCAGAAACTCCTTTTGACTCTACTTCAATGTTTGCCATCTATGATGGTCATGGAGGTAATTATTTTGTGTTATTTGAGATTTTACTGTTCTTTGCCATGTGTAGTCCAATCCTCAACATGTTACTATTTGGTTTTCCCTATCTAAATATTTAAGTTAGTCACACTGTTTTGTGTGGCATTTTTTCATGTGAGTATCTAAATGAAAAGTTCAGGGTGCAGCAGTACATTTCTTTTGGATGCTGCTGACTTGTTGTAAATTGCTCTCTTGACTTGTTGTATTGTGTGCTATTTATTTTTATTGCATAACCAAGCATCAATTTTTCTTTTTTTTAGTGAGTGATGCACCTACGGAGTGCTGTTGGGAACTCGAACGCGTGTTAGAATCACAAGAATTCGTTCGTGGTGACTGGGACAACGCCATTGTTCATTCTTTTCAAAGGTTGATTATTTGAAGCATACAAATAACTTTTGGTTGAAAAATATATTTTATAAACAAGTATTAATTGTTCAATATGCCTGCAGATCTGAAGATAACTTACTAGAAGAAACATTTCATGATGAAGATAGAGAGGTTTTTGTTTCATTTTGTTCGTTTTGTATTTTGTGCAACCACATATTAACAGAAATATTGTATTACGCTTATGACTGAACTGTATATAGGACCTACGAGCTACTAGACATGGAACTACAGCATTGGCGCTTTTCATAGACGACACTAAGCTTCTTGTTGCTAATGCTGGGGATTCTAGGTGCATTATGTCATGTAGGCGCCAGGTTAGATTTCCGAACTAGAATAATTCAGTTAAAAAATGATAAGACTATTTTTAATTTAAAATTTGGTCTTGCAGGTCCAGATTTTATCGGCTGATCATAAAGCCACAAACATCTCTGCATCAGAAGCAAATCGAATAACTGCAGCTGGTGGAACCATCGATTCTAACTTGATCAATGGCAATTCAATGGTGTCAAGAATACTAGGTAAGCATTTACTTTTTCTAAACCGCCGGAAGCAGATGATTTCGTATGGACAGTGTTTCAGTGCTACAGGAGTGGGCATCCCTCCGGTCATAGGCATTTTAAAGATAATTGTGCCATTCAGTTGTTAGGCTACATCCCAAAAACAAGGGACTTGATTAATTCTTATGGTTTTAGGTCCATCTGCATGATCTGCCTTATAAACGTGTTTATTGAACTAAATGGCAAACATTGTTAACTGTTGTTTAAAATTTTACAATGTCGGTAGGTGATCTGCATAAAAAATGTGTTTTTTGAACTGAATGCCAAACATATTTCACAGCTGTTTAAAACTTTTACATGTCGATAGGTGAACTCTGTTAGTAGTTGGGTCAAACCTAGTTCCTGAGTTTTGTCCGGAATGGCACAAGGATGCCTACTTTGCTGTTCTGCTCAGAGACTCTGGAGGGTTTGGGCGTACGTCCAGAGGCTCCGGATAAGATCTTTTGGCATGGGCAGCTGGCTCATAACTACCCGCTGGTTTATCATTAGTTTTTAGTTGGATGGAGTATTCAGTTTATTACCTATCGAGATAGAGCAGCAAGTTCCTTTTTTTTTTGCTTATGGACTTCTTTATTTATTTCCCATCCATTCTATTTAACAGGAAGTCCACATTGGAAACAAGGGGAAAACCAAGATGTCATAATATCGGAGCCTGAGCTAAATCAGGTTTTGCTCTCTCTCTCTCTCTCTCTCTCTCTCTCTCTCTCTCTCTCTAGTTGATACTCCCTCCGTCCCAAAATAAGTGTCTCAAATTTGTACTAGCGCTAGTACAAATTTGTACTAAGCTCAAGACACTTATTTTGGGACGGAGGGAGTATTAATTTGAAAATGGAATGTTATTAACTTATCATTGTTTCTTTGCTATTTAGATTTCTCTGCCTGGAGATGTCGATTTTATCCTGTTAGCATCTGAAAGCCTCTGGTAATTTGACTTTAAACTTTACTTTTTTTATATTGACTTATTATATTTATTCATGGTGAAACCTCCTTAATGATTTGCAGGACCAATATGACAATTGAAACTATAACGTCAACTATTTATAATAATCTGGTAAGTGAAGTTGTGAAATTATATTAGACATGTACATGATGATGATGATGATGATGATGATGATGATGATGATTACTTCATTTTACAGGAGAAGGGCACGTCATCCGCATGTGAAGCTTTATGTAATCATATTCTGAATGAGGATACTGGATTGGCAACCTTTGATGTGGTGATGATACTTGTGGAGGTTAAAAAACCATTGCCTCCCTATCCGGCAAACAAGAAACCGAAATCCATTTCTAGGTAAATTATCTGATTTAGATTAATGTTTGGTATGTCTTATTATTAGGTACTATGGTGACGAAGAATGAAAACGTTTATTTTATTGTTGCAGCAGTGAAAAGGCTGAGTCGATTGTTCCCAGATATGTATTGCCTAGAACTGAGTATGAAATAAAGCGGGGAAATCTTGAAGAGAAGTACATTTTCTGCAGGTCAAGAAACAAGCAAGATATGAACGTCAGAATTACAGCTGCAAGAGTGATAAGAGAATCAGGTGAACCTAAATTCAACTTGTTACCAGTGCGCGATGCGGAATATGTTCAAGGTGTGCGACAGTTATGTATGCCTTTAGGAAAACCCTATGTTAATAAGGATGTTCAGGATAATCAGAAAGGGCTTAGACTTAATGCAGTGGTTAAAACTTACGAAGACCTGGCTAAAGACGATGCTGTGATGAATCTCAGGACACTATTGTACATGCATAAGAATCTCTTCGGAAATATGGAGAATGTTCATAGCATCATAAAAGCTGCATGCCTAATGCTTCTTTGCACAAGAACATCATTACGATTTTACCCGAAAAGCAAGGGGCAGATATCAGGGCAAATTGTATTAGTCATACAACGTGAAGGTCGAGACCGAATTGAAGTTGACTGTGAACTGGGACTTGTTGAAGGCCGTCAGATTCCAGCCGAGTCAGAAGCTGTGTGTGATATTACTGTCAAGCCGAATGCAACAAAGATCAAATTTGTATTGGTAGTGGAAGAAAGTCCTGCATTTACTGCTCTTCATGAGGCTGGGATTGAAAAGAGGTTGGGCTGTGTTCTTGTAACCGGATCTGGAATGCCGGATGAAGTGACACGGGTACTGATCCCCAAGTTGTCCTACAAGCTAAACGTGCCTGTATATGGATTGATGGACCCTAATCCAGGTGGGTTTGAAATCTTCTTTACCTACAAGTTTGGGTCCATGACAACCTTGGTCTCGCGCTACCGAACCTAAAGTTCATTGGAGTGTATCCTCGCCATATGCTGTGTTACTATCCCAAAGGGTGTCTGGAGGAGTTGACCACAGATGATTCTGTCAAACTCGAGCACATGCTTCAAAGGAAATGGGTGAGGCAAGATGATGTATTGCGTGGGTGTTTGAAAGACTTGCAGCATTCTGGTGTGAAGTCACAGATAGAGGGTTTGGAGTGTGTGAAGGGGAGTAACAAGAAAACTGCCATACTGGAATACGTTGAAAAGGCAGTGATGAGTATGCAAAAAGAAGGGGCTGGAGTCATGCCTGAGGATCGTGCCATGTTTAAGGATCCTGCCATGCTTGAGAGTCTTAAGTTTGATTAGTTTGTCAATTCAACCCATCATAAAAAGCTTCTTTTTGGTGATGTGTGAGAGAGGTGGATGTAATGTGGCAACTTGTAGGAGTGCTTTACATTGCCAGATGTCTTTTGATGTGTAATTTGAAGGTGGGGCTAGTGAAGCAACATGCCAAGCTTCTTTTTGGAGAGAGAGAGAGAGAGAGAGAGAGAGAGAGAGAGAGAGAGAGAGAGAGAGTAGTGGCTGTGGCAAAAGAACATGTAATTGTCATACTTTGCCAAATGTCCTTAAGATGTGTAAGTTGAAGGCTGTGGTACTAATTGACTAGTGAAGTAGCATGCCAAACCTCATTTTGCTTTTGTTGATGAGATAAAGTGGTAGATGTATTGTGAAAAAATGACTTGAAGAATGTCATGATTTGCCACGCTGCTCTTTACACTTTTGTTTTGTTCCGTTATCTCAATTATTAGTGGAGCTCAGCCTTTTGGTTGTAGGAAAAATAATGCCTTGAATTAAGGTGGATGAGATCTAGTGGTTGACGCATTAGTTCATCTCTATACAATTAAGGATTTGGAAGACTGCTGGTGTCAATTGACACAAGTATCAAAGAGTCAACCCCTCTAACCGATTGCATGGAGAAAGCGAGTTTGCACATACCATTTGATGAGCATAAAGATCGTTTAGACTGTCGGGCATTCTAAAAATCTGTAGTATACCAGGTTTGTGGTCTCCTTCTACATCCTGGAGTCTCTGGGCGCGAGTGTCCGGGGTCTGTGACCCTCTGCTTAAACATCCCGGAGTCTCTGGGCGCGAGTGCCCGGGGTCTGGTGGCGGGCGTTGCTGACGGCGATCGGCGGCGGTAGGATCTGGTTGCGCGGGTCGGGTTGCCGGCGGGTGTGAAACCCCTCCCTGCCCTTCACTGATCTGCTACAAGAGATACGAAAGCTCCAGTTTTTGGCTATTCCAGCGACACCATGGAGCTCGAGCTCAAATCCTTGCAGCTCGATGTGCAAAGCCTGCAAGCAGCAAAGAATAGTGGACAAACAGGAGTTTGTGGAGTTCGCAAATTCAGTAAACAAAATTTTTGCTACACTCCAGGGAAGTTTCGGTAAGATCCAGTCCAGTTTCGATCGTTTCTTTGCAGAGCAACCACTACTGGGCAAGCAAACTGCAGAAGCTGCAGCACCTCAATTACCTGCTACACCGGACAATGCCAACACAGGCCGTCAGGTAGCTCTTTCTCCAGGACAGGGCAGCATAAACCAAGACGTACCTCCACAAACCAGATCCCAAGGCATGGTAACCACAGTGGTGATGGACCAAGCAGGCAAAGAAGCTCAGATAGAACACAATCACCGCATTCCGTACAGGCACCCCAACTACGGACGGCAGCAACTGGTCACACAACATCTTCCAAGACAGGACCAGGGCAATTACAATTCTGAAGATGAAGGGTTTGACCCAGGACTAAGGCACCACAAAGGCCGAAGTCAGAGCCCAGATGACATTCGAAGAAATATTGCAATTGTAAAACCTGCAAAGTTCAATATTCCTGAATTTAATGGAGACGATGCTGAACATTGGATCCAGACTATTGAACAATATTTTGACAATGCCAGGACACCACTAGAACAGAGAACTGCATTTGCTGTGTCATACCTGAAAGGAGAAGCAGTGCAATGGTGGAGAGGCACTGGTTAAAACACTCAGTCACTTCCATGGCACAGATTCTGCAGGCATTTGGGTGACAGATTTTCTGAAGCTTCAGTAACTGAAAATGTCAGATCCTTTCATGCACTCATACAGACTGGGACAGTGGCTCAGTACATCCAGCAGTTTGAAAGATTATTGAACATGATGAGAAGAGACAATCCCTCACTGCCAGAAGATTATTTGTCACAAGTTTTATAGCAGGCCTGTCTGATTATATCAAGGCACACTTGGAATGCCACAAACCTACGGATTTGCAGACAACAATGTGGCTGGCCAGAAGGATGGAAATAGCTGTTCCACCAAAGAAGCAAAGTTTCACTCCTTTTGCAGTCAAAAGACAAGTAAACTTTGGCTTACCTAAGTCCACAACTACCCTCCCACCCAACCAGGCTGTAATTCAGGAAGCCAGACAGAAAGGTGTATGCTGGAGGTGAGGAAACTTGGACCCCTGGACATAGACAAGTATGCAAGCTCAGTCAGAAAAACATGATACAGTCCATGCAATCTACAACTCCTGAAAACTCTGACCTCATATATATAATTGAAAGATTTAGCTGAATTTCAAAAGCAGCAAACTAATGAGGTTTTGCAGATATCAATGCATGCTGTCATGGACATTGGAATAACCAAAACTACTTTCACAGTCAATGTCAAACTGGGCAACATCCTTGCAACAGCATTAATAGACAGTGGTAGTTTTGCCACATTTATCTCCTCTGAAATTGCAGCCCAGCTCCAAGAAAAACCAGTAACAGGCAAAAAGCTTAAAGTACAAGTAGCAAATGTAGGAGTTCTTTGGAGCCAACACACTTGCTATAACTGTGCATATTTTATTCAAGGAGAAAAATTCACAGGGGATTTTAAGGTGCTTCAGTTGTCAGGTTATGATATCATTATGGGAGCTGATTGGCTGAGACAATTCAGCCCAGTGGGATTGGATTACATCAGAATGCTCATGAGGATTACGAAAGACCAAGGCCAGCATGTGATTTTCAAAGATGAAACTATCCTCCAGTGCCAATATTAAAGAAACTCTCAACTTAACTAAGCTCCTGGATCAAGCTGACTGGTATCTTTCTGATGGTCTGTGCTTGCAAACCTGACAGTGAACAAACTGCAGCCACAGTTCCTACAGCTCTGCAAACCCATTATTTTGGGGTCAAGCTGATGCAGGATGGCAAACCCATTGCTTATATGAGCAAAGGCATTGGCCCCAAAGCACAAGGGTTTAGCACTTATGATAAGGAAGCCCTGGCAATTCTAGAAGCGTTAAAGAAATGGAAACATTACTTTGCTGCCTCTACCCTAATCATAAGGACAGATCAAGAGAGATTGAAATATATTCAGGAACAAAAACTCACTGAAGAATTCAGCATAAACTACTGGTCAAGCTTTCAGGCTACAATTATTCAGTGGAGTACAAAAAAGGGAGAGAGAACAGAGCAGCTGATGCACTCTCTAGGGTCAAGCACTCACTTCAGAACTTGATTGCTAGTGCAGCACAGCCTGCATGGATTACTGATGTGGTCAGATCCTACAAGAATGACAAGAAATGCTCTGAAATCATTGCTGAAATAGCCATCAGTGCTACTATCACACCACATTCCACATTCAAACATGGCATATTGCGATACAAGAACAAAATTGTGGTGGGCAGCAACACTAGTAGTATAAGACAAGACCTAATACAAGCTTTTCACAAGTCCGAACTAAGAGGACATTCAGGGAACATGCTACCTACCAGAGAGTGCACCAGCTCTTCCATTGGCCTGGCCTCAAGCAAAGATGTTATAGCTTATGTTAAAGCTTGTCAAGTGTGCCAGATCAACAAAGCAGAACACACACCTGGTCTGCTCCAGCCCCTACCTGTACCTGACTTTGCACGGTATCATATAAGTATGGATTTTGTCGAGGGGTTACCACTGTCTGAAAACAATGACCTGATCTTGGTAGTAGTAGACAGATTCCACTAAATAAGCTCACTTCATCTCCATGAAACACCCCATATCAGTACACTCTGTAGCAAGGTCTTTCTCTGAAAAATAAATTAAGTTACATGGTCTCCCTGCTGTCATAGTAACTGATAGGGAAAAGATTTTCACCAGTCACTTGTGGCAGTCTTTGTTCAAGAGTCTTGGGGTCAAACTTCACATGAGCACCTCCTACCATCCTCATTCTGATGGCCAGACAGAGCGAGTGAAACAATGTCTAGAATCACATTTTGAGATGCATGGCTTTCCAACATCCCAAGTAGTGGCACTCCTGGCTAGCTTTAGCTTTTGCTGAGTGGTGGTACAACACTTCCTTTCACACCTCCTTGAAAATGGCCCCATTTCAAGCATTATATGGGTTTCCTCCACCCCTCATTGCTGAAACTAGTTTGCCTGAATTTATATCCATGACAATGCTGAACTGGTACAAAACAGAGAGCTGGCCACTCAATTGCTTAAGGACAATCTTCTCAAAGCACAATCCAGGATGAAACAATCTGCTGACATAAAGAGGACTCCTAGGGAATTCCCAGTGGGCACTATGGTTTATCTGAAGATTCAGCCATACAGACACACCTCCCTGAGCATTCACACAGGCACTTGAAACTCCATTCAAAATATTATGGGCCCTTCAGAATTCTTGAGAAAGTTGGTACCTGCTCTTACAAGTTGCCGCTTCCAAATGATTGCAGACTTCACCCAACCTTTCATGTCAGTCAATTGAAACAACACATTGGCCATATCGGAATGGAGCCTGAAGCCATCCTTGACATAAAGCTAATTCCAAGACCACAAGGGGATATCAGTGTACCTGTCGAAGAGTGGCTCGCCAAATGGGTCAACATGCTAGCAGAACAAGCAACATGGGAGGACTCAGCATTCATGCAAAAGGTTTTTCCTTTGTTCACGCCTTGAGGACAATTTTTTTCTTCGTCAGGGGGTATTGTCACGCTCTCTGCTGCTGCTGCTGTTCTGAAGAATTGGATTCAGTTAGGTGTTCATATTCCGGCACGCATTCTACACCGTCAGATTGAGATCCTACGGCTCCCTGTCTTCAACCGAACAGGTACGCGTGGAGGAGTGGAGACTGCGCAGTCGCCGCAGTATCTGCGTCCAACGGCCTGGACTCGACTACCTTTTTACTCTGTTCTTACTGTCTCGCTGCAGTGACTGTTCTTTCGTCTTTACTCTGAACCTGGCTATATAAAGCCATGAATTCCAGCTGCGCTGGGCATGAAGTTGTAATCGAGTATCAACCCTAGCCACCACTACCCTGGTTGGCGTACTTTCCCCTTTCATGAAATGCAAACCCAAGCTAGTTTGCTCGTGATGTGGGGGTAGACGATGATTATCTGAGTTCTCTGCATGAATTCGACCCCTGATCGTGACATGGGCAGCACCTGTAATGTCAGACTAGGGAACAATTTGTCGGAGGTGTCTCGAAGCCCTCACATTTGACTAAACATGATTGTTTTCTTCTGCTTACTGTAATTTGGGCATGCAGGAAGAAGCTGCTACAGAGATCAGAGAATAAGTAGGAGCATACTGCCGGTGCTGTTGGCACCGGAGATGATGATATTTGTAAGTTGGAAAACAATTTAATGGACCCATCAAAGGTATATATTATCTCTGTCCTATCTCACTGCAATCGCTACCTTAGGTGTACTCATGCACTACTGACATCTGGACACCACGAAAGGAGATTCTGGTTTGACAAGACACTCACTGAACGTGTGATACTCCCACCCTCGCCAGTTTGCAAAACCCTCTCATTCAGCCACAAGCCTCTAATCCATGACCAGGCAGGCAGTGCCAACTGCCAAGGGCCAAGGCCAACCATGAACGGGTTGTAACACCACCACAATGGCGACTACTCATTTCTGGCGGCCACCCAACCTCCCTGACCAACCTCACGGGATCGGAACGAGATCCTCTGACTTGGAAGAAACTACTGCCGAGGGACGTCGTACACCCAGCGCCGTTGATCTATATCCAACGACACTCGCTACCAGCGCTACTTTCACTTGCATGGACACGAAAACAAGCAGCCCATACGGCCCAGTACGCCCAGAACTCCTCGCTCGTGCGTCACTGCAGAAAAAAAAAAGCTGTTCGGCCGGTCGCTGTCGCCTCGCTCACCTTCAGGCGCGACGGGGAAGAGCAGCCGCTGCTCCTTCAAGGCGCGACGCAGGCCGGCGGGGAAGAGCAGCCGCTGCTCCTTCAGGGCGCGACGCTTCCTAGCCACGCCCCAGAGCCGCGGAGCAAGCTACATCGCCGCCGTCGATCTATCGAGGTCACGAAGCCCGCCGCCGTCGATCTACAAGAACTCCGTCAGGCCGCGACGCGCCTAGCTATGGAGGGGGCGGAGCAAGCCACTGCTCCGCGACTCGCCGGAGCAAGCATCGTCGCGCCGTCGAGCTTTCTAGGCCACGAATCCAACGCCGTTGGCTACTCAGGCTCTGGACTTCTGTTGGAAGTTCCCTGCTACTTCAGTTTTAGTTGGATAGAACCAGCAGAGGAAGCAATGGCAGCAGAGACAAAGCCAAATGCCAATTTGAGATTGTAATTGATTTAAATCAAAAGTAATGTGTAATGAATAGTGTGACTGAATTTAAATTCAGTTTGCAATGTCATTTGAGATTGGAGTTCAGTGAATAGTTTGACTGAAGGTTTGTTTGGCTGTTGAGTTTGATTTGGCTGAATATTTCATTTGAGAGTGGAGTTGAGCGGTTCCAGGACTACAAAGACCAACAAGTCAATGCTTGATTTGGCTGCTGAATGTACAATTATCATAAAAAGTGACTGAGATTGAGCAAAATAGATGCCAAAACATATCTCTGGGAGATATGGCTGGAGATTGAGCATTTTAATTTCTACTTGTACAGAAGTTTGACTTGTACATGTGCATAATTAGACTGAAGCGAATGGCAAAATGTTGTCTAGAACTGAAGTTGGACTGAACTCAATGTCAAGTGTTGCCCAGAATTGAACTTGCAGACCAATGCCCTCTCATTCATTTGCCCAAAAACAACAGTACTTCACCGTGACCCAGTGAAAAGATCATCTGTAATTGGCCCCTGAAATTAAATAAATAAGAATACCGTATGAGCAAGATTTTGCAATCTCTAGTTGGATCATTCTAGATTTTTAAACTACATGGGCAAGATTATACCATCAGCAACTGAGTGAAGCTAAGGTTGGTCTTGTAACCTTCAGGCACCTCTGCATTATCCCTATAAACTCTATCATTTGCAACTTGTGCACCACCACCACCTGCCACTTCCCCGACCTCCTGCATCTTGTTGTGAAAGAAAATTGGAGGCCGTGAGAATTAATGGACATAATGATAACACCAAAAGCATTGTATTGTTTATCAACATACCTCTTCACCCAACTGTGATGTAGCTCTGCTTTCTCTCTTTTTCCTAGCCTTGTGCTTCTTATCGAGCCAAATTTTTTTCCGTTTTGAACTCTTTGTTTGGACCTCCTTTTTCTTTAGACGTGCATTAGTCAACAAGTCATTTGATGGGCTAGCATCTGTCGAAATTGTACACGGATACCCCAATGTGCTTGCACATGCATTAATTTTTTCTTCAATTTGCTTACCAAGGATGTCAAGTGTGTTGTCTACTAACACGACACATTCCGGAAAAGTAGGCTGCTCGATCTGCCAAATTATGAAATTTGTGGGACATATATTTGTAGCTAAGCATGGCATCCATATTCGGATTTAAGATGATATTTCTTCCTTCTTTGTCTTGTACAGTTCCACTTCGTGCTTCCTTTGTCCAGCGCTTTAACACATAATGTGGTGGTAGTGACTTGATATTCATCAAATCGAGAACTTTAAGAGCATGGCCACACAATATCCCAATTCTATCAAATTGCTGGCAGCCGCACACAACTGGAATGACTCGAAGGTTTACACGGCAGCCTCAGCGTATCAATGTCAATTCCTTGGGTCCTTTGCCAACATGCACTTTGACAAACTCTGGTCAGCCAAGGTGGAACCCAAGTGTCACTTCTTTATGTGGGTTTGGCTTCGCGGCAGAATTCTTACAAACAACAATCTAGAGACCCGCGGGATCCCACACAGTGAGCTGTGCAACCTCTGCGACCAGCAAGACGAGACACCTCTGCACCTCATCCTTAACTGCCCCTACGCTCTATCTGTATGGTTCCTAGTGGCTGACGATCTGGGCATCCCCATGCTCATCCCTCCTACGCAACCTGCAACCTCCATCCCTGTGTGGTGGAATGAACTCGCCTCCCGCCTGGATCAGCGGGCAAAAACTGCAGCAATCTACACGGCATGGAACATTTGGAAGGAAAGAAATCGGCGCGTCTTCGAGCACAAGGCCTTACATGAGTCTGCTATCCTCCAGCTCGTCAAGCAAGACATTCTACAACCTACACTATCCGCTCATTGGCTTTCCGATGTTGAGAATAGCCCAGAGCCTGAACCAGATTAACTCCACTCTCTTTCATATTATGGTGGGGGACACCTTAAAAACCGGCCATGTAATGCAACTTTTGTACTTTCATTTGCTCCTTCTTAATATATAGGCAGTACAAGCTGCCAATTCCTCAAAAAAAAAAGATACAATCTCCTACTAGATATTCATTAAAACCATCTAATGCCTTGGTGCAAGCTGACAAGGATATTTCATATTCACCTTGAAAAGCTTCAAAAATACCAGGTGTATATAACTTGCTAGCTTGCATCAACATAGGTGGTGGTCTCTTCATAAATATTCTAGGCAACTTTTTCCTTGATTCAAATTCTGAATTCAGTTCATTGTTCCTTTTCCCTTGCACCACCCTTTCAAAATGCTTAAAGAACCGGATGATATCAAAATCAGATTTGAAATGTATTTTCAAGTCATTATTCAAACTCTCACTCAATTGTGTACTTCTCATTCCCAATGTGAAGACATCCTTCATATAACATTCAGCCCATTTTTCCTTTAACTTATATATACTATCCAGCCATGTTTGCTTGCTCATCTTTTTCCTTATGAGGTCAAATTTTTGTTCAAATTCTGCCATGTCTTCAGACTCAAACATGCATGCGCTAAAATCTGATAGAATACTTGTTTCTTCATTCTCCTCCTTTTCCTTCTCTTCTTTTCCTTCAATTCATTCATCTCTTGCTTCTTCTGTTTTTTCTTCCCTTTTTTCTTCTCTTTTTTCTTCTCCCCATTTTTCTCTTCATCATCCTCTTCATGTAGATGTTTGACAGCATTCTGCATAATGTGGAAGGTGCATAAACCATGTCGTGCTTCTGGAAACACGTCCTCAACTGCATTTCCCATTGCAGTATCTTGATCAAGATAGAATGTTCTTGGCCCCTTTCCTTTATGGGCTGTTAGAAAAGCCTCAAACAACCACTTAAAGGATGCAAATGTTTCATCATACATGAGGGCAGCACCAAAACTACAGTTTCCTAAAGTGATTGAATCCGACAAAGACACCAAAGGGCCTACTCTCCTTGTTTGTTCCAAAAGTAGTGTCAAAACTAACAACATCACCAAAATGTGCATAGTCCATGATCATTCTAGCATCAGCCCAGAATATGGTCGTTATTTGTTCTTCACAGTCCATTTGCAATGCATACTGGAATTATGGGTTTTCAGCAATTTTGTCTTGAAAATACTTAAGCATGCTACCCGCTTGGCCATATGCCATTTCTCGTTGCCGCTTGGTCCGCAAATGGTTCTTGTGATCACGGAGGGTATAACTAAGATTGAGTGGTCCACCAACTTGACGACTAGCCAACTCATGTGCGGCTTTTGGCCCAATTCCCGCATCATCTACTGTTGCAATTTCAAAAGCTTGTAACTCTAAAATTTTTCTTTGTGACACCATTAAGTGTAAGGTTTCTGCTAGGTGTAGTGTGTGGTTGTGTTCCAAAACCAGCTCCGACACTTTGAGATTTCCCTTCTTCCGGTCCATTTTAAGCTTCATGTGCACTTCACAATTGGTTCTAGTTTCAGCCTGTCGCAGCTGGATCCAGTCCCCGACTCGTGCCACCTCTGGACACATCATCTATGGGTACTCCAACCGCGTGAGGATTCACTGTTGGGAGTTTCTTTAAATGAATGGCCAGTTGATTTTGCAGGTTTACAAGATTTGATGTGGTTTTGAGCATACAATTTTGAAAGCATATCGACAGTGACGGTCTATCTTTTCTTTGCATCAGTACAGTAGAAACTGAACGACTGAAACAGTTCCCCTTCACCTTCCATCAACAACACCTATGGAATACTAGGCGCTTGGAATATCGTTTTCCAGCCAGTTACAGCTGTAAAAGAAACAATGGTCGAGCGGTCCGCGCGCTTGGAATGTTGTTTTCGACACATAATTATTACACTTGTTTCCCCTAATACACATGTATTCAGCTGGTTTGCGATACACCCCTCAGCCCATCCGATTTGCAAATACAACTCGTGCAAGTATTTCATTGGGGACCGGTAAAATACAGGTGTATGAACTTACAGGGGTAGCAAATATCCCCCAATCCAATCTGGGCCCTAGTGTTAAAGCACAAACTGCACTGCCACATGAGACAGTAGGGAAGAACAATCCTTTTCACTCATAGTTTTACATACTACTCCCTCCGTCCCAAAATTCTTGTCTTAGATTTGTCTAAATACGGATGTATTGACGGAGGGAGTACAAATTATCAGAGGCTGTCCCTAAACTTTCAAGGGAGCAGCACATGTGGGTTGTGTGTGGTCATTCTTACAGTTTGATCTACATAGATGCTGAATATACCTGGGCACCAAAAATGTGGAGGTTTTATAATGGATGTGTGCATGGTTGCACTCACAGACAGAGAAAGGAAAAACATGCAAATGTCAGTCGGTTTTCAGTAACTTCCATTATGAACAAGCAGGCCGATTTCTACCACCTGCCAGTCCTCTCAAAATTTCTAGTGAAGTTAGCTCATAAGTATGATATACTGTAATTCAGGTGGCTATTCGGTAGACAATCAGAATCGATCCTTTAACCTCGATGTGAGATGGATTAAGCTCTCACAGATTGCTTGGGTCCTTGTGGGAAACCTCCATGAGTATTATTTCAACAGGCAGCCACCAATGGTCTAAAGGCATCAACGATCCTGCCAAAATCAGATTGATGGGCAGTGCATTTTTTACGGGAAGGAAAAAAAATACTAAGTGCAAGTGCAAGAGCTGAATAATCTTAACAAACATTATTGCCATATATGTCACAAATGATACTGAAGTCACATTAAAAGCCTAGCTGCAGCAATTCTTGCCATGGAAATGAGTGTCAGATTCTTCCGCAAGTTTTAAATTATTTGATCAGAACTGTTCTTCATAAAACTTTGTCATACAACACAGAAGCAGGTCTATTTTTCATGTACTGAATAAGCTAACACCAACCATAATAGTGGTAAGACCAACCCCTTTCAACCAAGTAAATTCATCATGGAAATAAAATACTGCTACCTGCAAGGACAAGGTCAAAATTCCTTCATAAGAGACATCAATTACTAGATGATTTTGGTTCTGAATCATATGGAGTCTAAGAACAATATTTCCCATTTGGGCTATGATATCAAGTGCGGTACCCATCTTCATGCTAGAAGCAGCACTAGCAGAAGCTACTGACGGGAACTTTTTCCTTTCACACTTCTTAATCTTAACTTTTGAAAAAAAAAAAACAGATCAGTTCCATTTTGTGGTTCTGAATTTAATTCTTCCTGTTCATGAATTATCATCAACTGCCTAATCACTTACCTCATACTGATTTTATTTTAAATGAGGTGGCATTCATGTTAATAGCAGTATTCTGATAAATATCAGCTAAGATAGAAATATACTACTTTGGTAGGTGTTTGTGAATTCGCATTCCAATACAGATCCAAGTAAATATACAACAGTTGATCTTTTAGAAAAGAATATATTTCAAATATTACCAGCTTCTTTTACTGCCCCAGCTATCGCCACAGTTATTCACTTATTGCTGAAACAAGTATATACTCATTAACACCTGCAGTTGGTATAATATATCATGACAGCCAATCATATATGATATTTCTGACTCATGAACATGACTCATCAGGGTGATTGGATCTTTCAGGTCTGCCAAAGGAAGATGGATTATTGAACTCATGAACTCCTAGTAGTCAAATCAGGATTGCTAAGTTTATTAAAACAGTATTTGCCCCACATTTATCCAAGCTCTGGACTCTAGATGAAAAGCTGGTGCTAGAGCTACTACAAAAAATGGGGTGGATCAAGCAGAGACTATAGCTAATATCTATGAAATAGGAGCCCTCTTCCTGATGCTTCAGAAGCTTAAGATCAAAGTCATAAAGCCCATACTTCAGATTCTATACCAAATTTAAGTTTCAACTATATCAAGTTTTTAACTGCTAGATCATTTGATTATGTCCATGGTCAGAAATGTACAATGGTTCTAGAAAAGAGAGGGTTGAGCTCTCATTCAACGCCTTCAAGGCTCCAACTTTTCAAGTCTTTCTTCTCATTCAGTAGAGATAAAATTGCAAGAACCAAGCCTATTAACTGAAGAAAAGGAGCTAAACCCAGAGGAAATGTCTTAATTCAATTACATAGATGGTCTCATTGATATGCAAAAAAGATGCATTCAAACTATTGGGCATTAGAAGTATTGAAGTGAGATAAAATGAGGCATTGAAGTGTGCATGTGAAGCAACATACCGTAACTATCTTTCTTGAAATATAAATATCCACATGCACATAAAAAAACAAACTGTTAGCACAGGAAGTGTATAAGAAAAAAAAAGGAAAGATGCAAGGTTGGCGATAATTCTCAAGGCATTTGAAAAACATTAGTCATCACACATACTTGCAATAGAATCTGAGTCATGGACCAGCGGAATCCTGACATAACAGCAGCAAGCATCACAAAAATGAAGCCCCAGAAGTCGAACGCAGTTTCCCTGGCAACTGATGAAAATTGTATTGTTAAATCACAAAAGGCAAGTCCAGGATGCATTCTTGAAGCATTTAAAAAGCACTACGAACTGGAGGACAACATTTGAGGCGACTTAAAGAAAAGCATTCAACTACAAAACTGGAATTAGTATATAGAACCCCAGATCCTTTCGACAGCAGCTTCAGCTCAGTACTGGATTAATACTGCCTAGAAGAACAATACTTTCCACCCGATGTGACAGTCAGCTCGCTAAAATAACTGTGCTAAGCGTTCCGATATGTATAATACACCAAAACAACTTGGTTGTCCAAATGTTCAAGAAAATAAAATGATCGCAAGCGGTGAGACTAATTTCCAAAACATCCCAGTTCTCCATTCAATTGGTAGTATTGGAAACAAGTACTAGCTTATCAACTAATTTACGAGTAGTGTGTTGTTTTCATTTGTTGGGATATACACCATAAGGTGAATTTCAAATGACTTGAAAGTAGTGTACTTAGCCAATGGAAAATAATGGAAACCCTACTATACATCCTGTGGCTATGAACCGAAGTGGAATAATTACAGAGATTGACAGCCACAAAAATATAAATAATTCAATCTTAGTAATAAGCTGGCTGATACTGAAGAAACTATTGCTCAGCAGCTGCCATAATAAACCTTTTTTCATTTAAACACTCTGAGGCTCTGTCAACAGAACCCCAATAGAAATGACAACTATGACTCCTAGAAACTTGATGCTGGGGCTCTCCAACCTTGTAAACCAGGAGGCAACTTTTAGAGCCATATAAAATCGAAGGCAATTTGTAGATGTTAGCCCTCTAGGCTCTAGGAGTTGCGGAGTTGATTTATCCATATTAGCAGAGCAGGACATGCATTTTTTTTTACTAATTCGCATTAACTAGCAACATAAGCTTACTCTATGTTATTCCTATTTTTGAAGATGATCATTTGAAGAAGCCAATGCTGCAACTGATCTGTTTCATGGGAGGGTTAAGCCAGTACAAAGCCATTGCTAGTTCGTTCGTGCACGGCTAAAATTGTGTCGAGCAAATGTAATAAAGCGTTAAAAAAGCCAGTGTTGTTAGACAATAGACGGATTACTAATTTGGACGGTGAATAATCATGCCCGCACCAGTTGATTCTGTAACATCCATGTATTTTTCTTATGCAATTGCAGCTGAACAAATAATCAATGGAACCAGAATGAGCATCCCAGCTAAAACAGCGGCACGAGAAAGCCATGGTAGTGGTACAGCAGTTATCCAATTACAAGTTTACAGCACTCACCGAAATGCAAAAGCGAATAGCAAAAGGAATACTGGCGACGCCGATTTACACTGCAAAAGGTCAAATTTCAGAAATCAAGTTAGCTGAACTCGATTCAGAATGAAATGCAATTGAAACTGTAAGTGGAGTAAATCACTTTTGCAGATGACAGACCCATAGTGGCGAACGTGACCGTGATGAACATCAGAGACGCGTTGCTCAGGTTTATGTCGAGCGCGGTTCCCAGAGCGGTCGGGACGACTGCAGAGAGGCAAGGCCAGAAGCATGAGCAACCACAGAGAGCCATAGAGCAGTTGGAAGTACACCAAGAGATGAATCGTGGAGCAGGAGGGTGGGCACCTCTCATGAAGTAATCCTTCCAGCTCATCTCGACGGCGGTGTCGATCCCCTTGGCCTGGAAGAGCAGGATGATCTTGGAGAGCGCGGCCTGCAGCGCGAAGTGCACAGTGTTCATCAGCAGCGGCGCCGGGAAACTTGCCCAGCTTGTCCCCCAGCAGCGTCTTATTGTACCTACCCAACAAGAACAAGGAGGCAACCAGATCAAAACCTCCACTGGATTTTTTTTCCCACGGGATGAGCTAGAGATCCAGAGGCGGGCGGGAGGAGGAGGAGGAGGAGCAGAGGAGGGGGAGCAGAGCACTCACAGGGTGAGGCAGGTGCTGAAGGTGTACCAGACGAGGATGTAGAACCCCGTCTTGAGCACGACCGCGGGCGCCAGCGCGGCGCGCTCCGCCCGCTCCAGCGACTCCAGCTTGGCGACGGACTCGCTGGGCCGGAGCCCCAGGCCTCCTGGCCCGGCTCCGGCGGCGCCCACGGAGGCCCCCGGCGGGTTCTCCACGTCGAACGCCTTGCGGTCCGGATCCGGGGCGTTTATGCTCCGCTGCCGGAAGTAGCCGGATCGCGGGGACACCACCTCCGCCGCGGTCACCGCGGCCAGCACGTCCGCCTCCGGCATGCCTCCTCCTCAACCACGAACAGGGAGAGAGAGAGAGAGATCCCCTCCTCCTCCTCCTCCTCCTCCTCCTACAACAACAACAATAACGACGAGGAGCCCGCCGGCATCGCGCGCGGGGCCGGGCGCACGGACGGGCCGGGCGCCGAATGCCAATGCCGCGGCGGGGCGGGGCCGCGGTGGGGATCTGGGAGCGGACGCCGCGGTGGCAGAGGCGGGGGAGTGGGCGGTGGTAGGGGATGGGAGGGGAGAGGGAGGTGGCTGCGGCTGGCCTGCTCACCTGACCTGACCTGACCCGCTGCCTGCCTGCCGGAGCGACGGTGGATTTGGCGGGTGGCGCGACGCGGGTCGGGTCTGGTCCGGCCGGCCGCTGGAGCGCGCGCGCCCGGTTGGGTTTGTTGTTGCCGCTGCCTGCCGAGACGTCGTAAAATGGAAGGGCTTTTTCCCGTTATATCGAGTGGCGGGCGCGCGCGTTGCTCCCACATCGTTTTTCTTTTCAACGGCGTTGCTTTTATTCATCTATCTATATATATCCCCGTACGCGCAACAATTTTGTCATGTGGACTCACCAATTTGCCTGCCCGAATAGATCCCGTATATTCGATCGTCTTAGATTTTTTACGGGATCTCGCAAACCGCGACCAATTTTCACCATATCTACGGAATCGGCTTATTTTGCGGACCCCTTTCCTTGGCGCTGGTACATTTCCGCCCGATTCGTTCCGCCCACTTCCATGCGGTCGCCGCCAGACCTCACTATTGTTGCTTCTTTGCCCCATTTTCGGTCTTTGTCAGATTAACCCGCCATGCCGTCTTGCATCCATGGCCGGCCATAGATTCGCCCGGCTCGGTAGCGTGGCCTTGTAGGCGGATCCGATTAGCTCCGGCCCCGTGAGCCTCGAAATCAATAAGGTCACCGCTTCGCGCTGGTTGAAGGGCTTTCGGTCGGTTTTGCTTCGGCTGGAGGGGGGAAGAAAGGGTCGGCCCGCGGGGGAGAAGAAAGCGGCGACGGGCTTTGCTTGAGGGAAGGTGTGTCCAACGCCCTCGTATATTTTGATTCAATTTGGATGGATAGTTGAGGTTCAGGTGAAATTCATGGGCGTGCTTTTTTAGATGGATTGGAGTTTGTTCTCGTCGTCTTCGTCAGATGATTCGGTTTGGGCTTGGCAAACACAAAACCTGACGTCAGAGCCCCGCAGTTGAGCACCAACTTGAGCGCTAGCACGAGGCTATGGGAACGAGTTCTGCTGCCTCCTTCCAATGGGGGAGCAGAGGAAAAGCAGTCGCAAAGGAATAGAGGGTCGTGGCCATGGCGCTCCCAAGGCATGCAACAAAAACATAATGAAAATAAAATTGTTAAGAGGAACAAATAAGCTGTAATGGCAATTGCAGGCACCAGGTTTGTTGGGTGGAGCTATCTCGTGTGATCTAGGGACAAAATATCCTTCAACGAGTGACGGATCCACCATACACAATTGACAATATATATATGGTATGCTTATAATCTTATATGCAAATGTTCTAGAAATATATTGATTGGTGCATGAAGTATAATTAATTAGCTGTGGCATGATGGTTTGCTCATGCATGCCCAAAGACATGTGTGTACTACATCCTTCATGGTAGTTGTGCTTCATAGCAAATGCGCCATTCATGTTCACCAAGATTGTTTGGTCAACTATGGCAACTAGCTCCCATCCAAAACACATGACCCGTATGTTTTATCTTTAAAGTGATATAATAACTAGCTTCTAGTTGCAATTGAATGATCACGTTCCTTTGCACATAACCGTGTGGTTCTTTACATGTGTTTGTAGTTCGCTCTGGTTTTCACTACAAGGCCCAATGTTGACTGATATATCCTCATGTAGATTTGTGATACATTCCGTTACAAAGTTTAAATCAAGGCGGCGAATGACTCTTCTTCTTGCGACATACAAGTCCCGTTGTTAGCCAACATCCATGTGCAAGCAGAGATTCATTCTTAAAAAGGTGTTGTTTTATGTGTTGATATATCGCCCGCTGGCATGGTGGTAGATAGGACTTGAATATACTATGTGGATGACCTCCCGTATTTTTCTCCTTTTTCAACCGGTTCATTTGTCATCATTAATAATTTATATGGTTAAGCCGACGCAAAGATCAGATATGTATCCTCCTTTACGAAAACAGAGGGAGGGGGCAAGGGGGAGAGGAAGATAGAATGGGTGTTATAAGATGGATTGAGCCTTATTGGGTCTCTGTGTTTGGCTTATGGGCCTTGTATGTCAAATACATGTCATGTCACCGGAATATGAAGGTTAAGTGTATTTTAGAGTACATAAAATTTTACTAGAGGGTGACGTGCACTTTGTCACATCGTCCTTCAATCATGAGTAAATCCTCTTTTTCTTAAGACTGTCTATTGTGATCAGTTGTTTTATAGTGTGTATTCACCCTTTGTAGGCTTCATTCTTATCCCGTGAAGGCGGTATCTAGTGTGTGAGGTGGAGTGAGTTATTATGTGTGGTTTGATGCCAACATTTGGCATTGTGCCAACAATTGGCAATATAAAAAACTGCTAAAAATTGACAACTTCTGATGAGGTTGACAAGTAAACTTGTTAACCAACCAAGCGCTAGCCAATATTTGGCATTTGCCAAATGTTTGCATGTCAATTTTTTGCTCAAATCAATCACGCTCATAATGTTTTACGTGCAGCATAGAATCAACGTATGGGTGCCACCTAGGGGTAGACCCAAACATAACACACGTCAGCGATTCACTCCATTACAAGTGGGTCCACCTACGACCCTCAAAGCCCCGACACAGTTGGAGCTAATTGCTCGAAAGCTCAGTATCTGTATATAAATAAGTTTTGGGGGTCAAAACAATAATCAAAAAGTTCAATGACAATTCTCTCTTAAAAAAAGACTCGCCACTAACCTGTTGACTCATCTACTGTATCTAAATATGAGCCATAACTGTTTTTCATGTAAGTTCACTGGACTATACTGATTTCATATGGTGGTAAAAAGATAATCCCTCCATTTTTGTATACAAGGCCATAAACCCATATTACAGATACCAAGGCAAAAGTTAATGTATTTTAAGTCAATGTTGCAAGCCAACTTGTCTCCTTGTTTGCCGTGTAAATTAATGTGTATTCTTCTCTTTGATGCACATCAGCCAATGTGCATGCATGTAAAGGATAGTTAATGTCCTCCTTTGCTAGTACTACGAGGCAACCACGGTTAATATTGTATCGATTGGTGTTAGTGGCCTTGTATATCTACAAATTTTTATTTTGATAGTGGTCTTGTATATAAAAATGAAGGGAGTGTTAAATGTTCCCAAGAAAGCAGATAATAGAGGCCTTTTTGTACTTTCTGCTATCATAATTCATAGTTCCCGCAAAAAAGAAGTCACATAGCAGCGGGTGCAGGCACGTTGGTGCGAATTCTGGTCTGGCAAGGCGAACACTACAGCATGGACTGAGAAAGAAGGGACTGACTATATGCCAGTCGCTTGGAAAAAAAAGTTAGGGTCAGCCGATTTTTTTAGCGTTGGATGAGAAATCGAGGACTGGATCATCTTCTTCTTCCTTTGCTTGCTTCCGCCCCGCCGCCGCTGGCCTAGCCGCCTGCTTCCGCCACCCGCGGTCGGCGAGCCTCGATGCACCGCCCTCCACCGCCAGTCTTGCCGCTGCCCCGGCCATCCCCTTTAAGCCCCGCCACCACCCAAAAAACTCCAGGGAAAAGCAGCACCCTGCTACATCTTGAGCTTGCGTTGGTTTTCCCCGAAGAGGAGAGGATGATGCAGCAGAGTAGCGTAAGTATTTCCCTCAGCTTTCTAGAACCAAGGTATCAATCCAGTAGGAGGCTACGCGCGAGTCCCTCGTACCTGCATAAAGCAAATAACTCCTCGCAACCAACGCGATAAGGGGTTGTCAATCCCTTCGCGATCACTTACGAGAGTGAGATCTGATAGAGATGATAAATAATATTTTTGGTATTTTTGGTATAAAGATGCAAAGTAAAATAAAAGGCAAAGTAAAAAAGCAAAGCAATAATAAAGCGTGGGAAGATTAATATGATGAGAATAGACCCGGGGCCATAGATTTCACTAGTGGCTTCTCTCAAGAGCATAAGTATTTTACAAAGGTGAACGAATTACTGTTGAGCAATTGATGAGCAGAGCATAGTTATGAGAGTATCTAGGTATGATCATGTATATAGGCATCACGTCCGAGACAAGTAGACCGACTCACCTGCATCTACTACTATTACTCCACTCATCGACCGCTATCCAACATGCATCTAGAGTATTAAGTTAATAAAAATAGAGTAACGCTTAAGCAAGATGACATGATATAGAGGGATAAATTCATGCAATATGATAAAAACCCCATCTTGTTATCCTCGATGGCAACAATACAATACGTGCCTTGCTACCCCCATCACACCGGGAAAGGACACCGCAAGATTGAACCCAAAGCTAAGCACTTCTCCCATTGCAAGAACTACCAATCTAGTTGGCCAAACCAAACGGATAATTCAAAGAGACTTGCAAAGATAACCAATCATACATAAAAGAATTCAGAGAAGATTCAAATATTGCTCATAGATAATCTTGATCATAAACCCACAATTCATTGATCTCAACAAAAACACCGCAAAAAGAAGATTACATCGAATAGATCTCCACGAGAGAGGGGAAGAACATTGTATTGAGATCCAAAAAGAGAGAAGAAACCATCTAGCTACTAACTATGGACCCAAGGTCCAAGTAAACTACTCACACTTCATCGGAGAGGCTATGATGATGATGTAGAAGCCCTCCGTGGTGGATTCCCCTTCCATGAGAGTTCTAACAGGCCCCAAGATGGGATCTCGTGGATACAGGAAGTTGCGGCGGTGGAATTAGGTTTTTGGCTCCGTCTACGATCTGTTGGGGTACGTGAGGTATATATAGGAGGAAGGAGTACGTCGGTGGAGCTTCGGGGGGCCCACGAGGCAGGGGACGCGCCCTCCACCCTCGTGGCCGCCTCCCTCCTTTCTTGACCGAGGGTCCAAGTCTCCTGGATCATATCTGATGAGAAAATTACGTTCCCGGAGGTTTCATTCCGTTTGGACTCCGTTTGATATTCCGTTTCTTCGAAACACTGAAATAGGCAAAAAAACAGCAAATCTGGGCTGGGCCTCCAGTTAATAGGTTAGTCTCAAAAGTAATATAAAAGTGGAAAATAAAGCCCAATATGGTCCAAAACAGTAGATAATATAGCATGGAGCAATCAAAAATTATAGATACGTTGGAGATGTATCAGGCATCCCCAAGCTTAATTCCTGCTGGTCCTCAAGTAGGTAAATGATAAAAAGAGAATTTTTGATGCGGAGTGCTACTTGGCATAATTTCAATGTAACTCTTCTTAATTGTGGTATGAATATTCAGAACCAAAAGATTCAATACAAAAGTTCATATTGACATAAAAATAATAATACTTTAAGCATACTAACTAAGCAATTATGTCTTCTCAAAATAACATGGCCAAAGAAAGTTCATCCCTACAAAATCATATGGTTTAGTCATGCTCCATTTTCGTCACACAAGAATGCTCTCATCATGCACAACCCCAATGACAAGCCAAACAATTGTTTCATACTTTAGTAATCTCAAACATATAAACCTTCACGCAATACATAAGCGCGAGCCATGGACATAGCACTATGGGTGGAATAGAATATGATGATGGGGGTTATGTGGAGAAGACAAAAAAGGAGAAAGTCTCACATCAACGAGGCTAATCACTGGGCTATGGAGATGCCCATCGATTGATGTTAATGCAAGGAGTAGGGATTGCCATGCAACGGATGCACTAGAGCTATAAATGTATTAAAGCTCAACAAAATGCAACTAAGTGGGTGTGCATCCAACTTGCTTGATCATGAAGACCTAGGGCACTTGAGGAGGCCCATTGTTGGAATATACAAGCCAAGTTCTATAATGAAAAATTCCCACTAGTATATGAAAATGACAAAATGAGAGACTCTCTATCATGAAGATTATGGTGCTACTTTGAAGCACAAGTGTGGTAAAAGAATAGTAACATTGTCCCTTCTCTCTTTTTATCTCATTTTTTTTATTTGGGCTTTTTCTCTTTTTTTATGGCCTCTTTTCTTTTCTCCCCTTTTTTTATTTTTTTATTTTTCCTCACTTGGGACAATGCTCTAGAAAATGATGATCATCACACTTCTATTTATTTATAACTCAATGATTACAACTCGATACTAGAACAAGGTATGGCTCTATATGAATGCCTCCGTCGGTGTACCGGGATATGCAATGAACCAAGAATGACATGTATGAAATAATTATGAACGGTGGCTTTGCCACAAATACTATGTCAACTACATGATCATGCTAAGCACTATGACAATGATAATGTGTCATGATGAACGGAATGGTGGAAAGTTGCATGGCAATATATCTCGGAATGGCTATGGAAATGCCATAATAGGTAGGTATGGTGGCTGTTTTGAGGAAGATATAAGGAGGTTTATGTGCGAAAGAGTGAATCATAACACGGGGTTTGGATGCACCGGCGAAGTTTGCACCAACTCTCAATGTGAGAAAGGGCAATGCACGGTACCGAAGAGGCTAGCAATGATGGAAAGGTGAGAGTGCGTATAATCCATGGACTCAACATTAGTCATAAAGAACTCATATACTTATTGCAAAAATCTACAAGCCATCATAAACCAAAGCACTACGCGCATGCTCCTAGGGGGATAGATTGGTAGGAAAAGACCATCGCTCGTCCCCGACCGCCACTCATAAGGAGGACACTCAAAGAACACCTCATGTTTCAAATTTGTTACATAACGTTTACCATACGTGCATGCTACGGGACTTGCAAACTTCAACACAAGTATTTCTCAATTTCACAACTACTCAACTAGCATGACTCTAATATTATTACCTCCATATCTCAAAATAATCATCAAGCATCAAACTTTTCTTAGTATTCAACACACTCAAAAGAAAGTTTTACAAATCTTGAATACCAAGCATATTATTATTAAGCAAATTACCATGCTATTTAAGACTCTCAAAATAATCTAAGTGAAGCATGATAGATCAAAGGTTTCTATAAAACAAATCCACCACCGTGCTCTAAAAGATATAAGTGAAGCACTAGAGCAAAACTATATAGCTCAAAAGATATAAGTGAAGCACATAGAGTATTCTATCAAATTCCAATTCATGTATGGCTCTCTCAAAAGGTGTGTACAGCAAGGATGATTGTGGTAAACTAACAAGCAACACGCAAATAATACAAGACGCTCCAAGCAAAACACATATCATGTGGTGAATAAAAATATAGCTCCAAGTAAAGTTACCGATGGAAGTGGACGAAAGAGGGGATGCCTTCCGGGGGCATCTCCAAGATTTGACTTATTGGTGTCCTTAGATTATATTGGGGGTGCCATGGGAATCCCCAATCTTAGGCTCTTGCCACTCCTTGTTCCATAATCCATCAAAAGATTTCTCCCAAAACTTGAAAACTTCACAACACAAAACTCAACAGAAATCTCGTGAGCTCCGTTAGCGAAAGAAAACAAAAGACCACTTCAAGGTACTGTAATGAAATCATTCTTTATTTATATTGGTGTTAAACCTACTTTATTCCAACTTCTCTATGGATTATAAACTATTTTACTAGCCATAGATTCATCAAAATAAGCAAACAACACACGAAAAATAGAATCTGTCAAAAACAGAACAGTCTGTAGTAATCTGTAACTAACGCAAACTTATGGAACTCCAAAAATTAAGCCAAAATAGGACGACCTAAGAAATTTGTTTATTGATCAGCAGCAATTGGAATCACTATTTTATCACGTTCTGGTGATTTTTAACAATTGTTTTCGTGAACAGAAAGTTTCTTGAAATTACAGCAAGATCAAATAACTATCATCCAAGAAGATCCTATAGGTTTAACTTGGCACAAACACTAATTAAAACATAAAAACACATCTAAACAGAAGGTAGATGGATTATTTATTCATAAACAGAAACAAAAACAAAAACTAAAAATAAAATTGGGTTGCCTCCCAACAAGCGCTATCGTTTAACGCCCCTAGCTAGGCATAAAAGCAAGGATAGATCTAGGTATTGCCATCTTTGGTAGTCGGAAAGAAAAGAGCAAATTTCCTTTCTATGGCATTCATCCTTCTATTTTGGGAAAGCACATTGCCGTTAATGGAGAAAGTGAGATTAAGCACGTTACGGAAATTTGCATCTAAACTAGATTTCATCTCTTTGATAATTTCATTTTGATACAAGCATAAGAGAGTGGTAGACTCAACTTCATCATTAATGGTGTGCCCAAATATAGTTTTCATTTTTTTTCATAGGTATCTATAGCATCCCTTTCAAGAAAACCTTCTTCAAAAACAGAATCTAGAACTTGTTTGAAAGAAGCGGGTAATCCAACATAGAAACTTTTTAAGTAAACATCAATTTGATATTGTGGTACATAGCTAGCCCGAATCCTTAATAACCTATCCCAAGCATCTTTTAAAGACTCATCAAGTAAATAACGAAAAATTCCAGAGTCATCTTCATCAAAATTATTTAAGCTCTCATTGGTAAGCCCGTTGGGTCTTTCCGTAGCATCATTGTTTATGAGCTTAGAGAGGATAGAGGGGTTGTCCAAGGTACTAGAGCCCTGGAAAGGTCCCTTAGTTCTTTTTGATTCGGCCATGGCAACGGTAAGGCAAACGGAAAAGAGAGGGCGAATAAAACGGCAAGGGTGAAGTGGGGGAGAGGAAAACGAGAGGCAAATGGCAAATAATGTAATGCAGGAGATAAGGGATTGTGATGGGTACTTGGTATGTTGACTTTTGCGTAGACTCCCGACAGCGGCGCGTAAATCCTTCTTGCTACGTCTTGAGCTTATGCTGGTTTTCCCCGAAGAGGAGAGGATGATGCAACAGAGTAGCGTAAGTATTTCCCTCGGTTTTTGAGAACCAAGGTATCAATCCAGTAGGAGGCTACACGCGAGTCCCTCGTACCTGCACAAAGCAAATAACTCCTCGCAACCAACGCGATAAGGGATTGTCAATCCCTTCACGGTCACTTACGAGAGTGAGATCTCATAGAGATGATAAATAATATTTTTGGTATTTTTGGTATAAAGATGCAAAGTAAAATAAAAGGCAAAGTAAAAAAGCAAAGCAATAATAAAGCGTAGGAAGATTAATATGATGAGAATAGACAGGGGCAGTAGATTTCACTAGTGGCTTCTCTCAAGCGCATAAGTATTTTACGGTGGGTGAACGAATTATTGTTGAGCAATTGACAGAATTGAGCATAGTTATGAGAGTATCTAGGTATGATCATGTATATAGGCATCACGTCTGAGACAAGTAGACCGACTCACACTGCATCTACTACTATTACTCCACTCATCGACCGCTATCCAGCATGCATCTAGAGTATTAAGTTAATGAAAACAGAGTAACGCCTTAAGCAAGATGACATTATGTAGAGGTTTAAATTCATGCAATATGATCAAAACCCCATCTTGTTATCCTCAATGGCAACAATACAATACGTGAAGGAAATATGCCCTAGAGGCAATAATAAAGTTATTATTTATTTCCTTATATCATGATAAATGTTTATTATTCATGCTAGAATTGTATTAACTGGAAACATAATACATGTGTGAATACATAAACCTACAGAGTGTCACTAGTATGCCTCTACTTGACTAGCTCGTTAATCAAAGATGGTTGTGTTTCCTAACCATAAACAAGGAGTTGTTATTTGATTAACGGGATCACATCATTGGTTGAATGATCTGATTGACATGACCCATTCCATTAGCATAGCACCTGATCGTATAGTTTGTTGCTAGTGCTTTTCTTCATGACTTATACATGTTCCTATGACTATGAGATTATGCAACTCCCGTTTGCACGAGGAACACTTTGGGTGCTACCAAACGTCCTGGCAACGTAATCGGGTGATTATAAAGGTACATTACAGGTGTCTCCGAAGGTACATGTTGGGTTGGCATATTTCGAGATTAGGATTTGTCACTCCGATTGCTCGGAGAGGTATCTCTGGGCCCTCTCGGTAATGCACATCACATAAGCCTTGCAAGCATTGCAACTAATGTGTTAGTTGTGAGATGATGTATTACGGAACGAGTAAAGAGACTTACCAGTAACGAGATTGAACTAGGTATTGGATACCGACGATCGAATCTCGGGTAAGTAACATACCGATGACAAAGGGAACAACGTATGTCGTTATGCGGTTTGACCGATAAAAGATCTTCGTAGAATATGTAGGAACCAATATGGGCATCCAGGTTCCGCTATTGGTTATTGACCGAGAATAGTTCTAGGTCATGTCTACATAGTTCTCGAACCCGTAGGGTCCGCACGCTTAACGCTTCGATGGACAGTTCATAATGAGTTTATAAGTATTGATGCACGAAGGTTGTTCGAGTCCCGGATGAGATCACGGACGTGACGAGGAGTCTCGAAATGGTCGAGACATAAAGATTCATATATTGGAAGTCTATGTTTGGACATCGGAAGTGTTCCGGGTGAAATTGGGAATTTTACCAAGTACCGGAGGTTACCGGAACCCCTAATGCTAATGGGCCAACATGGGCCTTAGTGGAAAGGAGAAAAGGGGCCCAAGTGCTGGTCGCACCTTCCCCTTCCCTAGTCCTATTAGGACTAGGAGAAGGGGCCTCTCTCTCTCCCTTCCCACTTGGCCAATCCTAGTTGGACTAGGATTTGGGGGAATCCTACTCCTAGTAGGAGTAGGACACCTGGCGCACCCTCCTTGGCCGGCCAGCCCCTCCCTTCCCTCCTTTATATACAAAGGGGGGGCACCCCATGACACACAAGTTGATCTACGGATCTTTCCTTAGCCGTGTCTGGTGCCCCTTCCACCATATTCCACCTCGGTCATATCGTCAGCAGAGCTTAGGCGAAGCCCTCGCGGAGAAGTCATATCGTCATGAGCTTAGGCGAAGCCCTGCGTCGGTGGAGCATCATCATCGCCACCACGCCGTCAGGTCGACGGAACTCATCCCGACACTTTGCTGGATCGGAGTCCGGGATCGCCATCGAGCTGAACGTGCGTAACTCGGAGGTGCCGTGACGTTCGGTGCTTGGATCGGTCGGATCGTGAAGACGTCTGACTACATCAACCGCGTTGATATAACGCTTCGCTTACGGTCTCACGAGGGTGCGTGGACGGACACTCTTCCCTCTCGTTGCTATGCCATCACCATGGTCTTGGCGTGATCGTAGGAAATTTTTGAAATTACTACGTTCCCCAACAAAGGGCATCCGAGCCTGGTTTTATGCGTAGATGTCATATGCACGAGTAGAACACAAGTGAGTTGTGGACGATACAAGTCATACCGCCTACCAGCATGTCATACTTTGGTTCAGCGGTATTGTTGGACGTACGATCCAGACCAACCTTACGCGTACTCTTACGCGAGACCGGTTCCCTCGACGTGCTTTGCACATAGATGGCTTGTGGAAGACCTGTCTCTCCAACTTTAGTTGAACCGAGTGTAGCTACGCCCGGTCCTTGAGAAGGTTAAACGGAGTCTATTTGACAAACTATCGTTGTGGTTTTGATGCGTAGGTAAGAACGGTTCTTGCTTAGCCCGTAGCAGCCACGTAAAACTTGCAACAACAAAGTAGAGGACGTCTAACTTGTTTTTGCGGGGCATGTTGTGATGTGATATGGTCAAGACATGATGCTAAATTTTATTGTATGAGATGATCATGTTTTGTAACCGAGTTATCGGCAATCGGCGAAGCCATATGGTTGTCGCTTTATTGTATGCAATGCAATCGCGATGTAATGCTTTACTTTATTACTAAGCGGTAGTGATAATCGTGGAAGCATAAGATTGGCGAGACGACAACGATGCTACGATGGAGATCAAGGTGTCGCGCCGGTGACGATGGTGATCATGACGGTGCTTCGGAGATGGAGATCACAAGCACAAGATGATGATGGCCATATCATATCACTTATATTGATTGCATGTGATGTTAATCCTTTATGCATCTTATCTTGCTTTGATTGACGGTAGCATTATAAGATGATCCCTTACTAAATTATCAAGAAGTGTTCTCCGAGTATGCACCGTTGCGAAAGTTCTTCGTCTTTGAGACACCACGTGATGATCGGGTGTGATAGGCTCTACGTTCAAATACAACGGGTGCAAAACAGTTGCACACGCAGAATACTCGAGTTATACTTGACGAGCTATGCATATAAGATATGACTTGAACACGGAGACCGAAGGTCGAAAGCGTGAATCATATAGTAGATATGATCAACATATTGATGTTCACCATTGAAACTACTCCATCACACGTGATGATCGGTCATGGTGTAGTTGATATGGATCACGCAATCACTTAGAGAATTGGAGGGATATTTTTCTAAGTGGGAGTTCTTAAGTAATATGATTAATTGAACTTAAATTTATCATGAACTTAGTACTGATAGTATCTTGCTTGTCTATGTTGTGTAGATAGATGGCTCGTCTTTGTTGTTCCGTTGAATTTTAATGCGTTCCTTGAGAAAGCAAAGTTGAAAGATGATGGCAGCAATTACACGGATCGGGTCCGTAACTTGAGGATTATCCTTATTGCTGCACGGAAGAATTACGTCTGGAAGCACCGTTAGGTGCCGTGCCTGGTGCAAGGGCTGCGCCGGAAGTTGTGAACGTCTGGCAAAGCAAAGTCGATGACTACTCTATAGTTCGATGTGCCATGCTTTACGGCTTAGAACCGGGACTTCAACGTCGTTTTGAACACCATGGAGCATATGAGATGTTCCAGAGTTGAAGTTAATATTCCAAGCGAATGCCCGGATTGAGAGATATGAAGTCTCCAATAAGTTCTATAGCTGTAAGATGGAGGAGAACGGTTACGTCGGTGAGCATATACTCGTAATGTCCGGATATAACAATCACTTGATTCAACCGGGAGTTAATCTTCCGGATGATTGCGTCATTGATGTAATTCTCCAATCATCGCCACCAAGCTACAAGAGCTTCGTGATGAACTATAATATGCAAGGGATGACCAAAACAATGCCCGAGCTCTTCGCGATCTTTGAAAGCCGCGAAGTAGAAATCAAAAAGGAGCATCAAGTGTTGATGGTTAACAAAACCACTAGTTTCAAGAAAAGGGCAAAGGAAAGAAAAGGAAACTTCAAAAGAACGGCAAGCAAGTTGCTAATCAAGAGAAGAAACCCAAGTCTGGTCCTAAGCTGAAACCGAAAGTGCTTCTATTGCAAGCAGGCTGGTCACCGGAAGCGGAACTGCCCCAAGTATTTGGCGGATAAGAAGGATGGCAAGGTTAACAAAGGTATATGTGATATACATGTTATTGATGTGTACCTTACTAATACTCGCAGAGCACACTGGTATTTGATACTGGTTACATTGCTAATATTTGCAACTCGAAGCAGGGGCTACGGATTGCGAAGATTGGCTAAGGACGAGGTGACGATCTTGCGCGTGGGAAATGGTTCCAAAGTCGATGTGATCGCAATCGGCACGCTACCTCTACATCTACCTTCGATTAGTATTAGACCTAAATAATTGTTATTTAGTACCAGCGTTGAGCATGAACATTATATCTGGATCTTGTTTAATGCGAGACGGTTATTCATTTAAATCAGAGAATAATGGTTGTTCTATTTATATGAATAATATCTTTTATGGTCATGCACCATTAAAGAATGGTTTGTTTTACTTAATCTTGATAGTAGTGATACACATATTCATAATGTTGAAACCAAAAGATGCAGAGTTGATAATGATGGTGCAACTTATTTGTGGCACCGCCGTTTAGGTCATATCGGTGTAAAGCGCATGAAGAAACTCCATCTTGATGGACTTTTGGAGTCACTTGATTATGAATCACTTGGCACTTGCGTAACCGTGCCTTATGGGCAAGATGACTAAATCACCGTTCTCCGGAACTATGGAGAGAGCAACAGATTTATTGGAAATCATACATACGGATGTATGTGGTCCAATGAATGTTGAGGCTCGTGGCGGATATCGTTATTTTCTCACCTTCACAGATGATTTGAGCAGATATGGGTATATCTACTTAATGAAACACAAGTCTGAAACATTTGAAAAGTTCAAAGAATTTCAGAGTGAAGTGGAAAATCATCGTAACAAGAAAATAAAGTTTCTACGATCTGATCGTGGAGGAGAATATTTGAGTTACGAGTTTGGCCTACATTTGAAACAATGCGGAATAGTTTCGCAACTTACGCCACCTGGAACACCACAACGTAATGGTGTGTCCGAACGTCGTAATCGTCACTTTATTAGATATGGTGCGATCTATGATGTCTCTTACTGATTTACCACTATCGTTTTGGGGTTATGCTTTAGAGACGGCTACATTCACTTTAAATAGGGCACCATCTAAATCCGTTGAGACGACGCCTTATGAACTGTGGTTTGGCAAGAAACCAAAGTTGTCGTTTCTGAAAGTTTGGGGCTGCGATGCTTATGTGAAAAAGCTTCAACCTGATAAGCTCGAACCCAAATCGAGAAATGTGTCTTCATAGGATACCCAAAGGAGACTGTTGGGTACACCTTCTATCACAGATCCGAAGGCAAGATTTTGTTGCTAAATTCGAAACTTTTTGGAGAAGGAGTTTCTCTCGAAAGAAGTGAGTGGGAGGAAAGTAGAACTTGATGAGATAATCGTATCTACTCCCTTATTGAGAAGTAGTACATCACGAAATCAGTTTCCGTGACACCTACACCAAATAGGGAGGAAGCTAATGATGATGATCATGAAACTTCAGATCGAAGTTTCTACAGAACTTCAGATCAACCAGAGCAAGATCCGCACTGAGTGGTACGGTAATCCTATTCGGAAGTCATGTTACGGAACATGATGAACCTACGAACTATGAAGAAGCGATGGTGAGCCCAGATTCCACAAAATGGCTTGAGGCCATGAAATCTGAGATGGGATCCATGTATGAGAACAAAGTGTGGACTTTGGTTGACTTGCCCGATGATCGGCAAGCAATTGAGAATAAATGGATCTTCAAGAAGAAGACTGACGCTGACGTTAGTGTTGTTGTCTATAAAGCTCGACTTGTTGCAAAAAGGTTTTCGACAAGTTCAAGGGATTGACTACGATGAGACCTTCTCACCAGAAGCGATGCTTAAGTCCGTCCGAATCATGTTAGCAATTGCCGCATTTTATGATTATGAAATTTGGCAAATGGATGTTAAAACTGCATTCCTGAATGGATTTACGGAAGAAGAGTTGTATATGATGCAACCAGAAGGTTTTGTCGATCCAAAGGGAGCTAACAAAGTGTGCAAGCTCCAATGATCCATTTATGGACTGGTGCAAGCCTCTCGGAGTTGGAATAAACGTTTTGATAGTGTGATCAAAGCATTTGGTTTTATCTGAGACTTTTGGAGAAGCTTTGTATTTACAAGAAAGTGAGTGGGAGCTCAGAGCATTTACGATATTATATGTGGATGACATATTACCGATCGGAAATGATATAGAATTTCTGGATAGCATAAAAGGATACTTGAATAAGAGTTTTTCAATGAAAGACCTCGGTGAAGCTGCTTACATATTGGGCATTAAGATCTATAGAGATAGATCAAGACGCTTAATAGGACTTTCACAAAGCACATACCTTGATAAAGTTTTGAAGAAGTTCAAAATGAATCGTGCAAAGAAAGGGTTCTTGCCGGTATTACAAGGTGTGAAGTTGAGTAAGACTCAATGCCCGACCACCGCAGAAGATAGAGAGAAAATGAAAGATGTTCCCTATGCTTCAGCCATAGGCTCTATCATGTATGCAATGCTGTGTACCAGACCTGATGTGTGCCTTGTCGTAAGTTTAGCGTGCAGGTACCAAAGTAATCCAGAGTGGATCATCGACAGCGGTCAAGAACATCCTTAAGTACTTGAGAAGGACTAAGGATATGTTTCTCATTTATGGCGGTGACAAAGAACTCGTCGTAAACGGTTACGTCGACGCAAGCTTTGACACTGATCCGGACGATTCTAAATCGCAAACCGGATACGTATTTACATTAAACGGTGGAGCTGTCAGTTGGTGCAGTTCCAAACAAAGCGTCGTGGCGGGATCTACATGTGAAGTTGAGTACATAGCTGCTTGGAAGCAGCTAATGAAGGAGTCTGGATGAAGGAGTTCATAACCGATCTAGGTGTTGTACCTAGTGTATCGGGTCCAATGAAAATCTTTTGTGACAATATGGTGCAATTGCCTTGGCAAAGGAATCCAGATTTCACAAGAGAACCAAGCACATCAAAAGACGCTTCAACTCCATCCGGATTTGGTCCGTGGGAGACATAGAGATATGCAAGATACATACGGATCTGAATGTTGCGCACCCGTTGACTAAGCCTCTTCCACGAGCAAAACATGATCAGCACCAAGACTCCATGGGTGTTAGAATCATTACCGTGTAATCTAGATTATTGACTCTAGTGCAAGTGGGAGACTCAAGGAAATATGCCCTAGATGCAATAATAAAGTTATTATTTATTTCATTATATCATGATATATGTTTATTATTCATTCTAGAATTGTATTAACCGGAAACATAATACATGTGTGAATACATAATACTGAGTGTCACTAGTATGCCTCTACTTGACTAGCTCGTTAATCAAAGATGGTTGTGTTTCCTAACCATAAACAAGGAGTTGTTATTTGATTAACGGGATCACATCATTGGTTGAATGATCTGATTGACATGACCCATTCCATTAGCATAGCACCTTTTTGATCGTATAGTTTGTTGCTAGTGCTTTTCTTCATGACTTATACATGTTCCTATGACTATGAGATTATGCAACTCCCGTTTGCACGAGGAACACTTTGGTGCTACCAAACGTCCACAACGTAATCGGGTGATTATAAAGGTACATTACAGGTGTCTCCGAAGGTACATGTTGGGTTGGCATATTTCGAGATTAGGATTTGTCACTCCGATTGCCTGGAGAGGTATCTCTGGGCCCTCTCGGTAATGCACATCACATAAGCCTTGCAAGCATTGCAACTAATGTGTTAGTTGTGAGATGATGTATTTCGGTACGAGTAAAGAGACTTACAGTGAACGAGATTGAACTAGGTATTGGATACCGACGATCGAATCTCGGGTAAGTAACATACCGATGACAAAGGGAACAACGTATGTCGTTATGCGGTTTGACCGATAAAAGATCTTCAGAGAATATGTAGGAACCAATATGGGCATCCAGGTTCCGCTATTGGTTATTGACCGAGAATAGTTCTAGGTCATGTCTACATAGTTCTCGAACCCGTAGGGTCCGCACGCTTAACGTTTCGATGACAGTTCATAATGAGTTTATAAGTATTGATGCATCGAAGGTTGTTCGGAGTCCCGGATGAGATCACGGACGTGACGAGGAGTCTCGAAATGGTCGAGACATAAAGATTCATATATTGGAAGTCTATGTTTGGACATCGGAAGTGTTCCGGGTGAAATTGGGAATTTTACCAATGCACCGGAGGTTACCGAACCCCCGGAATGCTAATGGGCCAACATGGGCCTTAGTGGAAAGGAGAAAGGGGGCCCAAGTGCTGGTCAAGACCTTCCCCCTTCCCTAGTCCTATTAGGACTAGGAGAAGGGGCGCCTCTCTCTCCTTCCCACTTGGCCAATCCTAGTTGGACTAGGATTTGGGGGAATCCTACTCCTAGTAGGAGTAGGACACCTGGCGCACCCTCCTTGGCCGGCCAGCCCCTCCCTTCCCTCCTTTATATACAAAGGGCAGGGGCACCCCATGACACACAAGTTGATCTACGGATCTTTCCTTAGCCGTGTGCGGTGCCCCTTCCACCATATTCCACCTCGGTCATATCGTCAGCAGTAGCTTAGGCGAAGCCCTCGCCGGAGAGAAGTCATATCGTCATGAGCTTAGGCGAAGCCCTGCGTCGGTGGAGCATCATCATCGTCACCACGCCCGTCGTCTGACGGAACTCATCCCCGACACTTTGCTGGATCGGAGTCCGGGATCGCCATCGAGCTGAACGTGTGCGTAACTCGGAGGTGCCGTCACGTTCGGTGCTTGGATCGGTCGGATCGTGAAGACGCACGACTACATCAACCGCGTTGATATAACGCGCTTCCACGGTCTCACGAGGGTACGTGGACGGACACTCTTCCTCTCGTTGCTATGCCATCACCATGGTCTTGCGTGATCGTAGGAAAATTTTTGAAATTACTACGTTCCCCAACAATACGTGCCTTGCTGCCCCTACTGTCACTGGGAAAGGACACCGCAAGATTGAACGCAAAGCTAAGCACTTCTCCCATTGCAAGAACTACCAATCTAGTTGGCCAAACCAAACGGATAATTCGAAGAGACTTGCAAAGATAACCAATCATACATAAAAGAATTCAGAGAAGATTCAAATATTGCTCATAGATAATCTTGATCATAAACCCACAATTCATCGGTCTCAACAAACACACCGCAAAAAGAAGATTACATCGAATAGATCTCCACGAGAGAGGGGAGAACATTGTATTGAGATCCAAAAGAGAGAAGAAGCCATCTAGCTACTAACTATGGACCAAGGTCTAAAGTAAACTACTCACACTTCATCGGAGAGGCTATGATAATGATGTAGAAGCCCTCCATGGTGGATTCCTTCCCAAGTGAGCTCCTAATAGGCCCTAAGATGGGATCTCGTGGATACAGGAAGTTGCAGCGGTGGAATTAGGTTTTTGGCTCCGTCTCTGATCTGTTGGGGGTACATAGATATATATAGGAGGAAGGAGTACGTCGGTGGAGCTTCGGGGGGCCCACGAGGCAGGGGGGCGCGCCCTCCACCCTCGTGGCTGCCTCCCTCCTTTCTTGACAGAGGGTCCAAGTCTCCTCGGTCATATCTGATGAGAAAATTACGTTCCCGAAGGTTTCATTCCGTTTGGACTCCGTTTGATATTCTGTTTCTTAGAAACGCTGAAATAGGCAAAAAAACAGCAAATCTGGGCTGGGCCTCCGGTTAATAGGTTAGTCCCAAAAGTAATATAAAAGTGGAAAATAAAGCCCAATATGGTCCAAAACAGTAGATAATATAGCGGCCCACGAGGCAGGGGGGCGCGCCCTCCACCCTCGTGGCCGCCTCCCTCCTTTGTTGACAGAGGGTCCAAGTCTCCTGGATCATATCTGATGAGAAAATTACGTTCCCGAACGTTTCATTCCGTTTGGACTCCGTTTGATATTTCGTTTCTTCGAAACGCTGAAATAGGCAAAAAAAACAGCAAATCTGGGCTGGGCCTCCGGTTAATAGGTTAGTCCCAAAAGTAATATAAAAGTGGAAAATAAAGCCCAATATGGTCCAAAACAGTAGATAATATAGCATGGAGAAATCAAAAATTATAGATACGTTGGAGACGTGTCACACCCCACCCGCCACCCTAAGATAGATAGTGGAGTGAAGTCTGTTTTCAACCCTGAGAGGGTAGTGAGCGTCCGAAACGAACCCTAAAGTCCAAATCCCTGAAGTCCGTGTCCTGTAGTCGCTGATCTCGGATTTATTTGACCTTTAGTGCGTATTAGGAGGGGATTAGCCGACGTGGCACCGTGGGGTGGTGGGTTTGCTACTTTAAACGCCACGTCGACTCAGCCACACATCTTTAGAAGCACTCAAAGTGGGGAGGGGAACCAAATTAGGGTTCAGGCGAGGGGAAGAGAGTGGCGATTGGCAGGCGATTGGCGGCAGAATCGACGATGTCATCGGCGTCGCGTGGTTCATCTGCTTCTCGCGGCGGAGGGATTCGCCGGAGAACCGCAGCAGCAAGGTCCCCGGTGCCCTATCGGGAGGAGCCCATGGAGTACGAGCCGACGATTTTTTACCTCCAGTGCGGGAAGAAAGCGCCGCGGTGGATTTCCAGGAGTCCGGCGAACCCTGGAAGAAGGTACTATGCATGCGTTGAAGCTCGGGTATGCACTGATCTGATGTGTTCTTGCGCTCGTGCTTTCTTCTTTGATTTGCTCTGTTTTTTGGTATGCCCTCTGACGAACATTGCCGATTGAACAACACGGCTTCATTCAGTGGCATGATAGGCCTACAACTGAATTTTTGTGTCGATTGCTGGGAGATATTCGAGATAGATTGTGGAGGCTGGAGGAGGATGTTGATGCACTGTTAACTGAAGGAGATTCACGAGCTGCTGCTTTAACCGATGGAGTGATTGGAGGAAATGAAAAAATTGCATCAGTTAGTGAGAAATGTGTTAGCAGAGAGATGTTGTTGTATGGCATTGTGCTATTTCTGTCTGGTATGGTGGTAGGGATGATTTTAGGCTAGTGAATCAGTTAGTAGTGAGTTGGAGGCATTGTACTGAATTTAGAGCAATGTAATGGTATTTGAGACAAGTTTCAATGCAATTCTGTTTGAAAAAAAATCTTTTAATGAGATATGCAGTGCCATTGCTCTCTTTTGTGCACTTTGAAGAGTAAATTTTGACAGAAAATGAGGAAATATGTATGAAATGTTTGAGAGTTCGCTGTCAAAAGGAATAGAAGATCATTTTGACAGATTTCTGTAAAATACATAAGCATAAACTTGCTGTGAAAATCAATTCTATCTCCTTGACAACAGTATTATAGATCTTTTTGACAGATTTTTGTCATCTTCAGAGGTTGTTGTCAAACTAAAATAGTTAAGGTTGCTGCCAAAAGCAACAGATCTGTTTCACAACAGAAGTATATTTTTTTTCACATGGCATATATCAAGATCAAACATAGACAACAAAAATTAAGACCAACAAGTTCACATTGCATTGCTACAAGTTCACAAGGACACACATAGACAGCAAAATAAATTCTAGTTTAACACAGTGTTTCATATAACCACATTCTAACATGGTTTTTCACCCAACAGCAAAATATCATGCAACAAGAACAATTCAAAAGTTCCCACTTGCTGTGAAGAAGGGCATGAACCCTCTAACACTGCTTGTTCTTGTTCCTCTCCCTGTAGCACTGGTTGTTGTTGTTGTTCTCCCTCTCTTTGCTCCTCTGCCCCTTCCAGTAGAAGTGCTGCCTCCAGGTGCATCATTTGCAGTGCTTGTTCCTGGTCCTCTCACTCTCTTTGCTCCTTTGCCCCTGGTAGTAGTTGTGCTTCCTCTAGGTGCATCATTAGCTCTAGGAGGCCTGAAACTTTGTATTTGCAGGTTGAGAGCTTGAACCTGCTGCTGACTGAAAGCTTTGAGGAGCTTGTGTCCTTGTTGCAGGTTGTGTATTTGTTGTCCTGCTTTTTAATGCCTCGGTCTGTGCTTCCTGCAACCCAGTAACATAGCATGTAGTGTTATAATTGTTTGCAAAAAAGCAACATACAGTGCTATATTTCAATGCAAAAACAGAGCATATAGTGTTGTACAGGAGTAAATTACCTCTGTTGCTCTAAATTTTTTCCCTCTCTTAGCAAGAAATGCCTTTGTTTTTTTGTTTCTATCTGGATTATTTTTGCAAGAACCTTTGTTGTGTCCCTTGGCCCCACAAAACCCACAAGTTATCTGAATGCCATGTTTGCTCAATTTCTTGCCCTTGGGTGCTTCCCCCTCTTCTCTTTTCTTGTCATTTCCTGTCAATTTCTTTCTTGCTCCTGGCATGGCAATATAGCCAGGTGCCACTGGCCTAGGGTTTTGAGAAACTGGCCAGTTTTCTTCACCTTCTACTGGTTGCAGGCAATGCTCATATATCTTGTCGAAAGTCTCAATATGATAGCACTTGTGAATGTAATCTTCTATTTTTCTGCCACTTTTGTAGATAGCACTTATTGCATGGCAACAGGGGAGGCCTGCTAGCTGAAAGTAGCCACATGAGCATGTCCATTTGTCAAGGTTCACTGTGTATCTTTTTCCTCTGCCCTGCAAGTGTTTGACCTCAAATCCTTCCTTGCCATTCCAAAGCACCTCAAGAAACTGAGTTCTCTTAATGCTGACTTTTAGTTTCTTGAACACACCAAGGCAAAAATTGTTCCATTCCATTTAGCACTTTTGCTTCTCTTTTCCTGAATTCTGACAAAGACTTTATTCCTTATCTTCTCTTGCTGTGAAATGATAGGGTAGTACCTTGCTTCTAAAATGGCATTGTTGAATGACTCACAGAGGTTATTATCAACAGACTCATAGTTTGCTCCTGTACAACCCAGGCAACCCTCATCATCATACAAAAACAGTAAATTACCTGGCATTGTTGAATGACACACTCAGGAAACCCTCATCATCATACAAAAACAATAGGCCATTCACCAAATCTCTGCCAGGCAAAAGAAAGTAGAACTTCATGCTTTCCTTGACAACCATATGATCCTTAAGAAAGCCCTTCACCTCCTGCAATGATAACTTGTCCCTCTCAATCTCTGAGTAGGCCACTTCCCCCAACATAGTCCATAGAGGGCCGATTCGAACAAATCCCCCCCCCCCCCCCAGATGAAATCTGACATTCAATATCTCTGCTGGGTCCATGGATTCAGTAAAAAGCACCTACATTGCATCGATTTCAGAGGATTAAAACACTATACTGCAAGATTGGACCATAAATCAACCTATTCAGGCACCAAAATTTACCCTGTTCCGCCCTCCAAAAACCCTAAACATAACCCAGAAAAGAAAGAGGAGAGATACAACGATTGGACAGAGGAGAACGACAAGGCATACCTTGCTCTTTGCCATTCGACTAGTCGTCAACCATCGTCGCGATCATCCGCCACCGTTGCCGCCGTCCAGTGAGAAGCGAAGGCGTCACGGGAGAGAAGGAAGAGGAAGGGGCGAAATGCAGAGGAAGGGGAGAAGTGCAGGCGTTGTGCGACTTGGTCTGGTTCGACCCCAATAACCTTGTTTGACTCGTCAGGCCCACCTGCAGGATGTGACTCAGCGCGATCCCAGCCTTTCCCGAGCCACGTATGCATCCCCTTGTTTGGATACGCTATAAAGGTCAAATCAATCCCGGATTAGCGACTACAGGACACAGACTTCATGGATTTGGACTTCAGGGTTCGTTTCCGACGATCACTACCCTCTCAGGGTTGAAAACAGACTTCACTCTAGATAGTGGGGTGTTCTTCCCTGGCACCGGCGGCCTCGCCGTCTTCTTCTTCCTCTTGGGCGCTTCCTTCTTTCTTCTCAAAACAAGTCGACTGTCCTAAATTCAAAAACCAGTCGGCTAACATTTAGCTGTTGTGGAGAAAGAAAGACCCACGAGGGGACAGAACAAACATGCATGTGCATGGTGAGTGAAATGGTTCCAAATTTGGCGGTGCACTGCAGGCCGAAGCCGGAGGGTAAGGGCATGTACAATGGTTGATAAGTTAGTCTTATCTTAAGTCTTGCATGTAATTTAAAGATGACAAAACATTTTGTCTACAATGGGGAGCCTTATCTTCAATAACTAGTCATTTCTAAAAACATGGTGAGACATATTGTGCTAAGAGATCATCTCTCTTGTCTTCTCTTAAATAAGAGAAGACAAGCCTTTTCTTATGGGAAGTGTTTGTGGCCGGGGCGCCGGCCGAACCGTTGCGCCGGTCGCGCCCCGTGCGTTCGATCTCTTTTTGATCCAAGGACACCGTTGCGCCACGTGTTACCGGATTTTTTTAACGCGCTCGTAGTTATCCCTTCCAAAGTGATTTTGTTGCATCCGCTCTATCTTTCGTTTCAAGGCAGGGCGACCGCTGGCGACGTGCTTGTTCGCGCAGGGCGACGGCGGCGGCGGCGGCGGCCCAGGGCGGATCTCCATTCTCCGGCCATCTATGGCTCCCCCCGATGGTAACTCGAGCCCAAATGCTTTCCATTTTCGTTGTTTTCTTCCCCTCCCCCGTTGGATTTAGGGTTAGGGCGTCGCTAGCCGTGGGCCGCCGCCAGCGCCGGCGCGGGCGAGGATGGGTTTGTGTTCCCGCGGTCGAGGGAGGCGGCGGGGTGGCGTTCCCGCGGTCGAGGGAGGTGGCGGGGTGGCGTTCCCGCGGATCGAGGGAGGCGTCGGGGTGGCGTTCCCGCTGACAGAGGGAGGGGCCGGGGTGGGGTTCCCGCGGGCAGAGGGAGTTGGCGCGGTGGTTTGTCGCGACGGTGGAGAGCGGTTGCACTGTCGCCGCCGTTTTTGCTGGAAGGGGCGGCACAAAAGGTTTCTACCGGCAAGCAGAATTGCTGGAATTAGCATCGATAGAAGCTGGAACCTGCGATTTTTTTGCTACATCCAAGGGAGTGGTACTGGGTGATGTGGTGGCGCTCGGTTTTTTGCTACATTGGGGATTTTGGTAAGCTACAAACGCCGAGTTGTTTTGCTACAACAACTGGATTGATTCAGGGAAGCAAACCACAACTCTTTCTACATGTTGATGTCTTGCTGACCCAATCATTAGCAGGTTTTCCTTGGCCGCCAAGGGATTTAGGTACTTGACTAATCGAGGTCCGTGGATGTTTTTAGCTTATTGTTTTTGGAGAATCGATGGGGATGTTGAGTCGGTTTAGAAATGACATGATAATGCATTTCATGATGAACCTAATGGAATCAACTTGGTATTCTAGATGTTGTTGATAGTTTACAAAGTACGACTTTCAAAATGTCTGATATGCAATATATATTTTTGCCAATGAATCACTACTCGTTCTGCTGCGCAACCCAACATCCCTGAATTCATAGGTTTGTCAGAATTTTTTAGGTGTTCATGTATGTTTTTTCCTAGCTTCTGATGGTATGGTTTTATGGTTTTATTGACTTTGTGTTTTTTCCTTTTTTGTAGATGTTGCAGGTAACTCTGGTGAGAATGAGGGGAGTAAGAAGGCTAAGAAGAAGATTAAGAAGAAAGGCAATCCATGTGGCTTTAAGTCAAGGTTTAACTCAAAAAGGTTGGCTCAGATTGGGAAGCAAATATCACCGGAAAAACAGAGAATCATAAGGGAGGGACCGTTTGGAGACTTGTTGGACATCCGGTCTTTCAAGGTGCCCCATGAGCTCATTGAGTTTGTTGCGATGAACACGAATCACGTACTCTCTGAGTTCAAACACAAGAACAAATCTATCACCTTCAGCAAGCTTATGGTGAAAAGGATTTTCAACGTGCCATCCGGTGATAGACCCGTGAAGCTTCTAAAGAAGAGTGATGAACATGATCTTCGTAGCATCTACAAGGAGGGGAACAGGGCTCCAATCGCCCATGTTGTCAAGTTTCTCACTAGTTGCAGTGAGGAGGACGTGGTTATGATAAATAGGACTTGGGCACTCCTTGCGTTGGCAACAGTTTTGTGCCCAGGCACGGGCAATATGGTGAATCTCGAGTATCTTGCTTCCCTCGAAGACATGTCTTTGGTGCATGAATTCGCTTGGGATGAGCACTTGTTGGCACGAGCTATGGAGGAGGTTGGAGTCTTTCAAGAGAAGAAGAGGATGCAATCAAACACAGAAAAAGAGTTTCAGATTGCTTCATGCCTTCCCATGTTAGCGGTATGCAACGCAACATTACGAAATACCTCCATCTTTCCCCTTTGCTACATGAAACCTTCATGCCTTTATGTTTTTTGTTGGCTAATGTCCTTTTTCCATTCCATGTAGATCATATACATGGATCAAGTTGATATCCCGGCTGGCCTCCCAAATGAGCATGCTATTGATTATTCCGTGCCAAGGATACGTTTTGTTTGTCAAAAGGATTTTGAGTGGTTGGATAAAGTTGACAAAAACAAGCTCACTCTTGTCCAACCTTTCTACGGGAAACACACCCATGTAATTTTGCTACATCCCGCCTATGTATTTTCCTTTGTCAATGAGTATTAACACACCCATGTAGCAATCTTTGCTTTTCCAATTTAGTTTATGGAAGCTTTCTTTTTTATGCCACTCATGTTTTGTTTTCCTAGATCCGGAGTTTGTGCAACACCCCCTATGCAGCACAACTTGTGGGGAGAAGTTGGTCTTGAAGCAGCTAGTGGGAAGGGAGTTGGTCTTTGAAGCACCTAGTGGCCAAGGAACTAGTGGCCAAGGCAGCCAAATTCAAGGTGCTGAAATTCAAGCAAAGGACTCTCAATCAAATGAGGCTCAACAAAATGTTGATGCTGAACCACACCTATCATCATCGCTCAACGATTGGCTGCAGCAATCATTCCCTAGCATGCAAGATCTAAGGGTACATTATCTTTTTCATTGTATTCATTTCCTGTTTACCTTTGGCTTCGCATTATTTTATTATACCCATTTGCAAGTGTATATTTATTTTGCTGCATCCTTCATGTTTATGTGCAACAACCATGTTCTGTTTTTGCTTCATATGTTGTTCAAGTTCATACATACTATGCTATTTTTGCTACATCCATATGTCTGGTGTGCTACAACTACATTCTGTTTTTGCTTCAACCATGTCATAGTTTTGCTACATCCATATCATTAATTTGCTACCTACATAGTTGACAGTAAATTGCTACAGTCACACTCTTTATCTGATACGTAGTGACACAACATCATACCTACTTGTTTTATCGCTTCATCCATACCTCTAATGTGCCACACCCACATTTGTGTTTTTTTACATCCATACATATGACTAAAATGTTCAATACTTGCCTTCTTGTAGGTACCAACTCAATTTCAAATGCTTTACGACAAGCACAAGGGTATTTTTGCATCGGAGGTGGATGATGTTGTTGGCAAGTTTGGACAGTGTTTAAAGGGATTGCAGTGCAACCGGATGGCAGCCCTCCTTCGTGATGTTGGAGACGCCATCACAGCTACCAGTGAGCCCAACTTCTCCTTTGAAGCACCTATCATGGACGAATGTCGCGGAAAAGAGAATGGTGCTAAAGCTGCAAATGCTGGCATTGGTGCTCAAGCTCAAGCTGAAGGTACAACACCTAGCATTAACAAGGATGAAGTCACCGGATTGAAGCAACAAGTTGCAACCGAGGCTGCTGAAACTCCTGAGCAACAACGAGTGAGTTTCGAGATGGAAGGCAACGTCTCACCTCACAGCCCCCCACTCTTCTATGATGCACCCAGGAGTGCGACAGCTGGCATTTGGGACGACGAGCCATCCTGTGAGTTGTTCCCAAAGGGCTCCGAAGACTACGAGATGATGCATTGCACGGATGAGCCTATAACCAAGAAGAGCGCAGTCAGCCCCATATTTGAAAACATCCCCGTGTTCCCTGTTTCAGACGATGATGACAGCCCAAGTATGCTTCCTTCCTCCTGCATCATTTCTTTTTGTTTTTCTCCATGTCATTTTTTTCGCTACATATGTGTGATTGCAGCAAATTCTTTTTTGTACAATCCCTTGCAAACTCATCCATTTTTGTTGCTTGCTACAGCTCCTAAGATGGTCGCTACAGAAGAGCAAATTGTTGATGCAAGCAGTGGCCCTAGCACACATGACAAGAACACTAGGAAGAAGAGGATGGCCAAAGTTCCAGCCGTAAAAAATACCAAGGCAAAGAGGCAAAAGGTCGATGCAGCTGCAGCCATGTATGAGAAGTATGTAAAGCATGGGAAACCATTGAGGAGATCACATGCCAATGAACTAGTGTGAGCTACCTAAGCCCTATCTCTTTTTGCTTTCTGTTTTTTATTTTTTTCTGCTCGAAACAAATGATTCATTCGGTTGCATCTATGGTAACAGGACACCTTTTATCAAGATAGGTGGATTTTACATTGGATACAAGAAATTCCTGGTATGCTTCAAGCCTCGCGGGGATATGGATGATGAGGTTATGTCCCTTTGTATCGAGATGAACAACGTAGCATCCCGTGCAGCAAGTGGTACTAATCTGAAGAAATACATGTTCTCAGTCCACGCGGGGGTAAGTTTTTGCAAAAACAAGCAATGCTTCATTCCTTTTTTTCTTCACATTTTTTGTTGCAACACACACTAACCATTTTGAGGTGTCTTTCAAGTAGATATTACTAAAACAAGACCTAACAACCTTCCAACCAGCAAAACTCATACCCGAGCTTGAAAGGGCTGTGACAAAGTTCAAGGCGAATAAATATGACCTCGTAAGTTTCTCGAGAGCCTACTTTTGTTTCACACCACAAATACTTCCAAAATATGATCCAATGATGTAGCATTTCCTTCGAAACATATGTAGCAATTATTATTGATGTTTACAACATCTCTTTGAAACATATGTATCAATTCTAGTTGTTGTTGAATGCTTTTTTGTTTGCAGTTACAACATTGGAAAGCGTATGTTCATTCCTACTAGGCTGTGACATTTTTTACATGTTCTGAGTACCTTTTTTGCCTATCTTTTGTGTTTTACAGCTTTTTTTCACAATTGTTCATGAAAAGCATTGGATAATTGTTTGCGCAAACTTGCTACACAAGCAGTGGAATGTATTTGACTCAATCCATTGAAAAGGAAAACAATCTCCTTTGAAGAAGCAGGCCAATAACCTGGTAGGCTCATGCTCTCTATTTTTATTTTTCTGTTTTCCCTTTGATTCATCTACATAAATGCCCTGTTGTCATCTTCACACACCTCATCCTATTTTTTTCAAACTTTGGTGCATGTTTTTCGGTTGTAGATCACAAACTTTGCAGCCCTCGCACAAGAGTACAGCCAATTCAATGTCAATGTTGGATCCTTCGCCCGTGTTGACCTAGAGGATTACCCAAAGCAAGATAATCTGTGAGTTTTATTTTTGAATTTTGCTTCAATCATGTGTTCCATTTCAACAATTTGTTGTTTCAACTATGCATCGGAACTATGAAGGAGAATTTTTTATCTCACAGATGTGATTGTGGCTTTTTCGGGCTCAAATATGTGGAGAACTTTGATGGGAAGTCAATGAAAGAGTTCAATCAGGTACTTTCTTGTCATTTTGTTGCAATCTACTTTCTTTGTTTTCAATCCTCATGCAACACAAGAATAATTAGTATCATACTTGCTTAATTTTTTCATTCATTTTTACAGGAAGACGTGGCGCGATACCGCATGGATGTGGCGCACAACCTTTGCACTCACCCAATGAACAATGCCCCAATGGAGCGGGCATTCAATGAAGAGTTGGCAGCTTAATTTGCGGGAGGGTTCAAGACGATCAAGCTCGTTTTCTTTCGTTAGGTCTAGAATCATGTCTGAGGTGGTAGTGTTCTGATAGTATTAGAGTAGTGCACGTTCGTATGTACCCTAATGATACCTTCGGTAAACATATGTGTTCTTTTGGTATGTAAACCGACGATAACTTGATCTCTTTGGATGAAGCACTTCTTCCGTTTTTAATGGATGTGATCTTCTGCTTGCCAACATGATCATGCATTGACAACCGTTTATTGTTTTGCTGGTTATGAGCTTCATCCATAGAAGTTTCAAGGGAATCTCTGTGCAATTTTCCCCTCGAAACCTTTTTCATGAAAACAATATGTGGATGCTGCATTGTCACAGTCAAATTGTTGGAAGCTTACAAAAAAAAGCTACAACCTTCTGTTAGATTTGTTGCAGGGCAAAAATCTACATTTTTACCTGCAAATTAGCTACATCCCTGTGATATTATTGCCGGAAGCATAATGTAAATAAGCTTCCTTCCCAAACTCTTGCTGCATAGCAAAATCAACACTTTAAATCAAATCATTCAAGGCTTTTTCCTTTTCATACTTGTTATTTTGCTTCAACCATGTTAAAAAAAGCTTCAACCATTGTCTTAAAAAGCTTCAACCATGTTTCCTAAAAGCTTCAACAAATATTTTTGCTCCAACCATGTTAAAAAAAGCTTCAACCATTGTCTTAAAAAGCTTCAACCATGTTTCCTAAAAGCTTCAACAAATATTTTTGCTTCAACCATGTTAAAAAAAGCTTCAACCATTGTTTGAAAAAGCTTCAACCATGTTTCCTAAAAGCTTCAACAAATATTTTTGCTTCGACCATGTTAAAAAAAACTTCAACCATTGTTTGAAAAAGCTTCAACCATGTTTCCTAAAAGCTTCATCAATAATTTCAAAAAGATTCAACCATGTTTTTCAAAAGCTACAACCATGTTTTCTTAAAACTTCAAACATGTTTTTCAAAAGCTGCAACCATGCTTTTCAAAAGCTTCAACCATGTTTCCTTTTTAAAAATGAATCAAGCTGTGGTAACAACAATCATTGAGTACTATTTTACAAAAAAAAAATAGAAGTTGGCACCATCATAATTAAAAAACCAACATTCTGCATTTTGAAACCACACATGTAGTAATATGTTGCAATCCCAAAACACAAACATTCATAAAACATGGGGTGTTACAAGGTAATTCATCAATTTTTTCCCTCACGAAACATCCTAAAGTGTAAGGATTGGGCCGACACCCGGAGCTTTCGCGCTACTTTTCCTTGACAAGAAAAGCGGCAAGGAGTTGGCAGTTCTTCACATTGTGGTCCTTATCTTCACAGTATTTGCATGGAGTCTTCTTTTCCATTGGCTTTGGAGCTTTCTTTGTTTTCGTTGCGTCCTTCTTTGCTTTCTTCTTCATTTCATCTTCTCGAAGCTCAATTAGTGGCTTCCTACGCTTCTCTTTTTCTTTTGGCCTCCCCTTCTTTGCTGACTTTGGTGGGTTTCGTAGTCCTACGGGGGGTGGATCCTGCTGACCTGTACCTGGACCCCCTGAGACTTGTTCATTTGATGCACGACCTTGGGCTTCTTCGTCTCCTGCAACCCCATCGGTCGCTCTAGCTTTAATCGCAGCAACCCCAACACTGCCCTGATCAATTAGCCCAGAGACAAAACTATAAGCTTCATCATTGAAGCATGCATCAGAAGCAAGTTTCCCAAACTTCCGGCAAAGAGAGTTAAACTTTAGGGTGTTTGTCGTGGGGACGCCGAAATGCATAGCTCTATGCCCATAGCCTGGTTCAGGTGCAAGGTCGGTTTCTCTCTTAGACCATCTTGGAAGCATGTAATTCGCAGGTATCGCTTGCACGTTCAGGTGCACCATGACACGGATGATATGTGGGCAGATCAGCCCACACATCTCAAACATGTTGCAACTACACATGTATGTATGATCTTCAGGGGCAACACGCACCGTGTACACTTGGGTTGATGCCATCATTTGCAACAAGGCGAAACTGCATTTACATTCCCTTGCAAATGGTATTGCAGCCCATAGCCTGTTGATTTAGCCAATAGTTTCAAACTTGGAAAATACCTCTACGGTATAGAAATCTGCAGCCTGCTTTTCAATGTTGTAACTGCAAAACAAAAAAGCTTCTAACATCAATAAGAATTGCTACATATGTTTCATTCAAATGCTGCAACCAAACTGTACTGGAAAACTAAAAAAAATGCTACATGACTTTGGACTTACTTGCCCCATAGTGGCGGTCTCGTCGCTTCATTGATGAAGCCCGCATTGTCTTCACGATCAAGCATTAGCTCCTGGCAAAGCTCAAACTGTTGCACAAATGTCCAAACCGAGTCTCCATGATGATTTAATGTCTTGAAGTAGGAATTCAGGCCCTCGGGCGCCCGATTGTTCCCTGTGAATGGGAAGAACTTATTCCTAAAGTACAGGAGCCCACGTCTACCTGCTGTTCCACATGTTTTTGAGGTGTTTCTTATCAGCCACACCAAACACCTCGACCATCTGCTTCCACCGTTCTTCAAACTCCTCAACGGTATCTGAACCATTAATGCAACCATAGAATGCTTCTGCGAAAGGCTCATCCTTGCCCAACATCTTCCCTAGTTTTGTCCTTGCAACCCGGAAGACGCGCCACTTGCAACATCTGTGTGTTGAATCTGGAAATACCATTGCGATGGCTGTAGCCATTGCACAGTCTTGATCGATCATAATGTTCAACGGATGCTCATTATTCATTGCCAACATCCATTGCTGGAAGACCCACTTGAAAGTTTCAATGGTCTCATCAGGCAACAAATCACACCCCAAGCAAACAGTGTGTGTGTGGTTGTTAATGCCAACAATCGGAGCAAAGGGCAAGTTGTAGCGATTTGTGCAGAATGTGGTGTCGAAAAACACACAATCTTTGTACTTTGGATACAGGGCCCTTGTTCTCCCATCAACCCAGAAAAGCGCCCTAACAGCTCCATCTTCTTGTAGCTTCGAGAAAAAGAAGTTGGGATTCTCCACTTGTCTTCTCTCAAAGTACTCGATTGTCAGCTCCAAGTCACGCTCTGACAGGCCCCTTCGCAGCTTTGCTCTTGCATTTGTCACATCAGTCTTCACATACGGCAAACTCCTCGGATCACAACACCGTGCATCTCCAAGAAAGCCCATCATATTAGCCGTTGATATGTTGCGATAGTGCAGTGAAGTGATGTATTGCATGTCTGCATCTGGGATCTTTCTGTGAGACCGGCAAAATCTCCGACGCCCCCTTTGCAACATCAGCTGGTGTGTGTGATCCGCCTAAAAAACTGTCACAACCCAGCTGCCGTCTTTGAGGTTAACACCCATACGAGCCTTGCAATCATACCGCTCCAACCGGTTTCTTTTCCTCTTGTCGCTAACATCCATATAGATGCCAGCTTGTTTGCTTGGAGATTTTTTGTTACTCGCATAGCTCATATCAACATCTTCACACTCATTTGTGGCAGCTCCGTCAGAAATGCTACCACCAACATTCTTCGAAGGATTTTTCCGTGAGTGTATGCACTCAAAAACTCTATAGATAAGAATGCGCTTCGATCCGAGCTGCTTTTCCTACTATGTTTTGATGTCACAATGCGAGTACCAAAGCCCATCTTCGAGGCATATTCATTGTAAACACGCTGAGCTTCTTCAACATTGTCAAAAACCATTCCAACAAAAGGGGCAACTGGCTGTGATGATATATCTTCATCCGGCTCATCAACAAGTGTTGCAGCATTTCCATTGGCATTGTCACTAGCCACACGGGCATTGCCATGATTTGGAGCTACACCATCGGTGTTCAGCTGCAACGAATCGTCACTATCATTTTGGGGAGTATCATTCAGATCAATTCCATATTCTTCTTCTTCATGCGCAACATTTTGCATATCATCGTCAAGGAAAATTGATGGCTCAACAGCAACATTCTGCAACAAAATCAGCACCCAAGTCATTTTTTTTGCTCCGTGAAAAAGCATGCAAAAAGCGCAAACAAAAAAAGTGGACGCAGCATGGCAACCATAACCCCAAAACAATTTCTGCATGCAGCATTTTAGGATGCAGCATGCAACATCCAACAAGTAGCATGTAGCAAATGCAACACATGCTTGTAACATTTTATTAGCAGCCAGCAGGAAGAAACATCTTACTAGCATTAATTGACAACATCTTAGCAATATTACACAAAAAACAAGCACAAGCATGTTGACAACATCTCTTTTCAATCTCATGCTCATCAAAGGTTGCAAATTTTTTTTGTGAACAAAATGATCTAGGGTTTGCAATTGGAATTCATACCAGATCAATTTCATCCCGGCCATGCCGTGCTGCATCTTGGAAGACCACACCAGGGTTGTAGTACCGTTGCAAAGACCGGTCCACTACTACCGTGGTCTTCCTCCTCCGGTGGACTTGACCATGAACGGCGTGAGCTCGAGACCAAATCCATGGCGGCAAGGAGGTCGTTACGGATGTATGACATGGTTGAAGCAAGTACAAGGCGGCTTGATAGATGAGGGAGCCCCTCCTCGAGGTGATTCGGTCGTGGGGAACAAAAAACCGGTGGATCCGGCCGCCGCCGCCGCGGGTTGGGGACGAGCAGACGTGGGGGGATCCAGCTCCCCTGTTTTCCTCGTTGCGGCGCGTCTTAGCACGGTTGCACCATACATTCCATTTTTTTGCTGCAACGGTTCATTAGGTACACACTTGCGCGCAGATCTGACGGTTGGCGCGCACCGCATCAGACGGTTCGGGCTCGACCGCCCAATAGCTTGGCGCCGCAGATCGCTGCCCTTTTTTATGAGTTTTTCTCCATCTCATCGCTATCCCACGCAGACCGATAAGATAGCATCATTGTTTAACAAAATCAAAATTCAAAAAAAAGGAGAGGCGGAAGTGCGCGTATCAGTCCGAGATCCATCCACCCACATGAGGCAAAAAAGCAGATCTCATTCTCATCCCATGCCAAAGCGTGGCGATCACCGACCCCGACCCGGCCCGGCCGGCCGCAACAACCATTCTTTCGTGTCGAAGCAAAGGTCTCAGTCAGTCCAAACACTTGGCAGTACGACTAGTTAATTAGCGGCGTCCCAAGTAAGCAGATCTGTCTGTCAGGTGCCCGTGGACTGTCCGAAGGCGACGCCGGCGTTTGGTGGACCTAACTCACGCGTATAGTGTTAAGAAAATTGCCGGATTGGTTATTGTACCATGCCATGCACGACGCCCTGCCCACCGGCAGCCATGATTAAGCTTCTTTTTTGGCCATGATTAAAGAAGCTGCACTCAAGTTTTCTGGTGGGAAGGTAAAAGGTTGCCGGTTCAATTCATTTATTCATTATGGGGGCGTACTACTGGTTGGCTGAGCATTTCGCTCGCGTCAACATCTCTTGGTCGGTCGGTTCAACGAGAGACTCGATCAGGTTCGGTTCATCCATTTTGGGCGGGGGAAGGAGCACCGAACCTGGCAGACAGAGTGGAGTGTGATAAGCACGCACGTGCCCCTGACGTGGACACACGCGTTGCGTGCCGCGGGTACGTACGTCTCTGCTGCTTATCCATACCAGTCAGCTCCACGCACTCAACCGGAGGATGATATCCGGCCGGGAGTGGGAGCGTTCACGCGACAGCCCCCCCTTGACGGCGTCGCCGCGGTGTTCACCAATATCGTACGTCATGGACCAGCCCTCGTGGTCTAGCTGAGCATTTACAACCGGAGCCCTCAAATCCATCTCAAACGCCCGAACGACCTGTCCAGTCCGACCGGACGCAAAAACTGCACCCAATCGGACTTTGTAAATCCAGTCCAAACATCTGAACTGACCGGCACTATTTATACCTGATCCATATCTGCGGCGGATAAGAGGACACCTGGATGTGCCCCCCTCCTTTTCCGACCAAACCTCTCCTCTTTTCTTTTCTCCCTTGTCCGCACAGCTGCCACCGAACTTCTGCCACCATCTTTGCATCGTCGCGGTCGTCCCAAACCCAAAGCTTGGCCACCTGAGGCCCCTACCCACATCGTCAGCCGACCGTTACAACCAAATAAGGCCGCCGCCCTAGTACGTCCAACTCCCCCTTATATACACCTTTTGTGCTCTAGGTGTTCAATGTCCGAATTGGTTTTTATTCTTTTGGCCTCTACTTGCGGGTCACCGATGGATTCGTCGTGGAATGATGGCTATGGGAACCCTGACCTTATGAATTCATACTCAACGAGTTCATTGCCTCGTCGGACTGTAATGACGAAGATGCTGAAATGATGATGATGAACATACAAGAGGAGATGGAGAAGGCAGAGGAGCACGTGTTGAACTTTAAGGGCTCAATGAAGGGTCGGAAAGTTATTCCCCGCGATAGGATTTTTGATGCACAGCTTCTGTACACGGACTACTTCACGGCGGACCCAACATATCATGAAGGTTTTTTTTCCGACATGGCTTCCAAATGAGCAGAAACTTGTTCTTGCATGTAGTGACTGCCGTGGGAAGCGGAGACACTTTGACAACTCATGACATGTTGTGTGATCTTGCACAACATGATTATCGAGGATGAGGATGAAGGGCAGCCCACACGCATGATTTTGACAAGCCTGGTATTTAGGTCCGCCTCCCGAAACAAGAGACAAAGCACATTGCCAACTTTATGGAGATGCATGCATAAATGCGAGATCAACATGTACATATACAACTTCTGAATGATTTTGTTGAGCATATGTGGGTCCATGCTGGAAATTAGTGAACTTTGCTTTAATTTATCAATTATGCATTAGGAACAATATTTACGTTTGAACTATGTTTGACTTTAATTATGTATTCTTGAGTACGAACACTTTGTATTTATGTGCACTGAACTATGTTTGGCCAAATGATCAACGTGCATGTGTTTGCATGTATTTGATATTTTCAAAGTAGGGATTGTGATTGCAAAATGCATTATTTGAGGGCCGTCCGGTCACTGTCTGCGGGTGCGTCCGCAGACGTATACGGCTCCGGATTAGGAAATTCCGGTTGTAGATGCTCTAATTCCAGCGTTAGGCCATCTCCAACGCTGACGCTAAAACTGATACACTGTTTCTCCGTGAACTGGTTCAGATCAGTCTACGGACATTGATGTAAGAGCCCCATCCAACCCTATTTCTTGAATGTTTGTCTCAGTTTTATCTAAGATCGCAACACTCGAAATAATTATAGAAAATAGCACAATTCATCTATAAATAAAATGCAAATGCCACTAATACAACAATAGTAAATATGACATACGAGATAACCAGATGTTCATAAAGTTTTTCGAATTCTCCGATTCCAAATTCAACGATACTAGAGCCGGAGCGGGCACATGTCGTCCCACACATAATGCCCCATTGAGCTTCATTGAACAATGTGTGTGCATGAATGGTCTGCGCTCGGTCATGTAGTACTTCACGGCAGCGTGTGCAGGCTATACAACATGTAGAGCAACATTGAGTGAATAAATGAATTAACCAACATGTAGAGCAACATGAAGCAAAACTTATGATCTCCCTAGATGCCAAGCACAATGGCCACATTGTCTCCACTCGGTAAATCGCAGCGAAAAAGCTCATGATGGAGTTGCAGATGGTGTACCATCGATGTGATATCGACTTCACATTGTGTTCATGGATGACGTGCATGTCGTAGGGCGTGAAGTTCTTTTTCTCATGAAAGGAAGCATGCATGCGCTCCCAAAAGAGCGAGCGAGCTCCTTGCATTTCTGCCTGCAAAGCACGCAGATACGATCAATCATGCATAACACAACAATTCATCCTCCATTATTGAGTACCCCACAATTGAATTACTGTAGAAAACAATGAGAAGTTCTACACAAGAGCTCAACGGCATTTTACCGAACACGTGTCAACGTCGGGCATGGTGTCCACCATGGACGACATCGGTAGGGGAAAGGAGGGTACCTGGCTGCGGAGGGATCCTAGGTGGATGGCGGTGTAGTCCAAGGCAAGCAGGTGTGTTGGTGGGGGCTGCAGACGTCCAACCGGAGAGGTACAACGGCGGCGGCGGATGAGGATTGTGCGGATGCAAAGCAAGGGAATCAGGAGCGGAGAAAGAAAACTGGACCGAGAGGGGGATTTGAGTGGGCCGGGGGTGTCGGAGTTCTACGTGGAGGCGGTCCGAACTTTCGCAAAGCCCCCTCCCTCGAGTTTTGCTTACTCTAGTGCGGATCAACTACATACCGATTTAAACATCCTTTTTCCAATTGGATACCAGCGAGACCAACAAACCACCCATTGTTCTTTTTTTATACATGTTAAATGTTTTAAATACATAATTAAAATGTGTTTCAACTACATGTTTTGAACACTTTCTGAATACATGTTAAACTTTTTTGAAATACCTGTTTGAACTTTTTTTTGGACTGAAACATTGGTTAAACTATGCAGACAATTTTGAAGAGTTTATAAATATATTTTAAAGGTATTGAACATTTTATCAAAATGCATGGACATTTTTTAAAGGTAGAAAATATTTTTCAATGACACAACTTTATTACATCGTACTTTTTATAAGTTATCACGTACATTTTTGAAACGCATTACATTTCTCAAATGTTGCAAACAGTTTTTTAATGCTATCAACATTTTCTAAATTAGGCCACAAAAATTTGTACACTATGTTCACATTTTCCAATATATCATTTTCGTGTGTGTGTGTGTGTGTGTGTATGTATGTGTGTGTGTGTGTGTGTGTGTGTGTGTGTATGTATGTGTGTGTGTGTGTGTGTGTCTATTTGACTTTCTTTGAAAATATGAGCAAAGGAAAGAAAAAATAAAGAATTACAGACTAACTAAAGCTAATTGGGCCGACCCGACGCTACTTTCCAACTCGCGACAGTCGGTTTATAAATGCGCCCCAACCTTCTTGTAATCCACAACTGAGGGCATGTTTCTAAAAAAAAAAACTGAGGGCATATACAATGATGATATCTTGGAAGTTTCATATAGGATAGATGCTGAAATGGGTAAGAGAGAAACCATAAGAAAGGCCTTGCCTTCTCTTAATTAAGAGATGATCTCTTAGCAACAATTGTCTCACTACATATTGAGGGATATCTAGTTATTGGAGATAAGAATAAGAATAGCCCATTGTACATCATTTTTTTATTGTCTTCTCTAGATTACAACCATATCAGCCATTGTACATGTATTGCTCATTGCGATACATATGGCAGCAATCGCCCACGCGAGCTCGGGCGTGAGCCGACCCACTAATCATTCTCCTGACGATGGTTTTTGGAAGGTTCTAGAAACTTCCTAACCGGTTTTGGGAAGCTTTGGGGAATGTTGCTCTTTTCTGCTTTTTTAATGTTCTTTTATTCTTGTTTCATTTTCATATCTTTTGCGGTTTTTTGTTTTACATTTCTTTAACTTTCTTTTTGTTTGTATTTTCTAATTCATAAACTTTATATATTTTTGAGTGTATTACTTGATGATTTCTGTTCAATTAAGCCAACATGTTTTGAATTCATGAACACTTTACACATTTCCAAACATGATTCAAATTCATGATTTTTGTTCAAATATATGACTTTTTTAGAACATGACATGTTTTTAATTAAGAATTTGTTTTTATAGAAAAATAACTTTTCATTCTTATTTATTTTTCGAATTTGCAAGCACTTTTAAATTTCGTCTTATTTTTTAAACTGATATAATTTTTAAAATTCAAGAATATTTTAAAATATTAATGATTTTTCCAAAATTTATGCATACTTGATTTTTTGGCAATTTTCTGAGCATTTTCTAATTCACAAATATTTTCCATATTCGTAGATATTTTTCAATGGAAAATTAAATGACTGTAATGAAAATTAGGAAAAAACATGTACATTGCCGCCTTCAATTGCTAGGGCCCACTCCGCTTGCTGGGCCGGGTATATATATGGGGGGTGTTGGTTGTTGGGGGGCGTGAGGGATGATGCACGCTGTAGTGCTGGCTACTCGCGAGAGCTATATCTATTTTCAGGAAATTACTAATTGCGGAGTACTTCTTGCAAAGATCACTCTCACTGTCTCAGGTTGTGACAAGTCACGTGTTGCATTTGTGCCACTTGTCGCAACTTGGGAGTTTTCTATTTTTTCGTAGATCCGTTTATTCAATATGTTTTATTTTTTAAACCGTTCGTCCAAATCTCGAACCGTTTTCACTGTTGTATTCCTCACGTCGAGATCTTCAAAACTAGATCCCATGTTGATAAGTTTTGACGAATTTTTTTTAGAAAAAAATGGACAAAAACCGAACCGAGAGCACGGTTTTTTCTCTTTCCGAAAGAGGCACGGTCGTGCCTCCCGCGAAAACACAACCGTGCCTCTCGCGGAAGAAAAAAGAACAAAAATATGTTTTTTTCGTTTTCCGAGAGGCACGTCTATGTCTCTCGCGGAAGCATAACCGTGCCTCTCGCAGAAGCAAAACCGTGCCTCTCGCAGGAAAAAAAAACAAAAACACGTTTATTTGGTTTCTGAGAGGCCATGCCTCTCGCGGAAGCAAAATCGTGTCTCTCGCGAAAGCAAAACCGTGGGTCTCGCGGAAGCAAAACTGTGCCCCTCGTGAAAGAAAGAAAAATAGAAAACACGTTTTTTTTCGTTTCCGAGAGGCATGGCTGTGCCTCTCGCAAAAGCAAAATTGTGCCTCTCACGACAGCAAAACCGTGCCTTTCGGAGAAGAAAAACCAAAAGAAAACGCGATTTCGTGCAAATTTATTTGGTCCAAAAGCTAAGACCGGTGAAAAACCGAAAAGTAAAAAAAACTAGGAAAACCGCTGAAAAAGCCGAAAACCCGTGCGAAAAAAAAAACAAAATCCGGAGAACGCGTCCAGAGCGCAATACATGGCGGCGGCTTGGCGCGCTCTCAGCACACCAGCAAGTGATCGTTGCGAGGCTCCCGAAGGAGGACTCATTAACTAATTGCTCCCCTATTTTCAGGGGGGGTTCCTGTACGGTGCGCAGGTCACCCATGAACAGCCCTTCGCGCACCCCCTTCACGCGCTGGTTGTTCGTGTGGGCCGGCCCATTTTCCTTTTTTGTCCTTTATTCTTTTTATTTACTCAGTTTTATTCTTTACTTTCACTTTTTTACAAATTTTGTTCTAAATTTGAGAACATTTTTGTTCATCGAATTAAAAAAAATTCATCAATGTAAAAAATTGTTCAACAGTTAAAAAATATTCATCAAATTAATTTTTTTCGTTCACCGGATTTTTTTTCCATCAAAATTTAAAATTGTTAATCGAATTAAAAAATTTTCATCAAATTTGAAATTTTTTCATCGATTTAAAAAAACGTTCATCAAATTCTTGTTCATTGAATTCAAAATTTGTTCAATCATTTTTTGAAAAAAGTTCTTGAGTACGAATTTGGTTCATCAGGTTCAAAAAATGTTCATCAAGTTCAAAAAATGTTCATCGAATTAAAAAAATTTCATCAATACAAAAAATGTTCATAATTATTTTCGGCAAAATAGAAAGCTGCTCATTCTTTAAAGTATGACTTTTTTTTAATTCAAGAACTGCTCTTGAATTCAGCGAACAATCTTTGAATCAATGGACTTTTTTGAAAGTCAAAACGTTTTTTGAAATCTCAAAAAAATAACAGGGGTTACCTCGTGCGCGCATGGGCCTGCCCAGAACGCGCGCAAGGAAAGGGGCAGGGGTGCGCGCGCCTATTTGCTGGCGCGCAGTTCGCTAAATAGGAGCACCCCTATTTTCAGGCAAGATGTAAGGGCAGCAACTAGTTGACGAGCGCTTCTTCGGGAGCCTCACAACGATCAGCGCCACTTCGCGCGCTCTCAGTCGTCGTCACATGCGCGCTCTGATCGCTCCCTACGTATTTCTTTAATTTTTCCGCACGCGTTTTGGCTTTTTATACGGTTTTTTCTATACGATTTTTTTCTGGTTTTTTCGACTTTTTAGTTTTTAACCGGTCTTCCTTAACTTTTGGGCCAAAATAAAAAATTCAAGTTTTTTTCGTCAAAATGCGTTTTTTTTGCTTTCACGATAGGAACGGTTTTGCTTCCACGAGAGGCACGGTTGTGCTTTCGCGAGAGGCACAACCATGCCTCTTGAAAACAGAAAAATAAAACGTGTTTTCTTTTTATTTTTTCTTTCGCCAAAGGTACGGTTTTGTTTTCACGAGAGGCATGACCGTGCCTCTCAGAAAAGGGAAAAAACGTCTCTATTTTTTTTCTTCTGCTAGAGGCACGGTTGTGCTTTCACGAGAGGCACGGCCATGCCTCTCGGAAAGGGGAAAAACGAGTTTTTTTCTTTTTTTTCTTTCGCTAGAGGCATGGTTGTGCTTCCATGAGAATCACGGCCGTGCCTCCTAGAAACGGAAAAAATGCGTTTCTGTTTTTTTTATTTCGCGAGAGGCACGGTTGTGATTTCGCGAGAAGCACGGCCGTGCCTCTTTCGTAAAGGGAAAAAGCCATGCTCCCGGTTCGGTTTTTTTGTCCGGTTTTTTTGACCGGTTTTTTCATGAAAAAAAACTGTCAAAACCTATCAACATGGGGATCTAGTTTTGAAGATCTCGAGGCGAGGAATTCAAGGTGAAAACGGTTCGGGATGCACGGTTTAAGAGATAAAACATTTTGAATAAGCGGATCTATGAAAAAAAAGAAAAAACTCTCATGTTGCGACAAGTGACGCACATGTGGCGCGCCAGTTGTCACAACCTGAGGAGGTGGCAGTGATCTTTGCAAAGATTACTCCTCAATTAGTGATTTCAAGATGTAAGTAGGTCTTGCGTGAAGGGTTTCCCTCGTCTAGTTACTTGTGGGCAGGCCCATTGTCCCCTTTTTTCGGTCGCTAGATTCTCGTTGCTCGATTCGCTGTTTTTTGAACACAGTACAATCAAAATCGTTCACATACACATGCAACATAGGCACCTTGCAGTTGACCGTAACGTCTCCTCCCATCGAATGAACATCGTCGGAAGCCTGAAATAAATGTAGGAAAATGCGAGTAGCCAAGTCTAAGATTTGAACCCTGCTGGGTTGGGAATACCACTGTCTTTCTAACCATCCAACCACAGGTTGGTTCGCGCTCACTTGCGTGTTTGTTCGTTGGTTTTGGTTCAGTTTTCTTCTATCTTTTTCCTTTCGATTTTCTATGTATCTTCACAGTTTTCTTCGGATTTTTTTGTCTTTTCCTTTGTTGTTCACTGTTTTCTTTGTTTAGTTCTATTTTTACTAATATTTTTATTTTCTTTATTTTTTGTTAATTTTATGTTTCTTTCTCCTTTTTACTGTTTTTTTCTATTTTTCTATTTTCTTTGTTTTTCAACAAAGGTAGGATCCAAAAGAAAGTGGAAAATACAACCAAGTCCCTGACTTTTGCAAAGAGGACCCCACACAGAGAACGGGAAATGCGATTGGGTTGTTCGTTTCTCTTTGTTTTTTTAGTTTTCTTGGTTTTCTCATGGGTTCTCATTTTTTTGGGTTTTAGCTTTTTCTTCATATTTGAGGTATTTGTTTTGTTTCTTTTTGTTGTTTCTTCCGTTTTCCTCGCTTTTGTTTCTTTTTTTTCTTCAACACATGTCTACATTTTTCATACACACTGTCTATTTTACGTACACATAAAAAATCATTTATTTGTACATGTTTAACATTTTTTGAATATAATTAACATTTTCTAAAATTTACATTTAATACTACTTTTCTCATACACATTGTACATTTTCAGTATATATCAAGAATATTTTGTAAACACATGTTTATCATTGTTGGCATACACCAGGAACATTTTTAATATACACCAGAAACATTTTTTGTACATGTTTAACATTTCTGAAATAGATGATTATCGTTTTTAAATCATATATCCTGGACGCACTTTCCATACACATTGTACATTTTTTTGTATAGTCAGGAACATTTTATATATACATGTTTGATTTTCCAAATAAATGTACATATTTAAAACTCATTTTTATGTCTGCCTTTTTCCATACACATTATATATATTTTATACATTGTAAACATTTTTGGACACATATTTGACATTTATCAAATGCATGATTAACATTCTTTTGACAATGCATGTAAAGTATATTTTTTAATATATATGCTTATAATATTTGGAAGTATAAACAAAAGTAAAAAAGACTGAAAAACGCGCGTGATTGTTTTTGGCAGTGGCCTCCTGTGCGCCAAGGCCGTCCAGTCTGGCGCTCGCCTTCAGGCGAGGTTGCACTGTATCTCGCGTGGAGCAAGACATAGACGCGCCCTCGCTGCTAGCGACCCACACCGGCGTACCTCCCAATCAGGCTCCCCTCAACAACCAAAAGTCCAATGCTGCTTCCTCACCCACTTGAGCTACAGCAACCAGTTACACGAGCTATAGGTTCGGAGTCAGTTCGTCAAGAGGTTCACGATTGATACCCGTGCAAAACAAAAGCAGATCTATATAAATTGCCCCAAATCACATGTAAGCGACGATATATCTCGTACTCTGCTTTTGGTTCTTGTGTTCTACTATTGTGGTTGTTTGTTCCTATTTGTCGATGTTTGGATGGCATTTGATTTCAAACAAGTGGTGAAGGTTTGGCACGGGGCTGAATTGTTGTTTCGTGGGCTGGATCAGTTTGGTATTTTTTATTTCTTCTATGCATATCGGTGACCAGCCGTACTGCACAACTATTTCCTTTTATAAAACATATGTAACCATTACTCTAAATCAATTATTTTTTTTGAAAAAGGAGGATGACCCCCGGCCTCTGCATCTGGGAGATGCATGCGGCCATTTTATTAATTATCCTCGAGGACCTTACAAAGTAGAATAACAATATGTCTGAATCCGCTATTTTGCAACATCTGCCGCTACTCCTATCCAAATGATGAAGGGGTGCAAGCTGGGCCACATACCCAGACTTCTCACCTAAGCCTAACATCTAAAGCCGGAGGCCTCGACCGAGCCATCTGCCAGGTCCGGGGCTCAAACCGGTCCGACGCACTCACATGTGTCGTCGCCGCCGTCTTCCGCTGGTCCATCTTCAGAGCACATTGAGGTGACAACCTTGGCAGGTCCTCCGCCATCGACGCCACCACGACGCCAAACGACGACCTACACCTACGCTAGCCTTGGCAGGTCCTTCGCCATTAACGCCACCACGACGCCAGCCGACGACCTCCACCTACGCGAGTCCATCTCCAAGCAACAGACGTAAATCCATGCTAGGATAGGGCCGCACCACCGCCGTCGTCCACCACCCACAAGCGCCACCCAACCCCAAGGTTCCCAAAGCGGCGCCTTCAAGAAGGAAACGGCGCCGTGAGCACCGCCGCCGCCCAACAAAGTTAGGGCTTCGCTCGGGAGACCTAGGGGAAGGTGAAGCGAGGAGATCAGTCCATACCGACGCCTCCAAGGAAGGGAACTGCGCCCTCAGGCGTCGTCGTCGGCGCGGCCGGTCATGGCCGGCCAAGGATTTCGCTCCAACTAGATCTCCGCCACCAGCAGCGCCTCCTGTACATAACCAGCGACTAAGAGGAAGCGCGACCCGACCAGGCTGGCCCGGACGCCGAACAGGGGAGGAGGGGAGGCGCTAGATCGCGCGCACCGGCCGCCGCAGAAGCCTTTGCCGACCGCCAACGACCACCGGATCCTGCCGCCCGCATGGCCGGGACACCAGATCCACCGCCCGCACGGCTGCTAGCTGGTCGTGCCTTGCCAATGAAGCTGCCGCTCCAGACCCGGGGTTCCCCATGCAGAAGTAGGGCAACCGAGGCCCCGCCGCCACCATCCTTGGCGCCCCTGGCTTGCCCGGCGGCTACCTCAGGTGGCGGTGAGGTGGTGGGACGAGGTGGGAAGGGGGCCGCGGCGGCGCTGCTAGGGTTCCCCCGCCGCCACCGGGGGAGGAGATCCTAGAGTATAGGTTATGGTAGATCCTAGAGTATATATATAAAAAAGAAATACCAAAAAAGATAATAAATTATAAAATCACAAACCCCCGCCCCCCCCCCCCCCCCGCCCCCCAATCGAACTAGGCGGCTAGGGTTCCTGCCTTCCGTCCGCGACACTATCGATCTACCTCATCTCCTATGGCTCTAGCCATGGGAGCACGGTGGATCCCGGCCCTTGCTGACGAGAGTGCGGTGGATCCCGGCCCTTGCTGACGAGAGTGCTTTGTTTCTAGGTGTTTTCTTGAGGTTTTTAGGGTTTGTGTCATGCTCAGTAAGGCGAGACGACGACGACTCCCTAAAGATGGAATAAGGTTCTTCCTGCATTTGGATTGGAGTTGTACTACTGCTACTTGTTCATCGGCATAAACTTGACTACTAATAAAGGTTTCTGAAACCTCCATGAGTCGCCCATCCAAAAGATGGCCACGACCGTTGAACATGCTTGCGTCAGAGATGATCCTCTAAAAGTACAGGCCGTCGAATCATAAAAACTTAACCATAATTTCGTGGAAAGGTTCCAACTTCACAAAAAAAGAAATATTATTGATCCGACTATCCCTTTTTCTGGGGATCACTTTCTTGTACATCCATTTCTCGTGTGCGAATGTCACAGCTATCCATGTGGCAACCCATGTTCGCTCCATGCACCTTTTTGAGCGAACTACACTAAATGTTTGCTCCCCATGGTAATATGAGCCAACGACATGACCCCATTCTTATCCCTCCTCCCCCCAAATCACATTCGCGTGGTAATTTTTATATCTAGAGCATGACAATTTTCAACTGTTTTCTCTAATGTAGCATGTCAATCCCCTTCTGCCAACATGACAATTCTTGAACATGTAAGCAATTTTTTTATATGGCATGGCAATTCTCTTATATAGCCTTGCAAGTCAACATGGTGTAGCATGGAAACTCATGGACATGAGTGGCAATTTTTCCTTTTTTCTTTAGGCTGGCAATTCTCTATGCTGCATCACAAGAAATCCCTTGAAACCGCATGGCAAATTACTCTACTGCAACATGACAAATTCCTGACAGTTTTTTCTGATAGCATGACAATTTTTCTTTTTAACATGGCAAATCTGTCTGTAATAACATGACAAAATATAACCCCACAAAAAATGACAAAATATATCTTTCTTTTGAAAGAACTGACAAAATATATCTGTTATACCATGACAATTCATGAGCGTTCATTGGGAGTGTTTTTTTAGAAAACACCCTCAGATGGCATCGTTCGCTCAAACAAGTCTCATGTAGAGAACTGTCTTAAATGCGACCACAACTCATCGGAGGAAGACAATTGCATACCTACAACTAGGCACACAACTTCATGCCTTCAATGCGATCGTGACCTAGTGGTGTTTTGTCAGAGCGAGGGTTGTTGCATGTCTGCCACTAGGCTTAAATGCTGCAGACGCCTTGTGAGGTGGGGGTTGAAGTAGGCATCAACTCCAAGTATTGCCCTTGACTGCAACTGCATGTCTTCAATGTGACTGTAACTTAGTGATGTTTTGTCCGTAGAGGACAATTGCATATCAATCACTAGGTTGCAAGTGTCTCCCCGACAACAACTACATATCTTCAACGCGACCGTAACCCAATGGTGTTTTGTCGGGGGAGAGCAATTGCATGTCTGCCATTAGACACACAATCACATGTGTTGCCCCCACTACAACTGCATATATTCAACACGACTGTAACGGATTGGTATTTTGACGTGTTAAAGCAATTGCATGTCTGCCATTAGGCACACAATCACATGTGTCGCCCCGACTACAACTGCATGTCTTCAACACGAGTACACCTTAATTAGTGGTGTTTATCGGGGTTTGGGAGGGCAGTTGCATGTTTGCCACTAAGCACACAGCTGCAAGTTCGTCTCCGACTGCAACTGGATGTCTTCAGTGCGATTGCAACTTAGTCGTGCTTTCTTTGGTAGAGCAGTCGCATGTCTGCCACTAGGCACATAACTGCAAATGTCGCCTCAACTACAATTGCATGTCTTTAACGTGACTACAACGTAGCGGTGCTTTAACCGCAAGGGGGGGGGGGGGGTGGCAGTTGCATCTCTGCCACTAGACACACAACTGCAAGTGTCACACCTGATTGCAACTGCATGTCTTCAACGCGACCACAACTTGAGGGACAAAAGTGATGTTTCGTGTAGAGGGAGGGGGTAGCTGCATATTTTCTACTAGGCACATAACTGCATGTGTTGCCCACATTGCAAATACATGTCTGCAACACTAGTGCAATGTTGGATTTTTTCTTTTGCAATTATACATTGAACTTTTTTCAAGTACAATTTAAATATTTTTTAAATATAGAACGAACATTTTGTAAATAATATTTGAAACTTTTTTCTGAATACACAACATATGATGAATGTTTTCTATACAAGGTAAATATTTTAAAAATTGCGTGAACACTTTTTGTAAATATAATCGCACTAGTTTTTGCATTTCTATTTTCAAGTGACAACAAAAATAAAAATAAAAATAAAAATAAATAAAACTTAAACCAAAAATAAGAGAAGAAGAGAACACAAGCATAGAAATTGCACGCACATGCATATCCCAACACCGGGTAAGCTGAACCGAGACAATGACACACACGAAAAGGAAAACCTACAAAAAATAAAATAAAAGCAGAAACGGACAAAAGGGATGGGCTATAAGTGCTACCCAATTACAAGCATGACATCAACCGGCTGAGTCGATTGAGTCTTGCACCTCAAAAGCAATATGTGACACAATAACATAAACTCATCAAATCCGAATGATCGGCTTTGCCAGAACATAGAACTTTTCATCTTCATCAGACCACCACATAGAACCGGAGTAATTTATTCACAGAAGGCAATGATGACTGCAAGATGATGACGAAGACTACTCTAAATTTTTTGAAGATCCGAGGCCCCTCGCCTCCCAACGCCAAAAATTCCTTGGTTCCTTCGTCTGCGGCGGCGGCTGTCTCTTCTTACTGCCGTCCTGTACGACTTTGTTTCTTAGTCTAGGTCTGTTTCTAACCCGGCCGAGGACAGGACATCCATGTCTTGTGGCCTGCTCAACCGTCAACTCACACACGATCATACGATACGCTACATCAAGAACCTGATCCGAAAAGGACGGGAGGCAGACCGCGCGCGCGTGAAGAACTTTGAGACGCTCCATCGGACGAAGCTTCCTCGCCGGCGCCGGCGTCCGCATCGACCGAACTACAGGACACAGGACGATGTTACTCTGAAACCTTGGACGCTTGCAGCTTGTCACCAGCAAGGATCCCATCGCGACATGAGGGTTCAGTACTGTCACGCGACTTTCGGCTGCTAATCAATCTAACCCCGGGACATCAGTCTCATCTCGTTCCACCATGTACACTGATACGCACGTACCGTAATGGCTGCTTAGCCTTCAGCTTCAAGGTTGCGCGTGAACCAACGAACTACACCATCGATCGGTCGACCTCAACCTTCACGTGAGATTGCTGACGCAAAATATCTCATCGATCGGGTACATGCACGGAGAAATAGCTAACCGGTGTGATCATGCCATCTTGTTTCGGTTACCTTGTCTCTTTGACTCTTCGATATGTCCTCCCAGCTGCTAGTTAGCAGATGGTAACATTTCGTACTCTACCAGAGATCATATGCAGCAACTTTTTTTAAAAGGAGATCATATGTAGCAATCACCGACCGAATTAATGGAGATGATAACATTTTGTATCAGACGTCATGCCAGGCCGTCTTGCTCTAGAGGAGGTGTTGATGGTTTGTTTTCTTACTTGGAAAATGAAAGTGGTTCCTCAAGATCTTTGCGTGGTTGCAATGCAATATAGGATCTGGACGTCGGATCGGCGAGCGCGACATGGTCTACAGGATGAGCCCTCCCCTTGCTACACGTATTTGCAAGATCAAGATGACGCTGATCATATACTGTCTCGTTGCATCTATGCTCCGGAGGTTTGGTGTACCATATGGGATACAATCCACATTGGTGTGAATGACTCGCTACCGACTGACACAACGCTGCAATGGTGGCTCAGAGAGAGGGGAAGCTTCCGTAGGGAGGATAAGAGAGGTTTCGACACTGTTCATAGCAACGATGTGGTCCCTATGAAGGCAAAGAAATGCAAGGGTGTATAACAGGACTGACCAACAAATGAGGCCGAGGGAGGCGGCCATTGCAATCCTAGGAGAGTTGGCAGAGTGGAAGCAAGCGGTTGGCGGAGTTGGTGGTCTACAAATTTTTGTGAGAGAGTAGTTTCATGCTGTAATTTGTAGGTGTCGGAGTTGGGGTTGTGTGTTGCCCAAATGTTTGCATTTGGGCTACACTTCTTGTACATATTCTCTCTATCTTCTATTTTTATATGGTACACCTTTGGGGTACTTTCAAACAAGTGGTTCCTCATAAAAAGGGAAAATGAGAGCGGCTCTCCAAACCGAACTCCCTTTTGCCTTATCATATTTGCTAATTCCCAGTCGTCTGAGAATGTTAATCTCAATCAACACTATAACTGTCTAATTTACTCTCTCCGTTTTTTTTAGTCTGCATATAAAGTTTGATCAAAGTCAAGCTTTGTAAAATTTGACTAACTTTATATTAAAAAATATCAACTTCACAATATGAAATCAATATTATCAGTTGCACGCGTGGGCACACCTCTACATTTGCACATCCCTTGTTTGCCGCACGTGAAGGAAGGAAAATAACGGAAAATCAAAAAAGGCAAAACTAGGGATGAAAACGGATTGGAAACAGGCGGAATTGGGTGCTACCACATTTGCTTTCATATTTTGTTGCAGAAGCGGAAACGAATACGGAAATCCCGAAAATGAATACGGAAACAGACACACAGCGAATGCAGAGCGGACACGGAAACAGAAGTCGGCATTGACTGGAACTTAAAAATGCCTTGAGTCATTGAGAAATAAATACAGAAATAAACAGGGTTAGTGAAATGTTATCATGGCTGCATAATAATATGATTACGTTAGCAACTTAGCGTAGTATTGTGGTAGTACTGGACAACTGCGTATTGGGTCTAGTTGAGAACGTATATGGTAGTAGAAGTTGGGCCAAATGATCCATTCTGCTTATTATGTCATTGTGTGTTGTTTGGTGGTTGGGCTACAAAGCAACCATCAGCCAATAGTAAAAGTGGAAATTCCATATTATGGAAAGGAAAGTTTGATTTCCACGTCTGTTCCACTGAAAAACACCGTTCTGATTTTGTTTGCATTTCCGCATAAAAAAATTCCATTCCATTTCCCTTTTCATATTTCCTCTCCGTTTTCATATTTCCTCACGAAAAGCGGAAAGTTTCCACTCTCTCTCACTCACACACACACGCATGCATGCACACGTGCGTGATATCTTCATGTCACCTGAGCGAGATTTAGTTAAATATCAACCATTTAAGGTATAGCCATACCCTTTTATAGTACTATCTTAAGAAAAAGGGCTTATTCTAATAACCGACTAACATATTCAAATACCATTGACAGAGTAGTGCTCTTATTTCTTCTATGGGCAAAATTAAACAATCAACTATTATTTTGCTCGTTTCACCAAGTAGATAATTGCCTCAATCTGTAAATAAATTCTTGCAATGTTGGATTTGCCAATTGTTGCCTAATTCTCAGTGGTCTAAGAAGCAGTTGCATTTAGATACATGTAAGATTTCATATTAACTCTGGGAAAAACATTATAGTCCCTCGGTTCCATATTTTTACTAAATCAGCGACACTATATGGAATAGAGGAAGTACCTTTCTGCACTAAGTGAACACATCATTACATTGTAGTGAACATTTGTTAGATATGTATGAACATCTATTGTAAAATGGACTGAAAATTAATCAATTCTCTGGGACAACACTGCATTTTCATAAAAACCTACACCTTGCATCACAACAAGTATGCTGATTGAAACAGACGAGACACATCGCGCCTAGGGATGAAACATTCATACGAAACCACTTTTTATGTTAGATGAACTTTTTTTTAACATGGTGAACTATCTTCTAAGTTTATATGAATGGCTTTGTAATCTCAGTCAGTTGAGAGTTGAGACATATGCCCTTGCTGGAGGTCGGAACTCCTGGACCTATGGGTAGTGACCAGCGTGTGCCATGGCCTCCTCCTTGAGTGGGTCGGGCGACGCTCTCGGTGGATGGTTCCTTTTCTGTTCATGATGGCTCCACTGCGACTGGTATGGTGCTACGACGTCATGACGGTTCGGTCATCTTTGCTTCTTATAGAGTTTTATTCAGATGCAATGATGCTCTTGAAGCAGAGATCCATGCACTTATGCAAGGCATGGCTTTAGCTCTCCAACAAACAGAACGACAAGTCATCGTCCAGTCAGATTCAATTGAGGCTCTGTCCATCTTATCAAATGAGAATCTCTCACGGTCAACTTATGGACACTTGGTAGCTAAGATCAATGCCCTGATGGAGGAGAGGGAGTTTATTCTCCAGAAGATTTGTAGGGATCAAAATAGGGTAGCAGATTATCTGGCTAATTATAGCCGTATGGAATTCTGTACTGTTGTTTGGCTTCAGAGAGGCTCTCCGTGTATTGAGGATCTCATGCCAGTAGATTCTAGTCCTATAATTTTAGAATAGAACTCCTCTTTGCCGCAAAAAAAGAAAAGAAAAAAAGAGAGTCAAGACAGTCGTTTTTATTTGCTTATGTCAAAACTGCGCGATCTTTTCTCATCCAAAGCAGAAGATCTTCAATGGTGCAAGCTTGTTGATCCTGGACATCTTTGCAGAAGATGGAGTTCGAGGAGAGTACGGTCCAGGAAGAAATCAAATTGGAGGACATTGTCATGGCCGTTCTTTGCTTCTTAGCCAGACGTGAACACATAATGAAACCCCTAACATACTCTCTTCGTTTCTAAAAATATGTCTTTTTATAGATTTTAATATCAAATACATACGGACGTATATAGACGCATTTTAGAATATAGATTGATCCATTTTGCTCCATATATAGTTCATATTAGAATCTTTAAAAAAAATTATATTTAGGAAAGCTGAATTGGAGTATTTTCTTAGCATGCCTAGAAAAGTGCGCGCACATGCATGCATATGTGAGAGGACGCGAGCCTTGCATGTGCCGAGCTCACCCAACCAATGATGCATCGACAGACCATATGCTCCTAGAAGGCCAAAGCTACGAATGAAAACACATCAGGACAGGGCCAAAGCTAGACTGCTACAGCCCTGGCCATTGGCAAAGCGTTGCTGAGGTTTGGTGGTGTATACGCGTGGTAGCTTAAACGAGCACCAATGCTAGCACAGCACCTGCCTGCCAATTCTTCACGTGGGACATAAACTTAGTACAAAACAAGGGCGTGGCAGTCTATGAAACCTAGGGTGGTCGCACCATTATGTGCATATCAACCTTCATGTATGTGTGCTTTGCGGCAACCACCACAGGGCTAAGCATTGTTGCCATCTCCGCTTCTAGTGCCCTTCCCCACGCTAGCTCTAGGGGTTGGGTCCTCCACATACCTTGGCCTTTAGGGTTGTGAGATCCTCCAATGTCTTCATACGACGACACGACATTGTACTCGACATGATCTCTGTTCAAGCGTAGAGGAAGCCTCAACGGACCAGCTACATCATCCCGGAATATTCGAGTGATATAGCTTTCCAAATCGAGCCGCTAGAAGACAGGAGGCCACGGAAAAAAGGAAAGAGGGCCTTCCACGTGCCTTGCGGCTCGAGATATGCTATTTTCCCCTCTTGTACTATTGCGCTCTTTTGTTGCTTCCCTCCACCAAAGAGTCGATGTCAATTTTATATTATTTCTTGATGACCACTAGTGCCGATGTCGGATCCGTCCATGGTTAATGACAATGGTGTTGTTACCGCCAAGATTTAGCTTTCTTCTGTTCATCTGTTGTGGCTCCAGGCGCTTTCCTTAAAACTTGGAATGTGCCAATTACCGAGCTATGGTGTGTGAATTTTCTTGGGCCAGGTAATTTCATAGCAAGGCTTGCTCGGATATATGTTTATGTATAACAACTTAAATGGGCACCAATACTCACACAACATATGGTTGCAACTTCTTCACATGGGATTTAACATGGTGCCCAACAAGATCGTGGCGGTCTAGCAAACCTAAGGTGGTTGCACCATTATCAAGGTGCATGTGTGCTTTGCGCCAACCACCAAGAAGCATTGTTGCCATCTATGCCTCTAGTGCCATCCCCCACCCTAGCTAGGTTTGGGTCCTCTACCCTCCTTGGCCTTTAGGGTTGTAGATTCTCGAACATGTTTAAAGTTCATCCAACGACACAATATCATTAATGACTAATTTAACGGACCATTTACATACATCACCGTGGAATACTAAAAAAAGTGACACAATATAACTTTTGAAAGCCAGCCACTAGAAGCAAGAGATTGAAAAAAGTGCATTTCATGTGCACTCCAACATGAGTTGGCTATTTTTCCTCTCTTATTGCACTATTTCATTTCTTGCCACCACCGAAGAGTCGATGTTAGCTTTATTTCTTCTGGTAATGATGCTGTCAGATATATCTGCATTTAATGGCGATGGTTGTTGTTGTAAATATATGTTTTTTGCTTTGTTATAGCACCAAGCAGCTACATCCAGACTTGGAATGTGGTTGCGAACATCATACCAACGTGTGACTTTTCTTGGACCTAGGAAGGTTAGAACTATGCTTCTACGGGACGATACATCTCCAACCATCACTAGACCGCAACACCGATGATGACTCTTATGATAAATGAAGATGCAAAAATTGTTTGCCCCAGTTGAATGGGGGTGTCTTTGCCATGTTAGATATTAATGACCTTCACCATATTCAAGCTGATGCTCTTCATCACTGATCTCCTTTTATGTTTAGAGCCCCGTTGGCTATATCGATCTAAATTGTAGTGCTATTTTTCGTGTGAAGCCTTGCTTGCCGCTGCGACGGATTATACCCAAGGGGTGCTCTATTGGTTGACAATCCCTTTGTAAAATAAATGTGATATGCTTTGGTTCTCTTTTCCTTTACCGGGTATGGTTCATCAGTCTTGCTAAATCTCAGTCGACTACACTTGGTTATGCCTCAGTTGATGGTATATTAGTGAGATCTTACATTGAGATGCTTGCATTTTTTTATTTTTTCTTTCTTACGTGTTATGCCATTGAGATACGGTTTGCCATAATTTGCTTGAGATATTTTTGCAAGTATTGGAATGGGCTTTTCTTGGCCTGAGACTAGCTCAAAAGAGGTACAGACGAAACGTGCAAAACTAAATATTCACTCTTTTTTATTTTGCAATGGAAGTTCTTATTGGTAGTAAACCTGGCACAGTTTTTCTTTTTTGCTAGTTCCCTACCTTGTGTTCTTTTAAAGTACGGTCGACGTGAATTATCTGCTCATTTTGTAGGCGAAGGTCACACACAATTCACGCTTGCCTTGGCGATGGAATATGTAGTTTGATTTCCCCTTTCTTGAAAATAAGAAGTAGCCTATCTGAATTCCTATAAGTGCAGTTATTTCACCATGTGAGGAAATATCTGTGGAAACAAGCGAGGAAGAAAGGGCCATGTAACCGAACGAAAGAAACTGGTATGTGCAAACAACGTACAACGGGACGCATGGACGGACCCACCGCAAAATCTTGCCTCCCAGCACACTCTACCTCCTCATGCCCGTCCAATCAGTCCACGTACGGGTCCAAACAACATGAAGATACGATACGATACACATGTGGCTGATAAGCCGTCTAGCCGACTCCAGGGGCCGGGTAATCAATGGCCGACTCCAGGACTCGGGACCGACCCCAGCACCCGCGCCGCCACGGCTGCCCCGACCGCATTGCCGCGGCGACCCGCTGTCCACCTGCCGGCGGTGGCGCCGGATGCCGGAGGCCCGCGGAGCAGCGCCGGCCAGCCGGCAGCTGCTGCCTCTTGTGTCTCGCCGTCAATCTCCATGCTGGAACGAGCACCGGCGACAGCGAGCAAGGCCCTGGCCTCCACGCGCGGCGGCGACGTCGTCAGGAGGAGCACGAGCAGCAGCAGCAGCACCGCCGCCGCCGCCCTGCCGCTGCCAGTGCACAACGGCACCATCGATCGTTCTCGCTGACTGAAAAGAAAAGACCGGCTGGTGGCAGGCGGGGCTCACTATGTGAGAAATGGTGCGTGCGCGTGCGTTCAAGCGGGGATAATGGACGGTGTTTATATAGGCGCGGCAGGAGGACGGGACGGCCGGGGGAACTTTTGGCCGCGCGCGGCTGCTCAGCGGTCACCCCCACCACCCCATATCGACCCATCGGCCATTCAGCTCCGCCTGCCCGCCCGGCCGCGTCGTCGCGGTGCGGCGATCGCCATCATCAGACCGGGAGGGGGGAGGGGTGCCTTGCGCGGGGAACCCATCGCGCGCGGTTGGACGATCGGGGCGATCTGCGGCTGCGGTCGTGAGGCTGAGATCGATAGTGAAGTGGTGGTGGTTTTGGCGGTCACGCACGCTGCTGTGGACATGTTGTGCTTGGGCGCGTACGTGACTTGAAGCAACCGTTAGAGCATCTCCATCAGGCACCGAACGTGCCACGCGCAAAAAACTGGTTTGCTGCGTGCCCATCGCCTGGTTGACGCGCTACAAGAACGCCTCCAAGAACAAGCTTAAACGCAGTCATACGCCGCCCAAAGAATACAAGAAAATGCAGCGTCTTGGCTCATTCTATAACATTTTTTATACATCAGAAGCATAGATAAATTAGATAAAAAAACGATAGATTGCATAGATAAAAAAGATACAAAAGTATTTTTACATCGGTGCAACTAGATAGATAGTTCGAAAGCATAGATAGATAAAACTACGGTGCAACTAGACAGAAACTACTACGGCATCCATAGATAGAAACTACTCCAAGTCGCTACCATCATCACCATCATCATGCTCGTCGGTGTCGTCCGAGGTATCGAGCCATATGTCCAACCAACGATCATCGTCTGCCGTCAAGATCGACCTCCCACCTTCTTCAACGATATCGGACTGTGCATTCGCCAATACCTTTCGCCGACGCCTGTCCAACCGCTCCCCGCGGCGCCTTCGCGTGTCCTCCTCGCGGCGCCTTGCCCAGTAGACTTGCTCGTAGGCGACGTCCTCCGGGTGGCGCCGGCGCCACTCCGCCATGACCCGCTCGTCCTCCTGGGCGACGAGCAAGCGGCGCTGCCGCTCAGCGTGCTCCGCACGGTCTTGAGCCGTGTTAAGACGAGGCGGCGGGGCGACGTCCAGCGCCTGCTGGAGCGTGTAGATGTCCTGGAAATTCATCTGCCCGCGCGGCCTGCCTAGGCGCCATGCCGCCGCGTCGTACGCGCGGGCAGCCTCCCGCGCCGTCCCGAAGGTGCCGAGGCCGAGCCGGAGATCGCCGGACCGTATCTCGGAGTAGTACCCGCCGTTGGGGCGCTGGCGGACGCCGCGGTAGCCCGACGCTCCTCGGCGGCGCGGTGGCATGGTGGCGCGTCGGTAGCGGGGCGCTGGAGCGGTGGAGGCGCGCGTGGCAGCGGAAGCAACGAGGAAGCGGTGAAGGCGCGCGTGGCAGAGAAAGAGGAAGAGGAGTGCGTGGAATAGGCGCGTGGCGAGCGCCGCATTTTGTAGACACGCCGGAAACGGTGCGCCAAAAATAGCGCGCGAGCTGCCGCCTTTTCCTGCGCGCGCGCAAACGGTTTCTGCTCGCGCGAGTTTTTCACCACCGCTGAAGCGCGGCGAAACGTCCCGCGCGCGCTAAAAACGCGGTTTATTCTCCGTGTGCGTCTTTTGACACGGTCGTTGGAGATGCTCTTAATAAGGCCTGGAAAATGGGAATTGCGCGTCTGCCGGTTGCGGCATTCCGATCATTTGCCCACGCGCAATCCAATTAATTACCTACGCAAGTAACTACTGGTCGGGTACGTGCTAGCTAGCAGAAAGTGAGGTGATCGAGATATTTTGGTTGTGTGCATTCCGTGCACGTGACGTGCCATGAGATATTTGTTCCTTTTCCGGCCGCTCATTTCAGTTGTTAAATGGGAGTATATAATGCCGAATAGATATATTCCAAAAAAACAGATCTCAATAAAATGGGTCGAGGCTGATTTCGTTCAGATTTTTTGAGGGGTAAAACCAGGTTTTATATCATCATAGACCACAGATAGTAGGATATATATTGGATCATTGGGTTGGCCAAGCCGCCCCTGACCAAGATTAAGAGAGTTTACTTCGACATTAACTGCACGACCTTCACAAATAAAAGAACAATTCATAGTATTTGACTTGATCCTAATTTCACTAATTATAGCATCAAAACGACCTTTAGATCCCTTATTGATGTCTGAGATAACCTGCTTGGAGTGCGAGGAGATGACAAAATTTTGAACGTGAAGATGTTCGGCAAGGGACAAGGCCTCTCTACATGTGATGGTCTCATTGCCGGATCCTCGACTCCAGCTATCACCAGTGATGAGCTGCCAACATAATTGTCGTTGCTGTCACGACACACTCCTGCTGCAGATCCCCTCGTCTTGCATGCACCCCGGCGTCCACATGGATCTTCATGAACCCAGCCGATGGAGCCTTTTGGCGTCTCTGAATAATTGCAGGCGAGTCTGATGATGGCTGGGTAGGTTGTTGCTGCTTATCCTTGATCATGTCAAACTCTTCTATAAACCTCTTTGCAAACATGAAGGCCGATTGGGGGCAACCATGATACCGATGATATACATGTCATTGGGATAGTAGATGCTCATGGATCGCCTTGTGACGGGACGACCATATAGCCCATAAAGTGACAGCAAGAAGAACCATTTGGTCATGGAAGAGCATCTCCATAAGAGTAAACAACCACTGTTTGGCGCTTGGTTCCGAAGTACTCATCATTTTATGTGTCAAATCCTGTTCGGTTAAAGCCCACACACATCTTGACATGGTGCACTCAATCAATGAATTTCTCCATGAGTCTGGCGCGCCACAAAGGCCACATGAGCTGGTAGTCGACATGTTTTGGTGAGATCTTACATCCTCAGTTGGTAAAGAGTGCTTACATAACTGCCATAAAAACATTTCGATTTTTTGCTGGCACTTGAGTCCTCCATAGTTGTCTCCATGAGCTCTCCTCATGACTAGTGCTAGAGGAGGCCGGAGAGCCATTCAACCATGCTTCTCTCCTTTGTTTGGTGTCGACCAACATGTTATACGCCGATTTGACAGAGAAGTTCCCATGCTTTTCAAAATTCCAGGCCCAAAATCTTGTATGTTGGGCGTGCATAGGGGAATCCCAAGGATTACCTTTGGCGTCCATCGGCATGAACACGCACTGTTGATTTGCTGCATATCCCAGGACGCGGATGTTTGATCAATGAGCTCAGAAACGAGCTCTGGTGGGTTTTGGGTGATACACCCATAAGGTCGGAGCATCTCATCTCTCGGAATCCAATTGTCCCCCCAAATTCTCGTCTCCTGACCATTACCAATACGCGGGATCAGACCTTGCTTCAAGATGTCCCTCCCTTCAACGATAGCCCTCCACACTTGGCTAGGGTGCCCCCTGGAGGTGCATGCAAAATAGTGTCATTGGGATAGTAGATGCTCTTCAACAATCACGCACTAAGAGACTCTGGATGTTGTAGTAATCGCCAAGCTTGCATGGCCAACATTGCCAGGTTGAAAAGTTCAAAATCCTTGAATCCTAGGCTGCCCATGCCCTTTGGTTGAGTCATGGTGGTCCAAGGTACCCAATGCGGCTTCCGTTTTCCTTCTTTACTCCCCCACCAGAACTTCCTTATGAGCATATTTACGTGTTCACACAGGCCTCGTGGGAGCTTGAGACAGGACATAAACTAAACTGGGATAGTCTGTGCAACTGATTTCACAAGCACTTCTTTCCCTGCTACCTACAAAGTACTCTCAATCCACCCTTGCACCCTACTTCAAAGGCGATCTTTGAGGTATTTAAAAGCCCCATTATTTGAGCTCCCAGTGACAGACGACATTCCCAGATATTTTTTGTTTAGATGCAAAGCTACTAAGGGCATCTTCAACACGGGCCCTCAAACCGCCCGCAACCATCAAGATCGAGCGGTCCAAATGTATTTTACCATCCAATGCGGTCCTATATCGGTCTGCTCGGCGGTTCGGAGTATATTTTTGCGCAAACCGTAAGCACAGCAGGGGTTGAAGGCGGGGAGGGGGGGGGGGGGGTCTTGGGAGCGTCCAGACCGCTACTACACAAGCATCCGACAACCCTAGCCCACCCAACGCTCTCTCACGCCCGCGCCCTTTCCTGGCGAAAGCAGTAAGAGCCGCTCCAAAGCGCCAGTACCGCATTCATGACAGCCCAGAGTGAACGCGATCTCTCACGTTGCTCCGGCATTGAAGCGGCGCGCCGGTCGAGAGCGACACCTGTGCTGCTTCCTGGTGCATGCGACTGCTCCACATTCAAACGACAACCGGTCCATCCGTCTACCTACATCAAACATGTGTGGATGCTGAGGAACCTGCTGCGGCGCCACCCACCTATCTTTTTGCCGCCTACCATTAACCACCTCGTCGGTTGCCCTGCCATCCGCCCACTATTTAAATTTGAGGCCCAGCCATAGCCACATCCAACCTCCTCCGCCCCTTTCGCCTCTCGGCACCACACCCGCCATGGCCTCTTTGAGCTCCAAAACCGTCTGGGGCAAACTCTCGTCTGAGCTAAAGAAGGAGATCACCGCCATTGCAGCTGGCTGGCATGTCGATAGGAAGAGGGAGGCCAGCATTATGGACACCCCAATGGAAGAGGCAGCCGACGACGAGCTGGCGCCCCCATCTTTGCTAGCCAATGCCGACAACACCATGGGCGAGGCCTGTGCTCAATACACCGAGATGGTGTTGGAAGAGTGGCAATACCGTGTTCCTGTAGGTGCAGGTCGCCCAAGAGTTACCTCCACCTCCTCGACAAGCACTGGTCGCGACCCGCCCCCACGGCCACGAGGGAGAGTAGCGCATGGGAGTTCGCCGGTGCTCGGGTCCCAGAAAGGCCACCACTCCTCCCCTCCCATCGAAGCCATGCTTGGCGGGCCCATCATCATCGGCCGATTAGCCGCTTGAAGGCTGCGGAGACGGAGCTTCAGTTTTTGGGGCTGATAGCCTACCGAACATGGAGAACGAGCGTCGACGGTCATTTAGACAAGGTTTAGTGTACAGTTGAAATATGTCGAAGTGTAATGTGTTTACCCTGGTTTAGATGAAAACATCCAGTTTTATGTAAAAGTTATCCAACTATAAATGAATATCATTTGGTTTGTTTAAATACGCATTAAATTTCTTCACTTTCATTAAATTTCTTCCGATATATAACCAGCAAATGAAGATAGCTTTGGATGATCGGCTCTCGCAACAGTGTCCACGAACAGGTCCCTCTTGTCCGTGAATGAATGCGATGTCCGGAGCGTTAGAGATACGAGACTGGTTTTTCTACCAAGCACAGGAGATACCGTGCATGGCATCATCATTAACTCAATTATGAGCACATGGGCTCCACCCTATCCCCTAATAAAGATTCTATCTCTCTCCTCAATCCATCCATGGATTTTAAGCTGTCTCTAATTTCAAACTTCCCTAGTTTTTAAACATAAAATTTGATTCATTATCTTCTTACATATTTGTGTTTTTGGCAATGAGATCTTTTCAACAAGACTAACCATGTATATTATTTGAACATTTTTCAAACATGAATTTTAAAACTTCATGAAACTACAAAAACTATGATTGTTAGACCTTTTTTTGTGAATTTGCACAATTATTTTCCGTTGTTATTAACAAACACTAGTAGAAAAAGGGCCTTTTGTCCTGGTTTTAGAAGGCCTTTAGTCCCGGTTCTGGAACCGGGACTAAAGGGTCGTTACTAAAGGTCCCCCCCTTTAGTCCCGGTTCTTATCTGACGGGACTAAAAAACCTCCACGTGGTTGCTGCACGAGGTCCACCTTTAGTCCCGGTTGGTAACACCAACCGGTACTAAAGGATTTTTTTTGAATTTTTTTCTAAGTTTTTTTTGAAATATTTTCCCGATTTTCAAATTTCTGAATTATTTTAACCTCTAATCTCTAATCACCCCTCACCACTGCTCAATTTAATCTCTAATTACCCCTCATCATTCCAAATTATCTAACTTCCTGAACGGTCACCCATCCTCCCACTCCCCCAGCCTGAGCACGTTTAACTTCCGGGTTCTATTCTTCCTTGTTTCCAAGTCTGCACTTGTTGTTTTCCTGACAATAGTAAGATGTCAATCCTATTAACCCTCATGAGTTTAGCTTGAGCATGAAGTCACACATTTCACTGTTTGAGTTTGAAACTATTGTTCTAAAAAACAATAATTATTTAGTAACACTAATATTTCTTGAATAAGTAGTTTGACCATAGTTTGACCACAGTTTGACCATAGTTTGACCAGATTTGACCAAAATTAAAAAAAATTGAAATAATTATTTAGTAACACTAATATTCTTGAATAATTATTTAGTAACACTAATACTTCTTGAATAAGTAGTTTGACCAGATTTAACGAAAATTTAAAAAAAAAGAAATTTGAGCATAACTTTATTTCCTTTTGGAATTTGAGGATTCTAAAAATTTGCAAACAGGCTGTCAAAATCGGATGCGGATTTTCGTGCTGAACATTTTGATATATTATACGTTTTTTCCTGACATCGTATGCAAATGTTATAGTCGTTTTATATTTTCCCTACACTTTTTGCAAAACATGTTCAAATTTAAGTTTTTAAATTTTCCTAACTAGTAGATGTGGTAACATAACTACATCTCGAAGGATTTTAACTTTTGAAGTTTTTATCATTTTTTTTGCTTTTTACAAAACTGAAAAGGCGATAGGGGGGGGGGGAGGGGTAGGATTTGGAAATTGCACCATCGCACCCTTTAGTACCGGTTCGTGGCACCAACCGGGACTAAAGGTCCCATTTGAACCGGGAGTAATGCCTGTACGGTGCCCTCGCCGCTCGAACCGGGACTAATGCTCACATTAGTCCCGGTTCGTAATGCAACCGGTATTAATGCTCTTTTCTGGCTGAACCAAAGCCCCTTTTTCTACTAGTGAAACTTACTAATGTCTGCAAGAAGAGAACGTTCTAATATATCCACACGAAAACCATCATGTAATGTTATGTACATGCATGTTCCATTGTGTTTCGTAAACTCAAAATTCAAAACATATTAAATATTGAACTTGTTTCGAAGATATCATCAAAAGAAAGACATGCGTTCATACAGACTATTTACCCTGTATTTTATTTTAAAGTATATGGTTGTTTAAAGTTTAGAATCAAAATAAAATCCACGTCACATACTAGTGTGTAGGAGAAAGAACTAGCAGGTGCAGCCTTGCTCCATAAAGTTGTCAGATGGATTTTTAATATGAAAATGAAGAGTACATGGCATGAGTGAATCTCTAATAAGATGGACGGTTTAGCCATGCACTGGATATTCCGTGCATGGTAGAATCAGTTTTCTCTTGGAGATACCCTAACTTGTGTAGGTGCAAACATCTCATCAAGGCATCAAGGCCAGACACGCACGGAGCATATACCTGGTTCATTCATTTGAGCAGCTCGTACAGATACAGCACACACACAAAAAAGAAACAGTGTGCACACGTTTGCTTTTGTGGGCAAGGCACCGTTGTTGCTTTCGGGTGAACCGTTTGCTTCCGATCCCGTACGTTGCCCGTTGGCTGCGCGGATCTTCGGCTTGTCTGAAACAGCAAGATATATTGACTATCTTCGTGTGTACGCTATCTAGGTTTTTTTTAAACACAGTACAAACGCAAACGCTCATATACACGCGCATACACTCGCCTCTATGAATGCGTACACGCACACTCTATCCCTATGAGCACCTCCGAAAGACTGAGCCGGCATATCATCTTGAAATTTACGAAGTCACCGTAGGCACCTCGTCGTCGACAGGAACATCTCCTCTCACTGAATGCGCATCGCCGGAAATCCTGAAATAAATACAGGAATAAATACGAGCACCATGACTTGAACCCTGGTAGGTTGCATAGTACCTACAACATCCAAGCTCTCTAGCTAGAAATGCAGAGTTGTTGCTTTCATGCCACTCTGCTCGCGTTTGAAGGGTGTGTTTTCCAGGGCCTCGTCACATTGGACATCGCCTATGCCATGGTGCTCTCTGTATTCGTCCCGCTGGTGCTCTGGTTTCATGCTTCTCTTTTGCATGCACTGGATCATCTTGTTGATGCGATTTTTTGTTTAGGCCTAAGGTCACGGTACAAATGAAAACAGTAACAAAATTCTAACTTCATGCCACTGGCAAGGGAAGAAGTCAAGAAGGGGAGATTGGAATTGGAAGATGCACTAAGGAATTTGTGGCAATTTGCGAGGAACATAGGGGAGGCGACACATGAGCCATGTTTCGAGTGATCGAAACGAACTGCCTTCTGACCTCACTGCGAGTCCTTATTGATCATTTTGTGCGACAAATAGGCGCTATAACACGCAGTGGCCCGGCACGAATAGCGTTGTAATGAAGCTGCTTCACCTGTGCCCCTCTACACATACAGCAGCTGCGAGAAAAAAGTTAAAAACCAGCAACTTCTAATTCACAAAAAAACCGTATTACAGATTTCAAAAATATTCATGAAATAAAAAAAAATAATATTTTCTACAAAGATGCCCTCATTTAAAAAATAATGGGATTTAAAAAATGTTCATGAATTTTCAAAAAATGTTAACAATTATTTTTTAAATGAATTTGAGAATTATTCATGATTTTTAAGAAACTGCTCATGATCATTTTTAAAAAATCTTCATAAGAAATATGCAATAATAATAATAAAACACAAATGAAATGGGCTCTAAATCTTGCTTTGAGTGCAGTGGCGAAGCCAGGCTTAAACTGTATAGTCGCTTGACTACACAGGATTCTGTCAAATCGTACCACCGCCTATGTGCATGTCACCGCTAATCACAGACCACTTGTTATCTATTGCGTGAGATTTGGCTGGCCCATTTAATTAATAAAAAGAAGCTACGTGAGATCTGGCTGGCCCGTTTAACAAAAGGAAGCCGTAATTAAACTTTCCTAACCGGTTGATCCTCAAATGACGCACTACTTTATTTTCTCCTGCCCGGGTAATCCCGGCCAATGGGCACAACACCGTGGCGAGGAGCGCCGCCACCTCCGCTGCTTCGCTACTATCTCTTTCTCCGCAGACTGCAACACTGCAACTGTGGCTACCGACGAGCGCACCAAAGCAGTAGTCCACCTCCACTGCTTCGCCGTACTGCACTCTGCACCTCCGGCAACCGGCGGGCAAACCAGAAGTCTAGGACGTGGCCCTTTCCGTTTTTATTTGATTGTAAGATCTTCTTTTTCATCCAATTATCATCTCATATTAAGAAATTCCAATTTTGTTTCTCTTAGCAAAAGCTTGTTTTGTCACTGTTAGATCTCAAGTCTGGTCATGGTAAACAGATAAATTTGTCAAGAAGTGACAGTCAAGTAAAAACATCAATGATGATCGAAGACTCCAATTTAAAAAGGTTAGTGATCTTTGCAGAAAACTAATGGGGAAAAATAAGTAGAGTGATTTTTCTTTAGTATTTCTTTTGGCGAGCTCGTTGATTTTGGGACAACAACAGTTGTATTTCAGTCTATTAGTATTGATGCTATTATGCATATATATACTACTATACATATCAAAATATGCATGCAAAGGGCTGTTATGGTAAATATGTTTGGAATAAAGTATGATCGTTGATGTTCATACTTAATTTTTCAAATTTTGTATTTATTTTGGAGCTTGACATCACAAGGTTTAGATCCTGGCACCGCCACTGTTTGAGTGAAGAATAAGATATCCGCCCTCTAGCGCCACTTGAGCTTTGTTTGGTTAGCTAATGCTAGATTGGATCCTAGGGCACAACTGAAACCGTTAAAGTTAAGAAAAGAAAAACTATAAGCCCCAGGCCGCGACATGTGTGCCTAGCTTTCGAAATCCCTATTTGCTGAGAGAAACTAACTAATGGGTACACCTTGAGGGGCTCCCATAAAGGTAACTCTTTTTGTCTGAGAGCACGTCAAGTGGTGCACCTAGCCGTCGCCACGTGTCGCAGGCTGAGCGCTTCCTCTGAATTTCATGTTTTTCATGTACATTTTTATGGGGTTTAGATGAAATTTTGAAGTTATTTTGGCCTTTTGCTTTTTGCCTGGTTTCCCTTGTTTAGGAGGATTAGGTTTTTTATATATATTATTGGTGGGAGGGAGTGCTTTCCCATGAGAAGCACAACATAGTGTGTGCTTCAACGAGAAGCACAACTGTGTTTCCTGGAAAAAAGCACACATGTGCCTCCGTGAGAAGTATAACTTGTAGAAACATAGTTGTGCATCACGAAAAGCAAAATTTTGCTTCCATGAGAAGCACAACTATGCTTCCCTGAAAAAGGAAAAGCACAACGTGTGCTTTTGCGAGAAGCCCCAAAAAAGAAAAACATGGTTGTGCTTCCGAGAAAAATTTAAATAGCACAATTGTGCTTTTGTTTTTCACCTTTTTTTGGTTCCATTTTTTAATTTTCGTTGTTTTCCAGTTTCCAGTTTTTTCATTTTGGGTTTCTTTGTGAAAAAGCACGTTGAAACCTATAAACACGAGATACAGTTTCAAAGATCTCAAAAAAAGAAGTCCAACGGTGAAAAGGGTTCGTGATTTGGATGCATAGTTCATGAGATAAAACCTTCTGAAAAAATGAATCTAAAAAAAAAATCTCCCACTTCCAACAAGTGGCACACATGCAGGTACGTTACCCGTCAGCATGAGAGAAAGTTGAAGTGACCATTGCAAGTCGTACCCTTTAATTAGTGATCTGGCGATTTGCCGCTCTCGGCGGCAAAACACCGTGGCATCGCACAAGCGAGCGAGCAACAAATGGGCCGGATCAGCTAGGATCCGTTTTTTCATTTTATTTTTATGCTATTTTTCATTTTCATTTTTTATTTCTAAGTGTTTATTTTTGGAAAAGTGTTTGTAAATTTTAAAAATTGTTCTCGTTTTCTAAAAATGATTGTGTTTAAAATAATAATTGCATTTTTATAACATATTCGTGCTTTAAAAATGTTCACAATTTAAAAAATTCTTTTTATTTTTAAAATAAAATTCGGAAATCAGAAAAAAAATTCATAATTTCATCTTTTTGAGTTTTTATGAACTTTTTGGAATTTCATAAATTGTTCATGTATTTGAAAAAAAACGCGTTTCCTAAAATAGATTCCGATTTTTTTGAACATGTCGGGGGGGGGGGGGGGGTGGGGTCCCACCTTGAGTATTGATTTTTATTCAAAGAAAATGAACCGGTTTATGAGGGAAACCAGATCGAAAACCATGATTCGGTTTATGAGGAAGACCAGATCGAAAACCTTGATCCAGTTTATAAGAAAACAAGACCCAAATACCAGACAACTCAACAGGCAAAGAACAGAAAGACAGAAAACAACCCAAACATAGATACAACACAACGCAAAGGCCAACTACCTAAAGAAATAGGAGGTTGGGAGGAGCATCACAGATTGCTTGAGCATCTACAAGGCAGGACTAGCAAGACAACAAGGGACAAAATAGATTCCGAATTCAGAAAATGTTGATTGGTTCCCAAAAATTTGTACACATATTTGTTTTTCCTAAAAATGCTCGCTACATTATTTAGCCGCTAGGTACGTTACTCTAATGGGCCGGGGGTCCAGCGGGGCTGTCCCGTTGCGGCTTGCCGCTGTTGGACGCAGCGAGCGTCACACATGACGTCCCCCTAACTTTCGCGACTGTGATTGGTAAAAAAATCAAAACTTAGCTGAGCAAACAAGGTGTAAACCTGCGCAGACAATTCATGGCGACGGCATTCCTCACGCCCGTCGCACTCTTCTTCCTCCTATAAATACACGCGATGGCAATACACCGCTCAAACACGCACCTGGCTAACTATTACCTACATACGTATATCCACCGGTGACCACGAGCTTCCAGCCAACAGGATGAGCGGAACCAAGTCGTCGTGGGCATCCTGGCGACGCTGGCGGCCACGCAGATCGCGCGCGACAGGCCCGACGTCGCCGTCGAGGTGCTGCCGCCGGGCGCCCCTCTGACACCGGATCGACTACAACGCCGAGCGCGTCCGCGTCTTTATCGACAACAACGGCATCGTCTCCCAGACCCCGGTCATCGGCTAGGCTCCGGGCCGTTGATGGAACGTACGAAACCAGCATGCATGTACTCTCGACCGTCGTTCCAGCAGTGCACTAGTACTGCTGCGACTGTATACGCTATAATGGAATAATAAACATTACTCTATCCGTGACATGAGTATGTTCGAAACCTGGCTTGTTATCCATGCCACTATTTATAATATCATTTGGCAACTACTTATACTTCCACCATAAACATTTTCTGATATTGGAAGAAATTTTCACGGCCATCCGCCAAAACGAAAGCGTTGTGCAGCCGTGCGTAGATCTCACCGAGATTTATTTATTTGAATCTAGTTTCTGGACAAACTCTCAATCTAAAGCGTTAGATCAAAACTGAAAAGGGGCCAGACTACATCTTCTTCAACATTTTTCTTCAAGAAAACAGACCGCCGCGTTCTTCTTCCTCCAGCCGCCTGCTGCCATCCTCCCCCCACCCTCCCCCCCCCCCCCCCCCCCCCAACTCTGCCACTGGCACCCTGGGCCATCCCTCTAAGTCCGGCCGACCTCCAATTCTGGCGCCAGCAACCCTTGCATCCCCCGCACCCCTAAGATAGACACCGAGGCCTAGCTTCCCTGATGAACCTGCACTCTTCACACCCCCTAAAATAGACACCGAGGCTTAGCTTCTGCAGCGAACCGGCGGCGTTGGTGACGCTAGGGTTTTTATTTCCCAACGAAATTTCTGAAAACCTACCGGTTTTCGAATATTCCGTTGTACTTCTAGAAAAGTTGGTACCACCCAAATTTTTTGAATGAATTTGAATTTAAAATCTTTGACAGTGTTAATTAGAACATGCGTCCTTGTTAAAGCACAACCCATAGTCAGACGGAAGAGCTCGTTAGAGCATCTACGACTAGAATTGCCTAACACGGGTCTCTATATGTCCGTGGACGGGCCTGAACGGGCCCACGGATAGTGACCGGGCGGGCCTCAAATGTTGTCATTTGCTATCATGAACTCTATTTTCAAAGCATCAAATACAGGTAAACACATGCACGTTGATCATTTTGGACAAACATAGTGTAGTGCACTCAAACACTAGTAGAAAAAGGGGCTATCGTCCAGGGCAGTTTAGCCCATTAGTCCCGGTTCAATCTAGAACCGGGACCAATGGAGCTATTTGCCCCGGTTTGTGAGCCCAGGGGCCGGCCGAGCCACGTGGGCCATTGGTCCCGGTTGGTGGGACGAACCGGGACCAATGGTCTCCCTCTGCCCACCACTATTATGGTCCCGGTTGGTGGCATGAACCGGGACCAAAGGCTTCCTTTAGTCCCGGCTCATGCCACCAACCGGACTAATGGTGCTATATATAGCCCCTCACAAGAGCAGAGCACACTGCTCTGTTTTTTCCCCGAGGGGAGAGGGCTTGGTGGTGCTCTAGCTCACCTCCTATGCACACAAGGTGTTCGATGGAATGCCCGAGCCACACTACTTAAGCTTTCTCCTCTCCAAGCTCGACCTCTAACCTCCATTTTCCTCAATATTTGTCTAGGTTTAGCGGTCCGTCACGCCCGTCCCGTCTTCACCGCCCGTCGATCACCAGCGCCCGATCTCATCGCCAAGACCACCGTGGTGAGCCTCTTGTTCTTATCTTCTTTCCAAAGGAAAAATATTCTTACTTGTATTATTTTCTTACTTTTATTATTGCATCTTATATAGTGCGATGGTTTTGGTATCCGCCCGTCGGCCCTCGTCCTGTCTATGATTCGGATGTGGTATATATTATCTTTTCATAACTATTGGTTCATTTATTGTTTATGAAAATTATGCCGATAACGTGACATAGATTTTATTTATCTAGGAGGTTGTTGAACCGAAATTCCAACCGACCCTATTGTCGAGAGGTTAAATTTAGTTGAAGAAGAAACAAATTTCTTGAAGGAAAAATAAAAAAACTTGAGGAGGAGAAGATGATATTGGAGTTGCATGTTGCGGATGTCGCCGATGATCACAAGATCAAGATGGATGCAATGCGCTTGAAGATGAGAAAGATTAGAAAATATGCCATTCATACCGAGGCTTGGTATCATTATGCCGTTGGATCAGTTGTTACCTTGGTTGCGATTATGATCGTATTTGTTTTCACATTGAAATGTTTTACATAGTTTCAATGTATGATTTAATTAATTTAGATGCTCTGCAGAGCTTTATGTTGTTAGATGAGAACTATGTATGTACTTTGGTTTTTATGTGATGATGAACTTCTATTAATTTGGTCACTTAATTATCTATTCATGATGTTCTGTAATGATTTTTGACACACTTAATTATATATAATGCACGCAGATGAACCGACAATGGATGTACGGTGACAGACACACCTCCGAGTACATTAAGGGCGTGCATGCTTTTCTCAAGTGGCTGAGGCAAACAAGCAGAATGGTTTTATGTGTTGTCCATGCCCTATATGTGGGAATACGAAGTCTTACTCGACCGGAAAATCCTTCACACCCACCTGCTTTACAAGGGTTTCATGCCACACTATAATGTTTGGACGAGGCACGGAGAAATAGGGGTTATGATGGAAGACGGCGAGGAAGAAGAGTACGATGACAACTATGTGCCCCTGAATACGGTGATGCTACTGAACATCAAGATGCACTGCATTTACGATGTGCACGATGGTGCCGCAACGAAGCTGCTGAAGATCAAGAGGAACCGAACGATGTGCCCCATGATGATGATCTCCGCCGGGTCATTGTCGATGCAAGGACACAATGCGAAAGTCAAAAGGAGAAGCTGAAGTTCGATCGCATGTTAGAGGATCACAAAAAGGGTTGTACCCCAATTGCGAAGATGGCAACACAAAGCTCGGTGCGTACTCGAATTGCTGCAGTGGAAGGCAGAGAATGCAGTGCTCGATAAAGGATTTGAGAAGCTACTGAAAATAATGAAGAAGAAGCTTCCAAAGGATAACGAATTGCCCGACAAAGACATACGCAGCAAAGAAGGTCGTATGCCCTCTAGGATTGGAGGCGGAGAAGATACATGCATGCCCTAATGATCGCATCCTCTACCGTGGTGCCTACAAGGATCTGAACGCATGCCGGTATGCGGTGCATTGCGGTATAAGATCGACGAGATGACCACAGTGATGTTGACGGCGAGCCTCCTGAAGAGGGTTCTGCGAAGGTGATGTGGTATGCTCCTATAATACCACGGTTGAAACGTCTGCTCGTAAACGGAGAGCATGCCAAGTTGATGCGATGCCACAGTGAGGACCGTAAGAAAGACGGAAGTTGAGAGCACCACTGACGGGTCGCAGTGAGAAAAATCGAGAGAAAGTACTGGGATAAGTTTGCAAAGGACCCAAGGAACGTATGGTTTGCTTTAAGCGCGGATGGCATTAATCCTTTCGGGGAGCAGAGCAGCAATCACAGCACCTGACCCGTGACTCTATGTATGTATAACCTTCCTCCTTGGATGTGCATGAACCGGAAGTTCATTATGATGCCGATTCTCATCCAAGGCCCTAAGCAACCCGGCAACGACATTGATGTGTACCTAAGGCCATTAGTTGAGGAACTTTTACAGCTGTGGAATGGAAACGGTGTGCGTCGTGGGATGAGCACAAAAGGAGGAATTTGACCTAAAGGCGTTGTTGTTCGTGCCATCAACGATTGGCCCGCTCTCGATAACCTTCGTGACAGACAAACAAGGGATACCACGCATGCACGCACTGTTTACTTGACACCGATAGTATATACCGAAGCTGCGGGAAGAATGTGTACAGGCCGCCGTCGATTTCTTCCGACCAACCATCAATGTCGAAAGAAAGGCAAGCATTTCAAAAGCGAGGCAGATCACCGGAAGAAGCCCGCCATGCGTGCGGTGATCACGCATTTGCTATGGTCAATGATTTACGCGTAATCTTTGGAAAGGGTCCCGGACTAGCTGTTCCGAATGACGCCGAGAATCACGCACCCATGTGGAAGAAGAAATCTATATTTTGGGACCTACCCTCTGAAAGACCTAGAGGTCCGCTCTTCGATCGACGTGATGCACGTGACGAAGAACCTTTGCGTGAACCTGCTAGGCTTCTTGGGCGTGTATGGGAAGACAAAAGATACACCTGAGGCACGAGAGGACCTGCAACGCCTAACAGAAAGTTTATAATTTTGCTGACCTAAAAGCAAAAAGAATTAAAAAATAAAGCAAAAAACCAAAAGAAAATAAATAATGCAGAAAACAAAACAAAAACTTCAAAAAAATAAAAATAGCAACAATAAGCATTTTGTTGTAAGTAGAAACAAAATAAAATAAATAAAGCAACAAAGAAAACAAAAAAGTGTTTTCAATTTTAAAACTAATGGCACAAACAGAAAGTTTATATTTTTCTAAAACTAAAAGCACTAACAGAAAGTTTATAATTTTGCTGACCTAAAAGCAAAAAGAATTAAAAAATAAAGCAAAAACCAAAAGAAAATAAATAATGCAGAAAACAAAACAAAAAACTTGAAAAAATAAAAATAGCAACAATAAGTATTTTGTTGTAAGTAGAAACAAAATAAAATAAATAAAGCAACAAAGAAAACAAAAAAGTGTTTTCAAATTTTAAAACTAATGGCACTAATAGAAAGTTTATATTTTTCTAAAACTAAAAGCAAAAAGAAATAAAATATAAAGCAAAAAAAGTGCCACCTCCATCGGGCCCCCACGGCCTGAATACGACTAGAAACCCTATGGGCGTGATTCTGCCCGCGGAAGGCCCAAAGAGGCCACGAGCACAGTGGCGTAGATAGGCCCAAAGCCTGCTTAGAGAGGAGCTCGAGAAGGGAGCCGCACCGCACCTTATAAACTGGTGCGGCTCCCTCTCAACTAGCGAGGTGGGACTAAACATTTGGCGCGGGGCAGCACATGGCCTTTGGTCCCGGTTGGTGGCACCAACCGGGACTAAAGGGGGCATTGGTCCCGGTTCGGGGCTCCAACCGGGGCTAATGCCCCCCCTTTAGTCCCGGTTGGTGCAACCAACCAGGACCAAAGGTCGCTTCCCGCCCTTTGGGCTGCTGAAAATTGGCCTTTGGTCCCGGTTGGTGGCATCACCGGGACTAAAGAACCATTAGTCCGGGTCGAGGCACCAACCGGACCAATGCCCTTGCTATATAACCAGGACTTGTGAAAATTTCACATCTCCTCGCCAGTTCCCGACGACGCCTTGAGCTCATCGACGCCGCCAGTTGCTCAGATCGACGCTGGTCACGCCGCCGCCGCCGTCATACCGCCTTCGACGCCGTACTTCGCTGTCGCTTCGCCACGTTGCCGCTGCCTTCGTCGCCGCTGGCCGACGCTGGTTGTTGCGCCCGTTGCCGCCGCTGCCACGCCGCCGAGCCCGCCGTCTCGTCGCTTGCCTGCCCGCCCGAGCCCGCTGTCGCCTCGCCTCATTCAGCCTGCCGTTGCCGCCGACGCCGCTGCTGCCCTCGCCGGCCGCCGCCTCATGAGCGCCACGAGCCGCCCCGTTTTTATTTTTATTAGTTTATTTTTTTATTCATATGTGATGTATATGTGTATGTGGCTATAATGTATATGTTTTTATTTTTATTAGTTTAGTTTTTGTTCATATATAGAAAGTTATAATTTTAATTAGGTTAGTGCATTTTAATTAGGTTAGTGTAGAGGAAAAAGTAAAATAAGGAAAAGGAAGAAAAGAGGAAGAAGGAAGAAGGAAGAAGAAGAAAAGAATGAGAGGAAAAAGAAGAAAAGAAGAGGAGAAGAAGAAAGGAATAGAGGAGAAGAAGAAAAATAGAATTTTTTTCTATTTTTCTTCTTCTCCTCTATTCTTTTCTTCTTCTCTTTTTTTCTTCTTTTTTCTTCTTCTTCTTCCTTCTTCCTTCTTCCTCTTTCTTCCTTTTCCTTATTTTTATTAGTTTATTTTTTGTTCATATGTGATGTATATGTGTATGTGGCTATAATGTATATGTTTTTATTTTTATTAGTTTAGTTTTTGTTTATATATAGAAAGTTACAATTTTAATTAGGTTAGTGCATTTTAATTAGGTTAGTGTAGAGGAAAAAGTAAAATAAGGAAAAGGAAGAAAAGAGGAAGAAGGAAGAAGGAAGAAGAAGAAGAAAAGAATGAGAGGAAAAGAAGAAAAGAAGAGGAGAAGAAGAAAGGAATAGAGGAGAAGAAGAAAAATAGAATTTTTTTCTATTTTTTCTTCTTCTCCTCTATTCTTTTCTTCTTCTCCTCTTTTTTTTTCTTCTTTTTTTTTCTTCTTCTTCCTTCTTCCTTCTTCCTCTTTTCTTCCTTTTCCTTATTTTCCTTTCTCGAGGGATAAGAAGAAAAAGAAGAGGAGAAGAAGAAAGAAAGGAATAGAGGAGAAAGAAGAAACTTTGACACGAGGGGGGGGGGGGGTACCGATACCCCCTCCCCGATAACATTATTTTCCCATGTATATGTATGTTGCGTCGTTGTTGATATAACGAGTGTGTCGAGGATCGCCGAGGGGTCGAGGGTCGGGAACTAGGGTAGAGGGTCGAGGGTTGTTAAGGGGTCAAGGGTCGAAGGTTTCAGGGTCGAGGGTTCCTATAGTGTCAAAGTATTCAAGAAATTCATGGCTTCATCATTAGCCGGAAGTAACCATGGCATGATGGTATGAAGTCCTCCAAAGTTGTTCTGGAATGGAGTCCCGGATAGGATAATTTGCCTTTTTGCTGAACTTTGTACCAAAAGCGAATTATCCTATCCGGGACTCCGCTCCAAAACAACTTTGCAGAGCTTCGCACCATCATGCACCTGCATTTTCGCCTAATGATGAAGACACGGTTTTGTTGAATCCTTTGACACTAGGCAACCTCCCGACCCTCGGCGATCTTCGACCCCTTGACCCTCGACCGGGCGATCCACGACCCTCTACCCTACCAAGGGCGCCGATGCCCACGCCACTTGTGGGACATAGATGTACTGTTCAACGCCGACCCTCCCGATAGCTTCAACACGTGGGGGTCGATACATTACCCTCCTAGCTTGAAGCGCCTCGAGGCCACCCCTAACCCTTGAAGCGTTGTCGAGGCCACCCCAAACCCTAGAGAAGCAGCGTCGAGGGCACTAATATGATTCCTTATTGTGATTAGCTAGCTAGTTCTACGTTGGCACTAATATATCCATATCTGTCATGTTTGAATAATAATTGCCATGTTGTAAATATTTGTAGAAACTATGGACACCCCCGAGACGAAGCACAAGAAGCGTTGTTGAGGGACATAATCGCACGGAAGTGATGCCGCCTCCTCGATGATGTTTCTCAACGCCGACAACGATGGTCCGGAAGGAGAGGGTGAAGAAGCAGCTGGCTATGATTTACATGGTCTCGATGACCCAATGCCGGTGCAAGAAGGAGAGGGTGAAGAAGTAGACCGTGAGGACGGCTCCGGTGATCACCAAACCGAGTCCGCCAGGTATATATATTAGTTAAGCCTGTCTTGACTAGCTCTCGCCTTTGTTTTGGTATATATGTACACATATTAATTAACTCTCGCCTTTGTTCTTTTTCTAGCCCTCCGGATCGAAAGCACAACTTCGGTAAAGAGACGAGGCCCAAGAAAAAGTTGAGCTCGGATGAAAAGTTTGAGATCATACAAATCGCGCTGACGGCCAACCGATTGAACCCTACCGACAAAGAAGGCATTTGTTGCTCGGTCGGGGGTTACGGTTAGGGACAAGATCCCGATCAGCATCCACCAATGGTATAAGCCTAAGAACGAAGACCCCGAGGTGTCTTGTGTCAATGATATGCAGAAAAATGATCTTTGGACCGAGCTGAAGTCAAATTTTACCCTACCACGGAGGATGATCCGGAGAAGCCAAGAATAGAGCCATTAATCAAGTCTTTTGCTCTTAAGAAGATGGCAGAACTATTCAGGAATTGGAAGAAAGACCTCAATACGTATGTCGAAAAAAATGAGACACCAGAATTCACGCAAATATGAGAAGATCGAGATGATCGGCCCGCATTTGTGGCCTACAAGACATCGGAAAAGAGTAAAAAGATGTTAGCGACAAACAAGAGAAATGCTGCGAAGAAGAAGCTTCACCATCGCATGCGGGTCGTGGCTACCTCATAGCCCGCCTAAGTGGGCCAAGGCTGAGAATGATCTGCTTGATAAAGGGATCGAACCGAGACAATGAACTGGCCGCACTGCTGTTGCAGACTTGGTTCTTCGGGCGGCGGATCCTTGGACCCTATAACGGGAAGTGCATTTGGACGGACGAACAATTGGACATACCAGTCAAGAGGCTTAAGCATTATATCGAAGCAGCGCAGCAAGGGAAGTTCGTTCTGCATGTGGAGAAGGACGAGCTCACAATGGCCCTCGGGAATCCCGAGCACCACTGGACGGACACGAGGCACGCCAGCTCCCTTTCGTGGAAGGCTGGATTTTGACGCAGGGGTTACAAAACCCATGAGAGGAGGAAGAAACTGGAGCAGAGCCTAATGCAGCGCTGCACGAAAGGGTAATGGGGCTAGAGGAACGAGAAGAGGAACGAGAAGCGGCAGATCACAACAAACGACCTGCCAAGCTTCCCCGGTTACCCCGCCATCTTAGCGGAGAAGCAGCGTGGCTTCCACCGAGCTGCTTCAGCCAGAGCAGCATGCCTTCACGGCTCCTGCCAGCTATCCCGTGGATGCTATCACGGATGCCGAAAGTTGCCACCTTATGGCGCAATGGAGCAATTTGAAGGTCAAGGCGGCTGTTGGCTCATTATCCTACTAAACCCGACTCAACTTTTCACCGCCGCCGATTCGGAAGGATATGCTAAGGTGATGGTCGATGAAATAACGGAGGGATTTGAGGAGCTCCGGCTTGACCACCCTACCGGTGAAGGGGAGTATCGGCTGGGTTCTGCTTTGAAGACTCCATGCCTATGGCGGAAGGATCTCATCAACCTTCCGAACTGGACGCCTCCGCCTCCTCCTCCTCCGGCGAAGTCAGGCACTCCGCCTCCTCCACCGCCTCCTCCTCCGGCGAGTGACGATCGTGGCACTCGGCCGGCTCCTTCTCCGCGCGTGGCGGCACTCCGTCTCCTTCTCCGCTGCACCGGCGCGTCCCGGCAGCCAGCCTCCTCCTTCTCCGCCTCGTCGGCAAGGGCGGAAGAGACCCGCCGCCGCTCCGGCTGCTCCGTGGCGTCGTAGTCCTTCTCCTCTGCCTCGTAAGCAAGGAAAGAAGACATCCGCTCCGCTCGCTCTGCGGCGTCTAGCAAGACAGCCAAAGGCGGGAGGAGATATAGATTCGGTCCTTCTCTCAAGACTCCAGAAGTTACCGTCTGAGAGGAGCGAGGAGGAAAACGCGAAGATCGCGCAGATCAAGTGGATGACTGGTTTCAATGGTTGAAAGCAAAGAGACATCCACCTCCGGAGGAGAAGGTAGATCCGGTCAAAGCGAAGCGCACTGCTGCCCTGCAAAACCACCCAAGTCTCCGCCGAAAGGCAACTATGAGCGCATTATTGTAAAGGCATTTGCCAAGCGGAGAGATCGGGAAAGTACTGTCGGTGATCAAAGAATGAAAGAACGATGAGCTGGGAAACAAATTGCCCAGCTCGGCGAACAAGCAAAGCAATCGTGCCCCCGCTCAAGGTGCCTGCTAGCGACATCGTCGATCCGAGGATGGTGCCCGGTTATGGCAATCCTGAAGATTACCTGCCCGACGATGTACAATTTGATTTCTTGTTGGTGCAGATACAAAGATACGAGTACGGGAAGCCTCTCGTCAAAGATGAAAGCTCTCTAACAACGATGATGCGAAGATTGCATGATTGGTACATGAAAACCTGCAAAGAGTCTGAGGGGAGGAATACTTTGTATGTGAGAGTTAAAAGGAGCATGACCTCCTTGGAATTGAACTGTTGCCTATTCCATTTGAGGAGTTCTATCAGTTTTCAATCAATTGGCCCTCGATAAAGCAACGGTCACCTGCTATCGTCTGTAAGTAGTACTACTTCTGTCATTAAGTATCTCTATATAACTCAGCTCTTTCATTGCATGTATTTATAAATATCCTCACTATATTATGCAGATTGAAGATCGCAGAAATGAAGAAAAAACAAGTGGGTGATATTGGGTTCATTAACACGTATCTCATCGATGCAAATGAGGTTGAATATCGTGCAAGGAAACCGAGGCCAACTTGCTACGATCGTTGGAAATAAATAAACACAAAAATACAATACTCTTTCCTTACAACTACACGTGAGTGTTACTGTCTTGTGGCATATTCGGTTTCCCTTATTTAGTCCAGGTTATAGAAATGTAATATTGATGAGTTATGCATGCGTGCGCAGGTTCCACTATATTCTCCTAGAGATTAAGCTTGAGCAGGGAGTAGTAACTGTCTTAGACTCGAGACGAAAAGATCCCAAGGAGTATGCGGAAATGACTGAAATGCTCGAGAAGTTAAATCGATCATTATCAACCATATCAGCAACTTTGTTCATTTCTGATATCAAGTAATTGTTTTCTTTGTATGGCAGGGCTTGGGGAAAATTCACCAAAAAAGCTCCGAGACTACCGAAGAAGCTGCAATTTAGACACCCGAAAGTAAGTACTATATAGTAGCATATTCCACGCGCATCTCCTAGTGATTCAAGCGCTAGTTTCATCAATACCATTTAGCATGTGCTTGCTAATTATCAGTTTGATTGACCTCTGTTTCTTGTAAAGTGGTTGTGGCAGGAACAAGGGAATGATTTCTGTGGATACTACGTTATGCGAGTCCATCCGCCACACGACCTGTGAGAGGGGCTACTCCGACAAACAATTTGAAGTGCGTAAATAAAAATATTCACAATTTTATTTTATTACCATCATTTGTGTTGAGTTTCATTCATATATATATATATATATATATATATATATATATATATATATATATATATATATATATATATAGACCCCTTTCTTAAAATTAGATGTTTTAAGCGGGATGAACTCCTAGCACCAGATCGCATCTGAGCAATTCAAGAGGAATTGGCGGCATTCTTTCTTGACTATGTGATCGCTGAAGACGGGAATACCATGTGGACCACGCGTCCGTATTGTAAAAGATAATTATTGTATATATGTAGCCGGTAGTGTCGGATAGATATACGAGAACTTGTTGTTCGACCAATCTCTCGGAGAAGGAGAGGTGGTCGATATCACTTCTCTCTGTATGCATATATATGTTCATGACGATCTTCTGTTTGCTTAATTACTAGCTAGCTAGCATGTCTAGTTAGTCCTCTCTATACATATGTATAGTACGTAGCGTCGACCAAGCACGGACAAAAGAAAGGACACTTTTCTCTATTAATTAGCTAGCTATAGCACAATATATGAAACACCTAAATTAACCCCCCAAAACCCCCCAAACCCCCCCCCCTTTGAAAAAAAAACCAGAGCCAAAGAAATGTCGACGTGGATGTTTATTGGTCCCGGTTGGTGCCACCAACCGGGACCAAAGGCCTCCCGCCTGAGCTCACGGACAGGCCACGTGGAGGCCCATCTGTCCCGGTTACAGATAGAACCGGGACTAAAGGGTAAGGGTATTAGTACCGACCCTTTAGTCCCGGTTCATGAACCGGGACTAAAGGCCCTCACCAACCGGGACTATAGGCCCTTTTTCTACTAGTGAAATAAAAATTGTTCATACATAATTATACATAATCCAGACATAGGTCAAACATAAATATAGTTCGTAGTGCATAATTGATAAATTAAAATAAGGTTAGTTGATTACTAGTGTGGACTCACATATGCTCCACAAGATCATCCAGAAGTTGCATATACACCTGTTGATCTAGTAGTTGCCGATGCATCTCCAGAAAGTTGGCAATATTCTCTGCCTCTTGTTCCGAGAAGCGGACCTGAACACCGGGCTTCTTAAAATCATGTGCGCGGGCTGCCCCTTCACCTTCATCCTCAATAATCATGTTGTGCAAGATTACACACATATCATGAGCTGCCAAAGTGTCTCCGCTTCCTACACGAACAGTACCCCAACAAGCTTGGAGCACTCGGAATGCCCTCTCCACATCCTTCCTAGCCGCCTCTTGCATTGTTGCAAATCGGGTTTGTTTGTTGCCTTGGGGATTAGGTATGATCTTCACAAACATCGTCCATTGAGGATAGATACCGCCAGCAAGGTAGTACCCCATGGTGTAGTTGTGTCCATTGATGGTACACCTGCATTGGAGCTTCCCCATCACAAAGTCTCTTGAACAAAGGAGATAGTTGAAGCACATTGACGTCATTGCGTGAAGCTGGCATGCCAAAGAAAGCATGCCAAATCCACAAATCCTGCGATGCCACTACATCAACTATGGTGGTGGCTTTTTTGACGCGATCTTAGTATTGCCCATGCAAACCTTTTGGGCAGTTCTTCCGTCGCCAGTGCATGCAATCAACTGAACCTAGCATGCCTTCCACTACCCGCAAAAACAAATTTCTTCTCATTCGGTACCGACGATGGAAGAAACTTTCAGGGAATGTTGGGACCACTGTGAAGTGGTCAGTGAAGGAAATATGCCCTAGAGGCAATAATAAAGTTATTATTTATTTCCTTATATCATGATAAATGTTTATTATTCATGCTAGAATTGTATTAACCGGAAACATAATACATGTGTGAATACATAGACAAACATAATGTCACTAGTATGCCTCTACTTGACTAGCTCGTTAAATCAAAGATGGTTAAATTTCCTAGCCATAGACATGAGTTGTCATTTGATTAACGAGATCACATCATTAGGAGAATGATGTGATTGACTTGACCCATTCCGTTAGCCTAGCAGTTGATCGTTTAGTATGTTGCTATTGCTTTCTTCATGACTTATACATGTTCCTGTAACTATGAGATTATGCAACTCCGCCATCGGAGGAACACTTTGGGTGCTACCAAACGTCACAATGTAACTGGGTGATTATAAAGGAGTACTACAGGTGTCTCCAAAGGTACATGTTGGGTTGGCGTATTTCGAGATTAGGTTTTGTCACTCCGATTGTCGGAGAGGTATCTCTGGCCCTCTCGGTAATGCACATCACTATAAGCCGTGCAAGCAATGTAGCTAATGAGTTAGTTACGGAATGATGCATTACGTAACGAGTAAAGAGACGCCGGTAACGAGATTGAACTAGGTATTGGATACCGATGATCAAATCTCGGGCAAGTAACATACCAATGACAAAGGGAACAACGTATGTTGTTATGCGGTTTGACCGATAAAGATCTTCGTAGAATATGTAGGAGCCAATATGAGCATCCAGGTTCCGCTATTGGTTATTGACCGGAGACGTGTCTCGGTCATGTCTACATAGTTCTCGAACCCGTAGGGTCCGCACGCTTAAGGTTTCGATGACAGTTATATTATGAGTTTACGAGTTTTGATGTACCGAAGGAGTTTGGAGTCCCGGATGAGATCGGGGACATGACGAGGAGTCTCGAAATGGTCGAGACGTAAAGATCGATATATTGGACGACTATATTCGGAGTTCGGAAAGGTTCCGAGTGATTCGGGTATTTTTTGGAGTACCGGAGAGTTACGAGAATTCGCCGGGGAGTATATGGGCCTTATTGGGCTTTAGGGGAAAGAGAGAGGAGAGGTTGGGCGCCCCCCCAAAGCCTAGTCTGAATTGGACTAGGGGGAGGGGCTGCGCCCCCTCCTTCCTTCTCTTATCTTCCCGCTTTCCTTGACTCCTACTCCTACTACTTGGAAGGAGGGGAATCCTACTCCCGGTGGGAGTAGGACTCCTCCTTGGTGCGCCCCCTCCTAGGCCGGCCGCCCCCTCCCTTGCTCCTTTATATACGGGGGCAGGGGGGCACCCCATAACACACACAAGTTGATCTTCGTGATCGTTCCTTAGCCGTGTGCGGTGCCCCCCTCCACCATATTCCACCTCGGTCATATTGTAGCGGTGCTTACGCGAAGACATGCGACGGTAGAACATCAAGATCGTCACCACGCCGTCGTGCTGACGGAACTCCTCCCCGACGTTTTGCTGGATCGAAGCCCGGGGATCGTCGTCGAGCTGAACTTGTGCTAGAACTCGGAGGTGCCGTAGTTTCGGTGCTTGGATCGGTCGGATCGGGAAGACGTACGACTACTTCCTCTACGTTGCGTCAACGCTTCCGCTTCGGTCTACGAGGGTACGTAGACAACACTCTCCCCTCTCGTTGATATGCATCACCATGATCCTGCGTGTGCGTAGTACGACTACTTCCTCTACGTCGCGTCAACGCTTCCGCTTCGGTCTACGAGGATATGTAGACAACACTCTTCCCTCTCGTTGCTATGCATCACCATATATACACCAGCTCAGATATTCATCGAATACGTAGAGCACGAGGTGTATATATGGGGGAGTTGGACGTACCATGGCGTCATCGGTGGCGGCGACCTTGATTGGATGCGACCTGGTCAGCGGCGGTGTGGTTCTGGCTTGGGGATGACGGCGGAAGTCTGGTGGTTAGTGTGTGGACGAGGCCGAACAGAGAAGAGGAGAGGGCTGGTCGGGCAAGTAGGGGTGACGGATATGGGTGATTTGGTGTGGCCCTAGCAGTCAGTCCGTCAAGGGGGGCGCATCCGGGCATCTCCATATCCCCTCCACATATGGGCCGGGTATGGGGAGTGTCGGTTAGTCTGTGTGTTTGGGCCGAATATGGGGAGCCCGGTTGGGTGGCATTTTTCTGTCCGAACACCGATTGAACAGCCCGCCGGGAGTTTGGGGCGGATATAGGGAGCCCAAATGAGATGCTCTTACTTCCTTCTTTGTAGTCACAGGTTCGAATTTCTCTTGCACAACTCAATTTTTTGAAGGGATCGAATTCACGTCGTGTGCAAACGACTAAGGCATCCTGAACACTTGAACAGGGACGCGCCTCAATTTTTTGAGGGGATCGAACTCGCGTTGTGGGTGGACGACTAACGCATCCTGACCACTCGAGAAGAGACGTGTTTGTGTGCAAGCATTGTTAAAAGTTATCTATTCTGATCCTAAATAAATTTGAACTTAAAATTGTTTTAAACATTTTGAACAAAAAACCGGACATTACCGAATTTTTTCGTAAACTGGCTATTCTGGCCCCTACCGAAAGAAAAACGGGATCGAGAAAAAAAAACTTGTTCCACGCGCATCTGTTTTCCTTCTCGCCAGAAATCGACTGACCCAAATTCGGTTTTAAGGCACTGACGTGCAGCTAAATTAATTTGGCAAATGTACTAATGAGAGATGGATTAAGAACACATTGCTAATTAAGTGTTGTTTTCAGCTCATTGTGATACACATATGTTCCTGGTGACAGTGGAACCGGCTGTAGGGGTTGTACGGGGAAAAACCTATCATCCTCTCTCTTACATAATAAACAAAGTATTCACAAATAAAATGTAATAAATAAAATCATAATATTCTTGCATACAATTACAATTTGTATCTTACGCAGCTACAAGAACTTTGCTTGCTATTGATGATGTCTACTTGTCCGGCACTTCTTTTGATTTTGTCGATAGGAAATTGTAGAAACATGTCATCCTCTCTCTACCATAATAAATAAAATCATAATATTCATGTATGCAAGTACAATTTCATGGCTTCTACGGCTACAAGATCTTTGCTTGCCGCTGATGAGCTCTACTTGTCCCGTACTTCTTTTGATTTTGCTGATAGGAAAATGTAGAGCCCAACAATTACCACTATTGTGCCGAACAGGCTGCAATTATAGAAGAAAGAGGAACAGTTCAATTCATTGTTGTCCCAACTATATTAATTATAAAGAAGTTAAACCTTTTATTGGAAACAGAAAGATGGCTCCAAGAGAAGAGTAAGAAGAAGCAAAAGGGACAAACCTTCCTACTGTAATCTCGTCGCCTATGAAGATGGAGTCCAACAAAACTGTGAATACCACAGACAATGGGCTGAACATTGGAGGATATGCGGGCCTCGCTTGGCCACGACCCATGAGTTCAGGCTATATTTCCCTGCCGTTGCAAGTGCCCCCTACACCAAATAATTTCATTTGCCTAAAAAAACCAAATAATTTGATGTTGATTACCTAGCAAATAATTTTCCATCTAGGCTTTTCAATTACCAGTGATTTTGTTAACCCCAATGAACCAGTTTCAAAGAAATTACGAGCTTCTTAGCTTCAAATATATCTTAGATTTTAATATGTATTCTATTGATGTTTTTCAGATCTACTGACTCACCGAGTAGAAGATGGTCATAAGGTTCAGATCCCATCCTAGCTTCCACTTGTTCTTGTCTCTACTCAATATTATTCCAACTAGTGCGGTTTGAAATCCTCCAACAAAGCATGTGACCATAGACGACCAGTATTTGTATGGATACACCTTCATAACCTTTGACTGCACGAATATAGTACAAACAAAATTCAAGATCTAATTTCAACTAACAAAAACAATACACAAAAATACAAAATGAACTTTCCAATCATCCCAATCTCGTGCTCCTTGTATGCAACAAGATCATCATCAGTTCATTCATGACATGCAAATAAAAGCATTGCTAGTAGTTACCCACATGAAAAACTGGATTTCCTAGGTGCACGCTGATTACATCAACCAATTAAAAGCACGATCAGTGTTGAATGCATATAGAACCAAAGTTCACGTTGATTACACTTAAAATGTTGTGTCGGTGGTAACTTTATAAGTAATGGACGATTCTAACTTATAAGGAAAAAATATTTTCAGAACATAGCCATACAGGAGTATTATCTAATTTTCAAGTTCTTATCAAAACAAAGCTGACAGTGAAGGCTGGTCTCAAATGTTTGTCACGTCTAGGGAGTTATAACATTTTGAAGATTAAATCCAATAATAATCTTGATGATGTCATCCCTTTAGCATCTTAATGCATGCATGCAAGTATTTCTCTCCGATGCCCTCTTTCCCCTCCTCTCATCATGTCTACCGGCCCGCTGGAATACTAACGAGCACAGGTCTCCTTAGTTCAACTCTAACTAATATAACAAACTTAACAAAAAAAAGAGGGATAGTCGCGACATGTCATTGCATGGTCGGTCACCTGAATCAGGTACCAGCAAGCAAGTGTGATGCTGCTGACTACCAAGAATATTGTCCCCCTTAGATGATTGCTTGCAACCTCTGTAGTTTGTTGTCCCTCGTGGTGGTGCTTCAGAATGGGATCCCAGAGATGCAGTGTCTTGCCCTTGTAAAGGCTGATGAGCATTGTGCCTCCAACCGAGAGCACAACGGCTACAATCTTCATTGATCCAGCTATGCTCCAGATTCGCAATGTCTCCATTCTTATATGTTCATGCATACATCACATTCCGTGTTGGAAAATAAGAAATAAAGGGGGTTGTTGATTATCAAGAAGTTGATCTTGGGTCCAGCAAGTCAAAACTGAAGTTTATTGTGAATGCATGAATAATGAAAGAAATTTGGTACCTGAAGACGAGCGAGAGAATGAATGTGACCAGCGGAATTATGTTCAGAAAGATGACAGCATAAGTTGGCGTTGTATCACTGAGACCATAGTAGTATAGACTCATTGGCACTGCATACCTACATATCATGACGTGGGGTCACTGGAATTAGTTCATGTTATCCAGTATTTTGTTCACACAATTGGCCCTCGAATCAGGTATGTATTAGCTTGCAAGTGACTACTTTTGTCTCTCAAATTTTCTTTTTTCTTTGCGGGATACTTAATTTTCTCTCTAATCGAAGCTCTTTGCAGCCAAGCACTGTACTATATATGGTATATATAGTTGACCTGCAGAACAATTGTGCCCTTTTACTAATCACTATAATGTGGCCACTCTTAACTCATGTGGGGAATTTAATTACTTTATATAGTATAATAAAACATCGACAACATATGACAATCTATATATGCATATATAGAAGGACATCGAGAGATCGACCAGCTGCAACTGCAAGACTAGTGCGATGTGCTGGTTTAACTGAGATCCACGTTGTCTGCCACTCGCTCGCGTTCTCCAGGGAGGCGGCACGAGCGAACCCTAACCGCCGCCGCCCGTCCCTCGCATCTGCAGCCCGCAGCCTAGCCGCTGCCGGAGGAGGCCGACGGGCGAAGCCCGCCTCGGATGACGGCAGCGGCAGGGCACTCTTCTCCTCGCGGCGGCGCGTTGCCCTGGACGGCGTGGCGGCGGAAGCCGGCGCGGTGGATCCGGCGGTGAACCTCTCGTCAGCGCGGCGAGGAGGTTCTGCGTGGCTGACCGGGGTCGCGAGCGAGGGATTCAGGTCGTCTGAATCGATCTCGCGTTGGCGCCTTCGTCTTCAGCCGGCGCTGTCAGGGCAGCGACCCTAGCGTGCGGCGGCGGCCGTTTCCCCCATGGCCGGTGGGTTGAGTCATTGGCTTGCCTGGCCGGGTGTTGGGTGGCGGCGGTTGCTGCGGATCTGGCGTCCCCGGTAGATCCGTCGTGGTTCGGCTATGGCCGGCCGGCGTCGCGTGATGGGACCGGGGTGGGGCGGCCGGAGGTCCTCAACCGGCTTTCTAATGACACCATACGTCTACACGGCGAGGGTGCGCTCGGATCCAGTCAGCGGCGAGATCATGGTGGCGCTACTTCCAGTGAAAATCGCGCCGACTTCGGTCATGGCGGACGATGATGGCGTCTCCGGCGCCCCCTGTTGAGGCATCGTCGTTGCAAACTGCGTCAACATGATGGGGATGTTTCGAGGGAAACCCTAGATCTGGGTCTACGGGATCGGACGATGACAGCGCCTTTGATGGCGTGCTCCCTCCTGAGGGCATCGTTTTGGAGCAGGAGCTGGCTGGAGGGGACGAGGAGGAGCAGGTATTTCATCTACCGCAAGGCCGGCGACGGATCCCGGCGGCATGGCGCTACGGAGTTTCGGCGACGGGCGCGTGTGGATGGACTCGCGCAGGAGGACGACGTTGTCTGTCGTCGTGGTGGCTCGATGGCAGAGAGACCTGGCACGGTAGATGCAACAGTACATCTCTAAAGATGGATTGATGGCAGGTGGCTGCGGCGGCCTCATACCCGGCAGGCGTCCTGATTGAGGAGTGCGCCGGACTGGTGGATGCCCCATACTCGGCAGGCGTCCTGCTTGGGACTTCAGGTCTTAGATGTTAGGTTTGGCTGCGAGGTCTATTTGGTATTAGGCCCAGACTATCAGCATCCCTACATCAACTGGATAGAAGTAGCGACAGATGTTGGCCTAGACGGTGGCTTTAGTCTTGCTGTTGTATGACTTTGTAAGATTGTCTGCCACTTTATTAATTATTCATTTCAGTGGGTCCTCCTCCATTTCAAAAAAAAAAAAAAACGTTGTCTGCCACTGAAATTAATTATATCTCCGAAGCTGGGATGTATATAGTGTGGTCCGTTTGGAATTTTGGACGTGGCCTAGACCAGGACATAGGCGATATCACACACTAAACTATTAGCCTACGTGTAGATAACAGCCTTTCAGACGGGGTTTCGGACACCTGGTGGATCAGGCTTGATCCGCCCCTGAATAAGGCATGAATAGAACGAGGTATTAAAACAACATAAAGAAGTTTTCTTGAGGAAATAACAAACATATTTATATCTATATCTATATCTATATCTAAATCTATACCTACTTTTCACTAATAAAGCAAGGTGTGTTTGACCAATTTTTTCATCCGTTCATCATTGAAAAGAAAAAAAAGTTCTTTTCAAGGTGGTACTAAATTTTTATGCGTTTTGTCTGCTAGAAAAAGAATTTTCGTACGTGGGCCGCGCACTATGGCCCTGCAAAGTCAGCCCACTTATTTTTCTGCCCGCGCAGCTGAAAAAATTCTATTTTCGGCACGGGGTGACAAATAGTTGAATTTCCCACAGGACAACACATATTAGGCTCGCCCATTTTTCTTTGTTTCTGTGTTTTACTTCTATTTTTATTCTTATTTTCCTATCTCTTTCTTCCCTTCCAAGTTATTTTACTTCAATTTTTTCATCCATTCACCGTCGAAAAGAAAAAAAATTCTTTCCGAGGTGATACTAAATTTTTATGCGTTTGTCTGCTAGAAAAAGAATTTTCGTACTCTTTCTTCCCTTCCAAGTTATTTTTCTTTTAGAATTTATTTCGTAATGAAAAATTCTTAATAAACATTCATAATTAAAAAACAATTTTTGAAAAATGTTCAGAATTTCAAAATTTTGTTGCTACTTTGAAAAATATTTGGAACTTGGAAAATTTATCCCATTTTTTTAAAAAAATTTGTTTTTCAAAATTGTTTGAGATGTCTAAAAATAAAATGGCATTTCAAAAAATGATCCAAATTCGAAAAATATTCAAAAAATGGCATTTCAAAATTGTTTGAGATGTCTAAAAATAAAATGGCATTTCACATTTAAAAATAATGTTCATGTATAAAAGATACATGTTTTCTAAAAATCTTATGAATTTTCAACACATATTCCCCTTAAAAAAATGTTCATAAATTCAAATAATATTCATGTTTTTTAGTCAGAGTTTCACACAGGACAACCAATGATGGGTTGGCCCATTTTTCTTCGTTTCTGTTTTTTACTTCTATTTTTATTCTCCTTTCCCTATCTCTTTTTTCCCTTCCAAGTTTATTTTTTAAATTTATTTTGAAAATTATAAATTTGCAAAACAAAATCAGACTTACGGATTTTTTTTTTTTGAAAATGTTAAGAATTCCAACATTTTGTTTCTATTTTGATAAATATTCGGAATTTGCAAAACGTTTTTCGAAAAATAATTATTTTTTCCAAAATTATTCGAGATGTCTAAAAAGAAAATGGCGTTTAAAAAATACTCCAAATTGGAAAAATATTCTTGTTTTGGTGAAATTCTCACAATTAAAAATAATGTTTTGCATAAAATATAAACATTTTCTAATAATCTTATTAATTCTTAACATATGTTTCCGTTTTTAAAAAATGTTCACAAAGTCAAATAATATTAAAGTTTTTATAAGCAGTTGGTTTTTTCAAAAAATGTTTGTGAATTTAAAATGGTCTCCCCTTTCATATTTTGTTCGCATTTTTTCTAAAAGTGCACATAATTTTCAGAAAATTGTTCTGAATTTAAAAAATTGTGCATTTTTCTAGACTATTCTGAAACTGCATGTCTTAAAATCCCCTAGACTGAAAGGATTGAAAAAAAAAGTAGATTTAATAACTCATGGACCTTCTCTGGCGTACGATGACGTAACAAAACTCTTAAATGCCCTTGATCAATGAATTAAAAAATAGTGGATTGATTCCTGCACACGCGGCGAAACTGAGAAGTTAAATGTTACTTTTTTTATGTGCACATAGGGTTTTGCTTGCACATATAATTCTCACTAACATTAAATGCATAATATTTTATCTCCGGTTGCAACGCACGGGCATATGTGCTAGTAAAAAATAAATAAATAAGCTTATAGGAAACCAGTTCATGATACTTTTTTGCACGTCAGCATGCATGTATGTATTGGTGCACACAATGTGCACTAACTGAGTCGGTCTGGACTGCGTACCCGATGAAGGCGTTGAGGAAGATCCATCCCGTAGCGTGCCAACCCATCTCCCTCCACTTGCCCCTGCATGTGCACAGCAAAATTCAAAGCTCGAGTTTAGCCGATTAGAATGCGTTGGGCAGCTAAATCTGCCAAAAAATATTTTGAAGGGAAAATCTTTTGTTGGACGCCCGTTGCTACATTTCATAATTAACATGATCCACTTGTCCAATGCTCGATAATCCTTCTCATAATTAACATGATTCTTTTGTCCAGATTGTTCCAATAGCGATATTGTCCATAATTAACGTGATCATCCACTCCAACACTGAATGATACTTTTCATAATTACCGTGATTCTCCCGTCAAAAAATGATATTATATATAATTAATGTGATCCTCCCGTCCAACCCTCATGATTATTTCCATAAATTAATACTTGGCTAATTATTGTATGCAGCCATGGACTAGGCAAAGATTGGACAAGAGATAACTGAAACGGTTTTTAGCCATGTGATACGGACGAAATGACTAACGGACTCCATTGTAATAGTAGAAACTTTTTGGATAATATTCGAACTGTCAATACCATTTCCTCAGTGCAAATATATATAAAGTTTGACAAACTTTTTTTTCACTTACATAGTTGCAATTTCTTTTTAGAAATGACACCCGATAATTATCAAGAAAACAATAATCTGTACAATAGAAAGATAACAAGAAAAAACAATCAACATAAAAGTATATATGGAAAACCATACTACCCATCTTCTTCCTTTGATTGTACGCCCCGCTGAAGCATGTAAATTGCACTAAGCCGACAACAAAGAAAGAAGACTCGGCGTACCACAATAGTGGCTCGCCCCAAAAACAAGATCTAATCACCACTGAAATAACATTGGTTGGGGCATCACTCCACGTAACGCGCGTTTAAAATCTTTCACCATCAATTCAGAAGGTTGCAGAAACAGACCATATGGCAGAACAAATCGAAAGAAGTGGTCGAAGTCGCTGCACAAAGAGCCGGACAATTTCCTCCAAATGTCAAGATCGGAAGAGAATGAATAGAACTGGCAACACCTACCCTCACATGTCCTTTATCGGCATTGGACCGAACATCGTCGAGGTAGGGAGAGACTAAAAGAGCCACTGTTACAACTTGTCATTGCCAGCATCACCTTGCCAATGCTACCAGGGGACCTAAACCTATGCGAAACAAAATGGCAGGTCCCTATTGTCTCGCCATCGACGAGGCTGCCAAACGGGAGAGAGAAGGGATGCTGAGACAACAACGTGGAGAAGAGGACTTGGGTGGCAGATATGGTTGGGAGCGAGGAGAACCGGTGTGCGAGAGGAGAATTTCGAATGGCCCGAGTTTTTAAAGTTGGAAGAACTGGAAGGTTATGTTAATTGAGAGTAGATAGATAAGCATGCCGGCATGCCGCACACTTCGCGCATACTCTTACCTTTCAAAGATGAGCGCCAATGGGAGGATGAAGGCCGCGCCGAAGAGACTGCGGTAGGCGAGGAGGGCGAAGATGAACATGCCACCACCGATGGACACCTTGGATAGCAGGATCATCCCCGTGATGAACAGCTGCACCAACACCATCGACACGGGAGCCTTCCACTCCCACCCCACCGCCTTCTTCGTCTCCGCTGCCTTGATGTCCATCGGTCACGCGACGATAGTTGCAGGCTCTTGCTGCCGTCTCAATCTCCGGCTATATAGAGGACGCACTATCCTAGCTTGCTAGCAGCTAGCTAGCCAAAGGGGCATGCATTTGGATGAAGTTAAAACTTGTGACTGAGCATGCAGATCTCTACTCCTATATAGGGGGAGTTGGCAGGCTCTCCTCACTGGTTTATTTTTGCCTCCACTCCCCACCACCCATGTCACAGGTATATTTTTGGCTCGCCTTCCATCACCATCTCGCATTGGTTTATTTTCCCCGGACCTCCCACCACCCCTCCCATTGGATTTTACCTGCTCGCATTAAAAACCAAATCTGATTAAAGGTTGAGATCTTGTTTCATTCTTGCTTTGGCTGATTCAGTTCAATCACGTAAAAAATAGGTAATTAAGAATTAGAAATCACACTATATACTACCTATGTCCGAAATTACTTGTCGCTCAAACGGATGTATCTAGACTTATTTTCATGCTAAATACATCCATTTGAGCGACATGTAATTCCGGACGGAGGGAGTATAAGAGATCACCTTCCTAAAAGACAGACATATTTTTTTAATAACCTTCCAAAACAAATACAAATATTCTTCAATGTGCTGTCATTTATTATCAAAGGGAATATCTATGTAGCTGTCATTCGTACCAGCAATTCATGCAAAAATAATGTGGATCGAATGCTGAATCAATTTGGAAATCAAATCATTAATTCAATTAATTAGCTAGGTAGTTAATTACATATGCAATTAATCAGGTCCATTTGAATATGATTTATTTTTTTTGCACCAAATCAATTTGGAAACTGGGTGATTAATGCAATTATTTAATTGGGCAAACAGATTATTATGCCTATAGATAACTGGAAAAAGGGATTTTTCCCAATTAAGCATATAATTGATTGATTTGGTTGGCAGTTAATTAGGCATGGAGAGAATTAGGTAGGAAGTAAATTATTTGTGTAATTAATTAATTAACTAAGCAGATAGTTAATCGCGTCGAATCATTTTGGAAGCGCTCGTGGGCAAGAACTATCATGAGCAAATTGATTATATGACACACTTTTCCTGGCACTTTGATCTGATGACACATCTTTCTTTTAATTTGATTAGATGGCACACCTTTGATTAAGAGCTAGATTAAATGACACAAATTATGTTTTCTCTCCTTTTCTAGGTATGGGCCCCCACATCATAATTTGTAGGACGCTTTTACCCCTGGTCGTTTCACCTGCCTGACTCGGTCGCTTCGATCGATCGTTCCTGGAATAGCGAACGAAACGAGGAGCCGCTGCGCCGCCGCTCCTGCTTCGTCCCACCCATGCCGCCAGTGCCCCTGTACCGCGCCGCCGACCCTGCTTCCTCAACACCGCGCCGCCAGTGCCCCAGCATCGCGCCGCCGCAGTTCCCCGCCGCTTCCTGTCCGTTTCTTCTCATCTGACAACGCTCAGCAGTTCCGCCCTATCCACGCCTCATCCATCGACTCACAGGTGGAATCGATCGCATCTCTCTCCCTCTCTGTCTCTCCCTCTCCTCTCTGTCTAACTGTCTCACTTGTGCAGCCAGGAACTTGAGGCGTACAGGAACTCTAGATAATGGAGATTATGGTGGAGGAGAGATAACATGAGGCTTCACTACAAGTAGAACACATTGATTGTGGTGATGGAGCCAGATGGTGCAGCTCCGAAAGGGTTAGTAGCTTCTGAATTGGAGCACTCTCTGAATTTTTTTATCGAAACTTTATGAAATATTAGGCCCAATCATTGATCTTGTTTGAAAAATCATGTGATTTTGTAGGGAAGAAGGTGCAGGGTTGCGTGTTGTCATCTATAAGCTAATTGTTAGAGTTCTTCGATTTGTCGCAAAGCTTGATGATGGCAGTGAGCTTCAAGTTGCGGAACATGACGTGGAGTTTGAGGTTAACATGAAACATTTTACGGTTGAAAAATTGATAGAACTCATTAGGTCAAAAATTATATGGGGGCTTGGTCAAGAGGTCCATATTTTGTGTCAAGATAAGCACTTTGAATCAGTCGAGAAGATTGATAGCTATTGGAAGTTGTTGACAGCTTTTCTTGAGAGATGGGAAGAGAAAGAATTGCTTGTGCTTGCGCAAGTTGTGGACATTGCAAAGGGGGTTACAACATCATCTTGCTCTGGAAATATGCCATCTAGTGATATAGTGGATAATATCATTAGCTCGAGTTCTGAAGTTTACCAGTCAAATGCTAGCAATGCATCATGTATCACTGATTCCACGACTTGTAATTTGCTACCTAGTAATCAGAGATATGTGCAATCTGATGGTGAAGTCGTCATTGATTGGTCCACTTTTGAGATAACTCCTGTTGGTGATGATGTAATAGCTCCTATGTCTGAGGAAAACATGTGTGCGGTTCTTGGAATTGAGGATGAGGTCGAGGATGCTCAAGAACGAAATGATCCAGCTCCAGTTGTTCCGTGCCATGTTAGTGAGGAATTAATGGCTGAGGGAGCCATACCAGTAGATGACCAAGTTCCTGAAGACATAGAAATTTTATATGACAAAGATCATCCAAAAGTTGAGAAAGGTTCAATCTTTCCAACAATGATAGATTGTAGGAGGGCCGTGAGACAATGGGCAATTAATGAAGAATTCAACCTAGGGACTTATAAAGCTAACAAGAGTAGGTGGATGGCACATTGTATGGCTGAGGATTGTCCATGGAAAATAACATGTCGTTTGATGGCTGATAAGACAAAGACCAGGGTACTATCATAACTTAATTAATATTCATTTTTTTCTATTATGTTCTATTATGGTAGCATCCTATTATTGTAGCTACACTAACAACTTTGTCATGTATGCAGGTTAACCAAATAGGACCGTCACACACATGTGTTTCAAGTAGCAGGCTAACTTGCAATGGCCTCACAGGACTGGGTTCAAGAAAGGTCTAAGAAGATATTGAGGAAAACTCCAAATATAGGTTGCAAGGATTTACAAGACACGTTGGAGGAAGACTGGAATGTAACCACTAGCTATGACACTGTATGGAAGGGGATGCAGAGAGCAAAGGATGAGATATATGGTTCGTGGGGTAGTAGCTTCCGGTACCTATTCAATTTCAAAGCAGAGGTAGAATTGAGATCTCCTGGAACCATTGTTGAGGTCGACACTAAACTAAAGGACGGTAATGTCTACTTTCATAGATTCTTTATGGCACTTAAGCCTTGTGTAGATGGGTTCCATGCTGGATGTAGGCCTTTTCTTAGCATAGACTCAACTGCATTGAATGGGAAGTGGAATGGTCATTTAGCTGCATGTACCGCTTTAGATGGTCATAATTGGATGTTTCCTCTTGCATTTGGTTTTATTGAGGTTGAGGATGAAGATAACTGGACATGGTTCATGACACAGTTGCGTAGAGCACTGGGGCCAATTCCAAAGCTTGCTATTAGTACAGATGCATGTAAAGGTTTAGAAAATGCAGTTAGGAAAGTTTTCCCTCAAGCAGAACAAAGGGAGTGTATTAGACATTAGATGCAGAATATTTCCAAAAGATATAGCGGTGACATAAGTGGTCGCATGTGGGCAAGGGAAAGACATATAGACCTTCAATGTTTGAGTACCACTTCTCCAAGGTTCTAGAATCAAGTCAAACTGTCGGTAAGTACTTACAAGATTATCACAACCTGAAGTGGATGAGGTCTAGTTTTGACACCGAAATCAAGTGTGATTACATTCATAACAACCTTGCCGAGTCCTTCAATAATTGGATAAGAGGAATTAAAGACCTTCCTGTAGATGTGCTAGCTGACACACTAAATGGAAAGATAATGAAGTTACTTGAAAAAAGAAGAAAGATTGGGGAGAAGCTACATGGAGAAATGTTGCCAGCAGTTGTACAACAAGTGAATAATAGAACAAGGAGCAGGGCTTGGGCACTTGAAAGTCACTAGAGCAAGTAATTGGAAAGGTGAGGTCCGGGACATCAATAAAGACAATCTGAGGCATGTCGTTAACATAGAACAAAGTGAGTGCACGTGCCTAGAGTGGCAGCACACGGGTAAACCTTGTGAACATGCACTTGTTTTCTTGATTGGAAAAAGGAACGTGAAGATGGAAAATTATCTCCATGAGTACTTCTCTGTAGAAAGGTTTAGGGCAGCTTATAGGGGGTCGTTGAGCCTCTCACAGATCGATCCACGGTGGCCTAATGTTGAACTAGACTTTGTATTGCATGCACCGCTCCCCAAAAGTTCAGCGGGAAGAAAAAGGAAGTTGAGATTGAAAAGTTGCCTTGAAAAGGGAGGAGGAAATTATAAAAAGAAACCACCACCGAAGGGTCAATTAGGAAGCCAAAATAGGTGCAAGAAGTGTCATGAATTGGGACATAGGCAAGCTGGTTGCCCAACTAATGGGGTGAAGAAAAGGTAATGTCTATTGATTCACATTTACTGAACTCACATTTGATGTTCTATCGTTTGTTTGTAAAACTCGTTGATTTTTTTGTTAGGAAACCAAAACCTAGAAAGATAAAACCAAACACTAAAGTTGATGTCGAATGTACTATCCCAGGAGATGCTCTCCTACAAGCTAGCCCTCGCCCCGTCACAAGGAGGTAATGTTTTTTGCTTCGATTCAATTTCATAAAGTTTGCATGAGAGATTTTATTCTCAAACAATGCATATTATGTAGTCAAACATCTCTTGGAAGCACTCTTAGAGGGAATCTTCATTGCCTATTCCACAACGCAGCCCTGGTCCAATGACAAGGAGGTATTTTTTGTGTGCAAATTGTTCAATATATGTACAAATGTGGCATGTTTTTCTTTTGAGCAATGTCTTATGTGTAGTCAAACATCACTTGGTAGCCCTCTTGGAGGGACATCTTCATTGGCTATCCCGCAACGCAGCCCTGGTCCAATGACAAGGAGGTATTTTTTTTGCTGTTCTTCAACATCACTACAAATGTGTTATGTTTCTATCTTAAACAGGGCTTGTTTATGTAGTCAATCATCTCTTGGTTGCCCTCTTGGAGGGACATCTTAATTGGCTCTCCTACAAGGCAATCCTGGCCCAATCAAGAAAGAGGTAAAAAACTGAAGTTTTTCTTCAATTATGTATAACATTTGTCTGTTTTTTAATTCAAGGAATCGATGCATTATGTAGGAAACTTTCTATGGAAACAAGGACTCCTCTTCTCCAACAAAAGTTGTTGTGAAGGCCGCAAAGAAAATCACGCCGAGGAAGAGAAAAACACTGTAGCGTGCCATGCATGTTATGATTTGTTGCGCGTGTAGTAATCTTCATGAAATTGATGCCAAGCGTTCACGAAGTTGATGTTTTTGGACTGAATTCTTGCCCTATATCTTCTATGATCTTTTCATGTGTAGTGAGACGAGGACTCACTTTATGCTTTATGCAACTTGTGAGACATGACTCACTTTCTGCTTTAAATATAAAATTCATACCTATGAATTATGGATTGTCAAGTCGGTACATATGCACCTCATTCAGCTGATTTTGTGGATTCACATATATATTCTTGTGTCATGTGAAAATGGTACAAAAATATAGAGAGGTCATGTCAAATTTTGGTGAAAATGATGTGAATTTTTTCAACAAAACTGTACATAAATTCATGCTACAACTATTAAGCGAGGGCTATAGTTATTGTATTTTGCTGCTGCTGGCCATATGCTACTTCAAACAACAGCAGCGACTAGCTACAGAAGGCTCCAGCCAACAGCAATAAGCTAGCAGCGAAGACCTACAGTCTACAAAGCTACTCATACAACAACATCGAATAGTTACAAAGCTACCAACGATGGCACGCTCCGGCGACGTCGGCCGCACGGTGACGGCGAAGGCGCGGCCGGCGCAGGGAAGGAGCCAGCGAGGTGGCGCCACGCCGGGAAGGAGCTACGGCGAGATAAGCCGCCGGGAAGCATGCAGCAGGATCGCCTCGTTCCATACGTACATCTACCATATGTATGCCTGCATGCATGTACTGATCGTGGCGGGTTTGGCTCTTGCAGGAACGATCGGTAGAACCAGCTATCGAGCCAGGCAGGTGAAACGGCCAGGGGCAAAATCGTCCTAAAAAATATGATGTAGGGGCCCATACCTAGAAAAGGAGAGAAAAACATAATTTGTGTCATTTAGTCTAGCTCATAATCAAATGTGTGCCATCTAATCAAATTAAAAGAAAGATGTGTCATCAGATCAAAGTTCGAGGAAAAGTGTGTCATATAATCAATTTGCTCAACTATCAATAGGCTCTCTGTGACATGGCCATGCACCGCTTGCGAATATGGAGAACGACCACTATGCGGTTGCGACTTGGGTGATCAAGCATTCATCACGATGGATGAAGACCATGCTCTACAGGATGTCCACATGTCAACGGTTGCCGAAACGTTTGCTGGCCACGACAATACAACACTACACTGGCCATGTGGTTCATGCTATTATAGAAAATAAGAGTGTTGTAAGAATAAGAAGAAAAAAGAACTAAATCGGCCAAGTGGTCCATGGTTTTGGAGATGAAAGAGTGTTCCAGAAAAGAAAGCAAAAAAGAAAAGAAGATTATTGTAGGATATAAGTAGGAAATAAAACTAAAGCTGGCAAGGAAGAAGGAAGAAAACGATGAGGCGTCTTTGATCAACGCTTTAATGTTGACGTGGTGCTGGTTGGACACAACAAAACGGGTTGACCAAGAGACTAGGAGTAGAACATGCGAGGACGAGGAAGAGAAGAAGGACAAGTATCCCTTCTAGCAATGAATGGTGTTTAGGCTAGAGATGGAGCCCATTGGTGGCTAGGAATATGTGCAAGTTGCCACTCGCCCCCACGTCGTTGTATGTATGTGTATTTTTTTGGTTTCATCAGTTTTACAATTCAAGGGGCGCATGATGTCGTTACATCATGGCATTGACATGTTCAACTGAAGGTGGTACAAACTAGATGAAGGGCGAAAAGAGCAACATCACACTGCCTCCGGAACGGAAGAATAGAAGGTAATCATAGGAAGGAAAAGAAAGTGGAAAACAAAAGACAATTTCCACCATAATAGAATTGAGAAGCATCCTTGCAAGGAAGGTTTGAACGGAGTTGTTGAAAATTCAACAACGAAAAGAATAAGCTTGTCGTGGGCTTATGGAAAACATCTGAAAATTATAAGGTGATAACCAGCCACAAACGGAATGATTGTTTGAGAGGATTGAAAAGATGCAAAACACCACATCAAAGAGAATGTGAGAATTAATTTCACCTTGGCATGTGATACGTTCCAAAGTATCTACTTTTCCAAACATTTTTGCCCTTGTTTTGGACTCTAACTTGCATGATTTGAACGGAACTAACCTGAACTGACGCTGTTTTCAGCAGAATTGCCATGGTGTTATTTTTTTGCAGAAATAAAAGTTCTCGGAATGACCTGAAAATCCACGGAGACACGTTTTGGAAATAATAAAAAATTCTGGCAAAAGAATCAGCATCAAGGGGCCCTCACCCTGCCCACGAGGGTGCAGGGCGCGCCCACCCCCTGGGGCGCGCCCCCTGCCTCGTGGCCCCCCTGGGACTCCACTGATAACCCACAAGTATAGGGGATCGCAACAGTTTTCGAGGGTAGAGTATTCAACCCAAATTTATTGATTCGACACAAGGGGAGCCAAAGAATATTCTCAAGTATTAGCAGTTGAGTTGTCAATTCAACCACATCTGGAAAACTTAATATCTGCAGCAAAGTATTTAGTAGCAAAGTAGTATGGAAGTAAAGGTAACAGTGGCAAAAGTAATAGTAGCAGCTTTGTAGTAATTGTACCAGTGACAATGGAAAAGTAACTAAGCAAAGATCAATATGTGAAAAGCTCGTAGACATTGGATTAGTGATGGATAATTATGTCGAATGCGATTATTCATGCAACAGTTATAACATAGGGTGACACAGAACTAGCTCCAGTTCATCAATGTAATGTAGGCATGTATTCCAAATATAGTCATACGTGCTTATGGAAAAGAACTTGCATGACATCTTTTGTCCTACCCTCCCGTGGCAGCGGGGTCCTATTGGAAACTAAGGGATATTAAGGCCTCCTTTTAATAGAGTACCGGACCAAAGCATTAACACTTAGTGAATACATGAACTCCTCAAACTACGGTCATCATCGGGAGTGGTCCCGATTATTTTCACTTCGGGGTTACCGGATCATAACACATAGTTGGTGACTATTGACTCACAAGATAGGATCAAGAACTCACATATATTCATGAAAACATAATAGGTTCAGATCTGAAATCATGACACTCGGGCCCTAGTGACAAGCATTAAGCATAGCAAAGTCATAGCAACATCAATCTCAGAACATAATGGATACTAGGGATCAAACTCTAACAAAACTAACTCGATTACATGATAAATCTCATCCAACCCATCACCATCCAGCAAGCCTATGATGGAATTACTCACGCACGGCGGTGAGCATCATGAAATTGGTGATGGAGGAAGGTTGATGATGACGACGGCGACAGATTCCCCTCTCCGGAGCCCCGAATAGACTCCAGATCAGCCCTCCTGAGAGAGATTAGGCCTTGGCGGCGGCTCCGTATTGTAAAACGCGATGAATCCTTCTCTCTGATTTTTTTCTCCCCGAACGTGAAGATGTAGAGTTGGAGTTGAGGTAGGTGGAGCACCAGGGAGCCCACGAGGCAGGGGGCGTGCCCAGGGGGGTAGGCGCGCCCCCGCCCTCGTGGACAGGGTGTGGGCCCCTTGGCCTTGATTCTTTCGCCAGTATTTTTTATTATTTCCAAAAATATTCTCCGTGAAGTTTCAGGTCATTCCGAGAACTTTTATTTCTGCACAAAAATAACACCATGGCAATTCTGCTGAAAACAGCATCAGTCCGGGTTAGTTTCATTCAAATCATGCAAGTTAGAGTCCAAAACAAGGGCAAAAGTGTTTGGAAAAGTAGATACGATGGAGACGTATCAACTCCCCCAAGCTTAAACCTTTGCTTGTCCTCAAGCAATTCAGTTGATAAACTGAAAGTGATAAATAAAAACTTTTACAAACTCTGTTTGCTCTTATTGTTGCAAATATGTAAAGCCAGCATTCAAGTTTTCAGCAAAGATTATGAACTAACCATATTCAAAATAACACTTAGGTCTCATGTTTACTCATATCAATGGCATAATCAACTAGCGAGCAATAATAATAAATCTCGGATGACAACACTTTCTCAAAACAATCATAATATGATATAACAAGATGGTATCTCGCTAGCCCTTTCTGAGACCGCAAAACATAAATGCAGAGCACCTCTAAAGATCAAGGACTGACTAAACATTGTAATTCATGGTAAAAGAGATCCAGTCATAGTCATACTCAATGTAAATTAATAGTAATGGATGCAAATGACAGCGGTGCTCTCCAACTGGTGCTTTTTAATAAAAGGATGATGACTCAACATAAAAGTAAATAGATAGGCCCTTCGCAGTGGGAAGCAGGGATTTGTAGAGGTGCCAAAGCTCGATTTTTGAAATGGAGATAAATAATATTTTGAGCGGCATACTTTCATTGTCAACATAACAACCGAGAGATCTCGATATCTTCCATGCTACACACATTATAGGCGGTTCCCAAACAGAATGGTAAAGTTTATACTCCCCCACCACCAACAAGCACACTCCACGGCTGGTCCGAAACAACGGGTACCGTCCAACTAACAACAATCCTGGGGGAGTTTTGTTCGCAATTATTTTGATTTGATTTGCTTAGAGCATGGGACTGGACATCCCGGTGACCATCCATTTTCTCTTGAGTGAGGAGCGAAGTCCACTCCTCTTGAGAATAACCCGCCTAGCATGGAAGATACAAACAGCCCTAGTTGATACATGAGCTATTCGAGCATGCAAAACAGAATTTCATTCGAAGGTTTAGAGTTTGGCACATACAAATTTACTTGGAACGGAAGGTAGATACCGCATATAGGAAGGTATAGTGGACTCATATGGAATAACTTTGGGGTTTATGGAAGTGGATGCACAAGCAGTATTCCTGCTTAGTACAAGTGAAGGCTAGAAAAAGACTGGGAAGCGACCAACTAGAGAGCGACAACAATTATGAACATGCATTAAAATTAATAAACATTGAGTACAAGCATGAGTAGGATATAATCCACCATGAACATAAATATCTTGGAGGCTACGTTGATCTTGTTTCAACTACATGTGTGAACATGTGCCAAGTCAAGCCACTTGAATCTTTCAAAGGAGGATACCACCCTATCATACCACATCACAACAATTTTAATAGCATGTTGGCACGCAAGGTAAACCATTATAAACTCCTAGAAAATTAAGCATGGCATAAGCAACTATAATCTCTAATTGTCATTGCAAACATGTTTATTCATAATAGGCTGAATCAGGAACGATGAGCTAATCATATTTACAAAAACAAGAGAGGTCGAGTTCATACCAGCTTCTCTCATCTCAATCAGTCCATCATATATCGTCATTATTGCCTTTCACTTGCACGACCGAACGATGTGTATAATAATAATAGTGCACGTGCATTGGACTAAGCTGGAATCTGCAAGCATTTAATACAAAGGAGAAGACAAGGTAATACGGGCTCTTGGTTAAATCAACAATAATGCATATAAGAGCCACTTCAACATTTTCATTATGGTCTTCTCCTCTCGACCCCAAAGAAAAGAAATAAAACTATTTACACGGGAAAGCTCCCAACAAGCAAAAGAAGAACGAGAAATATTTTTGAGTTTTCTTTTGATTACTACTACTACAAGCATGAAAAATAAACTAGCTAAAAGCTACAACTATTTTTTTTGTTTTTTCTAAGGGTTATTCAAACACACAAGAAGAAAGCATAAATAGGAAAATAAACTAGCATGGATAGTACAATGAAAAAGTATGAGCACCGACAACTAGAATGAGTGTGTGAACATGAATGTAATGTCGGTGAGAAATATGTACTCCCCAAGCTTAGGCTTTCGGCCTAAGTTGGTCTACGCCCATGGATCAAATTTATAGTTGGGGTCGTACTGAGATGCATCATCGGGGTGCCACTGGTTGGCAATCTCCTCCGGATCCCACTGGTAAACAGACTGACGGTGAGGTTCAACTTGTGGCTCTGGCTCTGGCTCTGGAGCTGGTGTGGGGTTCTGGTAAGCATGAATGGCTGCCGGCAGAACAAGATACTTGCCTAAAGATAAGTTAAACAAAGAAGGAGCAGGCAAAGTAATAGTCTCAAAGTAATCTTTATCAAATATCAGTCTATAGTTAAGCATCTTTTTCTTATTCTTAACAATAAAATCATGTGCTACCATACTCTTATAGTCTAGAAAAACAGGAGGCATCAACTTTTCTTCTTTCTCATAATGCCTAATAGGTATGTTAAAGTGTGCAGCAAGGAGCGAGGCGAAGATACCTCCCAAGATGGGGCCCTTTGTACGGTCTAGACTCAACCGTTTAGCAACCATAGCGCCTAAACTGAAAGTTCTGTCATGGAGTAAAGCATGGCGCAAAATGGCGAGGTCAGGAGCATTGAGGCCCCCACTGTTCCCGCAACCAATTAAACATCTACTAGCAAATTTGTATAGTAACGTAGAACAGGAAAATGTATACTAGTAGTTCTTGCATCTGACACTTTTCTCATTTCCCCTACATCAATTTCGTCACTGAATTCTGCCACATCACTATGATGTGGTTCCTCGACGCTGCCCTCAAAAGGCTACTTGCAAGCCACACAAAAATCATAGAGTGACATCTCCTTAGACTCATCATATAAATAAAAATCTACCGAAGGTGGTGATCTCCTACCATGGAAATGAAAATTTTGCACAAAAAAAAATAGTGAGCAGGAGATACTGTTCGAGCTGGTCGTGGAGGAAGTCGGTGAGGCCTGCATTCTCAGCCATGTAATAAAAAACATCATTGATTCCGGCGGCTCTCAAGAACTCATCACAAGGCCATTCACATGGCCGAACGTCCGTAGTGCGAGGAAGATTATATTTGGGCTTCTTATTCTCTTCACTTTGCTTATCCTTCGAGCTTCGGCTCGAAGAGCCTCTCAACAATCTCTTCAACATTTTCTCCCTCTGAGAAATTTCTGAAATTTTTAGTGACTAAAAATAAAAGTGAACCAAACTCAACAAGATTGATAGCAACTACTCCCACAAGTGCCTAGAGGCTATATCATGCAATAGAACTACTTGGGACCATATAAATTTGACATGCAAGCTCAAGAACAGGGTCACCTAAGAAGCAAAAATTTGCAATAAATAAAGCACTAGAACAAAAACTAATTGGACCATTAGAGGAGTCACATACCGAAGAACAATCCCCCAAAGCAGTTTTGTGAGTGGAGCTTTGAGCAAGGAGATCGAAAATCGCAGCAAGATGAGCTAGAACACGAGTTTGAGCTAGGGAAGGATTTTTTTCTAGAGAAAGAAGAAGTGTGTGGGTGCTGGAATAAGTGGAGGGGGGCACGTGGGGCCCACGAGGCAGCGGGCGTGCCCCAGGGGGGTGGGCGCGCCCTGTGCCCTCGTGGCCAGGTGGTGGCCCTCCTGGTGTGTTTTCAGTGCCAGATATTCTTAAATATTCTACAAAAAATCATATTTCATTTTTGGGACATTTGGAGAACTTTTATTTTAGGGGTATTTTTTTAATGCAAGGATAATTCAGAAAACAAACATAAAATACTATTTTTGCTTTATTTAATCTAAATAACAGAAAGTAAAAGGAGGGTACAGAGAGTTGTGCCTTCTAACTTCATCCATCTCATGCTCATCAAAAGGAATCCATTAACAAGGTTGATCAAGTCTTGTTAAAAAGTCTTTCCGAATTGCATGAAGTCGGATAATTTTCGAATAACACTAAGTTACCTCAACGGGGATATGCACGTCCCAATAATAAGAATATCATATTTCTTCTTGACAATAGGAAGAGGAAATTCAAAACCTCCAATAGTAATCGTTGGAATTTTTCCAAGAATTGATACTGTGGACTTGAGGTTGTTTCCTCGGAAAGTGTACCGTATGCTCATTACCATTAACATGAAAAGTGACATTGCCTTTGTTGCAATCAATAACAGCCCCTGCAGTATTCAAAAAGGGTCTACGAAGAATAATAGACATACTAACGTCCTCGGGAATTTCAAGAATAACAATGTCCGTTAAATAGTAACGTTTGCAACCACAACAGGCACATCCTCACAAATACCGATAGGTATAGCAGTTGATTTATCGGCCTTTGCAAAGATATTTCAGTAGGTGTCAACTTATTCAAATCAAGTCTACGATATAAAGAGAGAGAGAGGCATACCACTAACACCGGCTCCAAGATCACATAAGGCAGTTTTAACATAGTTTCTTTTAATGGAGCATGGTATAGTTGGTACTCTGGGATCTCCTAGTTTCTTTGGTATTCCACCTTTAAAAGTATAATTAGCAAGCATGGTGGAAATTTTAGCTTCCGGTATCTTTCTTTTATTTGTAACAATATCTTTCATATACAGTCAAACGCATACGCAAAAAGATAGGTCTAATCATTTCAGCAAAGCGCTCAAAATCCTCATCATCCTTTTTGCTTGGATGGTTTAGGAGGAAAAGGCATGGGTTTCTGAACCCATGGTTCTCTTCTTCTTACCGTGCTTCCTAGCAACGAAGTCTCTCTTATCATAACGTTGATTCTTTGATTGTGGGTTATCAAGATCAACATCAGGTTCAATCTCTACATCATTGTTATGCTAGGTTGAGCATCATCATGAACATCATCATTAATATTGTCATTAGGTTCATGTTCATTACCAGATTGTGTTTCAACATCAGAAATAGAAATATCATTGGGATTCTCAGATGTGTCAACAACAGGTTCACTAGAAGCATGCAAAGTCCTATCATTTTTCTTTTTCTTCTTCTTAGAAGAACTAGGTGCATCAACATTAGTTCTCTGAGAATCTTGCTCAATTCTCTTAGGGTGGCCCTCAGGATACAAAGGTTCCTGAGTCATTTTACCCCCTCTAGTCATAACTCTAACAGCATTATCATTCGGCCTGTTATTTAATTCATTGAGCAAATCATTCTGAGTTGTAAGCACCCTGACTCCATATATTCACGTTCGGGGAGAAAAAAAATAAGAGAGAAGGATTCATCATGTTTTACGATACAGAGCCACCGCCAAGCCTTAATCTCTCTTGGGAGGGCTGATCTAGAGTCCGTTTGGGGCTCCGGAGTGAGGAATCCGTCACTGTCGTCATCATCAACCATCACCAATTTCATGATGCTCACCATCGTGCGTGAGTAATTCCATCGTAGGCTTGTTGTACGGTGATGGGTTGGATGAGATTTACCATGTAATTGAGTTAGTTTTGTTAGGGTTTGATCCCTAGTATCCATTATGTTCAAAAATTGATGTTGCTATGACTCTGCTATGCTTAATGCTTGTCACTAGGGCCCGAGTGTCATGATTTCAGATCTGAACCTATTATGTTTTCATGAATATATGTGAGTTCTTGATCCTATCTTGTGAGTCAATAGTCACCTACTATGTGTTATGATCCGGTAACCCCGAAGTGACAATAATCGGGACCACTCCCGATGATGACCGTAGTTTGAGGAGTTCATGTATTCACTAAGTGTTAATGTTTTGGTCCGATACTCTATTAAAAGGAGGCCTTAACATCCCTTAGTTTCCAATAGGACCCCGCTTCCATGGGAGGGTAGGACAAAAATGTCATGCAAGTTCTTTTCCATAAGCACGTATGAATATATTCGGAATACATGCCTACATTACATTGATGAACTGGAGCTAGTTCTGTGTCACCCTATGTTATAACTGTTGCATGAATAATCGCATTCGACATAATTATCCATCAGTGATCCAATGTCTACGAGCTTTTCACATATTGATCTTTGCTTAGTTACTTTTCCATTGCCACTGTTACAATTACTACAAAGCTGCTACTGTTACTTTTGCCATCGTTACCTTTACTTCCATACTACTTTGCTACTAAATACTTTGCTGCAGATATTAAGTTTTCCAGGTGTGGTTGAATTGACAACTCAACTTCTAATACTTGAGAATATTCTTTGGCTCCCCTTGTGTCGAATCAATAAATTTGGGTTGAATACTCTACCCTCGAAAACTGTTGCGATCCCCTATACTTGTGGATGATCAAGACTATTTTCTGGTGTCGTTGCCGGGGAGCATAGTTCTATTCTGAGTCAGTTGGGATTTGTATCTGTTGATCACTATGAGGAACTTGAAAGACGAAAAAACCAAGATTTATCCCTCAACTACGAGGGGAGGTAATTATCTGCCATCTAGCTCTACACTTGATTCACCTTCTGTTTTGAGTAAACTTGCGACACCTACTCCTGCTATTGATTCTGATATGTCGCATGTTATTGATGATGCCACTTCTGCTATGCATGATGCTTATGATTAAACTACTTCTATGCTTGATAATACTGTGACATTAGGTGAATTTCTTGATGAACAACTTGCTAGAGTTAGAGAGAATGAAATTATTGAAACTGATAATATTGATGAAAGTGATGATGAAGATTCTCCCCCTAGATATGAATTGCCTGATGTACCTGAGGGTTATGTTATGGATGAAGAAACTGCTAGAGACTTCTTTGCTTGCAAAGATAGATATGATCTTAAGAAACTTTTAGCTAAGCTGAAAGAGAAGTCTTTGAATTCTAGAATGAAATATGACCCTGCTTTTGCTACTTCACCTATCTGTATTTCTGATAAGGATTATGATTTATCCGTCGATCCTGAGTTAATTACTTTGATTGAATCTGATCCTTTTTATGGCTATGAATCTAAAACTGTTGTGGCACATCTTACTAAATTGAATGATATAGCCACCCTATTCACTCATGAGGAAAAAAATCGTTACTACTATATCCTTAAGTTATTTCCGTTCTCATTAAAGGGTGATGCTAAAACATGGTTTAATTCTCTTGCTCCTGGTTGTGTGCGTAGTCCCCAGGATATGATTTATTACTCCTCTGCTAAATATTTCCCGTCTCATAAGAAACAAGCTGCCTTAAGGGAAATATATAATTTTGTGCAAATTGAAGAAAAGAGTCTCCCACAAGCTTGGGGGAGGCTTCTCCGATTACTTAATGCTTTGCCTGATCATCCTCTCAAGAAAAATGAAATACTTGATATCTTTTATACTGGACTAACCGATGCTTCCAAAGACCACCTAGATATTTGTGCTGGTTGTGTTTTCAGGGAAAGAACTGTTGAGCAAGCTGAATTGCTATTGAATAATATATTGAGTAATGATAATGATAGGACACTTCCTGAACCAACTCCTAAGCCAACTCCGAAGAAAAGGGGTATTATATTTCTCAGTCCTGAAGATATGCAAGAGGCAAAGAAATCTATGAAAGAAAAGGCTATTAAAGCTGAAGATGTTAACAATTTACCACCTATTGAAGAAATACATGGTCTTGATAACTCAACACAGGTAGTAAAGGTAAATTATCTCTATAGATTTGATGAAGGTGATATTCCTCGTAATAAGTCAGCTAGCCAATGCCTGGATGAGTTTGATAATTTTATTGTTAAACAAGAAAACTCCAATGCTTAAGTTGGTAGACAATTGAAACGTAATGCTTATATGATTAAACACTTGAGTGATTATATGTCTAGAGTTAAAGGTGACCTTAGACTTATTAGTAAACATGCTTCTATGGTTACCACTCAGGTAGAACAAGTACTTAAAGCTCAAGATGATTTGCTCAATGAATTAAATAATAAGAAAAATGATGATGTTGTTAGAGCTGTGACTAGAGGGGGTAGAATGACTCAGGAACCTTTGTATCCTGAGGGCCACCCTAAGAGAGTTGAGCAAGATTCTCCGAGAACTAATGTTGATGCACCTACACTACAAAAAAAGACACATCCGTGACATTTTGGGGGCCGAACGAAATTTTTTGTGTCATACATATGACACTTCTATGACGATAATTGTGACAAAACCCGGAATCATTATAGATGTGGTGGGGTCCTACTTCTATGACAAAAAATCATGACAAAAAATGGGCTTTTTCGTCACAGGCGGGCGGAGGCAGCTGCATGACATTCTTTGGGCCGTCCATGATGGAAAAAACAGTGGTAGAAGCGAGGGCGAGGAAAATATCGGGGTGTCCCCGGTTACGGTGGGTGGTCGGGGCGAGCGATGCTGCGTTTCTCGTACGCACGCACGCGTGGAGTGCGGCGTTGGGCTCTAATCGAACCCGAAGCGAGGCGTTGGGCTCTAATCAACCCGGCGACAGACCGCAGTTACGCGTTCTTCGAACCCGAGCGATCGATCGATGGCTGTTAATCGAACCCGATCGAGCGATTCCTTCGCTCTTCACGCTAATCAAGGCGATCGATGCTGCCTCTATATGAACAAAGGCGTTCTTTGGGGGGGTTCGGATGAACAGTTCCGGTGGGGTCGGATGAACATGACCCCGTGGTGTTGCCTCTGGATGAACAGGACCCCGATCGATCGAGCCGGTTAGGGCTGGATGAACATGACCCCGTGGAGGGCTGGATGAACAGGACCACCCCGTGGAGGGCAGGATGAACAGTAGACGGTGGAGGGTGATACGTCCATTTTGCATCATGCTTTTATATCGATATTTATTGCATTATGGGCTGTTATTACACGTTATGTCACAATACTTATGCATATTCTCTCTTATTTTACAAGGTTTACATAAAGAGGGAGAGTCTTGGCCTGGAATTCAGAAATTTGGAAACGGAGCAAATATTAGAGACCTATTCTGCACAACTCCAAAAGTACTGAAACTCCACGGAAGTCATTTTTGGAAATAATAAAAAATACTGAGCAAAGAAAATACCAAAGGGGCCCACACCCTGGCCACGAGGGTGGGGGGCGCGCCCCCTGCCTTGTGGGCCCCCTAGTGGCCCTCCGGTGCCCATCTTCTGCTATATGAAGTCTTTCGTCCGAGAAAAAAATCATAAGCAAGCTTTCAGGAAGAAAACCCCCCGCCACGAGGCGGAACCTTGGCGGAACTAATCTAGGGCTCCGGCAGAGCTGTTCTGCCAGGGAAACTTCCCTCCGGGAGGGGGAAATCATCGCCATCGTCATCACCAACGCTCCTCTCACCGGGAGGGAGCCAATCTCCATCAACATGTTCACCAGCACCATCTCTTCTCAAACCCTAGTTCAGCTCTTGTATCCAATCTTTATCCCAAAGCCTCATATTGGTACCTGTGGGTTGCTAGTAGTGTTGATTACTCCTTGTAGTTGATTCTAGTTGGTTTATTTGGTGGAAGATCATATGTTCAGATCCATTATGCATATTAATACCCCTCTAATTATGAACATGAATATGATTTGTGAGTAGTTACATTTGTTCCTGAGGACATGGGAGAAGTCTTGCTATTAGTAGTCATGTGAATTTGGTATTCGTCCGATATTTTGATGAGATGTATGTTGTCTCTCCTCTAGTGGTGTTATGTGAACGTCGACTACATGAAACTTCACCATTATTTGGGCCTAGAGGAAGGTATTGGGAAGTAATAAGTAGATGATGGGTTGCTAGAGTGATGTAAGCTTAAACCCTAGTTTATGTGTTGCTTCGTAAGGGGCTGATTTGGATCCATATGTTTCATGCTATGGTTAGGTTTACCTTAATACTTCTTTTGTAGTTGTGGATGCTTGCAATAGGAGTTAATCATAAGAGGGATGCTTGTCCAAGTAAGGACAGCATCCAAGCACCGGTCCACCCACATATCAAATTATCAAAGTATCGAACGCGAATCATATGAGCGTGATGAAAACTAGCTTGACGATAATTCCCATGTGTCCTCGGGATCACTTTTCTCCTTATAAGAGTCTGTCTAGGCTTGTCCTTTGCTACAAAAAGGATTGGGCCATCTTTCTGCACTTTATTTACACTTGTTACTTGTTACCTGTTACAAATTACTTTATCACAAAACTATCTGTTATCGATAATTTCAGTGCTTGCAGAGAATACCTTGCTGAAAACTGCTTATCATTTCCTTCTGCTCCTCGTTGGGTTCGACACTCTTACTTATAAAAAGGACTACGATAGATCCCCTATACTTGTGGGTCATGGCTCTTTTCTGGCGCCGTTGCCGGGGAGTGAAGGGCCTTTGGTAGGTGGAATTTGGTAAGGAAAAATTTATATAGTGTGCTGAAATTTACTGTCACTTGTTACTATGGAAAACAATCCTTTGAGGGGTTTGTTCGGGGTATCTTCACCTCGTCCGGAACCACAATTAGCTACCCCTCAACCTATTGAACCTACTGAAAATGTTTACTTTGAAATTCCTTCAGGTATGATAGAGAAACTGCTAGCTAATCCTTTTGCAGGAGATGGAACATTGCATCCCGATTTACACTTAATATATGTGGATGAAGTTTGTGGATTATTTAAGCTTGCAGGTATGCCCGATGATGTTATCAAGAAGAAGGTATTCCCTTTATCTTTGAAGGGAGATGCATTGACATGGTATAGGCTGTGTGATGATATGGGATCATGGAACTACAAACGATTGAAATTGGAATTTCATCAGAAGTTTTATCCTATGCATCTTGTTCATCGTGATCGTAATTATACATATAATTTTTGGCCTCGCGAAGGAGAAATCATCGCTCAGTCTTGGGGGAGGCTTAAGTCAATGTTATATTCATGCCCCAATCATGAGCTCTCAAGAGAAATGATTATTCAAAAAATTTATGCTCGGCTTTCTGACAACAATCGCTCCATGCTCGATACTTCTTGTACTGGTTCTTTTATGATGAGGACTATTGAATTAAAATGGGATTTATTGAAAAGAATTAAACGCCACTCTGAAGATTGGGATCTCTACGAAGGTAAGGTGTCAGGTATAACACGTAAGTTTGATTGTGTTAAATGTTTTATGGATACCGATGTTTTCAGTAAATTTAGCACTAAATATGGACTTGACTCTTAGATAGTAGCTTCTTTTTGTGAATCTTTTGCTGCTCATGTTGATCTCCCTAAGGAGAAGTGGTTTAAATATCATCCTCACATAGAAGTAAAAGTAGTTGAACCTATTAAGGTTGAAGAAAAGACTATCACTTATAATGATCCTATTGTTCCTACTGCTTATGTTGAGAAACCACCTTTCCCTGTTAGAATGAAGGATCATGCTAAAGCTTCAACTGTGGTTCGTAAGAGTAATATTAGAACTTATACACCTCCTGAGAAAGTTAAATTTGAACCTAATATTGCTATGGTTAAAGATCTCTTGGCTAATAATATTGATGGGCATGTTATTTATTTCTGTGAGGAAACTGCTAGAATTGCTAAACCTGGTGCTAAAGATAAACATAGACCTGTGGTAGGCATGCCTATTATTTCAGTTAAAATAGGAGATCATTGTTATCATGGCTTGTGTGATATGGGTGCTAGTGCTAGTGCAATACCTCATTCTTTATACGAAGAAATTATGCATGATATTGCACCTGCTGAGATAGAAGATATTGATGTTACCATTAAGCTTGCCAATAGATATACTATATCACTGATTGGGATTGTTAGAGATGTTGAAGTCTTGTGCGGGAAGGTTAAATATCCTGCTAATTTTCTTGTTCTTGGTTCCCCACAAGATAGATTTTGTCCCATTATATTTGGAAAACCCTTCTAGAACATTGTTAATGCTAAGATAGACTGCGAAAAGGATGTTGTTACTATTGGTTTGGGTGATATGTCTCATGAGTTTAATTTTTCTAAATTTTGTAGACAACCCCGTGATGAGGAATTGCCTAGTAAGGATGAAATTATTGGTCTTGCTTCTTTTGCCGTGCCTCCTAGTGATCCTTTAGAACAATATTTGCTTGATCATGAAAATGATATGTTTATGAATTAAAGAAGGGAAATAGATGAAGTATTCTTTAAACAGGGACATATTCTGAAACATAACTTTCCTGTTGAAATCCTAGGGGATCCTCCTCCACCCAAGGGTGATCCTGTGTTTGAGCTTAAACCTTTACCTGATACTCTTAAATATGCTTATCTTGATGAAAATAAGATATATCCTGTTATTATTAGTGCTAACCTTTCAGAGAAGGAGGAAGAAAAATTATTGAAAACTCCGAAGAAGCACCGCGCTGCTATTCGATATACTCTTGATGATCTTAAGGGCATTAGTCCCACTCTATGTCAACACAAAATAAATTTGGAGAAAGACGCCAAACCAGTTATTGATCACCAATGACGGCTGAATCCTAAGATGAAAGAAGTGGTAAGAAAGGATATACTAAAGCTCCTTGAGGTAGGTATAATTTATCCCATTGCTGATAGTCAGTGGGTAAGTCCTGTCCATTGTGTCCCTAAGAAGGGAGGTATTACTGTCGTTCCTAATGATAAAGATGAATTGATTCCCAAAGAATTATTACAGGTTACAGGATGGTAATTGTCGGATCACGGGTTCAGGCAAAACCCTCAAGGTTCGAACACTAGGGTGCGCGCGGAGATTTCCTCCCTAGCGATCTACGCCCTAGCTCGCTAAGATCTCGCGGATGAACTCGACGAACTCACAACACAAAGACACAAGATTTATACTGGTCCGAGCCACCGTTGTGGTGTAATACCCTACTCCAGTGTGGTGGTGATGGATTGCCTCTTGGGCTGATGATGAATAGTACAAGGGGAAGAACAGCCTCCTCAGGTTGAGGTGTTCTTGTGCTCTACCAACTAGTGGGTGCAAGGATGGAGTGGATCCAATCCAAGATGATCTGCCCTACTGTGGTGGCTGGCTCTACTTATATAGGCCCTGGTCCTCTCCCCAAATATTGAGCGGGAAGGGAGCCAACAACAGCCAACTTGAAAGGGGACAACTAGTACAAGCTATCCTGACAAAAGTGGTCTTCGCCTGCAAAGGCTCTGGTGGTGACGTCGTCTTGGGCTCCATGGTGACCTCCGTCTTGCCGTCCTGTTGGTCTTCGGTCTCGTTGCACCGATATGGAACCTTTGCTTGATGCCTCGGTACTCCGCGCCTGCGCTTGCCTCCTTAGCACCAAAGAGGAAACAAGGACGCTGCGTGCACTGACGCCCGCCTGGCGCCCACCTGATCTTAATCTTCATGGCTCATGTCACGGGAGCCTCGCGAGGTTTTCCCTGCCTTGATATCTCCGCTCCTCGCGAGGCAGCCTGGTGAGGCCGCTCCGGAGGAGGTCCTGCATCGTCCGCCCCGCGAGGTTTGGCCCCTCGCGAGGGTCTTGAATGCCTTGTCGATGAAGATGGGCCGTATGGCCTGCTAGCATAGCCACACCATGGGCCGCAGGCAGGCAAGTCTAGGGACCCCCATTCCTAGAACGCCGACAGTAGCCCCCAGGCCCAAGGCACGCTCGGGCTTGGCTTTGAGGCGAAGCCAAAGGGCAAGTACGGAGCGCCACGGGCCCCAAAAGCCTGCGGCCTTGGTCGACGCGTGGCGGTTGATTGGACGTGGGCGTCTCCGCTTCCCCACGCTACCTCAGCAATTGCTTGATTTGACAAGTCCCTGCGACATGCAAGGAAAATCATCATTACCTGTGATCGTGGGAGGCGCCGGTGGCCTTCTTCCGTAGAGGGGGGCAGAGCCCCCGTCGCCCATCTCTTCTTGGTTCACTTGCTTCTTCCTCCTTGCTCCACCGCTAGCGGCAATGGCGCTGTCGAAGAGGTTCTCCGCCGTGGAGAAGGGCAAGGCCCCTCGGGAGGGACCCGGCTCCCCCGCACCCAAGCGAGGACGTGGCCGTCCCCGCAAGCATGCCGCGCCTCGTCTGGCTATGGTGGCTCCTCCCTTGGCGACAGTTCCAGCAGCGGCGGCCTTGATCAACCGCCACACCGCCGCGCCTGCTTTGAAGGTGGTAGCGGGTCGTCACGTCGTTGCGCATCACTGAAGCGCGAAGAGGGGTCCAACTAGATCCGGGACGTCGCCAAGGCCCTGCCCCCGCCGGCTGCTGCATGGGCGAGTGTCGGTGTCAAAACCGGCGGATCTCGGGTAGGGGGTCCCAAACTGTGCGTCTAAGGCGGATGGTAATAGGAGGTGGGGGACACAATGTTTACCCAGGTTCGGGCCCTCTCGGTGGAGGTAATACCCTACTTCCTGCTTGATTGATCTTGATGATATGAGTATTACAAGAGTTGATCTACCACGAGATCGTAGAGGCTAAACCCTAGAAGCTAGCCTATGATTATGATTGTTGTTGTCCTACGGACTAAACCCTCTGGTTTATATAGACACTGGAGGGGGCTAGGGTTACACAGAGTCGGTTACAAGGGAGGAGATCTACATATTCGAATTGCCAAGCTTGCCTTCCACGCAAAGGAGTGTCCCATCCAGACACGGGACGAAGTCTTCAATCTTGTGTGTTCATAGTCCAACAGTCCGGCCAAAGCATATAGTCCGGCTATCCGAGGACCCCCTAATCCAGGACTCCCTCAGTAGCCCCTGAACCAGGCTTCAATGACGATGAGTCCGGTGCGCAGATTGTCTTCGGCATTGCAAGGCGGGTTCTTCCTCCGAATACTCCATAGAAGATTTCGAACACAAGGATCGTGTCCGGCTCTGCAAAACAAATTCCACATACCACCGTAGAGAGTATATATTTCCACAAATCTAATCTGCTGACAACTTTCATAGCATGACATCATGCCATGGCCCGGTCATTATTCGAACCGTTTTTCTCAACCAGCTACTGCACATATTGCAAGGTGGTTTTCCTGGCACGTCTTGTCGAAGCAGAGATCGTGTCCCCTTATCACGGGATTCTCATCAATACGGGTGTGGGTAACCCAACCGCGCCATCAATCACGGTGCTTGGGGAATAAGCGAGTTTACCAGGCAAGTGGGGAGGCCCACGGTTTCTACCTCCCTTATAAAGGGACAAGGACTCCTCTTTTTCCCCCATGCCTTCTTCTTCCCGATACATTCCCCTTCGCTCGAGCTCCAGCGCCTGAGCGTTCGTCTTCTCCGCCAACAAAGGCCTTCCGAAAATGTCCGGATCCGAAGCAGGAGGCAAGTGGATGGCCTCTACCGTCCGGGAGAAGGATATCAAAAAGCTTCGGGAGGTCGGGTACCTGGCCAAGAAAACCAGCCACCGTCTCCCGACGGCGGGACAGATCGTCCCTACTCCGGAACCCCACGAGAGGGTTATATTCCTCCCTCATTTTGTCCGCGGGCTAGGGTTTCCCCTCCACCCATTCGTTCGCGACATCATGTATTATTATGGGATCGATTTTCATGATCTATCCCCCAATTCCTTCCTCAACATCTCGACATTCATCATCGTGTGTGAGGCTTTTCTCGGCATCTCGCCACACTTCGGCTTATGGCTGAAGATCTTTAATGTGAAGCCCAAGGTAGTGAGCAGCGAGCATGCCGAGTGCGGGGGCGTTATGGTGAGCAAGATGCCCAACGTCACATGGCCAACAGGTACTTTTAATGATTCCGTCAAAGAGAGGCAACAGCAGTGGTTTTACATCACCGAGCTGCGCGACACGGAATGGGCCGCTGCTCTCGAGTTCCGATCCGGAGCCCCTCTGAGGCTTACGTCCTGGCCCAAGAAGGGCCTGAACTAGTCTCGTCCAACAAACTATCGGTGCTCCAGACGCGCATTAAAGACATGGGAGACGTGAACATTGAACTTGTCAATGTAGTCCAGGTGATGCTAGTTCGCCGGATCCTGCCTTGTCAACACCGGACCTGCAATCTATGGGAATTCGATTCGGCCAAGCACCAGACCCTGCGAGAGCTCTTTGGCTCCTCGCACAAGGAGTGCTTTTCAAGTCCGGCAAATCATGGACGGACTCAGCCGAGGACCGCGAGTATCAGCTGACCCACCCTGCAAGCTCGGTAAGTTATCATACGTTTTATCCGCATAACCCAAGGGAAATGCTTAATGTGTTTTCCACAACTCTCCTAGGGCTGAACGAAGAAGGCGGAGCGGATCCACTGTCCGGCCACGGGGGCCGAAGAACCAGCCGGCCACTTTTGACGAAGATGCTGGTCCCGGCGCCTTACAAGGCACCGAAGAAGAAGGCCGAGAAGGAGGCCAAAATGACTCGGGGCGGCCTTCGTCACCGCGGCACTTCGGACACTGTCGGCATTCTAGGAACGGGGGTCCCCAGACTTGCCTGCCTGCGGTCTGCGGCATGGCTCAAGTGGGGGCCCAGCGCAGCCCAGCTTCATCAGCTCAAGCTAGAGACTCTCGCGAGGGGCCAAGCCTCGCGGGGCGGACAACAGGAACCTTCCTCAGGAGCAGCCTCGTCAGGCAGGCTCACGAGGAGGCAGAGAGATCAAGGCAGGGTACCTCACGAGGGTGCCCCGTGACGCAAGCCATGACGAGGCAAAGGGGGCAAGCACAGGCCAAGGCATCAGGCAAAGGTTATCGCTTCGGTGCAACAAGACCAAGACCAGCATAGCGGCAGGACGGAGGTCATCGTGGGGCCCAGGACGGCGTCACCATCAGAGCCTTTGGCAGCCGAAGACCAACTTTAGTCAGGATAAGTGTACTAGATGTTCCCCTTCAAATGGCCAATTGTTGGCGCCCTTCCCGCTCATTATTTGGGAAGAGGCCCAGGGCCTCCCTCTATAAATAGGACTAGCCACCACAGAGAGAAAAGGGAGGTCGAACCCACTAGAGAGAGAGAGAAGCGACTGGACTCACCCAAGCAGTCCATCGCACCAGCTCAAGAACAGCCCCTCGCGAGGCTGTTCTTCCTTTGTACTGTTCTTCATCAGCCCCGGAGGCAATCCACCACACCACACACTGGAGTAGGGTATTACACCACAACGGTGGCCCGAACCAGTATAAATCTTGTGTCTCTTGTGCTGTTCATCATTCCTAGTTTAGATCCCTTGCAAACCATTAATGCGTGAGCTGGTAGGGGGAAGATCTCAGTGCGCACCCCAGAGTTCGAACCTCAAGGGTCTGCCGGAACCCGAAAACCGACATTTGGCACACCAGGTAGGGGTGCGCCTGAATCTTTCTTCCGTTGGTCGCGTGTGATCTTCCATCGTGTCCATGGCTGACGCTCGCCGAGCCCGCGCCGAGCGCCGAGCTGCTCGTGCCGCTCGAGTCGCCCAAACGGCTCCCATCGGCGGACACCCCCGTCGTTCCCCGTCGCCTGCCGCCAATGCCGCCACCGGCCCGGCGGGGAACGAGCAGCGGGCCTTGTACCTGCATCCATCGGTGAGGCGAGAAGGCCACACCACTACTCCTTCGCTCACCCCTGCTGGTTCTTCCTCCCGCGCACACCGCGCTCCAATGGAGGCTCGAGCCGCGCTCATTGCGGCGAACAAGCTCCTGCGCTACCGCCCTGTCAACGACGTCTACGAGGAGTGGCTCGACCGCGTCGCCGAGCTCGTCCGCGCCACAGGGGGCTCCCCCGTGCCGTACCTCTCATTGCCTCGCCCTTCACTCCCCGCGAGAGGCAGGGAGCCGGAGGTTCCCCCGCCACCTCCTCCCCAAGAAGGCGCCCTGGCTCCAAGGCGCATGGCCCCGGGCCGAGACCCTTCGCGCCCGGCGCCCGCGCAACAAGAAAGGAGCTGCGAGGAGATCCCTCGTCCCCAAGAAGGTGCTCGCGTGCTCCCAGCACCGGAGCGCTGCGATCGCGCTCCAGCGCCACCGCGTCAAGACCCCGCACTGCTCCAGGCAGCGGTGTGCGGGAATCCACAAGAGCAAGCTTCGCATCAGCAGAGAGCCCCGGTGGCCACTGCAGGCTGCCGCGCCTTCACCACCGAGCTACGTAGCGTCGCATGGCACGGCAAGTTCAAGCCAGACCTGCCTCCTTGCTATGACGGCACTGCCGACCCCGCAGAGTTCCTTCAGCTCTACAAGCTGGGCATCGAAGCCGCCAACGGGGACGAAAAGGTCATGGCGAACTGGTTCCCCATGGCGCTCAAGGACGGAGCCCGAACCTGGCTCCTGAACCAGGCTCCCGGCACGATCTCCTCCTTGGACGAGATGCACACCCGCTTCATCGCCAACTTCCAAGGCACTCGCGATCGGCCTCCGGCCGTGAGCGACATGCGCCGCATCAAGCAGCAGCCAGGAGAGACCTTGCAGAAGTACATCCAGCGCTTCAACAACGCCCACCTCAAGATCCCCAAGGTGACTGAGGAAGCCATCATCTCAGCTGTCGGTGTCAAAACCGGCGGATCTCGGGTAGGGGGTCCCGAACTGTGCATCTAGGCGGATGGTAACAGGAGACAAGGGACACGATGTTTTTACCCAGGTTCGGGCCCTCTCGATGGAGGTAATACCCAATTAATATTGATGATATGGGTAGTACAAGAGTAGATCTACCACGAGATCAAGGAGGCTAAACCCTAGAAGCTAGCCTATGGTATGATTGTTGTTCGTCCTACGGACTAAAACCCTCCGGTTTATATAGACACCGGATAGGTTAGGGTTACACAGAGTCGGTTACAATGGTAGGAGATCTACATATCCCGATCGCCAAGCTTGCCTTCCACGCCAAGGAAAGTCCCATCCGGACACGGGACGAAGTCTTCAATCTTGTATCTTCATAGTCATTGAGTCCGCCAAGCGGTGATAGTTCGCTATCCGGACACCCCCTAATCCGGGACTCCTCGGTAGCCCCGAACCAGGCTTCAATGACGATGAGTCCGGCCCGTTGATTATCTTCGGCATTGCGAGGCAGGTTCTTCTCCAAATTCCACATACTTGTCGAATAGTGTCCAGCTTCTGATAAATGCTGCGCTCCTTGGCTTCTACGCCCAATAATGGCCATCTTCCACATGTTTGAATGAATGCGAAAAGCCAGGGTATTTTTACAATTACCCCCCTAGCCAGGCAAATGAGCTGCCTATAAAGGGGCGAGGTTCTAGATCTGAGTCACACCATCCCCCTTCATGAAGCTTTCATCGGAGCGCCTCGACCAAAGCCCATTCCATCATGGACAGTCGACGCGGCTCCTCCTTCCGCGCTCCCAGCCCTCAGCACCGAAATTGGGAGAGATGCTCATCCCGCATAGCGAGCTAGTTATACTCCAAACCAAGGGATTTCTTCCCCCGGCCTTCATGGTTCCGGTTCGAGCCGGACTTGCCACCTACAAGGGCGGAAAGCAAGCGGAGAGTGTCCCCGATCCCTCTAAAGGAGAGCGGTATGCTTCATCTCTTATCTAGTAAGAGGACTCGGATTTCCAATCCATCCGTATATCCGGGGGCTCTTGGAGTTCTACGGCCTCCAGTTGCACCACCTTACGCCTGCCTCCATTTTGCACATCGCGGGCTTCGTGGCCCTTTGTGAACTATTCTTGGGCGTCGAGGCTCATTTCGGGCTGTGGAATAGATTATTCTGCCTAGTACCCCGTTCTTATGAGGGGTCAATATATCAAGTGGGCGGAGCCGAGCTATGGCGCATCGCCGGGACCGGATACCTATCCGGAACCCCGAAGAAGGCGTCCGAAGACTGCCCTTCGGAATGGTTTTATATGGAGGACGTCCCGCTGCCGGATCCTGTTCGGACCGGCCTTCCGGAGTTTAGCAATGCTCCTCTGAAGAAGCGCCTAAGCTGGCGCCCTCGGAGCCCCCGGAGGGAAAATGACCGGGATGTCCTCTATTTGATGAGCCGAATAAGGTTACTGGCTCATGCCCGATTGACCATGATTGGAGTCATGGCAATCTGCATTATGAGGGGAGTGCAGCCGCTCCAATATAGGGGCCACCCCATGTGGGACTTCAACGGGGAGGACGATGCCACCCTCCATGGCCGCAAAGGGCCGGGATTGGTCACCGAACTGGTGAAGATCTTGTCTGCCATGTATAAAGGGGAGGAGGAGGATTTCCTCCACGTCAATCCACTGAAGGAGTTTTCTTCGAATAATCCTCGAAGCTCGGTAAGCGAACATCTTTGTGGCCTGTCCGATCCATGTTCCCGTGGTTAAATATCTCATTTCAAGGTTTCTGCGCAGGAACTGCGCCGGACTGTGGAGAAGATACACAGCCCGCCCCCACAACCCGAGGATCCGGAACAGTCTCTCGATCCGACCTACGAAGAGGATCCGGATATAAAGGTGGAGTTGATCGACGGGGTATTCCACCAACTTAGCATCGACAATGCTTTGGTTGCCATTACGGCCAATTACCTCGGAATACTTCCAGCCTCACAGGTAACTGAGACCGAGGTCCCAATATTCTGATAATGACCCATCCGTGCTTATTTCTTGATCATCGTATACCAATGGTGTTTCGCAGGGGGTACCTTCGAGGCAGGAAACCGAGCTCATGCTAGCCAACAAGGCGACGGCCCTCGCAGCTAAAAAGAAGTGCGGTCCGGATCGAAACTCCGCCGCAACAGTATGGCGTGTCACCATATTCCTAGGATTGATTCCTGGAAGGCGTACTAATGCTTGTGCTCTTTTCAGGAAAAAGTGCGCTCGCCGGAATGAGTCCGGAGAGGTTGCGAATCGAGCCTCCGCCGACCAGGCTCCAAAGCGGGGTCTGGAAGCAGAGGCGAGCACGAGGCGTGCGTCGGATGCTCCTCCGACAGAGGATGCTGACAAATTGTCCGCCACCAACTCCGAGGTGGAGAGCGCCATGAATCACGGGCGCCGCCGGATAGTTCTTCGTGACGCATGTTTCTCCCAAGAGGCCTTGAATGCCTTCAATTCGGGTGATGCGCACCTCCGTGCCGCTCAAGATGGTCTAGCCAGAGCCACGGAGCAGTATGTAGAGGACATACGGGTAAGGAAATTTGACAGTTATATATGCCAGTAGCCCCCGAGACTTAAAATAGTTAGAATAACTGATCTAAGGATCATTTGTTATGCAGGATCTTACAAAAAAGAGTACCCGGCTGTCCGAGGAGCTTGAAGAGTGCAAGGCCCAACTTGAGGCCGCACTAGCCGCTACAGGGGAGCCACAGAGACCCCTCCGTAATATACGCTTCAAAAGATAAATAATTTATGAAGTGCGGCGGGTGTATAAATCTGACAAAAACATTGCAGATGGCGCCGGACTGGATCCGGACAAGCAACAGCTCTTGCGCCAGCTAAAGGCCGGCGGGAGCGTGCTTACGAGGGTGTGGCAGGAGAAAAATAACCTCCAGGATGCCAACACCAAGCTGGGTGAGGAACTAAAGGATGTCCGTGCCCAGTTGTCTGACTCCGTAAAGGAGAATCGACGGCTTCGTCGCGGCATTTTCAGTAAGTGCTTGAGCGAACTTTGAAAGAGTTTGGCGAGGAAGGCGACTAACATAAACATGTATGTAGGTTTGCTCATAGGTCGTCCTGAGGAGGAGATGCCCAGTTCTTCGGGTGATCTTCTTCCCGAATTGCGTCAGCTGCACGAACGAGTCCGGCAGGTGATGAAAGGCGTCGGCCAGGCCTTGTGGCCATCTATCTCCCTGCCCGAAGGCATTGGCGAGCTGGTAGAGCGGCTTAAAGGAGCACGGCGGCGCTTCCGACTATGGAAGATATCGGCCTGCAGTCAGGGCCATGGTAAAGATGCGGTACACGAAGGCTGACCCAAACCACATGGCCGAGGTCGGACCTGTGGGGCCTGATGGGATGGAGATCCCTGTAAGCTTAGTGTACGGCCAAGTAGAATTGGCCGCCAAGTATTCCCAGCAAGATTGTAAATTAGATAGCCTATTAGATGGCATTGAGGAGGAATACAATGAGTCGAGTTGACTATGTAAAAATATGACATGAAAAAATGTCTTCTAGCCGGATTGTAGATCGCTTGTCATAGCGGACCTTTTCGCCCGACCTCAGGACCCAATAGTCCGGAGTGTGTCCAATACCTTCGTGATTATATAAGAACCGGGTATGCATGGAGACAAAGGCGTAGGGGTCATTATTGCTGTATCGCACAAGTTCCCAACTAGTTATGTTATATTACATGGGTAGTAAGAAACATCTTCCAGGAGAATAGTTCCGTTAAGGGTTCCTTTTTTTGGGATGCATGCCCTAAAGTGCATGTCAAAGCTGCTATGAAAGCAGAAAATCATCTGGGGGCAGATGGGTAAATAGTTAAAAATCATCTTTCAGTTCACCGACCGAATATTCCCTTAAGAACGCTAGCTTTCGGCTTCACCCAGTCCGAGGTACACATCCGGCTGACCCGACAAAGAATAATCGCAGAGGTGCTCCCTTTACCACCTAGCCGAACAATCGGGAACGTAGGGGTAAGCACAGGAGCCAGCAACCCAGCTTGGCCAAAACTTAAGTCATATCGATGCATATAATGGTGAATAAAAGGTACATGCGGAAGTTTAACGCATGTGTTGGGCATGAAGCCCGTATAAATAAGCTTCTGTTAAAGAAGCCCCCAGGTATAATGAGCGTGGACAGCGCATCAAGTATGTGAGAAAAAAGCGCAAACGAGCCTCTAGAGGCTTCAAGAAGAAGGAGGAGGAAGGAGAGAAATAAAAGACAGCAAAAATAGAAAATGTGGATGGAGGGAGGAGACGAACTTGGAGTCCGGCGCTTAGGCGTAGAATCTTCGTAGACGGGCTGCGTTCCATGGGTTCGGCTCAAGTCGGTTATCCGATGCGTTTTGCAGACGGTATGCTCCGCCGGTCAGGACCTGGTCGATGATGAAGGGACCTTCCCATTTGGGCTTGAGTTTGTCCTTTTTCTTGTCCGGCAGGCGTAGAACTAGTTCGCCAACATTATAAGCTTTGGCCCGTATTTCCTCGCTTTGATATCTTCGAGCCTGTTGTTGATAGAATGCGGAACGAGCTTTTGCCACGCCACGCTCCTCCTCCAATGCATCCAACTGTCCTGCCGATCGAGCTCGGCTTCTCTTTCTTCATACATGCGCACGCCGAGGTGAGTCATGTATTATGTCGTAGGGCAAGATCGCCTCTGCGCCAGTACACCATAAAGAATGGTGTGAATCCGGTAGTACGATTCAGCATGGTCCGCAGCCCCCAGAGTACGGAGTCGAGCTCCTCAACCCAGTGCGTGTTAGATTCCTTGAGGGACCGCACTAGTCTGGGTTTAATGCCGCTAATGATTAGACCATTTGCTCGCTCGACTTGCCCGTTGGTTTGAGGGTGATAGACTGAGGCGTAATCGAGCTTGATGCCCATGTTTTTGCACCATAATTTGACCTCATCGGCCGTGAAGTTGGTGCCGTTATCAGTGATGATACTGTGGGGGACGCTGTAACGGTGCACTACCCCTGATATGAACTCTATCACCGGTCCGGATTTGGCCGTTTTAACAGGCTTAGCCTCTATCCATTTGGTGAATTTATCCACCATGACCAATAGGTAGTTTTGCTTGTGGGTTCCTCCCTTAAGGGGTCCAACCATGTCAAGCCCCTGCATCATGAACGGCCAGGTGATGGGTATAGTTTTGAGGGCGGTGGGTGGCATGTGGCTTTGGTTAGCAAAAAGCTGGCAATCGACGCATCGTTGGACTAAGTCCTGCGCGTCTGCCCGGGCCGTCGGCCAATAAAATCCTGTATGGAAGGCCTTGCCTACAAGGGCCCGGGCTGCAGCATGGTGCCCACCCAGTCCGGCATGAATTTCAGCCAGGAGGTTTAGCCCCTCCTCTTCGGAGATACATCTTTGAAGGACTCCAGTAGTGCTTTTCTTATAAAGCTCTCCCTCATGGACTTTATAGGCTTTAGATCGCCGTACTATGCAGCGAGCCTCATTTTGGTCTTCGGGGAGTTCCTGCCTAGTTAGGTAGGCTAGGAATGGTTCCGTCCCACGCGGCGATAACCGCCATTATTTCATGGGCAGAGGGTGTTATCTCGGTGGCAGAGCCTCCGATTGTGTCAGAGTGTTCGGCGTCAGGCAGTGCGGTTGGGTCCGGATTGTTATTGCCGGACTCCCCTTCCCATAGTACGGATGGCTTGAACAGTCGTTCCAGAAAGATATTGGGTGTGACGGCATCACGTTTTGCACCGATGCGTGCCAATATGTCCGCCGCCTGGTTGTTATCCCGGGCTATATGATGAAATTCGAGCCCTTGAACTGCGTCTTGACATTTTGAGGACCGCATTGCGGTACGCTGCCATTTTCGGATCTTTGGCATCAAAGTCTCCGTTTATTTGAGATATCGCGAGGTTCGAATCCCCGCACCTCTAGGCGTTTAATGCCCATGGAGACTGCCATCCGGAGGCCGTGCAGAAGGGCCTCATATTCGGCTGCGTTGTTGGAGTCCGTATACATTATCTGAAGGACGTATTGGACTGTGTCCCCGGTTGGGGACGTCAAGACGACGCCAGCCCCCAGGCCGGCCAACATTTTGGAGCCGTCAAAGTGCATGATCCAATTGGAGTATGTGCCGTACTCTTTAGGGAGTTCGCCGTCCATTCGCCGTGAAGTCGGCTAAAACCTGCGACTTAATAGCTCGTCGTGGCTTATAAGTTATGTCGAATGGAAGGAGCTCTATGGCCCATTTAGCAATCCGCCCGTCACGTCGCGGTTGTTTATAATGTCGTTAAGAGGTACTTGAGGCTACCGTTATCGAACACTCTTGAAAGTAGTGTCGCAGCTTCCGGATGCCATGAACACCGCGTATGCTATCTTTTGATAGTGTGGGTACCGGGACTTGCATGGAGTTAGGACAGTGGACACATAGTAAACTGGTTTTTGAATAGGGAACCAGTGTCCGTCCGTTTCTCGTTCGACAACGAGCACCACGCTGACAACTTGATGTGTTGCAGTGATATATAATAGCATTGGTTCGCCCACGTTGGGCGCGGCCAGGACCGGATTTGTTGCCAAAATGGCCTTTATTTCTTCGAGTCCGGCCGTGGCGGCATCCCCGTCCACTCAAAGTGTTTGGTGCACCGGAGGAGGCGGTAAAGGGGTAACGCCTTTTCTCCCAAACGGGAAATAAAGCGGCTTAGAGCCGCTACGCATCCCGTCAATTTTTGTATTTGTTTGAGGTCTTTTGGAATATCCAATTGTGACAGAGCTCGGATCTTGGCTGGGTTTGCTTCAATTCCTCATCGACACAATGAAGCCCAGGAGCTTTCCGGCTGGAACGCCGAAGACGCTTTTTTCCGGATTGAGCTTGATGTCATATTTTGGAAGATTGTCGAATGTGAGCCTCAAATCGTCTACTAGAGTTTTGACATGCTTGGTTTTGACGACCACGTCATCTACATATGCTTCCACTGTTTTGCCGATCTGGTTTGCCCGACATGTCTGAATCATGCGCTGATATGTTGCGCCGGCGTTTTTGAGCCCGAAGGGCATTGTGTTGAAGCAGAATGGGCCGTATGGAGTGATGAATGCTGTTGCAGCTTGGTCTGGCTCCGCCATCATGATTTGGTGGTAGCCGGAGTACGCGTCGAGGAAGCACAATGAGTCGTGTCCTACTGTGGCATCGATAATTTGATCAATTCGAGGGAGGGGGAAGGGATCCTTTGGGCAGGCCTTATTAAGGTCTTTGAAATCAACAGATAGGCGCCAGGATTTGTCCTTCTTTGGTACCATCACCAGGTTTGCTAGCCAGTCCGGATGTTTTATATCTCTGATGAATCCGGCTTCCAAAAGTTTGGCTAGCTCCTCTCCCATGGCCTGTCTCTTGGGTTCGGAAAAGCGCCGAAGAGCCTGTTTGACTGGCTTGAATCCTTTTAGGATATTTAGGCTGTGTTCGGCCAGCCGACGGGGGATTCCTAGCATGTCTAAAGGGTGCCAGGCAAAGATGTCCCAGTTTTCTTGTAGAAATTCTCGTAGTGCGGCGTCTACATCAGGGTTTAATTGTGCCCCAATGAAGGCCGTCTTTGCAGGGTCCGTTGGGTGGACTTGGAATTTGACTATTTCACCCGCTGGTTTAAAAGAGGTGGACTTGGATCTTTTATCAAGTATCACATCGTCCCTGTTCACCGTGGAGCGCATCACAGTGAGTTCCTCAGCCGCTAGGGCTTTAGATAGTGCCTCGAGGGCTAGTGCGGCTGTCTTGTTTTCGGTGCGGAGTGCTATGTTCGGATCACTAGCGAGAGTGATGATTCCGTTAGGTCCGGGCATTTTAAGCTTCATGTACCCATAATGGGGTATAGCTTGAAAAATTGTGAATGCCTCTCGCCCTAATAAAGCATGATATCCGCTGCTGAACAGGGCCACTTGAAATGTGACCTCCTCGGACCTGTAATTGTTCGGCGAAATGTAACACTACGCCCAAAGGTGATTTTTCCTGTACAGACATGCTTCCCGGCTAGGGATTATTCCTCTAAAGGTTGTGCTGCTTCGCTCAATGCGGTTCTAGTCTATTTCCATTTTTCGAGGGTTTCCTAATAGATGAGGTTTAGTCTCACGCCGCCATCCATGAGTACCTTAGTAAGGCGAAGCCGCCCACTATTGGACCGAGGACCAATGCGGCTGGTGCTCGGGCTGTTCGAATTTAGGTTAAATCACTGGCATTAAAGGTAATAGCCGTGTCACCCATGGATTTATTGTTGCTACTTGGTAGACTTCGCAAGGTTATGGAGTGCTCGTTTTGCATGTTATTTGATGCGAAAGTCTTGAAGACTATTAACACCGCATCGGGTGTTGCTGGGCTGGGATTCTCAAGCTAGAAGCTCTTCGCCACTTTTGGCCACCTGCCGTAGTATCCAACATGCTCAAGGCTATGAGTTGGAGTGGCGCCCTCAGACTGTGTGAATTTTGCAGGTCCGCTTAGCCAACCCTCCAGTACGGTTCCGTACCCTTTAGGGGGTTTTGGTTTTTTGGTGTTTAACCCAGGTGCTTGGTAATGATGCACCCTTTTATTTTGGACTAGGGATGTATTCGGGGCCGGATTATCCCAAAATTTACTTTCGGTTTTCCAGGCGCTCTCCATCGCACGGTACTTTTGTACTATGGTCACCAAGTCGGCAAAGCGTGTAATTTCGCGACGATTTATGGCGTTTAGGATTCCCTTGTCCGTGCAATTATTGCAGAAAATTGGGATTGCGTCCTCCTCTCGGCAGTCCTTTATCCTGTCCATAACCAGGAGGAATCTGGCCCAGTAATGATGTACTGTTTCAGCGGGCTCTTGCCGAATTCGGGATAGGTCGCTAATGTTTGGGTGGGCGGGTGGAATGGATCCGAACCCCGCCCAATTTAAGACTTCAGGGCGGGAAGTTTCGAACTCGGAAGTTTGGATTTTTGAATGATATCCAATGAATCCATCCCGTCGCTGACTTTAAGTTCGTGGCTTGATCGACATCCGTCCCTCTGCGGGAATCCGGCATGGAGGGATTGGGAATCCGGACGTAACTAGTCCTTAAGATAGAAGAAGAATCGCCGCATTGCTCCTCTACCACAGCAACATGATGGGTAGCCTGGGGAGAGTTGATCTCTCTCAGATCGGTTTTAGGCCCAATCCGGTCGTAATCTGTGGCGACTCCCAGGGCGGCGATGCGATCCAAGAGCTCGTTTACGGAGGAGAGCTCGATCGGATCTAACTGTTCGGCAAGTTCCGAATTAACGTGAAGATTGGTTTCGATGACTCGAGAAGTCATCGTCGGCGACCGGCGGCCGAACTGGTGGTCATGAGAAAACCACCTAGCCGAAGAGTCTGACCAGTGGCCAAGGCTTCTTTGGTGATAGTATCGTCGTTAAAGACGAGATGAGGCATCCTACCTGATGGCGACGGCACAGAGGAACTCTCAATGAAAGCACCAATGTCGGTGTCAAAACCGTGGATCTCGGGTAGGGGTCCCGAATCAAGGCGTCTAGGCGGATGGTAACAGGAGACAAGGGACACGATGTTTTTACCCAGGTTCGGGCCCTCTCGATGGAGGTAATACCCTACTCCTGCTTGATTAATATTGATGATATGGGTAGTACAAGAGTAGATCTACCACGAGATCAAGGAGGCTAAACCCTAGAAGCTAGGCTATGGTATGATTGTTGTTCGTCCTACGGACTAAAACCCTCCGGTTTATATAGTCACCAGATAGGTTAGGGTTACACAGAGTCGGTTACAATGGTAGGAGATCTACATATCCGTATCGCCAAGCTTGCCTTCCACGCCAAGGAAAGTCCCATCCGGACACGGGACGAAGTCTTCAATCTTGTATCTTCATAGTCCAGGAGTCCGGCCAACGGTGATAGTTCGGCTATCCGGACATCCCCTAATCCGGGACTCCCTCATCAGCCTTTTCCGATGGCGTGCATGACGTCAAGATGAAGGAGGAGCTAGCAATGCATGAAGACCTGTGCACATCCCTGGAGCTGTTCAACTTGGCGACCAAATGCGCCAGGGCTGAGGAAGGGCACCTCTCCTCCTCGAGCTTCCGGCTGCCGATCCAGAAGAGAAGAAGCCCAAGGTCAAGGACGTGAAGCGCAAGGGGGCTGCCGTGCTCGCGGCAGAACCAGACACCAAGTGAGGCAGGGATCAGCCCGAGTCATCCAAGGGCAGCCGATACTGTGTATACCACGACCTCCACACCCACAACACCAACGAATGCCAGGAGCTCAGGGCCGTGCGAGAAGGGCGTATTGGCCAACGCACCGAGCGCAATGATCGGGGCTACGGCCGAGGAGGAAGAGGCGCAGGACGCTGGGAAGACCGTGGCCCTCGCCAAGGATGGTGTGACAGACCTCGCGAGGAACGCTGGCAGGACCAGCCTCGCGAGGGAGGTTGGAGGGACCATCCTCGTGAGGACCGCCCTCAAGGCAACGCAGGGCTCCCACCTCTGCCGCAGCCGCAAAGGAGGTACGAAGACCATCATCAGGATGAGGGGGCTGGGGGCTTCCAGGAGCTGCGCGTGATCGCTTGCATCCTGGGTGGCTCTCAGGCCCCAGCCTCTCAGCGCATCTTCAAGCAGTTTGCTCGCGATGTGAATGCAGTCCTCCCCAAGCCTGAGGCCACACTCCCTCTCAGGTGGTCGTCATGCGCTATCATGTTCAGCTCAGCGGATCAGCTCAAGTGTGCGGCAACGGCCGGAGTCCTCCCCATGCTCTGCTCACCATTCATCAGCAACGTGCAAGTCACCAGGACCCTCATCGACGGCGGAGCAGGACTCAGTGTCCTATCTGTCGAGACATTCAACGATCTCCAACTGACATACGATCAGCTTTATGTTGGGAAACGTAGTAATTTCAAAAAAATTCCTACGCACACGCAAGATCATGGTGATGGCATAGCAACGAGAGGGGAGAGTATTGTCCACATACCCTCGTAGACCGTAAGCGGAAGCGTTATGACAACGCGGTTGATGTAGTCGTATGTCTTCACGATCCGACCGATCCAAGTACCGAACGCACGGCACCTCCGAGTTCAGCACACGTTCAGCTCGATGGCGATCCCGGGCTCCGATCCAGAAAGCGTCGGGGATGAATTCCACAAGACGACGGCGTGGTGACGATGATGATGCTCCACCGGCGCAGGCTTCGCCTAAGCTCCGCGACGATATGACCGAAGTGGAATATGGTGGAGGGGGCACCGCACACGCCAAGGAACGATCCGTAGATCAACTTGTGTGTTATGGGGTGCCCCTGCCCCTCAGTATATAAAGGAGGGAGGGGAGGTGCGGCCGGCCCTCATAGGGTGCGCTGGAGGAGTCCTACTCCCCACCGAGAGTAGGACTCCCCCTCTTGCCTTGTTGGAGAAGGAAAGGGGAGGGAAAGAGGAAGGGGGCGCCACCACCTCTCCTTGTCCTATTCGACTAGGGGGGAGGCGTGCGGCCTGCCCCGCCGGCCCTCCTCTTCTCCCTCATGGCCCACTAAGGCCCAACATCCCCCGGGAGGGTTCCGGTAACCCTCCGGTGTTCTGGTAAAATCCCGATTTCACCCGGAACCATTCCGATATCCAAATATAGGCTTCCAATATATCAATCTTAATGTCTCGACCATTTCGAGACTCCTCGTCATGTCCGTGATCACATACGGGACTCCGAACAAACTTCGGTACATCAAAACTTGTAAACTCATAATAAAACTGTCATCGTAACGTTAAGCGTGCGGACCCTAAGGGTTCGAGAACTATGTAGACATGACCTAGAACTATTCACTGTCAATAACCAATAAGCGGAACCTGGATGCCCATATTGGTTCCTACATATTCTACAAAGATCTTTATCGGTCAAACCGCATAACGACATACATTGTTCCCTTTGTCATCGGTATGTTACTTGCCCGAGATTCGATCGTCGGTATCCAATACCTAGTTCAATCTCGTTAGGCAAGTCTCTTTACTCGCTCCGTAATACACCATCTTGTAACTAACTTATTAGTTGCAATGCTTGCAAGGCTTATGTGATGTGTATTACCGAGAAGGCCTAGAGATACCTCTCCGACAATCAGAGTGACAAAACCTAATCTCGAAATACGCCAACCCAACATGTACCTTTGGAGACACCTGTAGTACTCCTTTATAATCACCCGATTACGTTGTGACGTTTGGTAGCACCAAAGTGTTCCTCCGTAAACGGTAGTTGCATAATCTCATAGTTACAGGAACATGTATAAGTCATGAAGAAAGCAATAGCAATATACTAAACGATCAAGTGCTAGGCTAACGGAATGGGTCATGTCAATCACATCATTCTCCTAATGATGTGATCCCATTAATCAAATAACAACACATGTCTATGGTTAGGAAACATAACCATCTTTGATTAATGAGCTAGTCAAGTAGAGGCATACTAGTGACTATATGTTTGTCTATGTATTCACACATGTATTATGTTTCCAGTTAATACAATTCTAGCATGAATAATAAACATTTATCATGATATGAGGAAATAAATAATAACTTTATTATTGCCTCTAGGGCATATTTCCTTCAGTCTCCCACTTGCACTAGAGTCAATAATCTAGATTACATAGTAATGATTCTAACACCCATGGAGTCTTGGTGCTGATCATGTTTTGCTCGAGGAAGAGGCTTAGTCAACGGGTCTGCAATATTCAGATCCTTATGTATCTTGCAAATCTCTATGTCTCCCACTTGGACTTGGTCCCGAATGGAATTGAAGCGTCTCTTGATATGCTTGGTCCTCTTGTGAAATCTGGATTCCTTTGCCAAGGCAATTGCACCAGTATTGTCACAAAAGATCTTCATTGGTCCCGATGCACTAGGTATGACACCTAGATTGGAAATGAACTCTTTCATCCAGACTCCTTCATTTGCTGCTTCCGAAGCAGCTATGTACTCCGCTTCACATGTAGATCCCGCCATGACGCTTTGTTTAGAACTGCACCAACTGACAGCTCCACCGTTTAATAAAAACACGTATCCGGTTTGCGATTTAGAATTGTCCGGATCAGTGTCAAAGCTTGCATCGACGTAACCATTTACGACTAGCTCTTTGTCACCTCCATATACGAGAAACATATCCTTAGTCCTTTTCAGGTATTTCAGGATGTTCTTGAACGCTGTCCAGTGATCCACTCCTGGATTACTTTGGTACCTTCCTGCGAAGCTTATTGGTAAGCATACGTCGGTCTGGTACACAGCATTGCATACATGATAGAGCCTATGGCTGAAGCATAGGGAACATCTTTCATTTTCTCTCTATCTTCTCATTGTGGTCGGGCATTGAGTCCGACTCAATTTCACACCTTGTAAACAGGTAAAAACCTTTCTTTGCCTGATCCATTTTGAACTTTTTCAAAACTTTATCAAGGTATGTGCTTTGTGAAAGTCCAATTAAGCGTCTTGATCTATCTCTATAGATCTTGATGCCCAATATGTAAGCAGCTTCACCGAGGTCTTTCATTGAAAAACTTTTATTCAAGTATCCTTTTATGCTATCCAGAAATTCTATATCATTTCCAATTAATAATATGTCGTCCACATATAATATCAGAAATTCTACAGAGCTCCCACTCACTTTCTTGTAAATACAGGCTTCTCCAAAAGTCTGTATAAAACCATATGCTTTGATCACACTATCAAAGCATTTATTCCAACTCCGAGAGGCTTGCACTGCACCATAAATTGATCGCTGGAGCTTGCACACTTTGTTAGCACCTTTTGGATCAACAAAACCTTCTGGTTGCATCATATACAACTCTTCTTCTAGAAATCCATTCAAGAATGCAGTTTTACATCCATTTGCCAAATTTCATAATCATAAAATGCAGCAATTGCTAACATGATTCGGACAGACTTAAGCATCGCCATCGGTGAGAAAGTCTCATCGTAGTCAACCCCTTGAACTTGTCGAAAACCTTTTGCAACAAGTCGAGCTTTATAGACAGTTACATTACCATCAGCCGATCTTCTTCTTAAAGATCCATTTATTCTCAATGGCTTGCCGATCATCGGGCAAGTCAACCAAAGTCCATACTTTGTTCTCATACATGGATCCCATCTCAGATTTCATGGCTTCCAGCCATTTTGTGGAATCTGGGCTCACCATCGCTTCTTCATAGTTTGTAGGTTCACCATGGTCAAGTAACATGACTTCCGTAATAGGATTACCGTACCACTCTGGTGCGGATCTTACTCTAGTTGACCCTCGTGGTTCAAGAGAAACTTGATGCGAAGTTTCATGATCATCATCATTAACTTCCTCACTAATTGGTGTAGGTGTCACAGAACCGATTTACGTGATGAACCATTTTCCAATAAGGGAGCTGGTACTGTTACCTCATCAAGTTCTACTTTTCTCCCACTCACTTCTTTCGAGAGAAACTCCTTCTCTAGAAAGGATCCATTCTTAGCAACGAATGTCTTGCCTTCGGATCTGTGATAGAAGGTGTACCCAACTGTTTCCTTTGGGTATCCTATGAAGACACAATTTTCCGATTTGGGTTCAAGCTTATCAGGTTGAAGTTTTTTCACATAAGCATCGCAGCCCCAAACTTTCAGAAACGACAACTTTGGTTTCTTACCAAACCATAGTTCATAAGGAGTCGTCTTAACGGATTTTGATGGTGCCCTATTTAACGTGAATGCGGCCGTCTCTAAAGCATAACCCCAAAACAATAGCGGTAAATCGGTAAGAGACATCATAGATCGCACCATATCTAGTAAAGTACGATTACGACGTTCGGACACACCATTACGCTGTGGTGTTCCGTATGCGTTAGTTGCGAAACCATTCCGCAATTTTTCAAATGTAGACCAAACTCAGAACTCAAATATTCTCCTCCACGATCAGATCGTAGAAATTTTATTTTCTTGTTACGATGATTTTCAACTTCACTCTGAAATTCTTTGAACTTTTCAAATGTTTCAGATCTATGCTTCATTAAGAAGATATACCCATATCTGCTTAAATCATCTGTGAAGGTGAGAAAATAACGATATCTGCCACGAGCTTCAACATTCATCGGACCACATACATCTGTATGTATGATTTCCAACAAACCTGTTGCTCTCTCCATAGAACCGGAGAACGGTGTTTTAGTCATCTTGCCTATGAGGCACGGTTCGCAAGTACCAAGTGATTCATAATCAAGTGATTCCAAAAGTCCATCAGTATGGAGTTTCTTCATGCGCTTTTACACCGATATGACCTAAACGGCAGGGCCACAAATAAGTTGCACTATCATTATTAACTCTGCATCTTTTGGCTTCGACATTATGAATATGTGTATTACTACTATCGAGATTTAATAAAATAGACCACTCTTCAAGGGTGCATGACCATAAAAGATATTACTCATATAAATAGAACAACCATTATTATCTGATTTAAATGAATAACCGCCTCGCATTGAACAAGATCCAGATATAATGTTCATGCTCAACGCCGCACCAAATAACAATTATTAAGGTCTAAAACTAATCCCGAAGGTAGATGTAGAGGTAGCGTGCCGACCGCGATCACATTGACTTTGGAACCGCTTTCCCACGCCGCATCGTCACCTCATCCTTTGCCGCTGCTCGCTTATTCCGTAGTCCCTGTTTTGAGTTGCAAATATTAGCAATGTAACCAGTATCAAATACCCAGGTGCTACTACGAGCTCTAGTAAGGTACACATCAATAACATGTATATCACATATACCTTTGTTCACCTTGCCATCCTTCTTATCCGCCAAATACTTGGGGCAGTTCCGTTTCCAGTGACCAGTTTGCTTGCAGTAGAAACACTCAGTTTCAGGCTTAGGTCCAGACATGGGTTTCTTCTCTTGAGCACTAACTTTATTGCTATTCTTTTTGAAGTTCCCTTTCTTCTTCCCTTTGCCCTTTTTCTTGAAACTAGTGGTCTTGTTGACCATCAACACTTGATGCTCTTTCTTGATTTCTACCTCCGCAGCTTTTAGCATTGCGAAGAGCTCGAATTGTCTTGGTCATCCCTTGCATATTATAGTTCATCACGAAGCTCTTGTAGCTTGGTGGCGATGATTGGAGAATTCTCATCAATGACACTATCATCCGGAAGATTAACTCCCGCTTGAATCAAGTGATTATTATACCCAGACATTTTGAGTATATGTTCACTGATAGAACTATTCTCCTCCATCTTGCAGCTATAGAACTTATTGGAGACTTCATATCTCTCAATCCGGGCATTTGCTTGAAATATTAACTTCAACTCTTGGAACATCTCATATGCTCCATGACGTTCAAAACATCGTTGAAGACCCGGTTCTAAGCCGTAAAGCATGGCACATCGAACTATAGAGTAGTCATCAGTTTTGCTCGCCAGACGTTCACAACTTCTCGCGTTGTTCTCGCAGAGGCACTGGCACCCAGCGGTGCTTCCAGGACGTAATTCTTCAGGCAGCAATGAGGATAATCCTCAAGTTCACGGTCCCAGTCCGTGTAATTGCTACCATCATCTTTCAACTTTGCTTTCTCAAGGAACGCATTAAAATTCAACGGAACAACGGACGAGCCATCTATCTACAAAGAAACATAGACAAGCAAAATACTATCAGGTACTAAGTTCATGATAAATTTAAGTTCAATTAATCATATTACTTAAGAACTCCCACTTAGATGTACATCTCTCTAGTCATCTAAGTGATCACGTGATCCAAATCAACTAAACCATAACCGATCATCACGTGAGATGGAGTAGCTTTCAGTGGTGAACATCACTATGTTAATCATATCTACTATATGATTCACGCCTTACCTTTCGGTCTCAGTGTTCCGAGGCCATATCTGCATATGCTAGGCTCGTCAAGTTTAACCTAAGTATTCTGCGTGTGCAAAACTGGCTTGCACCCGTTGTAGATGGACGTAGAGCTTATCACACCCGATCATCACGTGGTGTCTGGGCACGATTTAACTTTGGCAACGGTGCATACTCAGGGAGAACACGTCTTGATAATTTTTAGTGAGAGATCACCTTTAAAATGCTACCGTCAATCAAAGCAAGATAAGATGCATAAAGGATAAACATCACATGCAATCAATATAAGTGATATGATATGGCCATCATCATCTTGTGCTTGTGATCTCCATCTCCGAAGCACCGTCGTGATCACCATTGTCACCGGCGCGACACCTTGATCTCCATCGTAGCATCGTTGTCGTCTCGCCAACTATTGCTTCTATGACTATCGCTACCGCTTAGTGATAAAGTAAAGCAATTACATGGCGTTTGCATTTCATACAATAAAGCGACAACCATATGGCTCTGCCATTGCCGATAACTTGGTTACAAAACATGATCATCTCATACAATAAAATATAGCATCACGTCTTGACCATATCACATCACAACATGCCCTGCAAAAACAAGTTAGACGCCCTCTACTTTGTTGTTGCAAGTTTTACGTGGCTGCTACGGGCTGAGCAAGAACCGTTCTTACCTACGCATCAAAACCACAACGATAGTTTGTCAAGTTGGTGCTGTTTTTAACCTTCGCAAGGACCGGGCGTAGCCACACTCGGTTCAACTAAAGTGAGAGAGACAGACACCCGCCGGTCACCTTTAAGCAACGAGTGCTCGAAGCGGTGAAACCAGTCTCGCGTAAGCGTACGCGTAATGTCGGTCCGGGCCGCTTCATCTCACAATACCGCTGAACCAAAGTATGACATGCTGGTAAGCAGTATGACTTATATCGCCCACAACTCACTTGTGTTCTACTCGTGCATATGACATCAACGCATAAAACCAGGCTCGGATGCCACTGTTGGGAAACTTAGTAATTTCAAAAAATTTCCTACGCACCCGCAAGATCATGGTGATGGCATAGCAACGAGAGGGGAGAGTATTGTCCACGTACCCTCGTAGACCATAAGCGGAAGCGTTATGACAACGCGGTTGATGTAGTCGTACGTCTTCACGATCCGACCGATCCAAGTACCGAACGCACGGCACCTCCGAGTTCAGCACACGTTCAGCTCGATGACGATCCCCGGGCTCCGATCCAGCAAAGCGTCGGGGATGAGTTCCATCAGCACGACGGCGTGGTGACGATGATGATGCTCCACCAGCGCAGGGCTTCGCCTAAGCTCCGCGATGATATGACCAAAGTGGAATATGGTGGAGGGGGGCACCGCACACGGCTAAGGAATGATCCATAGATCAACTTGTGTGTTATGGGGTGCCCCCCTGCCCCCGTATATAAAGGAGGGAGGGGGGAGGTGCGGCCGGCCCTCACAGGGTGCGCCTGGAGGAGTCCTACTCCCACCGGGAGTAGGACTCCCCCCTCTTGCCTTGTTGGAGAAGGAAAGGGGGGAGGGGAAAGAGGAAGGGGGGCGCCGCCCCCCTCTCCTTGTCCTATTCGGACTAGGGGGGGAGGGGGCGCGCGGCCTGCCCTGGCCGGCCCTCCTCTTGTCCCTCATGGCCCACTAAGGCCCAACATCCCCCGGGACGGTTCCGGTAACCCTCCGGTGTTCCGGTAAAATCCCGATTTCACCCGGAACCATTCCGATATCCAAATATAGGCTTCCAATATATCAATCTTTATGTCTCGACCATTTCGAGACTCCTCGTCATGTCCGTGATCACATCCGGGACTCGAACAAACTTCGTACATCAAAACTTGTAAACTCATAATAAAACTGTCATCGTAACGTTAAGCGTGCGGACCCTACGGGTTCGAGAACTATGTAGACATGACCTAGAACTATTCTCGGTCAATAACCAATAGCGGAACCTGGATGCCCATATTGGTTCCTACATATTCTACGAAGATCTTTATCGGTCAAACCGCATAACGACATACGTTGTTCCCTTTGTCATCGGTATGTTACTTGCCCGAGATTCGATCGTCGGTATCCAATACCTAGTTCAATCTCGTTACCGGCAAGTCTCTTTACTCGTTCCGTAATACACCATCTTGTAACTAACTTATTAGTTGCAATGCTTGCAAGGCTTATGTGATGTGTATTACCGAGAAGGCCTAGAGATACCTCTCCGACAATCGAAGTGACAAAACCTAATCTCGAAATACGCCAACCCAACATGTACCTTTGGAGACACCTGTAGTACTCCTTTATAATCACCCAGTTACGTTGTGACGTTTGGTAGCACCCAAAGTGTTCCTCCGGTAAACGGGAGTTGCATAATCTCATAGTTACCTGAACATGTATAAGTCATGAAGAAAGCAATAGCAATATACTAAACGATCAAGTGCTAGGCTAACGGAATGGGTCATGTCAATCACATCATTCTCCTAATGATGTGATCCCATTAATCAAATAACAACACATGTCTATGGTTAGGAAACATAACCATCTTTGATTAATGAGCTAGTCAAGTAGAGGCATACTAGTGACTATATGTTTGTCTATGTATTCACACATGTATTATGTTTCCGGTTAATACAATTCTAACATGAATAATAAACATTTATCATGATATGAGGAAATAAATAATAACTTTATTATTGCCTCTAGGGCATATTTCCTTCACTTTAGTCGACCAAGCCTTTCTCAGTAGTCACCGATGGCTCGACCGTCCCGATAGGGCAAGTTCGTCTTCCTGTCACCTTCGGGAAGCGCAACAACTACCGCACCGAGCTCATCAACTTAGACGTCGCCCACATTCGCCTGCCATACAATGCCATCCTCGGGTACCCAGCTTTGGCCAAGTTCATGGCAGTGACTCACCATGGCTAAAATGTCCTCAAGATGCCAGGAAGCGGAGGAGTCATCACAAAGGCCTTGTGAGGAAAGGGATGCAGTGTGCTCTCTTGAGCGTGCCTTCCAAGCCGTAGCAATCCAAGACCCAGATCACAGGAGCGGGAGACTTCCCGAGGCGATCCCTAAGAAGAAGAAGGCTTCGCCTGGTCCAAGCCCTCACGGGGAAGGCACCTCTGGAGGTGTGGCAACAGGACCCACGCCCGTTCAAGGGGCGCCACCCTCTGTCGCATAGGAAGGCGTGCCCGGCGCCCTCCTCAGGCAGGGCTCGGGGGCTCTTTCATGGCGAGCCACCGACCTAGCCGGGGTCACGAGGGAGGCTCTCGGGCACCACTTGGAGGTGTGCTTCAAGGCACGTTTCCCTCAGGAAGGTATGAGGCAAGGAGGGCCAAACCCTCAAGAGTTCATCACGAGGAACACCCAGGAGCTACATGAGTCAAGAGTCATGCGCGACTGTCGCCGCTTGCCCGCCGTGGCCCCACATCCAGGCGAGGATGCTGGGCTGCGAGTCTGCATCGACATACCAGGGCTCAACCGGGCCGCATCTCAGGGGCGCCTATGGCCCTCACGCGTGGGGCGTTGCGAGGGTCCACCTCACAACTATGTTCGCATGCCTTTCGGCCTGCCGAACTCGGTCGCCGCCCATCAGCGCCTACTGAGGTGCACTCTGGAGGCCCAAGAGGGCAAACAGTGCGCGGTCCTGGCAGAGATGGAGATGGCTCTTGAGGAACCCCCCGTGCCCCCGGAGCCTCCCGAGGCTCCAGGTCCGGAGGACTCGTGAGGGCCGGCTTCCTCATCACGCGTCATCCGCTACCTCAACATCCTGTCATCCCCGACCATATCAGGTGACACCTTTCCAAGTTCCGTTTTCAGCTGGGAGCGCCCCTCGGGCTGCATCATTCCCAGGCCGCGTGGGTCCGTCCCTGCGGCATGTATCCGTTTTGCTTATGTTCTTTACTTACCTTGTTGGCGGCGCCCCCCGGGCTGCATTAGCCCCAAGCTACTCGGGCCAGACCCAGTGGCGTGTGCTTTCTACGCACCTATCTAGATGGATTTGCTCCTCCGCGCTTAACCTGATTCACGTAATTATTGCCTACTACCTGTCGCTGACCTCTCCGCCCTAATGCAAAGCGCTTGCACGTTAAAAGGGGGTACCTGAGCAACGCGACTCACGGGCTCTTACTGGCTCTCCAGCCCTCACCCCCTGGCCTTGACCCACAGCATCGCGACCTGTCATACCAGCGGCGGCTGAGCTCGCTCGAGGGCCGGTACCTGAGGACGTAGAGCATTTGCATTCTAACCACCCTGCAGGAACACACTATTGATAAAGGCCCAGAGCCAGGCGCAACCCACCTCGAGGTAGGGCCTCGTGAGTCCCGCGCTGGCTCACGGGTGTCTAGATACACCTCTCCTAGCCCTACCGTGCCGGCCACGTGTCAGGGTGGGGCTGTACACGCCCCGGGGGCTCCAACCGGAGGGGAGCCCCCTCCCACGTACCAGTGGAAGCACCATGCTCCGCGCTGGCTGACGACACTGCCGAGGAGCGGCTATGCCCGTACACATACGGAAGCGCTATTCTCCACGCTGGTGATAAACAACCGAGGGCGGCTCACAACTGTATCAACCTCAGGGAGCCCAGAGCTCAGTGTCTGGCGCCATCGCAACGCCTCCCCTCGGGAGTGCCGCGCGAGGAGGCTGGATACGGGGGCTGCGCCCGGGCCACGCCCAAACGTACACCACCCAGCCAGGTCCCTCGGACCTAGTCGTCGCGCGCCTCCCCGAGCGGAGCCAAGGTATGAAATTTTTTTTGAACGTCAAGGGGACTCCTGAGCATCGCGACTCAGGAGCCTAACTGGTCACGTAGCCCCTCACTCCTTAGTCCCGTCCTGGTCTTCGGTCAGGGCTAACAGCGGCTGAGGTATGCGCGGGGCCGGGCCCTGCCGACGTAGAACCAATCCACTCCTATGCCTCCCGTCCCTACTTGCTGTTCACGCGCCAAGGGGGACTCCTGAGCATCGCGACTCAGGAGCCTAACTTGCCGCGTAGCCCCTCACTCCTTGGTCCCGTCCTGGTTTCCGGTCGGGGCTAACAGCGGCTGAGGTATGCGCGGGGTCGGGCCCGGCCGACGTAGAACACACGCAAGTAGGAGGGAAGACTGCGAATTCAAAGCAAATATTACAAGCCATAAGTAGTTTCACAACGCCAAACACAAGTTCAAACGCCTCCACGAGACATGCTGCATGTTGCAGGAGTTAAAACAGAGCGGAAGGTGCGAAGGGATCACTTTCCTGTGGCGCCTCCACCTCCCGAGGCCACGGAGCTGGCGGCACCACGCCAAGGCAAGGTGCTGAACGCGCGGAACTTCCCCAACAGGGCCTCGGCTCGGCCTTTCACGGCCTCAGCAGCAGCAGCGGCAAGGTTGCCGCTCACAGGCTCCAGCAGGCCGTCAAGGTCGACGCTGGGGTCGCGAAGGTAGACGTGGCTGAGGACACGCGTCAGCGCTGCAGAAGACAGGGATGCGCCTCGTCCTCGGCCGTGGGGCCAAGGCCGTCCGCGACATCTTCAAGTGCACGGACCAAGAAAGGAAGCAGCTCGGCGGGGCCGTCCTCTGCACCAGCCAACGGCTTCTCCAGGCCACCCTCGTAGAGCGTCTTCAACGCGGCGCGATCCTTCTCCTCCAACCTGGCGAAGGCCACCCGATCCTCAGCCAGGATCTTTGACTTCCTGTCTAGCTCGATCCTCTCCGCTTTCAGCGACTGTTCCAGCGTCTCCAGCCGGCCACGGCAGTCATTAAGCTCGGCGTCCCGGTCCCTGACGGCGGCCTCCCCAAGCCTCCACAACGGGAGCGAATGCTCCTGGAGCGGAGCCACCCGGTGTTCTAGGAACTCCCTCAGCAGCGTGGCCCCGGTCAGCTTCGCCGCCCCCAAGCTGCCTGGCCTCAGGTCCGCGTCTATTCTCTTCAGCACCATCTTCGCACGAGGGTCGACGAGCTCTACGCGAGACCACGTATCAACGGTCTTGGGCTGCCCCGACGGCAGCGCCAGTAGGGGGTGGATGCGCCCGACATCCACCAGGACCCACTTGCTCCTGAAGCCTTCGATCCTCTTCCCGGGCTTGGAGATGGAGTTGGAGCTAGAATATCTTGATAAAGCTCACAAGATGCGATAATAGGGCCACGAGAGACCCGGGGGTAAAAGTAATGGCGCAGCAAAGCCACCGAGGGCTTTATCCCAACGTGAGCCTCACAATAGTAGGTGAAAATTGCCAGGAGAAGAACAGAGTTGGGGTGGAGATGCAGAGCTTGCAAGTTGTATTGGCGGAGAACAGCAAGGAAGAACTCGGAAAAAGGAGGGACCAGACCGGCGATGATGGCGCTCACAAAGAACGGGTAGAAGGTGCTCCCCTTGCCTTCAGGCTGATCGGAGCCGGCCTTGAGCACAGTCGCTCCCTCGTTGCCCTGCGCCACCGTCCTCCGGCACACAAGGACGAGATTCTTCTCTGACATAGTCGGAGGATCCAGAGCTGGGAGGTACTAGGCCTAAGACGGGGTCTTGTGAGGCACCATGGCTTGCAGGATGGGAAGGATTGAGATAGATCTGGAGGATTTCTAAAGCAAGGAGGAGAAGGGCGAGAAAGGGGATCTGGAGCAAGGCGAGCAAGAACGAGCACCAAGTCTGGCCCGGGCCTCCTTTTTGTCAGAAGGACGGTTGCCGAGGCGTCGTGGGGAAGCGGAGACGTCCAAGACCAATCAATCGCCACGCGGCGCCCAAGGCCACAAGCTGTTGGGGCCCGCGGCACTTCGCACTTGCCCCCTCGCTTCTCTGCTAAGCCAAGTCCGGGCGCGCCTTGGGCCCGGGGGCTACTGTCGGTGTTCTGGGAACGGGGGTCCCCAGACTTGCCTGCCTGCAGCCTGCGGCGTGGCTCAAGTGGGGGCCTAGTGCGGCCCAGCTTCATCAGCTCAAGCTCAAGACCCTCGCGATGGGCCAAGCCTCACGGGGCGGACGACGGGAACCTTCCTCAGGAGCAGCCTCGTCAGGCAGGCTCACGAGGACGCGGAGAGACCAAGGCAGGGTACCTCACGAGGGTGCCTCGTGACGCAAGCCATGACGATTGAGATCAGGCGGGCGCCAGCCTGCGCAGTGTCCTCAATTCCCCTTTGGTGAAAAGGAGGCAAGCACAGGCCAAGGCATCAGGCAAAGGTTACCGCTTCTGTGCAACAAGACCAAGACCAGCAGAGCGGCAGGATGGAGGTCATCATGGAGCCCAGGACGGCATCACCGTCAAAGCCTTTGGCAGCCGAAGACCAACTTTAGTCAGGGTAAGTGTACTAGATGTTCCCCTTCAAAATGGCCAATTGTTGCCGCCCTTCCCGCTCATTATTTGGGAAGAGGCCCAGGGCCTCCCTCTATAAATAGGACTAGCCACCACCGAGAGAAAAGGGAGGTCAAACCCACTAGAGAGAGAGAGAAGCGACTGGACTCACCCAAGCAGTCCATCGCACCAGCTCAAGAACAGCCCCTCGCAAGGCTGTTCTTCCTTTGTACTGTTCTTCATCAGCCCCGGAGGCAATCCATCACACCACACACTGGAGTAGGGTATTACACCACGACGGTGGCCCGAACCAGTATAAATCTTGTGTCTCTTGTGCTGTTCATCGTTCCTAGTTTAGATCCCTTACAAACCATTAACACGTGAGCTAGTAGGGGGAAGATCTTCGTGCGCACCCCAGAGTTCGAACCTCAAGGGTCTGCCGGAACCCGAAATCCGACAGACACAATATCCGAAGGCTCCAATGCCTGTTCTGCCTCTGAAGAGGATGCGGAGGAGGAGGAAGATGAATCCCCAGCGGGGGGAAGAAAGAAGAGGACGGCCTCCATACACTTGGAGGCCGAGTCGCCTAAAAGGGGAAAAACTCCTCTTCCGGAGGAGTCCACTGCCGCCGCCGACAGCGGCCCGGAGTGGGATCCCAGGGCCCAGCCCCTGGTGAACTCGTGAGTATCCGAACATGATTATGCGTCCAGACTCATCATGGCATAATATTTTAACCGGAACCATACTTTTTGTAGTCCGACGAGGTCCCGCGCCGAACAATCCTCGTCAGAGGATTTTCTGAGCTCAGATGCTATGTAGAGCGGGACGCCCCGAAGGCCCCTTCCCTCAAATATGTGAATAACACCGAGGTTTCGTCCCAGAAGGACCCAAGCCAAGGAGGGGGGGGGGGAAGAGATCGTGAAGGCAGCGCCTGGAGGTCAAACTTTCGGGGCCGGAGACATGGGGGAGAAGATTCCCATAGGAGTCGACATCGGGGGCCATCTTGAATTCGACCCCCGGCCGGACGCAATTCCGGAGACCAATACGGCTCCAGAATCAAGCAGGCGACCTCCCTCGGCTGGAGGGAGTGTGCCTATTCCACTGGCAACCGCTGTCAATCCAGAGGTGCCGGACGCTTTGTTGGTGGCGCTCAAGAACGCTTCCATCGTCCATGAACACCATGCCCTTATGGGTGCGGTGATTGAGAAGATTCAGTCTGCTGAGAGTGGACTGAATGAAGCCTGTATGAGCCTTATAAGAGGCTTTGAGGTATGTTCGATGAGGTTTCGAAGAGTGTCATAGTATGGATAGTAGCCCCTGATACACTGTTCGGCGAAAGAAAGAACCGGACAGAGGATCAAATTTATGTTCGCAGGAAGACTCTGTTGATGACATCTATCTCTCTTCTTTTATAAGCAGGCGTCTGTAGCGACTGCTACCTCTCATACTGCGGAGGTCTCCGGACTGAATCAAAGTCTGGAGCGGGCCAAAGAAGAACTTGGCCAGTTGAAAAGGCAGTTAGAAGATAAACACGGTATCCACAAGCCCTGTTCGCGTTTATTGCAAAAGAATTTCCAGTATGATAAAATATGTTTCATGATTTGCGCTAGGGACGATGGCTGAAGTCGAGGCTCTTTAGAAGGCTGTGGCCGAGGCCGAGAAAAAGGCAACCGCAGATTAGGCTCTTCGTGAGAAGCACGAGGCCAGGGTTATTGAAGCTGAGCAGGAGCTTCAAGAGGCCATGAAGAAATGCGAGACCTTGGAGCAGAGTTTAACGGAGAAAGAATTCGAACTCACCAAGGCTCGTCAGGCCACGCATGATCCCCGGGGGAAACCCAAAGCACCCTGCAGGAGATCCAAGAGGCGAGGAAGATCACAAGTGGTAAGGCTTTTTCCATGCAAAGCAAGTATTTGAGGAGAAAATCATGTTTCTAATTTTGAATTCGGATTTCTCCAGGGTATTTATGAGCTGCCTTATGATATCGGATGCCGCCCAATTCTACCGAGCCGAAGTAAGGAAATCATGGATAAGCTCTTACGGTCGCAGATGTCGGCAATCAATTATGCGGTGCCTTTTGCCGATCAACTGAAACAGCTGATCGAACTGCATAGGGCGGCCGAACTAGCCATGAAGGATTTGATTATCCGGCTATGGCCCGCCGAGCCGATTCCAAGCAGCTACTTTGGGCTCGTGAATTGGCTTGTAAGTGCTTGCCCTCGACTTGACGTCATCAAGCGGTCGGTCTGTATAGAGGGTGCGCAAATGGCCTTCGCCCGCGCAAAGTTGCACTGGGGGAAGATGGATGCTGAAAAGCTGATGGCCGAGGGACCGCCCGAGGGGAAGGAGCACCGCAAGCCCGAATTATATTATGAAAGTGTCCTGAAAGGATCCTGCCTTGCGGCGGAGCAATGCACCAAGGACGTTATATTTCCATGAATACAATCATGTTGTCCTTTGTAATGTTGAACAAGGTCATTTCTATTATTTATTGCCTGTTATATGAAAGTTTATGCTCCTGCGCGACTGTTTTATATATTAATCCTGAGAGTTGGCCAGTCTTCGGCTTCTGCCCCCACGTAGGAAGTACGGGGGTGTTCGGGATAAACCTGATCACTCTTTATCCCAGTTTTGGGTCCTTCGACGGAGGTGTTCAGCACAACGAACCAGGCAATCAGACTATAGGGCTTTATCACTCTCACTTAGCCATAGGAGCTTTAGAAAAGGAAGGTAGGCACAGCTCCTGGTGTTCAGAAGACCGCACGAGGGGCTCTATAAGCACCTGATCGTAAGAAAAAACTGATCCATCGCACGCTGCATTGGTTATGGCATTATGCGGGAGAAATCCTTAAAGATTTTACAACCTCTCAAACATCTAACCAGCTCTCGCCGTATCATGACAGTTAGTTTTCGGCTTTCTCTACTGAGGTGCTCGTCCGGAAGAACCGGGACACAATCGCAGTAGTTCTCCCTGTGTCGCCTTAGCTGATATAGCGGAACGTAAGGCAGCAAAACATGGGAGCCGGGCAAACCAACATTTGACCCAAGACATGATTCAGAGCTGATGCATATAATGCTATAAATTCGGGGTGCCGAACTTCCATGAAGGTGTTCAGACTTTATTGCCGTATTATGTGTAAAACGAAGCCCCTGGCATATTTAAGGCATATCGCGTCATACAGATACAACTTGACAAAAGAATTTCAATAAGAAATAAGAGCAGATAAGCGTCATATAAATCCACATGTTGTATTTGAATGGTACGTCGATGCATATGAGTACAGGTAATGTGATAAAAAAGAGATATGACTGTGGAACCTCTTTGAGACCAGGGGAAGAAGCTGTGTGCCGATCCGGAGTATAGTCGGATGGTCATTGCGGGGAGTATCTAAGGATTCCCTTGCGCGTTCGAGCTACTTCCAAATTGCCAGTCCCGGTCAACGCAAGGGTGAACCTGCAAAGGGAATGTAAGAAATGTTTGTGTGCCGGAGAGCGGTTGAGCCGTCGTATGCGGCCTCCTGCCTTCGCCGGGGTGTTTAATTGAGCTCTGGACGAGCCGGGCTATCCTGCCGCGAAGTAGTTCGGAGTCCTTTGGTGGTGTCCGGGAGGCTAGCCATTGACTCGAGGTTCGATTGGAAGGTGCCACTCGTTGCTTCTGCTGTTAAAGCTGCGGTATACTCCTTGGTGCCGAGGGAAAGTTCGGCCTTGCCATTAACCGTGATGACGCCGTGCGGACCGGGCATCTTGAGCTTTCGGTAGGCGTAATGTGGCACCACATTGAATCGAGCGAACGCGGTTTGTCCGAGCAGTGCCTGATAATCACTGTGGAAGGGGACGATGTCGAAGATTAACTCTTTGGCACAGTAATTGTCTGGTGATCCGAAGACTACCTCAAGGGCGATGGAGCCTATACAGCTGGCCTCCACACCTGGTATAATACCTCTGAAGGTGGCTTTAGTGGTCTTGATCACCAAATGATCGATGCCCATCTTGGCACTGTGTCCTGGTAAAGCAGGTTTAGACTGTTGCCTCCGTCCATAAGGACTCGTGTGAGGTGGAACCCGTCGATTATTGGGTCGAGGACTAGTGCGGCTGGATTGCCCTGATTGGTGTTATCCGGATTATCCGTGCGGTTGAAGGTGATCGGCCCTAGTTTATATTGTGGGACGACTGGTTCCGTTAAGTCGACATCCCTAGGGTGCGATCCGTCCGGGTTGGGAGTGTGGGTGCCGTTTACCACGTTCACCGTTTGGATTTGTGGGGGAAATTTCTTTTGCCCTCCTGTATTTGGTGATCTGGGCTCCTCGTCGGCATCATCGTTTTGAGACCCCTAATCTTTGTTTTTGGCGCCTGACCTACCGGCTTGTTTGAAGACCCAACATTCTTTGTTGGTATGATTGGCTGGTATTCCCGGGGTGCCATGAATTTGGCATGGGTTGTCGAGTATGCGGTCCAGACTGGACGGACCCGAATTGTCATTTTTGAGTGGCCCATTCCGCTGACCGGACTTAGAGCCACTAAATCCGGCATTGACTGCCGTATCTTCGGCGTTTTCACCATTTTTGCGGCGCTTGTGTTTGTTGCGTCGGGGTTTGCCGTTGCTATCTCTGGCCTCAGATGTGCCAAGGTTGCTTGCTGTGTTGTTGGTACGGGCCAACCAGCTATCTTCGCCCGCACAAAAGCGGGTAATGAGTGTCGTGAGGGCTGCCATGGATTTTGGCTTCTCTTGGCCGAGATGTCGAGCGAGCCACTCATCACGGATGTTATGTTTAAAGGACGCTAGCGCATCGGCATCCGGAGAGTCGACAATTCGGTTCTTTTTAGTTAGGAACCGAGTCCAGAATTTCCTGGCTGATTCTTCGGGCTGTTGTGTTATGTGACTTAAATTGTCAGCATCCGGTGGCCGCACATAAGTGCCCTGGAAGTTGTCCAGGAATGCGTCTACCAGATTCTCCCAACTTCCGATGGAGTTTGCCGGCAAGCTGTTCAGCCAATGACGAGCCGACACTTCAATTTTTAGCGGGAGATACTTGATGGCGTGTAGATCATCCCCGTGGGCCATGTGAATGTGGAGGAAGAAATCCTCTATCCATACCGCGGGGTCTATAGTGCCATCATATGATTCAATGTTCACGGGTTTAAACCCTTCTGGGAATTCATGATCCATTACTTCATCAGTGAAGCATAGGGGGTGTGCGGCGCCTCTGTGCCGGGCTATATCACGAGGCAGTTCATACGAGTCTTGTCTGCTGTATTCGGCCCAACCGGATTTGCTTTTAGTATATCCGGCATGACGGTCGTCGTCACGTGTTGAGGCGCGCCCCCGTGATCCGTAGACCGATCTATTATGTCCTGATTTGTTTTCCAATACGTCTTGCAGGTCCTGCGTGTTTCCCCGGGCCTTGGTATTTTTGTTTGGCTGGCGACGGGGTGAGGGCTGGAATTCGGGCTGATATGCCGCTTTGTCTCGGCCACGGGGCGGCCGGTCAGCCGCATCATACGCTGGTAATGTAGGCTTTAATGCTTCATTTTCGAGTTGGGGTAGCAACTTGCGCTTTGGGAAACTTTTGGTTGGGCGTTCGAGTTCACATTCCTCGGCTGCCAGGAACTCCATCTATCCGCTAGCAGACCTTGATCAGCCTGAAGCTGCTACTGCTTTTTCTTTAGGCTTTTTCCTATGGCTGTAAGCCGGCGCTTGAAGCGCTCCTGCTCGACGGTATCCTCAGGCACGATAAATTCTTCGTTGCCGAGGCTCGCCTCGTCTTTGGAGAGGGACATGTAAGTATCATCTTTTGATTCTCCGTCTGTCGCCTATTTCTTAGGGCTAGCTTGCCCATCCTCCTACTCGAAGCCTGACTGGAGGGGATTGTCTTTGTCTTCAGCACTATCTGCAGCATTATTGTCTCTTGTGCCGGTATCGCTACTTTTGCTATGGCGGGGCTTAGAGCGGCGCTGATGAGGCCGGTGCTTAGATTGCCTCTCGAGGGGGTTATCCTCCATTGCCTTATTGCTATTGCTTTCTTTGGGGGTGTCCACCATCTATATATCATGTGATGAGGTGGAAGTCCAGCGCCCTGTGGGCGGTGGTTCCTGTTCTTCTCCTGCATCGTCGTCCATACCGTCGATGTCTTCGGAGCCGAAATTGAGCATGTCGGTTAACTCGTCGACAGTGGCTATTAAGTGGGTGGTGGGGAACGAATTCTTTCGTTGTCCGCTTCCCACTCGAGCCGGACATAGTTCGGCCAAGGGCCTCCTGACAAAGAGAGAGACCTTAATGAATTCAGCACGTCGACCAGGGGCGAGTGCGGAAAGATATCCACGGAGGAAAACTCCATGATCGGCGCCCAATCAAATTTGATTGGCACGGACGCAGGCGGTTCGGAGCCTGTGGCCGAGGACGAATCCAAGGGTCCGGCAACACGGGTCTTGTAGGAGGTGAATTCAGTATTTGGCTCTACCTCCGCTGAGTGTGCGATCTCCATGGTGAGGTCCATCCACCCGTCCTTGGACGGCGCAATCTGCTCCGCATTGAGGGCCAGAGTAGCCACATGTGTGATCTCCCGAACACCGTCCAATGGCAGAGCTAAGTCATGCTTGTCGTGACTGTGCGGCGCACCTGACATGGGCTCGAATCCTCAAAGATCAAGTCTCCGCGGATGTCGGCGGTATAGTTTAAGTTTCCAAACCCGACCTGACGGCCAGGGGCGTAACTCTTGATCTGCTCTAGATGGCCAAGTGAGTTGGTCTGCAGTACGAAGCCGCCGAATACGAAGATCTGTCCGGGAAAAAAAACCTCATTCTGGATCGCATCGTTGCCGATGATCGAAGGAGCCATCAAGCCTTATGGTGACGGCACAGTGGAACTCTCAATGAAAGCACCAATGTCGGTGTCAAAACCGACGGATCTCGGGTAGGGGGTCCCGAACTGTGCGTCTAAGGCAGATGGTAACAGGAGGCGGGGGACACAATGTTTACATAGGTTCGGGCCCTTTCGATAGAGGTAATACCCTACTTCCTTCTTGATTGATCTTGATGATATGAGTATTACAAGAGTTGATCTACCACGAGATCGTAGAGGCTAAACCCTAGAATCTAGCCTATGATTATGATTGTTGTTGTCCTATGGACTAAACCCTCCGGTTTATATAGACACTGGAGGGGGCTAGGGTTACACAGAGTCGGTTACAAGGGAGGATATCTACATATCCGAATTGCCAAGCTTGCCTTCCACGCAAAGGAGAGTCCCATCCGGACACGGGACGAAGTCTTCAATCTTGTGTCTTCATAGTCCAACAGTCCGGCCAAAGCATATAGTCCTGCTGTCTGAGGACCCCCTAATCCAGGACTCCCTCAGCGAGCGCCGCTTTTGTCATGTTCCCCTTTTCCTTCTTGCATCCAAATGAAACCAGCATGGGCCCGGAGGGGCGTGTATAGAACCATAACTTATTAACCATTATGCTATGCTTGTTGTTTCAGTGCTGTGTGGCTATTTTGCACAAAGATAACTTAGCCTGGTGCATTCATGGCGCCCTCTTCCTTATGAGGCATTCATTTCCTCGTGTCCATCTTGACCTAGTGGTCTGCGACTGCTCAGGAACTACAAAAAATTCGTCAGGGGGTCTGCCAGGAGACTTGTCGTCCACCCAAGCCTTGACCCGACGCTTTGTATCGCGGTACCCGAGGGGCACAGATTAGGAGAGATGCGCCAGTTTTCGGGCTCGAACGAGGGTGGCTCGCGAGACGGCAGAGAGAAGAAAAATGCTCGCGAGGGCACCTGCCTATGTAGCCCCCATCGCAAGGTATGCGAGAGAGAGAACACGAGCAAACCAGAGCCGGAAAATGCGATAAGAGGCGAGGGAATCGAATCGACAAGGAACACCAGAAGCAAATTTCGATTAAGGAAAAGCGAGCCAACTACGGAAAGCAAATGAAAAGCCGCGTCCGGCACCTAATCTAGTCTTCAAGTATTCTCACCAGCGCGGAGCTAAGTGCTGCCACTAGGCATGGGAGGGAGCCCTGTGGCCCGAGGCCGGCGCTCCTGAGACTCCGGGGCGTGTACAGCCCCACTCATTATTACGTGAGAGTGTCACGGGCGACGATTCTTCACAGGCACCGGGCCTTCTTCACAAGCTCTGGGCCTTTCTTCACAGGCTCTGGGCCTTTCTTCACAGGCTCTGGGCCTTGCTTCATGGGTAGAACTTCCAGAGGTGCTGGATGTTCCAGGCGTTCTGGATTGGTATCCCGTCCTGCGTCTCCAGGCGTGCGGCGCCAGGCCTGGAGACATGGACGACCCTGAACGGGCCCTCCCCCATGGGTGAAAGCTTGTGCAGCCCTTCCCTGGAGAGGACCCGCCTAAAGACGAGGTCGCCCGCCTCGAGCGTCCTGGAGCGGATGCTACGGCAGTGGTATCGTCGCAGTGCTTGCTGGTACCTTGCTGCCCTATGTGCTGCTTCGCGGCGACGTTCCTCCCCTAGCACGAGGTCCATCCCCCGCGTGGAGTCCTGCTGTGTTTCATCAAACGCCAGGACCCGTGCGGAGCGATGCTTGACCTCGTGAGGAAGGACCGCTTCAGCTCCGTAGACAAGGAAGAATGGGGTCTCGCCCGTTGGCTTGGTGGCGGTGGTGCGGAAGGACGACAGCACGGACTGCAGTTTGTTGTGCCAGCCCCTGCCACAAGCCTGGAGCTTCTTCTTAAAGTCCTGGTATTGAGGCCCCTCAGGACCTCCGCGTTGGCGCGTTCGGCCTGACCATTGCTCCTGGGGTGCGCCACCGAAGCGTAGCAAATCTGCATTCCAAGGTTAGCACAGTAGGTTTTGAAGAGGTTACTAGTGAACTGCGAGCTGTTTTCTGTGATGATGCGGTTGGGGACCCCGAAGCGGCTCACGAGGCCCTTGATGAACTTGACAGCAGAGCCAACTGGGATGGTACGGACGGCTTCCACTTGCGCCCACTTGGTGAACTTGTCGATGGCGACGTAGAGGTAGCGGTAGCCCCCGAGCGCTCGAGGGAACGGTACCAAGATGTCCAGCCCCCAGACCGCGAATGGCCACATGAGCGGAATGGTCTGGAGGCCCTGAGCAGGCTGATGAATCTGCTTGGCATGGAACTGGCAGGCTTCGCAGGACTGCACCAGCTCAGCTGCGTCGTTGAGCGCGGTGGGCCAGTAGAACCCACTGCGGAACACTTTGCTGACGAGGTTCCGTGATGACGAGTGGTGCCCGCAGTCCCCACCGTGTATGTCAGTTAGCAGCTCCTTCCCCTGGTCCCTGGAAATGCAGTGCATGGAAACGTCGTTTGGCTGCTTCATGTACAACTCACCGTCCTGGATGCAGTACGCTGTGGCTTGCCGAACCACACCCTCTGCATCCTCCTCCTTCTCCGGCAGCACCCCTTGCATCAGATATTCCTTGGATTCCTTGGTCCAGCATCCCTCCTGAGGCTCGAGCGCCAAGAGCAGGCGAGCTCCTGAGGTTGGGCCACAGGCCGGGGCTCTTGTGCCAGGAGGCTGTGGGAGCTCCTCCCGAGGCTGAGCTGTGCTTGAAAGTGGTGGTGTCACCGATGGCTTGAAGAGCCATTCCCCAAAGACACCGGGCTCTTGTGGCTGCCGCTTGGATGCTCTCTTGGCAATGTCGTCGGCTTCCTTGTTGGTGCCCCGCGGTACATGCTGCAACTCCAGGCCCAAGAACTGCTTCTCCATCTTGCGCACCTCCGCAAGGTATGCCTCCATATGCTCGTCCTTCAGCTCGTGTACCTTGTTGGAGAAGTTGACGAGGAGCAGCGAGTCGCCTTTAACGGTAAGGCGCTTCACCCCCAAAGCTGTCGCGGCCTTTAGGCCAGCTATGAGACCTTTGTATTCCGCGATGTTGTTGGAGACCTTCTCGCCCTGCTGAAAGCAGAGCTGCACCGGAGTAGAGCTTATCTTGAGTGGGTGAGATGAGTACTGCTCCAGCCCCTGCGCCCTGATGCGCAAAGGCGCCATCGAAGTACATGACCCAACCGTCTGGTGCCTCACTTCCTCGCGAGGTGGACCGGTCCTCGCCTACTTCAAGTGTTGGGACGTCCGTCCATTCCGCCACAAAATAAGCGAGCGCGGCTCCCTTGATGACCCTGGTGAAGGAAATATGCCCTAGAGGCAATAATAAAGTTATTATTTATTTCCTTATTTCATGATAAATGTTTATTATTCATGCTAGAATTGTATTAACCGGAAACATAATACATGTGTGAATACATAGACAAACAGATAGTCACTAGTATGCCTCTACTTGACTAGCTCGTTAATCGAAGATGGTTATGTTTCCTAACCATAGACATGAGTTGTCATTTGATTAACGGGATCACATCATTAGGAGAATGATCTGATTGACATGACCCATTCCGTTAGCCTAGCACTTGATCGCTTAGTATGTTGCTATTGCTTTCTTCATGACTTATACATGTTCCTGTAACTATGAGATTATGCAACTCCCGTTTACGGAGGAACACTTTGGTACTACCAAACGTCACAACGTAATCGGGTGATTATAAAGGAGTACTACAGGTGTCTCCAAAGGTACATGTTGGGTTGGCGTATTCCGAGATTAGGTTTTGTCACTCCGATTGTCGGAGAGGTATCTCTGGGCCCTCTCGGTAATGCACATCACGATAAGCCTTGCAAGCAATGTAGCTAATGAGTTAGTTACGGAATGATGCATTACGTAACGAGTAAAGAGACTTGCCAAGAATCTAGATTGAACTAGGTATTGGATACCGACGATCGAATCTCGCAAGTAACATACCGATGACAAAGGGAACAACATATGTTGTTATGCGGTTTGACCGATAAAGATCTTCAGAGAATATGTAGGAGCCAATATGGGCATCCAGGTTCCGCTTATTGGTTATTGACCAAGAATAGTTCTAGGTCATGTCTACATAGTTCTCGAACCCGTAGGGTCCGCACGCTAAGGTTTCGGCGATGCTTATATTATGAGTTTATGAGTTTTGATGTACCGAAGGAGTTCGGAGTCCCGGATGAGATCGGGGACATGACGAGGAGTCTCGAAATGGTCGAGACGTAAAGATCGATATATTGGACGACTATATTCGGAGTTCGGAAAGGTTCGAATGATTCGAGTATTTTTCGAGTACCGGTAGTTACGGGAGAAGCAATGGGCCTTGATGGGCTTTAGTGGAAAGAGGAGAAAGGGCCAAGGGGCTGCTGCGCCCCCTCTCCCCTCTAGTCCGAATTGGACTAGGGAAAGGGGGGCCGGCCACCTTTCCTTCTCCTCCACTTCCTTCTCCCTTCCTCCCCTCTTGGTGGACTCCTACTAGGACTTGGAGTCCTAGTAGGACTCCACACCCTGGCCGCACCTATGCCTTGGCCGGCCTCCTCCTCCTCCATCCTTTATATACGGGGGCAGGGGGGCACCCCAGAACACACAAGTTGATCTACGGATCTTTCCTTAGCCGTGTGCGGTGCCCCCTTCCACCACATTCCACCTCGGTCATATCGTCGCGGAGCTTAGGCGAAGCCCTGCGCCGGAGAAGTCACATCGTCGCGGAGCTTAGGCGAAGCTCTGCGTCGGTGGAGCATCAACATCGTCACCACGCCGTCGTGCTGACGGAACTCATCCCCGACACTTTGCTGGATCGGAGTCCGGGATCGCCATCGAGCTGAACGTGTGCGTAACTCGGAGGTGCCGTGACGTTCGGTACTTGGATCGGTCGGATCGTGAAGACGTGCGACTACATCAACAGCGTTGTTATAACGCTTCCGCCACGGTCTCACGAGGGTGCGTGGACGGACACTCTCCCCTCTCGTTGCTATGCCATCACCATGGTCTTGCGTGATCGTAGGAAATTTTTGAAATTACTACGTTCCCCAACAAAGGGCATCCGAGCCTAGGTTTTTATGGTTTGATGTTATTTGCACGAGTAGAACACAAGTGAGTTGTGGACGATACAAGTCATACTGCCTACCAAAGCATGTCATACTTTGGTTCAGCGGTATTGTTGGACGAGACGATCCGGACCAACCTTACGCGTACTCTTCACGCGAGACCGGTTCTCTCGACGTGCTTTGCACATAGATGGCTTATGGAAGACTGTCTCTCCAACTTTAGTTGAACTGAGTGCATACGCCCGGTCCTTGAGAAGGTTAAAACGGAGTCTATTTGACAAACTATCGTTGTGGTTTTGATGCGTAGGTAAGAACGGTTCTTGCTCAGCCCGTAGCAGCCACGTAAAACTTGCAACAACAAAGTAGAGGACGTCTAACTTGTTTTTGCAGGGCATGTTGTGATGTGATATGGTCAAGACGTGATGCTATATTGTATGAGATGATCATGTTTTGTAACCGAGTTATCGGCAATTGGCAGGAGCCATATGGTTGTCGCTTTATTGTATGCAATGCAATCGCGATGTAATGCTTTACTTTATTACTAAGCGGTAGTGATAGTCGTGGAAGCATAAGATTGGCGAGACGACAACGATGCTACAATGGAGATCAAGGTGTCGTGCCGGTGACGATGGTGATCATGACGGTGCTTCAGCGATGGAGATCACAAGCACAAGATGATGATGACCATATCATATCACTTATATTGATTGCATGTGATGTTTATCTTTTATGCATCTTATCTTGCTTTGATTGACGGTAGCATTATAAGATGATCTCTCACTAAAATTATCAAGAAGTGTTCTCCTGAGTATGCACCGCTATGAAAGTTCTTCGTGCTGAGACACCACGTGATGATCGGGTGTGATAGGCTCTACGTTCAAATACAACGGGTGCAAAACAGTTGCGCACGCCGAATACTCGAGTTAAACTTGACGAGCCTAGCATATAACAGATATGGCCTCGGAACACGGAGACCGAAAGGTCGAGCGTGAATCATATAGTAGATATGATCAACATAGTGATGTTCACCATTGAAACTACTCCATCTCACGTGATGATCGGACATGGTTTAGTTGATTTGGATCACGTAATCACTTAGATGACTAGAGAGATGTCTATCTAAGTGGGAGTTCTTAAGTAATATGATTAATTGAACTTTAATTTATCATGAACTTAGTCCTGGTAGTATTTTGCAAATTATGTTGTAGATCAATAGCTCGCGTTGTTGCTTCCCTATGTTTTTATATGTGTTCCTAGAGAAATTTGTATTGAAAAATGTTAGTAGCAATGATGCGGATTGGATCCGTGATCTGAGGTTTATCCTCATTGCTGCACAGAAGAAATTATGTCCTTAATGCACCGCTAGGTGACAAAACTATTGCAGGAGCAGATGCAGACGTTATGAACGCGTTTGGCTAGCTCAATATGATGACTACTTGATAGTTTAGTGCACCATGCTTAAAGGCTTAGAATCGGGAATTCAAAGACGTTTTGAACGTCATGGACCATATGAGATGTTCCAGGAATTGAAGTTAATATTTCAAGAAAATACCCGAGTTGAGAGATATAAAGTCTCCAACAAGTTCTATAGCTAAAAGATGGAGGAGAATCGCTCAACTAGTGAGCATGTGCTCAGATTGTCCGGTACTTCAATCGCTTGAATCAAGTGGGAGTTAATCTTCCGGATAAGATAGTGATTGATGTAATTCTCTAGTCACCATCACTAAGTTACTAGAACTTCGTGATGAACTATAGTATGCAAGGGATGACGAAAACGATTCCCAAGCTCTTCGTGATGCTGAAATCGACGAAGGTAGAAATCAAGAAAAGAGCATCAAGTGTTGATGATTGACAAGACCACTAGTTTCAAGGAAAAGGGCAAAGGGAAGAAGGGGAACTTCAAGAAGAACGGCAAGCAAGTTGCTGTTCGAGTGAAGAAGCCCAAGTCTAGACCTAAGCCCGAGACTAAGTGCTTTTTCTGCAATGGAACTAGTCATGGAAGCGGAACTACCCCAATTATTTGGTGGATAAGAAGGATGGCAAAGTGAACAAGAGTATATTTGATATACAGGTTATTGATGTGTGCTTTACTAGTGTTTATAGTAGCCCCTGAGTATTTGATACTTGTTCGGTTGCTAAGATTAGTAACTCGAAACAAATGAGTTACAGAATAAAATGTAAACTAGTTGAAGGGGAAGTAACGATGAGTGTTGGAAGTAGTTCCATGATTGATATGATCATCATCGCACACTCCTATACTTTCGAGATTAGTGTGGAACCTAAATAAGTGTTATTTGGTGTTGAGCATAAATATGATTTATTGCAATACGGTTATTCATTTAAGTAAGAGAATAAATTGTTGTTCTGTTTACATGAATAAAACCTTATATGGTTACACACCCAATGAAAATGGTTCATTGGATCTCGATCATAGTGATACACATATTCATAATATTGAAACCAAAAGATGCAAAGTTAATAATGATAGTGCAACTTATTTGTGGCACTGCCGTTTAGGTCAAATTGGTGTAAAGCGCATGAAGAAAACTCCATGCTGATGGACTTTTGGAATCACTTGATTATGAATCATTTGATGCTTGCGAACCGTGCCTTTTTGGCAAGATGACTAAAACTCCGTTCTCCGGAACAATGGAACAAGCTAATGACTTATTGGAAATAATACATACCGATGTATACAATTCAATGAGTGTTGATGCTCGTGGCAAGTATCATTATTTTCTGACCTTCACAGATGATTTGAGCAGATATGCGTATATCTTCTTGATGAAACATAAAGTCTGAAATAGTTGAAAAGTTCAAAGAATTTCAGAGTGAAGTAGAAAATCATCGTAACAAGAAAATAAAGTTTACTGCGATCTGATCGTGGAGATGAATATTTGAGTTACGAAGTTTGGTCTTCAATTAAAACAAAGTGGAATAGTTTCACAGCTCACGCCACCTGGAACACCACAACGTTATGGTGTGTCCGAACGTCAGAACCGTACTTTATTTTGATATGGTACGATCAATGATGTCTCTTACCGATTTACCAATATCGCTTTTGGGGTTATGCATTAGAGACAACTGCATTCACGCTTAATGGGGCACCATCTAAATCCGTTGAGACGACACCATATGAACTATGGTTTAACAAAGAAACCTAAGCTGTCGTTTCTTAAAAGTTTGGAGTTTTGATACTTATGTGAAAAATTTTTCACCTGATAAGCTCGAACCCAAATCGAGAAGTATCGTCTTCATAGAATACCCAAAGGTAACTATTGGGTACACCTTCTATCACAGATCCGAAGGCAAGTTTTTCGTTGCTAAGATGGATCCTTTCTAGAGAAGAAGTTTCTCTCGAAAGAAGTGAGTGGGAGGAAAGTAGAACTTGATGAGGTAATTGTACCTTCTCCCTTATTGGAAAGTAGTTCATCACATAAATCAGTTCCAGTGATTCCTACACCAATAAGTGAGGAAGTTAATGATGATGATCATGAAACTTCAGATCAAGTTGCTACCAAACCTCGTAGGTCTTCCAGAGCAAAATCCGCACTGCAGTGGTATGGTTATCGTGTTCTGGAATTCATGTTACTAGACCATGATGAACCTACGGACTATGAGGAAGCGATGATGAGCCCAGATTCCATGCGAAATGGCTTGAGGCCATGAAATCTGAGATAGGATCCATGTATGAGAAACAAAGTATGGACTTTGATTGACTTGCTCTATGATCAGCAAGCCATGTTAAATAAATGGATCTTCAAGAGGAAGACGGACACTGATAGTAGTGTTACTATCTACAAAGCTCGACTTGTTGCAAAAGGTTTTCGACAAGTTCAAGGGGTTGACTACGATAAGACTTTCTCACCCGTAGCGATGCTTAAGTCTGTCCGAATCATGTTAGCAATTGCCACATTTTATGAAATCTGGCAAATGGATGTCAAAAACAACATTCTTTAATGGATTTATTAAAGAAGAGTTGTATATGATGCAACCAGAAGGTTTTGTCAATCCTAAAGGAGCTAACAAAATGTGCAAGCTCAATCGATCCATCTATGGACTGGTGCAAGCATCTCGGAGTTGGAATATACGCTTTGATAAGATTGATCAAAGCATATGGTTTTATACAGACTTTTGGAGAAGCCTGTATTTACAAGAAAGTGAGTGGGAGCACTACAAAGATTTCTGATAAGTATATGTGAATGACATATTGTTGATCGGAAATAATGTAGAATTATTCTGCAAAGCATAAAGGAGTATTTGAAAGGAGTTTTTCAAAGAAGGACCTCGGTGAAGCTGCTTACATATTGAGCATCAAGATCTATTGAGATAGATCAAGACGCTTGATATGTTTTTCAATGAATACATACCTTGACAAGATTTTGAAGTAGTTCAAAATGGAACGATCAAAGAAAGAGTTCTTGCCTGTGTTACAAGGTGTGAGATTGAGTAAGACTCAAAACCCGACCACGGCAGAAGATAGAAAGAGAATGAAAGTCATTCCCTATGCATCACCATAGGTTCTATAAAGTATGCTATGCTATGTACTGCACCTATTGTATACCTTGCTCTGAATTTGGCAAGGAGTACAATAGTGATCTAGGAGTAGATCACTTTGGACATTGGTCAAAGAACATCCTTAGTGAGGACTAAGGAAATATTTCTCGATTATGGAGGTGATAAAAGAGCCCGTCGTAAAGAGTTACATCGGTGCAAGCTTTTACACTGATCCGGATGACTCTAAATCTCAATCTGGATACATATTGAAAGTGGGAGCAATTAGCTAGAGTAGCTCCGCAATGCGAGCATTGTAGACATAGAATATTTGCAAAATACATACGGCTCAATGTGACAGACCCGTTGACTAAGCTACTCTCACGAGCAAAACATGATCATACCTTAGTACTCTTTGGGTGTTAATCACATAGCGATGTGAACTAGATTATTGACTCTAGTAAACCCTTTGGGTGTTGGTCACATGACGATGTGAACTATGGGTGTTAATCACGTACAGATGTGAAAATTAGTGTTGAATCACATGATGATGTGAACTAGATTATTGACTCTAGTGCAAGTGGGAGACTGAAGGAAATATGCCCTAGAGGCAATAATAAAGTTATTATTTATTTCCTTATTTCATGATAAATGTTTATTATTCATGCTAGAATTGTATTAACCGGAAACATAATACATGTGTGAATACATAGACAAACAGATAGTCACTAGTATGCCTCTACTTGACTAGCTCGTTAATCGAAGATGGTTATGTTTCCTAACCATAGACATGAGTTGTCATTTGATTAACGGGATCACATCATTAGGAGAATGATCTGATTGACATGACCCATTCCGTTAGCCTAGCACTTGATCGCTTAGTATGTTGCTATTGCTTTCTTCATGACTTATACATGTTCCTGTAACTATGAGATTATGCAACTCCGTTTACGGAGGAACACTTTGGTACTACCAAACGTCCACAACGTAACTGGGTGATTATAAAGGAGTACTACAGGTGTCTCCAAAGGTACATGTTGGGTTGGCGTATTTCGAGATTAGGTTTTGTCACTCCGATTGTCGGAGAGGTATCTCTGGGCCCTCTCGGTAATGCACATCACTATAAGCCTTGCAAGCAATGTAGCTAATGAGTTAGTTACGGAATGATGCATTACGTAACGAGTAAAGAGACTTGCCAGAAACGAGATTGAACTAGGTATTGGATACCGACGATCGAATCTCGGGCAAGTAACATACCGATGACAAAGGGAACAACATATGTTGTTATGCGGTTTGACCGATAAAGATCTTCGTAGAATATGTAGGAGCCAATATGGGCATCCAGGTTCCGCTTATTGGTTATTGACCAAGAATAGTTCTAGGTCATGTCTACATAGTTCTCGAACCCGTAGGGTCCGCACGCTTAAGGTTTCGATGGCGATGCTTATATTATGAGTTTATGAGTTTTGATGTACCGAAGGAGTTCGGAGTCCCGGATGAGATCGGGGACATGACGAGGAGTCTCGAAATGGTCGAGACGTAAAGATCGATATATTGGACGACTATATTCGGAGTTCGGAAAGGTTCCGAATGATTCGAGTATTTTCGGAGTACCGGTAGTTACGGGAGAAGCAATGGGCCTTGATGGGCTTTAGTGGAAAGAGGAGAAAGGGCCAAGGGGCTGCTGCGCCCCTCTCCCTCTAGTCCGAATTGACTAGGGAAAGGGGCCGCCACCTTCCTTCTCCTCCACTTCCTTCTCCTTCCTCCCCTCTTGGTGGACTCCTACTAGGACTTGGAGTCCTAGTAGGACTCCACACCCTGGCCGCACCTATGCCTTGGCCGGCCTCCTCCTCCTCCATCCTTTATATACAGGGGCAGGGGGGCACCCCATGACACACAAGTTGATCTACGGATCTTTCCTTAGCCGTGTGCGGTGCCCCCTTCCACCACATTCCACCTCGGTCATATCGTCATGAGCTTAGGCGAAGCCTCGCCGGAGAAGTCACATCGTCATGAGCTTAGCGAAGCTCTGCGTCGGTGGAGCATCAACATCGCCACCACGCCCGTCGTTGACGGAACTCATCCCGACACTTTGCTGGATCGAGTCCGGGATCGCCATCGAGCTGAACGTGTGCAGAACTCGGAGGTGCCGTGACGTTCGGTACTTGGATCGGTCGGATCGTGAAGACGACGACTACATCAACCGCGTTGTTATAACGCTTCCGCTTACGGTCTACGAGGGTACGTGGACGGACACTCTCCCCTCTCGTTGCTATGCCATCACCATGGTCTTGCGTGATCGTAGGAAATTTTTTGAAATTACTACGTTCCCCAACACCTGGTAGTGCTGAACTCTAACTGGAATGCTTGCAGCTCGATGTTCCACTCAGCGACCCTTCCAGTAGAATTGGGGCTCCTGAGCACCCTCTCCAGTGGGTAGGCTGAGACAACCTTGATGGGTTGCCCCTGGAAGTAGTGTTGCAGCTTGCGCGAGGCCACCAAGAGTGCGAGCAGGAGCTTCTGATACATGGGATATCGCGCCCTCGCATCTCGCAACACAGTGCTGACGAAATACACCAGGTGTTCGACGAGGGCTGGCGCGGTGTCTGGGCTCGTGTCTTGTGGAAGTTGGGGCGTCTCCTGAGGTGACTGAACTCCCGAGGCATGATTGTTTGCGGGAATTTTGGCGGCGGTGTCCTGCTAAGCTTGGTCTTTTGTCAGTGCTGCCACGGGTCTTGCGGCGCCTTCCTGACCTTGCATTGCTTCAGTTGTAGCCCGCCACAGCGTGCCCTTGGCTTGTTGCTCCTCCCGAACTGCCACCAGTGCTGCACTGGCGGAGTACGGGGTAGCGGCGAGGTAGAGTACTAGGGGCTCGAGGGGGCATGACGCTACCATCACCGGAGGGCTGGTCAGGTATCTCTTGAGGTCTTGAAAAGCTCGGTCGGCCTCCTGGGTCCACTCGAATGGGCTCTTCTTCATCATCAGCTTGAAGAAGGGTAGAGCGTGCTCCCATAGCTTGGAGATGAAGCGTCCCAACACAGTTACCCGACCAGCCAGCTTCTGCATCTCTCCTTAAGGGTCTGCGGCGGGCTCATGTCCTTGATGGCCTTGATCTTCTCTGGATTCGCCTCGATCCCTCTGTGGGACACGAGGAAGTCCAGCAGCTTGCCGGAAGGGACGCCGAAAACGCACTTCTCCGGGTTAAGCCGCAAGTTCACTTGGCGCATGCTCGCAAAGGTCTCCTCCAGGTCTTGAATCAAGGTCCTTGCCTCCCGAGACTTCACCACAATGTCGTCTACGTAGGCCTCTATGTTTCTCCCAAGCTACTGCCCCAGGGCGATGTGCATCAGTCACTGAAAGGTTGCGCCCATGTTGCACAGCCCAAAATGCATGTAGGTGTAGCAGTACACCCCACACGGGGTCAGGAAGGCTGTCTTCTCCACATCTTCTACCGCCATCTTGATCTGGTGATACCCTGAGAACGCATCCAGGAAGCACAGCAGGTCGCACTCGATGGTGGAGTCGACGATCTGATCGATGCGCGGGATCGGGAACGGATCTTGGGGGCAGGCTTTGTTAAGGTCGGTGAAGTCGACGCACATCCATTCCTTCCCGCCTTTCTTCGGCACTACGACGGGGTTCGCCAGCCATTCGGGATACCGAACCTCGCGAATAGCACCCGCCGCCTCCAGCTTGCGGGTCTCTTGGATGATGAAGGCCTGCTTCTCAGTGGATTGCCGTCTCGCCCGCTGCTTCACGGGGCGTACATTGTGGCATACCCTTAAATGATGTTGAATCACCTCTCTCGGGACTCCTACCAGTTGATTGGGCTCCCATGCGAATATATCCTTGTTTGCACACAAGAAATTCACCAATGCTTCCTCTTGACCTGGGTCGAGGCTGGCACCTATGATAAAGGTGGCTCCTGAGGGCCCGTCCTCGTTGACTGGCACATGCTTGGTTTTTGCCTTGTCTTGTGTGAACAACTGCTTCTTCTTGGCTCTACGGCTCCCTTGGGCTCGGAGGTGCCCGCGTCGGCAGGCTGCGCCGCCGCAGCGGTTTTGAGGGTGAGCTTGAGCGCCGCCAGGGCCTCCTTGGCGTCCCCTTTGACAGCCAGGATGCCTTTTCTCCCAAGCATCTTCATGAGGTTGTAGGCCGGATGAGTCGCTGCCATGAACTGGGCCAGAGTCGGGTACCCGAGAATGGCGTTGTATGGGAGGCCGATGCGGGCGATGTCGAAGTCGACCCGCCCGGTGCGGTAGTTCTCACGCGTGCCGAAGGTGACGGGAAGGCAGATCTGTCCCAGAGAGCGGGCAGTGCCACCACCAACTCCTGAGAAAGGCTTGCTGAGGCTGAGCCGCTCGAGTGGCACGTGAAGAAGGCTGAAGGCTTCCACGGAGAGCAAGTTGAGGCCGGCACCGCCGTCGATGAGGGTCTTGGTAACAGCCATGTTGTAGATGGTGGGCGTGCAGAGCATTGGGAGCATGCCCGAGCCGGCGCTGGAGTCGAGGTGGTCTTCTGAGCCGAAGGTGAGGTCAGCCTCTAGCGCAGCCCAACCCGGCGGAGCCCTCGGGCGCTTGGAAGCGGCACCAATCTGGCGGAGGAATGGCTTGATGTGGCGATCTGAAGGCGGTTCTTGAGAGCCACCCAGCAGGGCCGCGACGGCGTGGAGCACTCGTATCGCGTAGCGAGCAGTGAAGAGGTTGCGGAGTTTCCCCAAGGATGCCACCGTGGATCCAGGGAGGTTGAGCAGCCAGGCGCGTGGCTCACCGGCGAGGGCCATGGGGAGCCAGTTGGCCATGACCTTGTCGTCGCCCCCGGCCTCGAGGACGGCCTCCTCATATGCCAGCAGGAAAGTTGACGGGTCTGCTGCACCGTTGTAGCGCGGCGGCATCTCCAGCCTGAACTTGGGTGGCCACTGTCGGTGTCAAAACCGGCGGATCTCGGGTAGGGGGTCCCGAACTGTGCGTCTAAGGATGATGGTAACAGGAGACAGGGGACACGATGTTTACCCAGGTTCGGGCCCTCTCTATGGAGGTAATACCCTACTTCCTGCTTGATTGATCTTGATGATATGAGTACTACAAGAGTTGATCTACCACGAGCTCGTAGAGGCTAAACCCTAGAAGTCTAGCCTAGGATTATGATTGTGTATCTCTCTATCGAATAGCCTGGCCTCGGTTTATATAATGCACCAGAGGCCTAGGATAACAAGAGTCCTAGTCGAAAACGCCGGTGGGGAGGAGTCCTTGTCTTGATCGCCAAGTCTTGTGGAATCTTCCTTGTATGCGGCAACTGTCCGGACTGGCCCATGAGTATACGGCCATGGGGGTCCTCGGCCCAATCTAACAGATCGGGAGATGACGTGGTGAGTACCCCCTAGTCCAAGACACCGTCAGTAGCCCCCTGAACCGGTCTTCAAGTTAGGGACGCTCCTCGATTCTTCTGAACTGTTCCTCATCTTCGGTCGCTAGTCTTGAAAACTGGTTCGACAAATCTTCTCATCTTCGTTCTTGAGGATCGCCGAAGTGCATCCGAAGAGTTTACACGTTGGGTATCCGAGGAGCCCCTTTAAGTTTCCGGCCTTTATCAATGCCTTGTTATTTTTATGCCACGCCTCGGGTTTGAAGTTGTTCCCGGGAGGCATTGTCCTCTTGCGTCTGAGCTCCAACACCGGAGTGCATTCGAGGTAAACTTTGCAGCCGAGCACCAATGCCGGACTGCTTCCGAGCTCCAACACCGAAATGTATCCGAGCTCCAATGCCGGACTGTGTCCAAGCTCCAGCGCCGGACTGTATCCGAGCTCCAATGCCGGACTATATCCAAGATGTCATAGATCATCTTGGTACAAAAAAGTTGAAGGAGTGTAGCCAAGCTTAATGCCGGAAATGCCCTCTATGGAGCTAGCCGCTGGCGCCCGAGCTTTATGGCGGACTGCCCCCGAGGTGGTGCAGCACCCTGACCGTGGGCTGATTTTTGTGAATATTTGTAACTGGTGCAGTTTATTCTCTGCCGAGATGTATAGCCAGTATATGTATATCCAATAACCCTCAAGGTGTGTCTCAGTCCAAAACCCGAGATGCACCTGAAGGAAAACATGAAACCACTGATCCTAGTAGCCCCTGAGACTCAGGCCGATGCGCGAAATCGGCCCGAGGATCAACTCTAACTTCGGCAAAGACATGAGGAATAGAGACGCAGTGTAATATATCAGAGATAATAGTGATCGGCGAACGGGCCCCTGAGAGAGGGTCGTGAGAAGTTGTCGTGATATATAGCTTGATGCCAGATAGGTCCAGATGGTACTTATTGCTGTCCGAAGACGCGCTTATCATAGTTCGATCAAGCCGAACACTGAGCCCTTTGAATTTTCTGCATTGAATAGGAAATGCAGTAGCCCCCGAGACACTGGTCGGGTGGCAACACCAGATCAGGGGATCGATGTGCCCCTTTAATATTTGTAAATAATGAGCGCAAAGCCCAAGAGCCCCGAGCCTTAATGTGGGCATGGGTGGCGAATTAAGGATCGATATCCGAGTAAAATCACAGATTATGTGTAATGATTCTATGTATCCAAGTACTTTACATCATTATTTTGACTCCATTGTGACCGTTTATCAGTTGAAAGTGGCCCATCATTGGCGTCTACCCCTTTGTAGATACTACGCAGGGTGTTTCCGCAATAACAAAGCAACCCTTTGCCGACGTCTCGGTGCCCGAAGGTGGTTGTGTTAGTGGAAACGAGGCAATCAGATATGCAGGCTTTAAAACTTTCACTTAGTCATAGGAGCTTTAAACTGGGGAAGCTAGCTATGAGCCCCCGGTTACTGTTCGGCGACATCCGAGGTCAAGCCGTAAATACTTCGGCCAATGTTATGAACGGCCCGTCATTTAACGTGGTCATCGGATCGCTGACCAGTTTACGCCTATTGTGACAGTCAGTTTTCGGCTTTCTTCACTGAGGTGCTTGACCATGCGAGCTGGAAGCACAATCGCAGTGGTTCTCCCTTTGCACACCTAGCCGAACAAAGCGGATCGTAGGAGGCAAGCACAGGAGCCGGGCAACCCAACTATCGACGAAAGACACAATTCGAAACCGATGCGTATATAGCAATATCCGAGAATGTTTTTGCCGAATCCCTAAAGGTGTCCGGCGTTGCACTGCGAGACTAATGCTGGAAACTCACAAATAGTTTAAAAGTGCCATAGGTTCGAAAAGCCAAAAAGCTTATTAAAAAGTTTAATGTCCGAACTAGATCAAGTGTTCGGTGCCAATCCGAAAATTGGACTTTAAAAAAAAGGTGCTTCTGTCGTGCTTTAACATGACACATCCTATCTCAAGACTTCAAGCGGGTCAGCCTATGGCTTCAACCTCCTTACCCCGAAGGTGGAGTGCTTTTCCGAGGCTAGTTTTGCAAACTGCACTCGAGCGGATTTAGAGAGAAGCAAGGCTATCCGGCTATTGACCACACACTTGCATCGAGAAAGGAGTGATAGAAAAAAGACTTTGCAACGACCAAGAAGAAAAACAGCTCATACTAATTTAAGAGCCCCCACGTGACTTGGGTAAAAGAATTTTATGTATAATGATTGTATGTACCAAGTACTAATATCATATCTTTGTTCACCCGAACTTTAAACGCGGCGTCTTAACCGACCGTCGGCTTCTCCCTCTTCGATCAAGGACCGAAAAGTTTTATGTACTCCACCTGTCGAGAATATCAACGGTGTTTCCGATAACCAGTGCAATCAGGCCATAAGGTCAGAATGCATAAAGCGCTCATGAAACTTATGCTATATTACTAACAAAGTGTAAGAAGCATCTTCGAAGAAAATAGTACCCCCACCAATACCTTTCTTCAGTGCTCATTGTTACTATGGGACTTGTGCAATAAATTTTTTGTACTCATGTGTTCTGTTGTGTGCCGACCATAATTGAAAACAGTAAGAGCGCTAGCTTTCGGCTTCACCCAGTCTGAGGTCCGGCTCAGATGAACCGATCATGACAATCGCAGAGGTGCTCCCTTTACTCCCTAGCCAAACAATCCGGAACGTAGGGGTAAACACAGGAGCAAGGCAACCCAGCTTGCAAATCACTTAGGTCAATATGGTGCATATTGTGGCGTAATACACGAACAAGGAACGAAGCCGTACAAGTATAATCATTTGCAAGAGGAAAGGCTTCATAAAGGAAGCCCCCAAGTAAACGGGGTATTTGAATTTGTGTGTCACAAAAAAAGTTTGGACAAGGAAGTTTTTCGCAAACAACCTTTTGTCAAAAAAGGTATAATGCTTGGTCGGACCGAACAAAATTTAAGACTGAAAGTTTTTGAGCATGAAAGCGACTTAGCTGGTTAATGTGCTTGGTGTTGATGACGCGGTCCTAGCTTGATGCGGGACAAGGTCCCAGCCCCCAAGCCGGTCTCGAGGTGGCGGAGCGAAGAGCTCGGCGATCCGAAGTGGCGACGTAGCACGCACAATGTAGGCCGGCAGAGTGATGCCGAAGAGACCACGCGACGCAGTCAAAGTCCATTACCTGCACATGTAAAATAGTGCTGTCCAGGAAATAATAATAATATATATAATCCTTGCGTAATTGCTTTGCGCAAAAATAATTTATTTAAAGAGATGTGGCCTGGTGCTGAAGCCAATGTCGATGCAGGGCGTCAGCGTGACGCAGTGACAAAGCCTGAATTTGCAGGGCGGTCCGGGCTCCGGATGCGGCGTTCGCCGAACTATGTACGGAAACTGACCGAACCACCACGCGACCATTTTTAATGTGGCCGCCATTTGATAGACCTATGTACAGATGATGGAACAAACCAGAGTAATAATTCCTTAAGAAAAATAAACCCAACAAGCAAAAATTGTTAGGATTAATAGCACCGGTTTATTTGTTGTAGTAGTCCAAGAAAAGCGACTCCCAAAATTAGGACTCGATCCGCATACCCATTGCACGATGGGCGATGAAGCGATGGCATGGCGATGTTGGTAAAGGTTGACTCGCCGAGGCAAAGCCCCGGTCCACCGGTGACGTGATTTAAGCCGGGTCGGCTGGTGTCGCCGGGTTACCGGAGTGTCTTGATGAAGGATGACGAAGCCCCGGTCCGGACGAGGAGACGGAGCAGATCGATGAGGAGATGTTGCAGCTGCCATGTCACCGAGTTGTTGAAGTAGTTCGGCATTGATGGACATTGGCTCGATGAAGCAGTTCGCCACGCCGATGCAGGTCGTAACTTGTGACGCGTGGTCAATCGCTTGGCTTCTTTGAAGTGGCCGTGCGGCGATGCCGGTGTGCCCGCTCCGTGTAATCCGTGGGGCGGTGATGTTGGTGATGATTTATCTTTGGAGATTCCGAACTCTTGTTCGGCTCGCCGAGGTGAGTATCCGAAGAAGTTGAGCTCGGCTCAAAAAGCGACGACAGGCCTAGCGCAGGTCGGCAGCCGTGGAGCTATATTGCCGGACTGGTTTGACATCAGCGTGATGTCGAAGATTACCTCAGAGGAGGATTAAAATTTTATGGGCGCGTGTTAAAAATAATGCGCAATACCTTAGAAGAAAATTCCTTTTAAAAAGGTTGTCAAATATCACGTTCATAAAGACACATGAATTCGGGTCGGATCCGTATTCGCGTAGGAAACAGATCTGAAAAGTGATGCACTAATCGGGAGGTTCCCGAAGTTTGGACGGTCGGATCGAGCTGAATGTTTGACAGGTGGTAGATATAGGAATTCCACAGCTGATCAACGGTTGGATCTTCCAAAGGACGTCCGAGCTAGATGCTGGACACCATGCTCCGAACTCGTCCGAATTCTCGTCCAGATTCAATGCGGCTCCGGTATATCAGAGATTGCCGGAGATTCCTCCATCGGAACTCGACGAAATTTTCCAGGGTTGTTGTAGACTCAATTCTTCACAATTCCATCGAAGCAATCATTAAAGCGACACTCGAGGAGGCGGTGGTGGCGGATACAAGTTCGCTGTCCAGAAAAACAGCACGGTCGCCCGAGGGTAATGTCGACATTGAGCCCCTAAGCGCCATGGATGATTTCTCCATGATCTTGATAGAGATCGGAGTTGATGTTGATGGAGGCCCTTGTCTGAACATGATGATCGGAGGCAGGGCACAGTATTCGGTCGAGCCGAGGTGACCGGTCGAGCTGGTGACGAAGAAGTCGACGTCGCAATTGATCTGCTGACGAGCCATTGATCCTTTTGCCGATCACACAGCGGAGCTCTCAATGAAAGCACCAATGTCGGTGTCAAAACCGGCGGATCTCGGGTAGGGGGTCCCGAACTGTGCGTCTAAGGATGATGGTAACAGGAGACAGGGGACACGATGTTTACCCAGGTTCGGACCCTCTCTATGGAGGTAATACCCTACTTCTTGCTTGATTGATCTTGATGATATGATTATTACAAGAGTTGATCTACCACGAGATTGTAGAGGCTAAACCCTAGAAGTCTAGACTAGGATTATGATTGTGTATCTCCCTATCGACTAGCCTGGCCTCGGTTTATATAATGCACCAGAGGCCTAGGATAAGAAGAGTCCTAGCCGAATACGCCGGTGGGGAGGAGTCCTTGTCTTGATCGCCAAGTCTTGTGGAATCTTCCTTGTATGTGGCAGCTTTCCGGACTGGCCCATGAGTATACGGCCATGGGGGTCCTCGGCCCAATCTAACATATCGGGAGATGACGTGGTGAGTACCCCCTAGTCCAGGACAACGTCACCCACCGCACCTACTGCAGGGCGGGGGCCAGGGCTCGGAGCCCCCTGGCCCCATCGTCAACACCAACCGCTGGAGCCGGGGGCGGGGCGCCTGCCATGAGGGCGGAGTGCAGTGGTGGCGGAGCGTAGGCTGGTGGAGAGGAGCTACGGTGCACCCCTACCTGGCGCGCCAAATTTCGGATCACAGGTTTCGGCAAAACCCTCAAGGTTCAAACACTGGGGTGCGTGCATAGATTTCCTCCATACCGATCTACGCCCTAGCTCGCTAAGATCTCGCGGATGAACTTGATGAACTCACTTCACAAAGACACATGATTTATACTGGTTCGGGCCACCGTTGTGGTGTAATACCCTACTCCAGTGTGGTGGTGATGGATTGCCTCTTGGGCTGATGATGAACAGTACAAGGGGAAGAACAGCCTCCTCAGGTTGAGGTGTTCTTGTGCTCTACCAACTAGTGGGTGCAAGGATGGAGTGGATCCAGTCCAAGATGATCTGCCCTACTATGGTGGCTGGCTCTACTTATATAGGCCCTGGTCCTCTCCTCAAATATTGAGCGGGAAGGGAGCCAACAACGGCCAACTTGAAAGGGGACATCTAGTACAAGCTATCCTGACAAAAGTGGTCTTCGCCTGCAAAGGCTCTGGTGGTGATGCCGTCTTGGGCTCCATGGTAATCTCCGTCTTGCCATCCTGCTGGTCTTCGGTCTCATTGCACCTCTATGGAAACCTTTGCTTGATGCCTCGGTACTCCGCTCCTACACTTGCCTCCTTAGCACCAAAGAGGAAACAAGGATGCTGCACGCACTGACGCCCGCCTAGCGCCCGCCTGATCTTGATCGTCATGGCTCATGTCACGGGAGCCTCGCGAGGTTTGCCCTGCCTTCATATCTCCGCTCCTCGCGAGACAGCCTAGTGAGGCCGCTCCGGAGGAGGTCCTGCATCGTCCGCCCCGCGAGGCTTGGCCCCTCGCGAGGGTCTTGAATGCCTTGTCGATGAAGATGGGTCGTATGGCCTGCTAGCATAGCCATGCCGTGGGCCGCAGGGGGGCAAGTCTGGGGACCCCCGTTCCCAGAACACCAACAATAATTGATTTCCGTAAATTAAATAAAGCTACCAAAATGGATCATTACCCCTTGCCATTCATTGATCAAATGCTAGAAATATTATCCAAACATACACATTTTTTCTTTCTAGATGGTTATTCTGGTTTCTCTCAAATACGTGTGTCAGCTGATGATCAAGCAAAGACCACTTTTACTTGCCCTTTCGGTACTTTTTCTTATAGGCGCATGCCTTTTGGTTTATGTAATGCACCTGCTACCTTTCAAAGATGCATGATGGCTATATTCTCTGACTTTTGTGAAAAGATTTGTGAGGTTTTCATGGACGATTTCTCCGTTTATGGATCCTCTTTTGATGATTGCTTGAGCAACCTTGATCGAGTTTTGCAGAGATTTGTAGAAACTAATATTTTCTTGAATTGGGAGAAATGCCACTTTATGGTTAATGAAGGCATTGTCTTGGGGCATAAAATTTCTGAAAGAGGTATTAAAGTTGATAAAGCTAAAGTTGATGCTATTGAAAAGATGCCATGCCCCAAGGACATTAAAGGTATAAGAAGTTTTCTTGGTCATGCCGGTTTTTATAGGAGGTTCATTAAGGACTTCTAAAAAAATTCTTGGCCTCTGACTAATTTATTACTAAAAGATATTCCTTTTGTCTTTGATGATGATTGTGTAGAGGCATTTGAAATACTTAAGAAAGCTTTGATTTCTGCACCTATCGTTCAGCCACCTGATTGGAATTTACCCTTTGAAATTATGTGTGATGCTAGTGATTATGCTATAGGTGATGTTCTAGGACAAAGAGTTGATAAGAAATTAAATGTTATTCAATATGCTAGTAAAACTCTAGACAATGCCCAGAGAAATTATGCTACTACTGAAAAGGATTTTTTAGCAGTTGTTTTTGCTTATGATAAGTTCAGACCTTATATTGTTGATTCCAAAGTAACTATTCACACTGATCATGCTGCTATTAAATACCTTATGGAAAAGAAAGATGCTAAGCCTAGACTTATTAGATGGGTTCTCTTGCTACAAGAATTTGATTTACATATTATTGATAGAAAGGAGCTGAGAACCCGCTGCGCATAACTTGTCTAGGTTAGAGAATGTTCTTGATGACCCACTACCTATTGATGATAGCTTTCCTGATGAACAATTAGCTGTCATAAATGCTTCTCGTATTACTCCATGGTATGCTGATTATGGTAATTACGTTGTTGCTTAATTTATACCACCTAGTTTCACATACCAGCAAAAGAAAAAAAAATTCTATGATTTGAGACACTACTTCTGGGATGACCCACATCTTTATAAAGAAGGAGTAGATGGTGTTATTAGATGTTGTGTACCTGAGCATGAACAGGAACATATCCTACGCAAGTGTCACTCCGAAGCTTACGGAGGACACCACGCTAGGATAGAACTGCACATCAAGGGTAAGTTTGTCTTATCTTGTGATGAATGTCAAAGAATTGGTAACATTAGTAGAGGTCAAGAAATGCCTATGAATTATTCACTTGTTATTGAACCATTTGATGTTTGGGGCTTCGATTATATGGGACCTTTTCCTTTCTCTAATGGGTATACACATATTTTAGTTGTTGTTGATTACGTTACTAAGTGGGTAGAAGCTATTCCAACTAGTAGTGCTGATCATAACACCTCTATTAAGATGCTTAAAGAAGTTATTTTTCCGAGGTTTGGAGTCCCTAGATATTTAATGACGGATGGTGGTTCACATTTTATTCATGGTGCCTTTTGTAAAATGATTGCTAAGTATGATGTTAATCATAGAATTGCATCTCCATATCACCCACAGTCTAGTGGTCAAGTAGAATTGAGTAATAGAGAGCTCAAATTAATGTTGCAAAAGACTGTTAATAGATCTAGAAATAATTGGTCCAAGAAACTTGATGATGCATTATGGGCCTATAGAACTGCATATAAAAATCTTATGGGTATGTCTCCGTATAAAATGGTTTATGGAAAAGCATGTCACTTACCTCTCGAACTAGAACATAAGGCATATTGGACCATTAAAGAGCTCAATTATGATTTCAAACTTGCCGGTGAGAAGAGGTTATTTGACATTAGCTCACTTGATGAATGGAGAACCCAAGCCTATGAGAATGCCAAGTTGTTTAAAGAAAAAATTAAAAGATGGCATGACAAAAGGACACAAAAGCGTGAGTTTAATGTAGGTGATTATGTGTTGCTATACAACTCTCGTTTAAGATTTTTTGCAGGAAAACTTCTCTCTAAATGGGAAGGCCCTTACGTTATCGAGGAGGTCTATCATTCCGGTGCCATAAAATTCAACAACTTCGAAGGCACAAATCCGAAGGTGGTGAACGGCCAAAGAATCGAACATTATATCTCAGGTAATCCTATAAATGTTGAAACTGATGTTATTGAAACCGTAACACCGGAGGAATACATAAGGGACACTTTACAGACCGTTTCAGACTCTAAAAAGGAATAGGTATGTGGTACGGTAAGTAAACCGACTCCAAAACAGTTCTAATGGCAATTTTTCTCTGTTTTGGAATATTTAGGAAAATAGGAAAATAAGAAGCAGTCCGGGAAGGACACGAGGCTTCCACGAGGGTGGGAGGCGCGCCCTACCCCCCTGGGCGCGCCCCCTGCCTCGTGGGCACCTCGTGTGCTCTCCGGACTCCGTTTTCTTGCACGATACTTCTTTTGGTCGGTAAAAATTCATTATATAATCTTCCGAAGGTTTTGACCCTCGTATCACGCAAATATCCTTTATTTTCGTTTCGAGCTATTTATGTAGTAGATTTGGAGCAAGATGTCATCTCAGGATTCTGACAGAGAGAGCTATGTCTCACACCTCATTACTGACCCAAAGACCTATGGGGATCTATCTCCTTGTGGTCGAACTACGGATGAGGAGGAGGATGCTCATTTAATGAGGATCAATGATTCAAGCTCGGAGGAGGAGGATGTCCCTCCACTACAAGAAATATGTCAACTTGCGACCTTGACTATTGGTCACTGAAAGGTCATTGTTTTTCATTTGTGACCTTTTTGTGACCAAAAACAGAAGGTCAAAAGCTGGCAGTCGTAAACTGAAATTAACGACCTTCTCTGTGAGAAGGTCGTGGACGTTTACGACCAAAATATGCCTATTGTTTTGTTTTGGTCACTAGCAACCTCCCCAGGCCACGTACGCATCCAGCGTGGCAAGCTGATGTGGCACAAGATTCAGCCCGGTCCGATTCGACGTTTTACATGGGCCGAGCCCATTAATTCAGCCCATTTATTATTTGGCCAAACCCAATAAATCATCCTATTTTTTATTTGCTTTCCTGGTAATTTTGGTCAGCCACATGGGCCAAGCCCAACAATTCAGTCTTTTATTTTGCTACGACGTGGCCTTTTGGGCTCTAGAGTTTCAGATTTTATTTTTTTCGAGAGAAGGGTCCACTAGTCTAATGGGTCCCAATTGTCGGGTTCTAATAAGTAGGTAACAGTTGTCAGGATTATATTCCTCATATTTCAGTGATCCAATAAATAAATAACCAATATTTACACAATGCTTCAAACAAAGCACAACAAAATATCATGAAAACATAGTTCACGTCATGAATATAATCAAACAGAGCCAAACTTGGCACATTACAGTCAAACATGGTTCACATCAGAACTAGTTCACATCTGGTAACACAACTAAAAATAAAAAAAACTAGCTATCGAAGTATAACTAGCTGCAATAAGCTAGAACTCTATGTTTCTCCGGACTTCTTCGTCCTGGAGCTCACGACGAAACATGAATGAAGGGCATCTGCAACTTATCAAACAAAATTGTTAGGAACAAAATAAAGGCAAATCTAATAGCACATTAACTTGTAGGTAGTCTCTGTGCATAAATAAGAGTAAAACAAGCAAAATGTGGCAAAATCAGTGAATAGTAGTAACTATTAGCAGCGAGTAAAAACTACTCCAATCACATCAGATTTACAATCCTATAAATGCGATATTTTTATCATTTTTATCATTTTTATCTCCAAGCTTCTTCATCTTCTGTCACAAAGAAGCAAAGAACCCCATTTACATTAGATCCTGATCTAGAAAAACAATTATTGAAATACACTATAAGTAAATAATAATATTTCAAGACACCAAATGCACCATTTCAGTAAACATTAAGCATGGCATAACAAAACTTCCAACAACTGGCATGCAACAGATTAACTTAATGTTGTTCTACAATAGTAATCTATACATACCTGCATGGTACATTGGTACAAATTTAGGTAATGAAATGAACATCACTATAACACTCACCTAAAGAAAATTCCTATTCTACTACCACAACCATCCATTCAACTAACAATACTAGTAAGTGCACAGAGACTAACATCATAAGGCAGGAGACAATTATGACCATTTTGGTAAGTTGGAGAAATTGTTTAATCAGTTTTGGTATACTTAGGTTATGAGCCAAAATAGACCAAGCAAAAAAAGCAGTAACTAGTGATGCATGAGCATGAATATGGTACAGAATTGAGCATATTAACTTTAAGATTAATTTGGGCCTTCCAACTTTACTGGTCATACATACATATATACATAATTAAGCATGCATCATTGGTCTTAGTTGTATATGAGACTAGTTGGGTTGTGTATTCTAAGCTCCAAGCAGGTTACAGAAGAAACTGAAGATGAACCATATATAAGAGACTAAAAAATCAAATAGAAACCCAAAAAATTAAATACAAGTATAACAGGAAGGATTAACACCAGGTTCAATTCAATCAATTTCCAAAGCATTGAATCAGTAGCATAAGCATGCAGCAACAACATAAGCATTAAATCAGCAGCAACAACACAAGAAGCACCACCACCAGCACAAGTGCACACCTATTCAAGCTAGTAGCAGCCTAGCAGGCTAGCAGCAGAAGCATTCAAACAACTAGAGAAGCACAAGACAAAGCAAAAGCAATAAAGAGCAGCAGGCTTGGACTGTCACATGTCATATCTTATAAACTTAGGCAAGTGTTCTCAAGGTTATGCTTTCCATCACGCACTAACTTGGGTAATTAACATCAAACAATACATATCAAGACAAGGCTAGGCAAGATAATAAAGACTTGGGAAAAGATAGCAGAGTTAGAAAAAATGATACGTGCCCTTAAAGAGAGGGCAATGTCAAGTGCGGCCACAGACATAGGAATTAGCCGCACCCATGACCCCTAGACACTCTCACAACTGAAGAGGAGGTGCCTTGCATACGGTCTCCTTCGAATCTGCGAGAGAAAGAACGAGGTGAAGGTCAGTACACATCAAGGATGCTACTGTTGTGGGTCAAGCTAAGTCGAGGGCATAAGAGATTTTAGTCAACAAAAATTAACATGTGAACATCTTGCACAAACTATCATCATTTATAAAAAAAATACAAAACAAATATGCAAACACCTGTAGCTCATACTTATATTATATCAGGCAATAGCATTTAGCAATTTCCAATATGTACTCAACATATTCCAATAAGACAGAACTGCACACACATGGATTCGCAATTAGACTATGCCTCTCTCTCACTCATTTGCAAGAAACATTATCTCCCCTCTCTCTACTGATGACCATCAACACAATTCTGTAGAGTTGTAAACTGATTTTTCAGAGAATAGACAGTCAATTTGTGTGCTGATTGGACCTAGTTTTAAAGAAACAAAAAGGATTGGCAACATAGGGAGAGGGAGAGGGAGATGGACGTGCTACCTGCTGTTGCGGTGTTGCGTCGTGGTGGCCTGCTTGAGCTCCTCCTCCTAATGCTGCTCACTAACCTGTAGGACAAACAAGGCCATATGTGAGCTGCAGCAAAGGCATTTCTTGATGATTTAGTGAGTTCATGGCCACCTACTGAAATATTAGAGGGACATGATAAGGAGCTGTAAAATACAAAGAGCCGCCTAGACCTATACCGAATAGTAATGCATATATTCAGGAATATGAAGTTCACCAGTTGTTCCAAAAAACAAGGAAAAATACTTGTTGATGTTTCAAGTGTAGCGTAATATATGCAAGTACCAAGCATCCAAATGACTATCAGAGTCGATTGATAGCAGTAAATGTATACAACACCAAACACTGCTTGACAATTGAGGTAATTAAACATTAAAGAAATTATTACATATGCTTTTCTTCATCCAGCGTGATAACATGTTACTGCTATGCTATTGTGATTGAGTAAGATTTCATCAAGCCTATGTCATGCATAACAGGAACATATTATAAAATACAGAATAATAGTTCAGTGCCTTCAAGTGTTGAATGACTCATGGTACAACAAGAATCACAATAAACTATCTACATGTGTGGCTAGTTGCAAGGTGTCTATCATCAGACACATCATCATCACAGTAGGAGTAATCTAGTGTAGACACATACCATGAGAGGATTGTTCTTTCCATTCTTTGCTGCTGCTGCCGATAGACACCTCATTTCTGTTGTCGTTGTGTCCATGAGCATCGGGCACCTTGCAACATTATGACAACAACATTGGCTTGGACTTGTCAAAAATACAGAGGGATAGGGACCTTCTCCATGGTTGAGTCCATGGGCATCAAGCAATGGAATGTAAGAAGATGAAATCGAGAGGGGGGTCGAACCTTGCTGTTGCTGCCATTGTGCCCTTGACGCTGGAGCTGGCTCCGTGGACATTCTTTGGAGCTGGAGTTTGCAGGGGCCTGGTCAGCGAGACATCTCCTCGTCGATGAACCGCATAAGATCCACGCGGAGGAAGGCGGCAGTGACCGTGGAGGAGCCGTCACCGGAGCCCGCGAGGTCGATGAGCTGCCCGGCGAAGACCCGACCCGTTGATGTCAAGTGAGGTTCGTGTCCCTCGCCAGCGCCATTCGCGGACACCATCGCCGGAGTAGTGGTGCGGATCTGACCTCTCGGACGCCATCACCTATAGGTTGGAGGCGAGGCTAGGGGGAGCGCAGGAAGAGGCACGGTAGCGACGGGATCCTCCCGGACAAGGGAGATATGGTGGGCGTGGTGCGGCGGCAGCGGAGGGGAGCACGGTGATCGGTGAGTGCGGAGGTGGAGGGTGGGGGAGTCGCGGGAGAGGAGGAGAAGAGATAGAGCGAGGAAGCGACGAGTGGATGGGGAGGGAGGTGGCAGCGGCGATCTTCATTGACAGGAACTGCGTGTGTGCGGCGAGCGCGGGGCGGCGAAGCGAGAGGCGAGGTTGGAGAGGAGGTGACAGCGAGGGGGAGGGAGGGGAGGCAGAGCAGGCGGCGGCGATCTGAATCGGGGAGAGGATGCGCGGGGATCCGATGGGAGTTAGGGTTTGGGGTTGTTGGGCTGTGGGTGGGGTTCTTTTCTCCTTTTTTTCCTTGTAGATAAATGGGATGGATGGATGGGTGTGGGATAGAGAGATGGATGTATGGATGGGCGCCATGTCATCGATCCGTGGGAATGCTTCTGATTGGTTCAGAAAACCAGTGATTTAAAAGAGTTTCCAAGTACTAAAACTAGAGAGATTTTGTGAAGTAGCTATCAAAAATATTTTTCAAAAGGGTACCACACAAGTTTTCACTAGAATTAGACCGCATTTTATGGATTAGGACCAATTTGTAAGCATTTCTGATCTTTCTAGCTATTTTTAATCATTTTTCAAGTGGCAAAAATGTTTTTTTGTGAAGGCCCTACCATATATTTGTTGCAAAATGGCACTAAATCATTTCTCTAAAATATTAGTCCATATTTAATGTATAATTGCCCAAATGGTTGGGTGTCAAAAGCTTTTATCCACCTCTGGTGAAAAAGAAAAATTTCCGCCGATTCAGCAGGAAGCGGGTCAAATTTGAACTGCAGCTACCTCATAGTTTGCTTTTTATTTTTTCCAAAAATCATTTATAGGTAAAGAAGTATCTATTTAATCACATAAACACCAAAAAAAATTCCAAGATTCAACCACTAGCTAGGAACGGTCATTCTCGCCGTTTTGACCGCATTTTGAAACGAGCATAAAAAATTCAAAAAAAATCAAAAAATTGGGAAACCTTCGCATTGTGTCATTATATGTGACCAAGTTTCTAGGAAAAATAATAAACTTGTAATACTGCAATTATTTGAAAAAAGTGTTCTCAGAAATGAGCTATCACGTGTGAAGATTCAGGGTTTTCAAGCCAAATGATCAATCTTATGGCCACATTCATGGCATAGTTTGTTCAAATGATCTCATATTGTGCACAAGGGTGCATCTTGGAATTCCAAACAATGTTGCCTAAGGGAGTTTTCATTTTCTTTGCACGGAAAATTCATTTTCCATTTTTTGAGTGCCCGAAATGAGTTTTTTTGTGAAGGACATACCATATATTTGTTGCAAAATTGGACCAAATCAATTTTCTAAAATACTAGGCCATATTTAATGCACAATTGACCAAATGGTTGGGTGTAAAAAGTTTTGATCCACCTCTCGTGAAAAAGACAAATTCCACGATTCAAGAGGGAAGCGAGTCAAATTTGAACTGGAGCTGCCTCATAGTTTGCTCTTTATTTTTTTTCCAAAAATCATTTCTAGGTACATAAGTATCTATGTAATCAGAGAAACATCAAAAGTTTTGCAAGATTCAACCAGTAGCTAGGAACGGTCATTCCCGCCATTTTGACCGCATTTTGATACGGGCATAAAAATTTCAAAAAAATTCAAAAAATTGGGAAACCTTCGCATTGTATCATTATATGTGACCAAGTTTCCAGGAAAAATAATAAACTTGTAATACGGCAATTATTTTAAAAAAAGTGTTCTCAGAAATGAGCTATTACGCGTGAAGATTCAGGGTTTTCAAGCCAAATGATCAATCTTATGGCCACATTCATGGCATAGTTTGTTCAAATGATCTCATATTGTGCACAAGGGTGCATCTTGGAATTCCAAACAATGTTGCCTAAGGGAGTTTTCATTTTCTTTGCACAGAAAATTCATTTTCCATTCTCCGAGTGCCCGAAATGAGTATTTTTGTGAAGGACCTACCATATATTTGTTGCAAAATTGGACCGAATCAATTTTCTAAAATACTAGGCCATATTTAATGCACAATTGACAAAATGGTTGGGTGTAAAAAGTTTTGATCCACCTCTCGTCAAAAAGACAAATTTCCGCTGATTCAGCTGGAAGCGGGTCAAATTTGAATTGTAGCTACCTCATAGTTTGCTATTTATTTTTTTCCAAAAATCATTTCTAGTTACATAAGTACCTATTTAATCATAAATACATGTTTTGGTGGCGATACGTTCAGGTTTGGGCGGTGGCCGAGGGACCCAACTCTAGAGCGTGTAAACTCGAATGCCCGCCGCGTGGTCACCACGTGACCGTGGCGTTGCCATGTGTTCTGGGCGGCCTAGGCATGTCTAGTTGGTTGGGCACTCCCCAGGTAGGTGCTAGGAAGAAAATTACAACATAAGATTCTCACGAGTAGACCGATCGATGCTCAAACATGAATTAGCAGCTAAGTGTTTGATTAGCGGTACGGGAAATGTACATGGCTAATGGGCATGAGTTTTGGCTGAGGATGATAAGTTACTAAGAAGATCGTCTTCAAAAAAATTCAGCTCAAAAGGAGGAGCCTAGGTGGTACTTGCTTTGCAAAGTACCACACTGGACATAAATACGAATGTTAAAGATGGGCTCAAAATAATGAATGGATTGAGCTGGCATTTGGTGGAGGATGGTTATTTGGGCATAGGAAAGCACTGTAGAAAATGGATAGTATTTGGACATGCCAAAGTGGTACTTCCTTCACAAAGTGCTGCTCTGAACAGAATAGGAAAATGACTATTGTTGAAATATTTTTGAACTAGGAAAGGAAGGTTTTTGACATATTTGATGAATATATGATCCAAACAATTTATGAGAATTTTTTGGGAATTTTTGGAATAAAATAAATATAGGTTGCTTCACAACCTAGGGCAAAAACTGCCACATGGACATGACACATATGCAAAACTGATGAGGTGGCGCCTAGTCATAGCAACCCACCACAATTTACAAGGTTATGACCATCTATATTGGTTGTTAACAACTAGAAATAAGGCAGCGGACTAGCGCTGTCTGCTTTATGACCATTTTGTGTAAGGAAATTACGACCTTTCTGACCAAAATGGTCTCAATGATTTAGGGTTTGGAGCCCCCCGAACAGCTTTTGACCAATTGGTCTCAAATGGTCGTAGATCTATGACCAATTCTTCTAGGGTCACTGACAGAAGGTCACTAGTTGACATATTTCTTGTAGTGCTCTACCTCAACCTGGGGATATGCACGTGAAGTTCAAGAAGTCCAGTCTCCCTAAGAGGGCTAAACTGTCTAACAACCGATCTATTCCTTCTCGTTTTCGGCAGAAAAGCAAAGGAGATTTATGTGACAAGATCTTGAAGCTGGAATCGGAGGTCGATGATTTAAAGGAGGAGATTGCTCTTCTCAATTACAATATGAAGAAGCTGAAAGCACAATGTACATCATCAACAAATCCATCATCACCACCCCCAAACAAGGAAATATAATCACATGGGTATGGGAACTCCCCTTGGCAACTGCCAAGCTTGGGGGAGGTGCCCCGGTATTGTATCACCATCGCACTCCTATCTTTACCGTTTTTCTTAGTTCGATCCTTTTTTTAGTAATATCTTGATCTAGTTTTGAGTTTTGCTTTATGATCCCTTTATGTAATCGAGTCCGTGAGCTATATAATAAAGATTAGTGTTGAGTCAAGGGCTTGATTATCCTGCTATGATCTTGAGGGAATAAAAGAAAAAAAGAATAAAAAGAAACAAAGAGATCATATTGATCATATGGAGAGTAATGACTTCACATATAAAGAGTATGATGATTAAAAATTGTTGAGAGTTGACAAACATTGTTTAGGTCATCGTTGCAATTAATAGGAAGTAATAAAGAAAGAGAGGTATCACATATAAATACACTATCTTGGACATCTTTTATGATTGTGATCACTCATTAAAATATGACATGCTAAAGAGTTGATGTTGGACAAGGAAGACAACGTAATGGGTTATGTTTTCTTACATCTGAAATAAAGTATATTGTCATGTATCATCCAACATATTGAGCTTGCCTTTCTCCCTCATGCTAGCCAATTCTTTGCACCAAGTAGAGAAACTACTTGTGCTTCCGAATACCCTTAAACCCAGTTTTGCCATGAGAGTCCACCATACCTACCTATGGATTGAGTAAGATCCTTCAAGTACGTTATCATCGGTGCAAGCAATAAAAATTGCTCTCTAAATATGTATGATTTATTAGTGTGGAGAAAATAAGCTTTATACGATCTTGTGATGTGGAAGAAATAAAAGCGACGGACTGCATAATAAAGGTCCACATCACAAGTGGCAATATAAAGTGACGTTCTTTTGCATTAAGATTTCGTGCATCCAACCATGAAAGCACATGACAACCTCTTCTTCCCTCTGCGAAGGGCCTATCTTTTACTTTTATCTCTTACCCTTATGCAAGAGTCATGGTGATCTTCACCTTTCCTTTTTACGTTTTATCCTTTGGCAAGCACCTTGTGTTGGAAAGATCCTGATATATATATCCAATTGGATGTAAGTTAGCATGAACTATTATTGTTTACTTTACCCTTGAGGTAAAAGGTTGGGTGGCGAAACTATAAGCCACTATCTTTCTCCGTGTCCGATTAAAACTCTATACCCATAAGTATTGCATGAGTGTTAGCAATTGTGAAAGACTAAATGATAGTTGAGTATGTGGACTTGCTGAAAATCTCTTAATTTATATTGACTCTTTCTGATGTTATGATAAATTGCGATTGCCTCAATGACTGAGATTATAGTTTGTTAGTTCTCAATGAAGTTTCTGATTCATACTTGACATTGTGGATAGATTGTTACTTTAGCATAAGAAATCATATGACAATATCTATATATGTTGCTGTTATAAGAATGATCATGATGCCCTCATGTCCGTATTTTATTTTATCGACACCTCTACCTCTAAACATGTGGACATATTTATCGTTATCGGCTTCCGCTTGAGGACAAGCGAGGTCTAAGCTTGGGGGAGTTGATACGTCCATTTTGCATCATGCTTTTATATCGATATTTATTGCATTATGGGTTGTTATTACACGTTATGTCACAATACTTATGCATATTCTCTGTTATTTTACAAGGTTTACATAAAGAGGGAGAATGCCGGCAGCTGAAATTTTGGGCTGGAAAAGGAGCAAATATTAGAGACCTATTATGCACAACTCCAAAAGTCCTGAAACTCTACGGAAGTCATTTTTGGAAATAATAAAAAATACTGAGCGAAAAAAATACCAGAGGGGGCCCACACCCTGGCCACGACGGTGGGGGCGCGCCCCTGCCTCGTGGGCCCCCTGGTGGCCCTCTAGTGCCCATCTTCTGCTATATGAAGTCTTTCATCCGTGGAAAAAATCATAAGCAAGAATTCAGGAAGAAACTCCGCCGCCACGAGGCGTAACTCAAGTGAACCAATCTAGGGATCCGCAGAGCTGTTCTCGCTTGGGAAACTTCTCCGGAGGGGAAATCATCGCCATCGTCATCACCAACGCTCCTCTCATCGGGAGGGGGATAATCTCCATCAACATCTTCACCAGCACCATCTCCTCACAAACCCTAGTTCATATCTTGTATCCAATCTTTGTCCCAAAGCCTCAGATTGGTACCTGTGGGTTGCTAGTAGTGTTGATTAATCCTTGTAGTTGATGCTAGTTGGTTTATTTGGTGGAAGATCATATGTTCAGATCCATTATGCATATTAATACCCATCTGATTATGAACATGAATATTATTTGAGAGTAGTTACGTTTGTTCCTGAGGACATGGGAGAAGTCTTGCTATTAGTAGTCATGTGAATTTGGTATTCGTTCGATATTTTTATGAGATGTATGTTGTCTCTCCTCTAGTGGTGTTATGTGAACGTCGACTACATGACACTTCACCATTATTTGGGCCTACAGGAAGGCATTGGGAAGTAAGAAGTAGATGATGGGTTGCTAGAGTGACAGAAGCTTAAACCCTAGTTTATGCGTTGCTTCGTAAGGGGCTGATTTGGATCCATATGTTTCATGCTATGGTTAGGTTTACCTTAATACTTCTTTTGTAGTTGCGGATGCTTTCAATAGGAGTTAATCATAAGTGGGATGCTTGTCCAAGTAAGGACAACACACAATCACCTGTCCACCCACATATCAAATTATCAAAGTACCGAACGCGAATCATATGAGCGTGATGAAAACTAGCTTGACGATAATTCCCATGTGTCCTCGGGAGCGCTTTTCTCTATATAAGAGTTTTTCCAGGCTTGTCCTTTGCTACAAAAAGGATTGGTCCATATTGCTGCACTTTATTTACACTTGTTACTTGTTACCCGTTACAAATTACTTTATCACAAAACTATCTGTTACGGATAGTTTCAGTGCTTGCAGAGAATACCTTGCTAAAAACGGCTTATCATTTCCTTCTGCTCCTCGTTGGGTTCGACACTCTTACTTATAGAAAGGAATACGATATATCTCCTATACTTGTGGGTCATCAGAGGGCTGGATGAACAGTAGCCCATGGAGGGGTGGTTGAACAGGAGCCCGTGGAGAGGCCTGGTTGAACAGTAGCCGGTGGAGTAGCGCGCGGTGGAGGCTAGATGAAAAGGAGCCCATGGATGAACAGTCGCAGGTGGAAGTTCGATGGTGGTTGAACAGTAGCCCATCGAGGGTGGAGGGGGTCGACGGTGGAGAAGAACAGTATCCCGTGGAGTCCCGTTTTGCGGTACGCCACACCCCTCCCGATGAACAGGACCCCCGTTTCGACCGTAGCGCTCCAACACAAGTCCATTTCCTCTGTTTTGCGGTACGCCACACCCCTCCTAATCAACAGGACCCCCGTTTCGAACGTAGGAGGTCCGTTTCCTCCGTTTTTTGGTACGCCAGACCCCTCTCGATGAACAGGATCCCGTTTCGTACGTGACCGGTCGAACACAAGGTCGTTTCCTCCATTCTGCGGTACGCCAGGCCTCGTTTCCATCGGCTGTTCCGTCCAAGCCCTCCCGATGAACACGACGACGCATTCTGTTCCGACCCAGCCGGTTGGCTCCCCATGAACACGATGACGACATTGTTTCTCCGTTCCGACCCAGCCATGTACAAGAGCCCTGGCCGTACGTACGCGCGAGTAGGCATTCGAGACCCCGCCCGTATGTACGTACATGGCCATATTTATTTTCATGCACCCTGGCCGCTGTACATACGTGTACATGCTACGTGCGCGCCTCTACATCGACCAGTATGTACGTACACGTTCGCGACCAGAATGACAACGCTACGTACGCTTTGACCAGGTGGGTCCCGACTGTCAGGCACTTCCTTGCCTGCCAAGATGTAGATGGCGGGTTCCAGCAGTAAGGGGGCGAATCGTTTTTTTTTGCCTGGATGCACTTCCTTGCGTGCGAAGATGTAGCTGGTGGGTCCCAGCAGTCAGGGGCAAACATTTTTTTTGCAAAATACGGTGCCCCGTCCGGTGGGTCCCTGCTGTCAGGTGGAGGAATAATTATTTTGCGTGTAATAAGGAGGCACTTCCTTGCGGCCGCCGTGGACCCAGCTGTCAGCCTCTCCACGTACAGTACTCTTCCGATGGAAGTCGTTCCTTGACCACGTTGACCACGCCACGCTGAGAGCACGAGGGCGGTGGATGACGGCAAGGCCTAGGGAGGGGACGACGCGGAGCCGGGGAAGACGCGACAGTGGAAGCCCGCGCGGAGAGGAGTACGAGGGTTCACTGGTTCGGCTGCGGTGTGAGGCTGCCGTCGCCGCAGGGCCTGGCCAACGGTGGGAATAGTAGGGGGCGGTGAGGCCTCCGCGGTAGCACAACCGGCCACGGGAGGCAGGAGCATGCGGCACGACAGCGCTTCTTTGGGCGGCTTGAGCAAGAAGACCAGAGGTTGAAGAAGCACTACGGCAGTTGGATGGACATTTTACGGTCACTAGACCTAGAATCGTTCCTATTGACTAAGTTGACAAAGCACTCCGTCCCCGTCAACTTAGTAGGCCCACAAGTCAGCCTCCCACCAAGGTGGGTCCCAACTAGCAGGGGAGTATTCATTTTTTTTGTGCGTAATAAGGAGGCACTTCCGGTGGGTCCGAGCTGACAGTGGGGGGAACGTTTTTTTTCACGAAATACGGTGGCCTGTCCGGTGGGTCCCAGTAGTCAGGGGGAAACTTTTTTCGCCAAATACGATGGCCTGTCCGGTGGGTCCCTGCTGTCAGGTGGAGGAATAATTCTTTTCCGCATAATAAGGAGGCACTTCCTTGCGGCTGTCGTGGACTCAGCTGTCAGCCTCTCCATGTACTGTACTCTTCCGATGGAAGTCGTTCCTTGACCACGTTGACCACGCCGCGTTGAGAAGACCAGGGTGGTGGACGACGGCGAGCGGCGAGGCCTAGGAAGGGGACGACACAGAGCCGGGGAAGACACGGCAGTGGAAGCCCGCGCGGAGAGGAGTACGAGGGTTCACTGGTTCGGCTGCGGTGTGAGGCTGTCGTCGCCGCAGAATAACAGGGGATGTGGGTGAGTGGAGGGATGTCCTGGCCAGCGGTGGGAGTAGTAGGGGCGGTGGGGCCTCCGTGGCAGCACAGCCGGCCACGGGAGGCAGGAGCATGCGGCACGACCGGCGCTGCTTTGGGCGGCTCGAGCAAGAAGACCAGAGGTTGAAGAAGCACTACGGCCGTTGGATGGACATCGTACGGTCACTGGAGCTAGATCGTTCATATTGACTAAGTTGACAAAGCACTCCGTCCCGTCAACTTAGTAGGCCCACAAGTCAGCCTCCCACCAAGGTGGGTCCCAACTAGCAGGGGGAGTATTCATTTTTTGTGCGTAATAAGGAGGCACTTCCGGTGGGTCCGAGCTGACAGCGGGGGGAATTTTTTTTGCGAAATACGGTGGCCCGTCCGGTGGGTCCCAGGTGTCAGGGGTGAAACGTTTTTTTTCACCAAATATGGTGGCCCATCCGGTGGGTCACCACTGTTAGGTGGAGTAATAATTATTTTCCGCATAATAAGGAGGCACTTCCTTGCGGCTGTCGTGGACTTAGCTGTCAGCGTCTCCACTTACAGTACTCTTCCGATGGAACTCGTTCCTTGACCACGTTGACCACGCCGCGCCGAGAGCACCAGGGCGGTGGACAACGGTGAGCGGCGAGGCCTAGGAAGGGGACGACGCAGGGCCGGGGAAGACGCGGCAGCGGAAGCCCGCACGGAGAGGAGTACGAGGGTTCACTGGTTCGGCTGCGGCGTGAGGCTGCCGTCGCCGCAGAATAACAGGGGGTGTGGGTGAGTGGAGGGATGGCCTGGCCAGCGGTGGGAGTAGTAGGGGCGGTGAGACCTCCGCGGCAGCACAGCCGGCCATGGGAGGTAGGAGCAGGCGGCACAACCGGTGCTACTTTGGGCGGCTCGAGCAAGAAGACCAGAGGTTGAAGAAGCACTACGGCCGTTGGATGAACATCGTACGGTCACTGCAGCTAGAATCGTTCATATTGACTAAGTTGACAAAGCCCTTGGTACACATCAACTTAGTAGGCCCACAGGTCAGCTTCCGAAACGGTGCGCCCCAGATGTCAGGGGGAGGAATCATTTTTTGGGCGGGTGAAGCTAGAATATCCGAGATTGAAGAAGAAGCACGACATCTGTTGGATGGACATCCAATGGCCACTGCTGCTAGAACCGTGTGTTGACTATAATAAGTTGACAAAGCCTTGCATACGCGTTAACTTCTTTTTTTAGGGGAAGCGTTAACTTAGTAGGCCCACAAGTGTGTGGCAGAAAACTTATAGCCCATTTGTGATTTGTAAGAATGTACAGCCTATTTTTGAATTCTAATGGAATTTACTACAGCCCATTTACAGTTTGTTAAAAGTACAGCCCATTTTCTAGCTAGGACAACGATTAATAATTTCAACCAACCGTTCAAGACAGAATCCAATAAAATTTCCCACATTTCGATGGGATCCGAAATATTTTTATCCCGAAATTTCTAGTCAGATTAAATATAAATTTGTATTACATAAAAATCTAATGAAACATTGCGCGTGCAACAATTAAAAATTAAAATTTTCAAAATCCATAAATAATATTTTATAAACTAATTTCGTGCTTGGTGCAGTTTTTTATAGTTACTGCCCAGTTTTTATAATTACATCCCATTTATTATTTTTTAAAACCCATTTTCCTGTTAAGCCTAATGCATCCCTCCTAGGAAAGATTTGCAGCCCAGCGGGGCGGAGAATAACAAGTTGACCTTGCCTGGGTATTCCTCAAAAAACGTATAGCTGGGCTAGCCATTTTCATCTTGAAAAAAATTAATATCTGGGCTGGATATCTATCCTGGGATAGACGGGCCACAGCCCGCCTAGTTAATACCCTGCTCTCTGATGTCTACTACACAACCTTCTTCTTGTAGACGTTGTTGGCCCTCCAAGTGCAGAGGTTTGTAGGACAGTAGAAAATTTCCCTCAAGTGGATGACCTAAGGTTTATCAATCCGTGGGAGGAGTAGGATGAAGATGGTCTCTCTCGAGCAACCCTGCAACCAAATAACAAAGAGTCTCTTGTGTCCCCAACACACCCAATACAATGGTAAATTGTATAGGTGCACTAGTTCGGCGAAGAGATGGTGATACAAGTGCAATATGGATGATAGATATAGGTTTTTGTAATCTAAAAATATAAACCAGCAAGGTAACTAAAGATAAAAGTGAGCGTAAATGGTACTGCAATGCTAGGAAACAAGGCCTAGGGTTCATACTTTCACTAGTGCAAGTTCTCTCAACAATAATAACATAACTAGATCATATAACAATCCCTCAACATGCAACAAAGAGTCACTCCAAAGTCACTAATAGCGGAGAACAAACGAAGAGACTATTGTAGGGTATGAAACCACCTCAAAGTTATCATTTCTGATCGATCTATTCAAGAGTCCGTATTAAAATAACACGAAGCTATTCTTTCCATTCGATCTATCATAGAGTTCGTACTAGAATAGTACCTTAAGATACAAGTCAACCAAAACCCTAATGTCACCTAGATACTCCAATGTCAGCTCAAGTATACGTGGGTATGATTATACGATATGCATCACACAATCTCAGATTCATCTATTCAAACCAACACAAAGTACTTCAAAGAGTGCCCCAAAGTTTCTAGCGGAGAGTCAAGACGAAAACGTGTGCCAACCCCTATGCATAAGTTCACGCGGTCACAGAACCCGCAAGTTGATCACGAAAACATACATCAAGTAGATCATGTGATATCCCATTGTCACCACAGATAAGCACATGCAAGACATACATCAAGTGTTCTCAAATCCTTAAAGACTCAATCCGATAAGATAACTTCAAAGGGAAAACTCAATCCATTACAAGAGAGTAGAGGGGGAGAAGCATCATAAGATCCAACTATAATAGCAAAGCTCGCGATACATCAAGATTGTACCACCTTAAGAACACGAGAGAGAGAGATCAAACACATAGCTACTGGTACATACCCTCAGCCCCGAGGGTGAACTACTCCCTCCTCGTCATGGAGAGCGCCGGGATGATGAAGGTGGCCACCGGTGAGGGATCCCCCCCCTCGGCGTCTTGGAACAGGGTCCCGATTGGTTTTTGGTGGCTACAGAGGCTTGCGGCGGCGAAACTCCCGATCTATTCTGTTCCCCGATGTTTTTAGGGTATATGGATATATATAGGCAAAAGAAGTCGGCCAGGGGAGCCACGAGGGGCCCATGATGGTGGGGGGCGCGCCTCCCTACCTCGTGGCCACCTCGAAGCTTCCTTGACTTCAACTCCAAGTCTCCTGGATCACGTTCATTCCAAAAATCATGCTCCCGAAGGTTTCATTCCGTTTGGACTCCGTTTGACATTCCTTTTATGCGAAACACTGAAACAAGGGAAAAACAGAAACTGGCACTAGGCTCTGGGTTAATAGGTTATTCCCAAAAATAATATAAAAGTGTTTAATAAAGCCCATAAACATCCAAAACAGATAATATAATAGCATGAATACTTCATAAATAATAGATACGTTGGAGACGTATCAACATCCCCAAGCTTAATTCCTGCTCGTCCTCGAGTAGGTATATGATAAAAGAAATAATTTATGAAGTTGAATGCTAGCAGGTGCACAAGTTTGATCAATGATAATTTCAATCACCTTTTCTAGCATCATTATATATCATAACATTAGCTCATCTCATAAAGCCTCTCATGATCAAGTAACAAGCTATTCACATGTTAAAGTATAGATCATAAACCTTCTTGAAGAGTAATAAACCATGTTATTAGTCATCAAACAATTACAATTCATCTTATTTTCAGGAAGAGTCTATATCAGAGCTTTTGATTTAGCAAACTCCACATACTCAACTATCATTTAGTGTTTCACAATTGCTAACACACACATGATATTTATGGGTTCAAAGTTTTAATCAGACACAGAGAAAGACATGGCCTTATAGATTCGCCTCCCAACCTTTTACCTCAAAATGTCAACAATAATAGTTCATGATGCCTTACATCCAATTGGATATATATATCAGGATCTTTCCAACACAATGTGCTTGCCAAAGGATAAAATGTAAAAAGGAAAGGTGAAAATCACCATGACTCTTGCATAAGGTATAAGACAAGAATAAAAGATAGGCCCTTCGCAGAGGGAAGTAGAGGTTGTCATGCGCTTTTATAGTTGGATGCACAAAATCCTAATGCGAGGGAACGTCACTTTATATTGCCACTTGTGATAGGGACCTTTATTATGCAAAGCGTCGCTTTTATTGCTTTCATAGCACAAGATCATATAAAGCTTATTTTCTCCACACTAAAAGATCATACATATTTAGAGAGCAATTTTTATTGCATGCACCGATGACAACTTACTTGAAGGATCTTACTCAATCCGTGGGTAGGTGGTGGACTCTCATGGCAATACTGGTTTAAGGGATGTTTGGAAGCACAAGTAGTATCTCTACTTGGTGCAAATAATTTGGCTAGCATCAGGGGGAAATGCAAGCTCAATGTGTTGGGCGATCCATGACAATATACTTTATTTCAGATATAAGAAAACATAACCCATTACGTTGTCTTCCTTGTCCAACATCAACCTTTTAGCATGTCATATTTTAATGAGTGCTCACAATTATAAAAGATGTCCAAGATAGTATATTTATATGTGAAATCTCTCTTCCCTCAATATTATTTCATGAATTGTTCAAGTGACCAATACAATGTTTGCTAACCTTCAATAAATTTACCACCTCTACTTCTTATATGTGAAGTCATTACTGCCCATGGGAAAGGCATATGAAACATATATAATTTCAGATTTATGACATTCAAATCATTCAACCATTTACTCATAGTATATAAGTGAAGCACATGAATAAATGCCAAACTACTCCAAAAAGATATAAGTGAAGAACAATGAGTAGTTAAATAATTATGTAGCTATGTGAAGACTCTCTCTCTCATTTAAGAATTTCAGATCTTGGTATTTTATTCATGCATCAAGCAAAACAAAAGAAAATAAAATTACATTTTTAAGAATAGCAAACATCATGTGAAGAAGCAAAAACTTAGGCTCAACCGATACTAACCGATAATTGTTGAAGAAGAAAGGTGGGATGCCTATCGGGGCATCCCCAAGCTTAGATGCTTGAGACTTCTTGAAATTTTATCTTGGGGTGCCTTGGGCATCCCAAGCTTGAGCTTTTGTGTGTCCTTAATTCCTCTTATATCACGGTTTCCCTAAATCTCAAAAGCTTCATCCACACAAAACTCAACAAGGACTCGTTAGATAAGTTAGTATAAACCAATGCAAAAACCTTATCATACTCTACTGTAGCAAATCACTAAAATTATTATTCGAAATTGCATACTAAATGCCTCTGCATATTTAATAGTCCTATCCTCAAATAGAATCATTAAACAAGAAAACATGTGCAAACAATGCAAACATAACAGCAATCTGCCTAAACAGGACAGTCTGTAAAGAATGCAGCAAGATCCATACTTCCCTAGCTCCAAAAATTATGAAAGAACATTCCCACTGTAGTAAATTTATCAGAGCTTACTATGAAAAAGATTTCAACATTTTATCACATTCTGACTTTTCTAGGGAATTTTTGCAACAGCGGTAAACTTTCTGTTTTCAAACAGCAACATGTATACTTGCAAAATAAGCATGGTAAAGGCTATCCTTGACATTTTTATTGAAAATAAAGATGCAAAACATTATTATAAATAACATAAAGCAAAATAAAACAAAATAATATGATGCTCCAAGCAAAACACATATCATGTGGTGAATAAAAATATAGCTCCAAGTAAAGTTACCGATGAACAAAGACGAAAGAGGGGATGCCATCCGGGGTATCCCCAAGCTTAGGCTCTTGGTTGTCCTTGAATATTACTTTGGGGTGCCTTGGGAATCCCCAAGATTAGGCTCTTGAGACTCCTTATTCCATAGTCCATCGAATCTTTACCCAAAACTAGAAAACTTCACAACACAAAACTTAACAGAAAATCTCGTGAGCTCCGTTAGCGAAAGAAAACAAAACACCACTTCAAGGTACTGTAATGAACTCATTATTTATTTGTATTGGTGTTAAACCTACTGTATTCCAACTTCTCTATGGTTTATAAATGTAGCGACCAGACCCGAATGGATCAAGTCTCTGTGCTCAGTGTCATCCCTGGATCAGTAATGCTGACACCACACAGTACTTCGAAGGATTTATAGCAGAGTAGCAATCACACACTTATTACATCGTTGTCCACAAGGGAACTTAATACAATAATATGGCTTAAGGCCATCTAACAATAACAGCGGAAGGCTTGGAAGATAAGTGAGTCCATCAACTCCATCGGCATCACTGAGTATAGAACCACGACCTAACACCTTACTCGTCGTCTGAAAAGTCTGCAACGTGAAAGTTGCAGCCCGAAAACGGGTTAGCACATGGAATATGCTGGCAATGTAACACATAGAGAGTAATGAAGCAAATAAGCCTATACTACATGCATATATGGCTGGTGGTAAGGCTCTCTGATTACATTTGCATAAAGCTAGTTTTTCCCTACATCAAAGGAATAATTTTATTTAACTATCATGGTGGTTGTTAAACATTGAGAATGGTTGACAGCATCCTCAATCCCAATTAAAAAGTACTCATCAAAACCCAATAACTTTTATTAGAAGTAACATGTTGAGAATTCACATGATATTCAATTACCAGATACTCAAATTGTCCATAACCGGGGACACGGCTAATCATGATTAGTTTATACACTCTGCAGAGGTTTGCGCACTTTTCCCCACAAGACTCGATCGCCTCCGCTTGGTTCTCGCACTACAGGGTGTTTGAGAAACGGATGACCGAGACATAGTCTTTCAGAAGCGCTAGCACCTTACATGTGGGTAGACCGTACCAACCTACATCCCCTACATCAGCTAGCCTACCCGTAAGAGTTCGCACAACTTAGTCAACTACGCCAGAGCCCATAATTGGCTTGTGGCTGCACACGGAAGTTTCCAGTTTGAATAATCTTATGATCCCTTAGAGCACAGGTGGCGGTCCAAGAAATACAGGCAAGTCCTGATGGAAACCAGGTGCCTCAATCCACCCAGATGTGTGTTTAGGTTGCCACCTTAGATAAACCATTAATTAACAATCTCACATCTGTCATGCATATTCACTCACCAAATCCACGTCTACTAGCATAGCATGGCATAATAAGCAAACGTAGAAGTAACTCCCAAGGTTTCATAAGTAAAACAGGTAATAGGTACTATCTCAATCTACTTCGCAATCCCACAATTTAATTTGACCCTAAACATGCAAGTGTTTGAGGAATAGATCTAATGCATAAAAACTGGGTATGAGAAGAGTATGATCAAAGTGTTACTTGCCTTGCTGATGATCCGCGAGACCTAGAGATTCAAGTAACAAGCGGCGCACTCACGGTGATCTAACGCAGACAAACAACAAGCATACAATAAGTACTCATCTAATGCACAGGGAAAACTCGAATAAAAGATCTAACCAGATAGTTCAACTTAAGAACCCTGGTTGCAAAAGAATCGAATCAAATAAAGCATCGAAAGTCGAAACTCGAGAGAGAACGACTCGGTTTAGCAATCTGAAACTAGGTCAAAATTTTACAGTAGCAAAACTCTGTGAAAGTAGGTTAGTCGGAACGGCGGTTTCGTAACGAAACTCCAGGCGTTTGAATCACCTGATTCCGATAAACGAGCAAGAAAATAAACAGATTTGAAAATCGGATCTGAAATCGAATCAGAAAAATAACGGATTAAATCCGATTAAAAGAAAACGACGAACGGATTAAATAACGGACGTTCGTTAACAGAACTAATCCAACGAACACGTTCATTGAAATGAGCGGTTCGGTGAACGTTCGTTAAATAAGAAAACCGAAAAAAATAAAACCAATCTAGGTTTAAAAAAAAACCGAACATCTTTTTTTAAAAAAAAAAACCGGATCGGTTTTTAGGGGAAACCGGATCAGGGCGGGGCTACCTCCGGTGATCACCTGCGGGGCTCCGGGCGGCGGGCTAGGGGTCGGGGGGGGGGTGGGGTGGGGGCGGCGAGGGGCGGCGGGGCTCCGGCGTCAAGGGACGGCGGGCGGGCGGACTCAAGCGGTCGGGAGGCGAGGGGGGGCGTGAGAGAGGGGGTGAGAGAGAGGGGGCGGTATTTAAGAGGGGAGGGGTGGCGGGGTGGCTTGGGAAGGGGCAAGCCGGGGGAGGCGGGCGGAACTGACTCGGCGGCGCGCGGCGCTGCCCCCGAAGGGACTCGGCGCTGGCGGCGCGAGGGAGAGGAGGGAGGCGGCGGGGCGCTGGGCCGGGGCGCGGCTGGCTGGGCCTTGGCCCAGGGCGCTATTTTTTTTAAAATTAAGTTTAAACCAAACGAATTAAAAAATACCAAATGAACTCCGATTTAAATAAAACAAATTTTCCCGACTCCTAAAAATGAGTCGACCAAAATGAACTTTAAAAGCGGCAAACATGCATAAATTTTAAAATGCTCATTTTGCCTAAGCAAAATAAATCTTCCAAAACCAAATTTTGATTTATTTACAATATCTTCATTTTTCCTAAATGTTGGGAAAGTCATATTATTCCCTCTCAAAATATTTTTATAGGAAAACTTTATGAAGATAATTAAATAAATCCAAATGATCCTATTTTCAAAATTTGAGAAATCCCAAATATGAAAATAATGAAACTTCCAACTCTCTCCGAGGGTCCTTGAGTTGCGTGAAATTTTCTAGGATCGGAAAAATGCGAGAAAATATGATATGCATGATGACCTAATGTATAACATTCCAAATTGAAAATTTGGGATGTTACAAATCTACCCCCTTAAGATGAATCTCGCCCTCGAGATTCGGGTTAACTAGAAAATAGGTGAGGGTGGTCCTTGAGCAAAACTTCCTCTCTTTCCCGGTGGCTTCATCCTCGGTGTGGTGGCTCCAATGAACTTTGCAAAACTTGATAACCTTGCTGCGGGTAACTCTGCTGGCATAATCGAGAATCTTAACCGGTTTTTCCTCATATGTCAAGTCATCCTTCAACTGAATTGCTTCCGGTGGCACTGTGTCTCTTAACGGTACCTCTGCTATCTCGGGTGACATTTCTTCAATCGAGAAACATGGAATACATCATGAACTCCCAGCAGTCCTTCCGCAATTCCAACTTATACATAACTTCTCCCATGCGTTGCAAAATCTTATATGGTCCAACGAAGCGGGTGTTAACTTTCCTTTAACTCCAAAACGCTTAACTCCTCGAGCGGTGATACTCTAAGATATACTGTCTCCAACTTCATACTCAATCGCTTTGCGCTTTGAATCGGCATAGCTCTTTTATGCAGGACTGGGCTACCTTGAGCACATCTCGAATCAACTTAACTTTCTGTTCGCACTCCTTAATCAAATCTGGTCCAAACAATCGACGATCTCCGGTTTAGTCCCATGACAACGGTGTCCTGCACATTCTTACATACAGAGCCTCGAAAGGTGCCATCTTTAAGCTGGTTTGGTAACTGTTGTTGTAGGAAAATTCTGCATATGGCAAATTATCATCCCAGCTAGATCCATAATCTAGTGCACAAGCTCTCAGCATGTCCTCTAAAATTTGATTGACTCTCTCAGTCTGTCCATCGGTCTGTGGGTGGAAAGCTGTACTGAATTCTAGTCTGGTTCCCAAAGTTTCGTGCAACTGGTTCCAAAATTTTGAGGTAAATTGGGTTCCTCTGTCTGATACAATGCTCCTCGGAACTCCGTGTAAACACACAATTCTGGTCATGTATATCTTTGCCAACTTAGCACTACTATAGGTAGTCTTGACTGGAATGAGCTACCTTGGTCAAACGGTCGACTATGACCCAAATCGAGTCATATCCTGAACGGGTCTTTGGCAAACCTGTGATGAAATCCATGCCTAGTTTATCCCACTTCCATTCGGGTATCGGCAACGGTTGTAACAATCCTGCTGGCTTCTGATGCTCTGCCTTTACTTTTCGGCGTCGTCGCAAATTGCTACATACTCCATAATATCCTTCTTCATTCCGGTCCACCAGAAAATATTCTTCAAATCCAAATACATCTTGGTATTTCCTGGGTGAATCGAATAGGGTGAATCATGGGCTTCTTGCAAAATCAACTTCACTGATCTACGGGTCATTGGGCACATAAACACGGTCTTCAAACCATAGGGTATCGTGTTCATCCGCACGAAATCCTTTAGCTTTTCCTTTGCTCATTTTCTCCTTTATAGAGGCAACTTCCTTATCTGCCTTTTGGGCTTCTCTGATTTTGTCCATCGATGTCGTTGAATCTCCAATGCTGCTACATAGCCTCTCGGAACTATTTCCAAACATAGCTCTCGAAGGTCCTCGACTAACTCATTGGGTATTCCTCCCATCATTAGGGTATTGACGTGGCTCTTACGGCTCAATGCGTCTGCTACGACATTAGCCTTTCCGGGGTGATAATGCAATATCATATCATAATCCTTGATAAGTTCTAACCATCTCCTTTGTCTGAGATTCAGTTCCTTCTGTGTGAAGATGTACTTCAAACTCTTGTGATCCGTATATACTTCACAATGACTTCTAATGAGAAAATGTCTCCACGTCTTCAAGGCATGCACAACGGCTGCTAACTCCAAATCATGAGTGGCATAATTCAACTCATGGGGCTTAAGTTGTCGTGAAGCATACGAAACAACTCTTCCTTCCTGCATAAGCACGGCTCCAAGTCCTCGGCGTGAAGCGTGTAATACACCTCATAATCCTTAGTCCGATCAGCAATATCAAAACTGGTGAGGTAACCAATCTTTTCTTCAACTCCTGAAAACTTGCCTCACAGTCCTCAGTCCATATGAATTTGTTTTCCTTTTTCAACAATTCAGTCATAGGCTTTGCAATCCTTGAGAAATTCTCAATGAACCTTCGGTAGTATCCTGCGAGTCCAAGGAAACTCCGAATCTCTCCAACTGTCGTTGGTGCTTCCCATTTGGTTACGGTCTCAACTTTGGTGGGGTCAACTGCTATCCCTTCTGCGGATATAACATGTCCGACAAATCCAACTTCCTTTAGCCAAAACTCACATTTGCCGAACTTGGCATACAACTGGTGTTCCCTCAGTTTCTCCAAAACCAATCGCAAATGTTCCTTGTGTTCCTCTTCATTCTTCGAGAAAATCAAAATATCATCAATGAACACCACGACGAACTTATCCAAAAACTCCATAAACACTTTGTTCATCAGGTTCATGAAATAGGCTGGCGCGTTAGTCAGTCCAAATGACATAACGGTATACTCATACAGTCCATATCTCGTGGTAAATGCTGTCTTGGGTATGTCTTGCTCCCGAATCTTCAATTGATGGTACCACGATCGCAAGTCGATCTTGGAAAACACTTTGGCTCCTTGCAAGCGATCAAACAGATCATTTATCATAGGTAGTGGGTACTTGTTCTTGATTGTTACTTCATTCAATCCACGATAATCAACAACCATTCTCAAAGATCCATCCTTCTTCTCCACCAATAAAACGGGTGATCCCCAAGGTGAAGAACTTGGGCGAATAAAACCTTTATCCAATAGTTCCTTAATCTGCTTCTTGATTTCCGCCAAATCCTGTGCGGGCATCCTGTACGGTCGCTTCGATATCGGGCCTGTTCCTGGCAACAGTTCGATCAAAAACTCAATGTCTCTATCCGGTGGCATTCCTGGCAACTCTTCCGAAATACATCAGGATAATCCTTCACCATCGGTACTTCTTCTGTACCACTCACGATAAGCAATTAACTTGTGCTCTCCTCGGCTCGTGCCGTGATACATACTTAATCCTTCTTCCTTCTGGTGTGGTGAGCAAAATTGACCTTGTGGTACAATCTATGTTTCCTCCATACTTTGATAACCAATCCATTCCTAATATCACATCCAATCCTTGGGATTCCAGAACTATTAGGTCTGAGGGGAAAACATAGTGTCCAATCCGTAGTGGCAGTCGATCACACCATTTACTAGCCATGTACTCTGCTCCGGGTGAGGTTACTAGCATGGGTGACCTAAGGGCTTGGGTTGGTAACTTGTACTTATCCACAAATCCCCTTGATATGTATGAATGCGATGCAACAGTATCGAAAAGAACAACTGCAGTAAATGACTTAACCAAAAACTTACCTATTACTGCATCGGGCTGATCTTCAACCTCCTCCACATCAATGTGGTTCACCTGTCCCCTGTTAAAAGGGTTGGGCTTCTTTCCAGAGCTTCCATTTCCATTTCCATTCTGGCCTTCTGGGCAGTCATTTGCATAGTGCCCGGTCTTGCGGCACTTAAAGCAAGTAATGTGACTCAGGTCTACCTTGGATGGTGTTGACGGGTTGGTGCGATTCTGTCCGTTGCTTCCTCCATTCCCGTTCCCATTCTTGGTGCCATTATGGTTGTGCGAATTACTTCCTCCATGGGTATCTTTGGCCCGAATTCCTGATTTAGGGGTATAACGAGGCTTCATGGGCTCCAGAGTTATACTTCCCTTGTCCATACTTCCGCTTGCAGTTCTCAATTTATACGCTTTCCTTCAATCATGAGGGCTCGGTCTACCAACTCCTGGTAGTTGTTGAAACTTGCTACCATCAACGGCATCTTTGAACTCATCATTCAGTCCTTCTAGAAACTTCTCCTGTTTTGCAGTTGTCAGAGTAACGTCATCCGGGGCATAACGTGCTAATTTGCTAAAGTCATCCACGTCTTGCCAACAGTCCTTCCTCCTTGGCGTAAGTTGCAAAACTCACGCTTCTTCATGGCCATAGCTCCTCTTTGAAACATGGGCGGTCTGAAAAGCTTCTTGAAACTGATCCCATGTGACAGTGTCTACCGGGTAAGTGGCTGTGAAATTCTCCCACCATGCTGCTGCGGGTCCTTCAAGCTGATGTGCTGCAAACTTCACTCTTTCACCATCTGTGCATCCTGCAGTGGTCAGCTCCCTTCCTATCTTGCGGAGCCAGTCATCTGCTACAATCGGCTCGGTGCTACTGGAATACACCGGCGGGTTCAGTCTAAGGAAACGAGTCAGATGATCCGCATGTGGTGGTGGTGGTGGGTTGTTGTTGTTGTTGTTGTTGTTGTTGTTCTGCACCAATGTTTGAATCAGGGTATTCTGCTGCTGGATCAATTGGGTGATCTCTGGCGGGAAAACGAATCCGGGGTCGCGTCTCGGAGGCATCTGATGGGTTTAGAAAAGAAGAGAAATGTAGAATAGAATGAGGTCTAAGGGGAATCACTACCCAAATGCACATGAGCAATGCACACAAAATCACTTCATTCAATCAAACAAGGGCTTACATCGATCTAACTATCGCAAAAGTGCGTGTACTATAATGTTTACATGGAGGGTATACTACTAATATGTGGGGGACTTCTACTAATTTGAACCGGTGGAAGACTCCATGATGTCTGCTCAAACCGTCTTCAAAGTCGGGTTCACTTGGATCCGAATCGGTGTAAATGCGATGTTGATGTAGTCGCTTGGGTATTCGACATCTTGGTCTTCATTCCTGAGCGCCAACTTCTTCTTGAGTTCTTCGATCTCATACTTAAGATCGTTATTGTGTCTTGCCAGAGCTACGATCTCGTCCATGTAGTCCTTGCGTGTAGTCTTTAGTTCTCCTTCCAGTTCTAGGATCCTTCCCTTTGTCTTCTGCAACTCCAACATGTCGTTGCACATTTGGTTCTCCTGGCGTCGAATGTGCTGGTTTAGCTCCTGGATGAACGCGGCAATGGATCTATCCTTCTTGGTGCTGACGACGTCCCAGTTGTCATCTCGGCGTCCGCAAATCTGGTAGATGGTGTCCTTGAGGTCTTCTTGATAAACTTCTCCAATGCGTCCCATGGTGATGTGAGCTGCCATGCTCTTTCCCGGACTCCAAGTTGGTGCAATCGAAAACACTATCTATAGGCTTGGTGATTGGGGCGAATGTCCTTCTGGAACGTGAGCGTGAATCTTCCAAATGGCTCCTCTTCAGCAGTAGTGGCGTTGAAAGTCCGGTGAAGCTTGGTAGTCCAATGTTCAGGTACTTGGTAACTTCCTTCAAGTGAAATCCAAAAGGTGTGCCTTCATCTGGTTGGGTGTACTTGATCTTCGCGTCCGTCATCCTAAAGAGTAGAAAAGATGAGGAGTTAGAAAATGAGAAGAGAGTAGTGATCTATGGCTTTATCTTAGTGGTCGTGTCTCTGATCGGCGTGTGCTCACGATACCATTCTCTGTAGCGACCAGACCCGAATGGATCAAGTCTCGTGCTCGATGTCATCCACGGATCGAATGTCGACACCACCACAAGATTTCAAGGATTTATAGCAGAGTAGCAATCACACACTTATTACATCGTTGTCCACAAGGGAACTTAATACAATAATATGGCTTAAGGCCATCTAACAATAACAACGGAAGGCTTGGAAGATAAGTGAGTCCATCAACTCCATCGGCATCATCGAGTATAGAACCACGACCTAACACCTTACTGTCGTTCGAAAAGTCTGCAACGTGAAAGTTGCAGCCCGAAAACGGGCCAGCACATGGAATATGCTGGCAATGTAACACATAGAGAGTAATGAAGCAAATAAGCCTATACTACATGCATATATGGCTGGTGGTAAGGCTCTACGGTTACATTTGCATAAAGCTAGTTTTTCCCTACATCAAAGGAATAATTTTATTTAACTATCATGGTGGTTGTTAAACATTGAGAATGGTTGACAGATCCTCAATCCCAATTAAAAAGTACTCATCAAAACCCAATAGCTTTTATTTAGAAGTAACATGTTGAGAATTCACATGATATTCAATTACCAGATACTCAAATTGTCCATAACCGGGGACACGGCTAATCATGATTAGTTTATACACTCTGCAGAGGTTTGCGCACTTTTCCCCACAAGACTCGATCGCCTCCGCTTGGTTCTCGCACTACATGGTGTTTGAGAAACGGATGACCGAGACATAGTCTTTCGAGCGCTAGCACCTTACATGTGGGTAGACCGTACCAACCTACATCCCCTACATCAGCTAGCCTACCCGTAAGAGTTCGCACAACTTAGTCAACTACGCCAGAGCCCATAATTGGCTTGTGGCTGCACGGAAGTTCCCAGTTTGAATAATCTTATGATCCCTTAGAGCACAGGTGGCGGTCCGAAGAAATACGGGCAAGTCCTGATGGAAACCAGTGCCTCAATCCACCCAGATGTGTGTTTAGGTTGCCACCTTAGATAAACCATTAATTAACAATCTCACATCTGTCATGGATATTCACTCACCCAATCCACGTCTACTAGCATAGCATGGCATAATAAGAAAACGTAGAAGTAACTCCCAAGGTTTCATAAGTAAAACAGGTAATAGGTACTATCTCAATCTACTTCCCAATCCCACAATTTAATTTGACCCTAAACATGCAAGTGTTTGAGGAATAGATCTAATGCATAAAAACTGGGTATGAGAAGAGTATGATCAAAGTGTTACTTGCCTTGCTGATGATCCGCGAGACCTAGAGATTCGAAGTAACAAGCGGCGCACTCCGGGTGATCTAACGCAGACAAACAACAAGCATACAATAAGTACTCATCTAATGCACAGGAAAACTTCGAATAAAAGATCTAACCAGATAGTTCAACTTAAGAACCTCAAGTTGCAAAAGAATCGAATCAAATAAAGCATCGAAAGTCGAAACTCGAGAGAGAACAACTCGGTTTAGCAATCTGAAACTAGGTCAAAATTTTACAGTAGCAAAACTCTGTGAAAGTAGGTTAGTCGGAACGGCGGTTTTAAATCTAAAACTCCAGCGTTTGAATCACCTGATTCCGATAAACGAGCAAGAAAATAAACAGATTTGAAAATCGGATCTGAAATCGAATCAGAAAAATAACGGATTAAATCCGATTAAAAGAAAACGACGAATGGATTAAATAACGGACGTTCGTTAACAGAACTAATCCAACGAACACGTTCATTGAAACGAGCGGTTCGGTGAACGTTCGTTAAATAAGAAAACCGAAAAAAATAAAACCAATCTAGGTTTTAAAAAAAAAAACCGAACATCTTTTAAAAAAAAAAAACCGGATCTGTTTTTAGGGGAAACCGGATCAGGGCGGGGCTACCTCCGGTGATCGCCGGCGGGGCTCCGGGCGGCGGGCTAGGGGTCGGCGGCGGGTCGGGAGGGGCGGCGAGGGCGGGGCTCCCTGCGTCAAGGGACGACGGCGGCGGGCGTTCGGCCAAGCGGGCGGACTCGGCGCGGTCGGGAGGCGAGGGGGGTGAGAGAGAGGCGGGCGGTATTTAAGAGGGGAGGGTGGCGGGTGGCTTGGGAAGGGGCAAGCCGGGAGGCGGGCGAACCGGACTCGGCCAAGTGGCGTCGTCCCCGAAGGGACTCGGGCGCGGGCGGCGTGCGCGCGAGGGAGAGGAGGGAGGCGGGGCGCTGGGCCGGGCCTGGCTGGCTGGGCCGGCTGGGCCTTGGCCCGGGGGGGGGGGGCGGCGCGATTTTTTTTTTAAATTAAAATTAAACCAAACGAATTAAAAAAAATACCAAATGAACTCCGATTTAAATAAAACAAATTTTCCCCGACTCCTAAAAATGAGTCGAACAAAATGAACTTTAAAAACGGCAAACATGCATACATTTTTAAAATGCTCATTTTTGCCTAAGCAAAATAAATCTTCCAAAACCAAATTTTGATTTATTTACAATATCTTCATTTTTCCTAAATGTTGGGAAAGTCATATTATTCCCTCTCAAAATATTTTTATAGGAAAACTTTATGAAGATAATTAAATAAATCCAAATGATCCTATTTTCAAAATTTGAGAAATCCCAAATATGAAAATAATGAAACTTCCAACTTCTCTCCGAGGGTCCTTGAGTTGCGTGAAATTTTCTAGGATCGGAAAAATGCGAGAAAATATGATATGCATGATGACCTAATGTATAACATTCCAAATTGAAAATTTGGGATGTTACAATAAACTATTTTACTAGCCATAGATTCATCAAAATAAGCAAACAACACATGAAAAATAGAATCTGTCAAAAACAGAACAGTCTGTCGTAATCTGTAACTAACGCAAACTTCTGGAACTCAGAAAAATCTACCAAAATAGGAAGACCTAGATAATTTGTTTATTGATCTTTTGCAATTGGAATTAGTATTTTATCACTTTCTGGTGACTTTTAACAATTGTTTTCGTGGGCAGAAAGTTTCTGTCTTTTTCAGCAAGATCAAATAATTATCATCCAAGAAGATCCTATAGGTCTTACTTGGCAAAAATACTAATTAAAACATAAAACCACATCTAACCAGAGGCTAGATAGATTATTTATTGCTAAAAAGGAGCAAAAAGCAAGGAACAAAAATAAAATTGGCTTGCCTCCCAACAAGCGCTAACGTTTAACGCCCCTAGCTAGGCATGATGATTTCAATGATGCTCACATAAAAGATATGAATTGAAACATAAAGAGAGCATCATGAAGAATATGAATAGCACATTTAGGTCTAACCCACTTCCTATGCATAGGGATTTTGTGAGCAAACAACTTTTAGGAACCATAATCAACTAGCACAGGAAGGCAAAACAAGCATAACTTTAAAAATTTAAGCACATAGAGAGGGAACTTGATATTATTGCAATTCCTACAAGAATATGTTCCTCCCTCACAATAATTTTTAGTAGCATCATGAATGAATTCAACAATATAACTATCACATAAAGCATTCTTTTCATGAGTCACAAGCATAGAAATTTTATTACTCTCCACATACGCAAATTTGTTCTCATGAATAGTAGTGGGAGCAAACTCAACAAAATAACTATCATGTGAAGCATAATCCAATTGAAAATTAAAATCATGATGACAAGTTTTATGGTTATCTTTATTCTTTATAGCATACGTGTCATCCCAATAGTCATCATAAATAGGAGGCATGCTTTCATCATAATAAATTTGCTCATCAAAACTTGGGGGACTAAACATATCATCTTCATCAAACATAGCATCCCCAAGCTTGTGGCTTTGCATATCATTAGCATCATGCGTATTCAAAGAGTTCATGCTAACAACATTGCAATCATGCTCATCATTCACATATTTTATGCCAAGCATTCTATGTAATTCTTCGTCTAGTACTTGAGCACAATTTTCCTTCCCATCATTTTCATGAAAGACATTAAAAAGATGAAGCATACGAGGCACCCTTAATTCCATTTTTTGTAGTTTTCTTTTATAAACTAAACTAGTGATAAAACAATAAACAAAAAGATTCGATTGCAAGATCTAAAGATATACCTTCAAGCACTCACCTCCCCGGCAACGGCGCCAGAAAAGAGCTTGATGTCTACTACACAACCTTCTTCTTGTAGACGTTGTTGGGTGTAGCGACTCGACCTCAGATGGTCAAGTCTCTGTATTTCAGTGTCATCCCTGGATCAGTAATGCTGACACACACAGTACTCGAAGGATTTATAACAGATTAGCAATCACACACTCATTACATAGAATGCCTCACAAGAGAACTTATTACAATAATATGGCTTAAGGCCATCTAATGCGATAACAGCGGAAGGCTTGGAAGATAAAGTGAGTCCATCAACTCCAACGGCATAGCTGAGCTGCACGGCAACGACCTAACGAACCTTACTCCTCTTCTGAAAAGTCTGCAACATAATACGTTGCAGCCCGAGAACGGGTCAGCACATGGAATATGCTGGCAATATAACACAGTAGAGCAAGAACAGAATAATGCTATCACTACATGCATATTTGGCTGGTGGAAAGCTCTATGGTTATAGTTTTTGCGAAAAGCTAATTTTTCCCTACAACAAAGGAATAAATTTTATTTAACTATCATGGTGGTTGAAACATCATTGAGAAGGTATAACCCCAACTCAATCCCAATTAAAGTAGTTAACAACCCAACATTATTAATTAAGAGTGATGAGATACATGTGAATACTCAAGTACTAGATACTCAGAATTGTCCATAACCGGGGACACGACTAACCATGATTAGATTGTACACTCTGCAGAGGTTTGTGCACTTTTCCCCACTAGACTCGATCGACTCCGTTGATTTCTCGCACTACATGGTGTTTGAGAAACGGATGACCAAGACATAGTCTTTCAGAAACATTAACTCTCTACTCCGGGTAGACCATACCAAACCTACAAAACCCACTACCTGCTGATCTACCTCTTCAAGAGCTTCACGTAACCTACTCAACTATGCTAGAGCCCATAGTAGCTTGTGGCTGCACACGGAAGTTTCTAGCATGAATAATCTTAGTTCCCCTTGAGCCTGGGTGGCGGTCCATAGGTAGATCACACGGGTACCCCGGGATTTCCAAAAATAAAACAGACAACACTGGGTTCCCCAGGTGCCTCAATCCACCCAGATGTGTATTAAAGTTGCCACCTTAAATTAGACCATTAATTAACAATCTCACATCTGTCATGGATTCACTCAAACCCAAACCACGTCTACGAGCATAGCATGGCAATATAAGCAATACGTAGAAGTAACTCCCAAGGGTTTGATAATAACAGGGCAATAGGTTCTACCTCAACTACTACTTCCCAACCCACAAATTAATGACATCCTAATCATGCACTGTTTGAGGATTGAGCTAATGCATAAAAACTGGGTTTGAAAAGAGTATGATCAATGTGTTACTTGCCTTGCTGACGATCCGTGAATCCTAGAGACTCGTAGTAGCATGCTTCGCCCTCCGGGAATTCTATCACAAGCAAACAATACATACATAAGCAACAAGCAAAGATGCACAAGAAAAACTTCAACTAAAGAGGCTGACCAGAAAGTTCAACTTAAGAACTCCGGTTTGCAAAATAAAAATCAAACCAAATGGAGCAACGAAACTCAAACGGCGAAAGAAACAAGATCCGTTTACTAATCTGAACTAGGGTCAAATTTTACAGAGGCAAAAACTTGTTTGAGTTGATTATTCGGAAAGAGGGTTTCGAGACGAAACTCCAGGCGCTTGAATCGCCTGATTCCGATAAACGAGCGAAAAGTTATACTAGATCGAACATCGGATTAGAAATCGCGATCAGAAAAATCACGGAATAAAATCCGATAAAAGAAAAACGATGAACAACTCAACGAATGAACGTTCATTAACTGAACCTAAACGAAGAACGCGTCCGTTAAAACGAACGAGCGAACGCTCGCTAAATAAATAAACCGGAGAAAAACCGACATATTTAAAAAAACGAAAACTAGGGTTTCAAAAAATAAACCGAATGGTTTTTAAAAACCGCGGTCTCGGATCCGGCGGATACCTCCCGAGAGGTCCCGAGGCAGGGCTCCGTGGGCGTGGTGGCGCGGGCGGCGGGGCTCACTGGTGACGGGAGGTGGCGCGGCGACTCCGGGCGGCGGCGGCTCGGGCGGCTCCGGCGGGAGGTGGTGGTGGTGGTGGCGGGAGGGGTTTATAAGAGAGGGGGCTTGGCTTGGAGGAGGGGCCAAGGCGGCGGAGGCGGAGTCCAACTCGGACTCGGTCCGAGTGGCGGCGGCGGGCGGCCAGCTAGCCTGGAGGCGGCGGCTCGTGGGCCCTAGGCCCGGTCAGTATGAGGATATTTTTTTAAAGTTCCACCGACAGAAAAACTCCTATAAAATAAAATAAAAAAAAAATCTAAAAATTCCAAAACAAATTTTCACCGTCTAAATGAAATATTTAGAACGAGATGAACATTTTCTTGGCCCTAAAATGCAATTTTAAAAACGTGCAATTTTTCTAACGCAAATAAAATCCAAATAAAATCAAATAAAATAGAACTAATGATTTTAACATTTTCCCTCCAATATTTCAATTGTTTTGGATAAGTCATATTATCTCCCTCATTTATTTTTAATATGAAATATTTCCGGAGAGAAAAATAGTTAAAATCAAAAATCCTCATTTTCGCTATTTCATAAAAATCAAATATGAAAACCGGAAATTCCCCAACTCTCTCCGTGGGTCCTTGAGTTGCTTAGGATTTCGAGGATTGCGGAACGAAGATGCAAATAAAATATGATATGCATGGATGACCTATGTATAACATTCCAAACTGAAAATTTGGGATGTTACAAACCTACCCCCCTTAACATGAATCTCGCCCTCGAGATTCAGGTTGGCTAGAAAATAGGTGTGGGTGGTCCTTGCGAATATCATCCTCTCATTCCCAGGTGGCTTCCTCCTCTGTATGGTGGCTCCACTGAACTTTGCTAAACTTGATAACCTTGCTGCGAGTGACTCGGTTGTCAAAGTCGAGAATCTTTACTGGCTTCTCTTCCTAAGTCAAATTATTGTCCAACTGTATCGCCTCGAGGGGTACTGTATCTCTTAATGGTATATCAGCCATCTCAGCATGACACTTCTTCAGCTGTGAGACGTGGAACACATAGTGAACTCCTAACAATACTTCAGGTAACTCCAGCTTGTAGGCAACTTCCCCCATTCGTTCCAAAACACGATAAGGTCCTACAAATCTCGGAACTAATTTTCCCTTCACTGCAAAACGTTTCACTCCTCACAAGGGCGATACTCGCAGATATGCTCTATCTCCAATTTCACAGGTTACCTCCTTGCATTTTGAGTCTGCATAACTCTTCTGCCTGGACTGAGCAATTTTCAGTCTATCACGGATCAGTTTAACCTTCTCCTCCGACTCCTTGATCAAATCTGGTCCAAACAGCTGTCGGTCTCCTACCTCATCCCACATCAGTGGTGTTCTGCATCTGCGTCCATACAGAGCTTCGAATGGTGCCATCTTCAAACTAGCCTGGTAGCTATTGTTGTATGAGAAATCTGCATAAGGCAAATTGGCATCCCAACTAGATCCATAATATAGCACACAAGCTCTCAACATGTCCTCCAGAATCTGGTTGACTCTTCTGTCTGTCTGTCTGTCTGCGGGTGAAATGTTGTACCGAACTCTAATCTCGTACCCAGGGTTTGGTGTAACTGATGCCAAAACTTTTAAGTAAACTGTGTTCCTCTATCTGATATGATGGTCCTCGGAACTCCATGCAAACATACGATCCTGGACATATATATCTTGGCCAACATTGCACTTGTATAAGTTGTTTTCACTGGGATGAAGTGAGCCACTTTGGTCAAGCGATCCACTACTACCCATATTGAGTCAGTCCTGCCTTGGTCCTGGGCAATCCGGTGATAAAGTCCATGCCAAGTTTATCCGACTTCCATTCAGGAATCGGCATAGGCTGTAACAGTCCTGCTGGCTTCTGATGCTCGGCCTTCACTCTCTGACGTACATCACATACAGCTACATACTCGGCAATATCCTTCTTCATACCAGTCCACCAGAAACGTTCTTTCAAATCCAAATACATCTTGGTGTTTCCGGGGTGTATCGAGTATGGTGAGTCATGAGCCTCCTGAAGTATTAACTTCCTGATCTCTGGGTTATTAGGGACATAAAGTCGATCCTCAAACGATAAGGTATCGTGCTCATCCTCGCGAAAACCTTTGGCCTTTCCTTTGCTCATCTTCTCCTTTATCTCAGCAATCTCTTTGTCTTCCTTCTGAGCTTCTCGAATCTTGTCCAACAATGTAGACTGAACTTCATTGTCGCAATGAAAACTCTTGGAACAATCTCCAACCGAAGTTCCATGATATCTTCAGCTAACTCCTTTGGCAATCCCTTACTTTCAAGGATATTAGCGTAACTCTTCCGGATCAAAGCGTCTGCTACGACATTGGCCTTTCCTGGATGATAGTGTAGCTTCATATCGTAATCCTTTATAAGTTACAACCATCTCCTCTGTCTAAGGTTCAACTCCTTTTGTGTGAAAATGTATTTCAAACTCTTATGATCCGTGTACACATCACAACGGTTTCCAATAAGATAATGTCTCCAAGTCTTCAATGCATGCACTACGGCTGCTAACTCTAAATCATGCGTGGCATAGTTCAACTCATGGGGCTTCAGTTGTCGTGAGGCATACGAAACAACCTTTCCGTCCTGCATAAGCACGCATCCAAGTCCCAAGCGTGAGGCGTCACAATACACTTGAAACTCCTTATGTATATCTGGCAATGTTAGCACTGGGGTTTGTCACGCCCAATATGCGACCCTATCCAAAAGGAACTCGGAGGTCCCACCAAGGATAGAACCGCATATTGAAACGCTTTTGCAAGGTGGATATCATTACATCAACATTACATAATAGATGGGGATACATACATAAGGCACAAATGCCACAAGAATACATCAACATCATACAAGGTCAACATCCGACTACGGATGAAACATAAACAGAAACTCAAACGACATCCACCCTGCTAGCCCAGGCTGCCGACCTGGAACCTATCCCCTGATCGAAGAAGAAGAAGAAGAAGAACTCCAACACAAACAAACATCGCTCTCGCGTCATGAGCATCGCAAACCTGTACCTGCAACTGGTGGTGTAGTAATCTGTGAGCCACGAGGACTCAGCAATCCCATTACCATGGGTATCAAGACTAGCAAAGCTTAAAGAGAAAGGAAGGGGTAAAGTGGTGAGGTTGCAGCAGCGACTAAGCATATATGGTGGCTAACATAAGCAAATGAGAGCGAGAAGAGAAACAAAGGAACGGTCGTCAACTAGTAATGATCAAGAAGTGATCCTGAACTCCTACTTACGCCAGACATAACCCAGAAACCGTGTTCTCCTCTCGATCAACCCCGAAAAGAGACACCCACGGTTAACGCACACGGTTGGTGTATTTTAATTGAGATCAACTTCGGGTTTTCTACAACCGGACATTAACAAATTCCCATCTGCCACATAACCGCGGGCACGGCTTTCGAAAGTTCAAACCCTGCAGGGGTGTCCCAACTTAGCCCATGACAAGCTCTCGCGATCAACGAAGGATATTCCTTCTCCCCGGGAAGACCCGATCAGTCTCGGAATCCCGGCTACAAGACATTTCGACAGCAATAAAACAAGACCAGAAAGCCGCCCGCGCCGACAATCCCGATAGGAGCTGCACATATCTCGTTCTCGTGGCAACACCGGATGAGACTAGCTACGAGTAAAACCAACCCTCGGGTTGCCTCAAGGTGGCCCCGCAGGCAGCTCGGTTCAGGCCAGCACTTAGAGAAGCACTGGCCCGGGGGGGCTAAATAAAGATGACCCTTGGGTTAATTACTCCCAAGGGAAATATAGGTGGTGGTGAGGCAAATGGTAAAACCAATGTTGGGCCTTCTTTGGAAAAGTCTTATTCAAAGCGAACTGTCAAGGGGGTCCCATAAATCACCCGACCGCGTTAGGGACGCAAAATCCGGGAACATAATACCGATATGACGGAAACTAGGGCGGCAAGAGTGGAACAAAACACCAGGCATAAGGCCGAGCCTTCCACCCTTTACCAAGTATATAGATGCATTAACTAAACAAGATATATTGTGATATCCCAACAAGTAAACATGTTCCAACAAGGAACAACATCTCCATGTTCCAACAAGGAACAAACTTCATCTTCACCTGCAACTAACAACGCTATAAGAGGGTTGAGCAAAGCGGTAACATAGCCAAACAATGGTTTGCTAGGAAGGGTGACAACGAGTTAGAGGTTCATGGCAATTTGGGATGGCTTGAGGAATAGATAATAGGTAACGCAGCATAGCGAAAGAGCGAAGCAACTAGCATAGCAATGATAGTACTGAGATCCAGGGTAGTGGTCATCTTGCCTGAAATCCCGCAAGGAAGAAGAACGAGTCCATGAAGAAGACGAACGGATGAGGCCGAACTGGCGAAAGACGAAACGAATCCTCACGATCGCAACGAAACAGGAACTAACAAGAGGAAGCACACAACATAGTAAACACACCACACATGAACAAGGCATGATGCACAACCAAGCATGATGCATGCCAAAGCTAGATGAAGCTACTCATGGCAAGAGATGATGCAAACAAGAGCAACACATCAAAGCAAGTTTAAATGAGGCCGGAAACAACATATAACAATTCCTAGAAGTCCTCATATGCAAATTTCGAAATTGGTCCAGATCTGAATAAACCTTATGTTCAAGTTGTTAAACAGCAAGTTAAGATGCACCACGATGATCTACACGAAATTCTAGTCAAGTTACATATAAAGTTCATTAGATTCGGAGCTACGGTCTAGAAGATATGAGCAAAACAAGATAAACATGGCATTGACGCAAAATGCATACAAACATCAAGCAAACACCTCAAAACAAGGATCCAACATGATAATATGAAACTACATGCAAAATCAAGCAAGTTTCATATAGAGCACACTCAAAACGGAGCAACGGTTCAACACATACACATGAAACAAGTTATGACAACAATCTGCCCAAAACAGCAACTAGGCATATTGCAAGCATCAAAACACTATGCTACAGCATCTAAACATGAAAACAAAAGGCATGGGCATGATGTACAGGTAAATCATTACAAAACATGAACACTGAGCTATCTCCAGAAATGACTAACATGCTCAAAATGACATGGCAAGATTGCAACTAATAACAGTTTCAGGCATTGCAGAAATTAACATCAGGTTGCAATGTTTAGAGCTATGAAACAACATGTTACAGGAACTTATAATGGAAAACAAAGGCATGGAATGAATCTACTAATTGCATAGAACAAAAGTCCTTTACTGACCATAAGCCAAAAAGGATCAGAAAATATAGTAACACCCATGTCAATATTGAAAGTTTCGTTAACAGATTCAGCAACATGGCATGTCAAAAACTGATAACAAGTAGGCATGTTTACAAGCTCAATGCACTCACTACAGAGCCTTATATGATAAACTAAGCATACATACATCAAGAAGACATGGCATAGAAGACATAAATGGCAAGAACAATACCATAGCATAAATGGCTCAACCACAACAAGCTTGGCAAAATTGAATAACACGTAAACAATCTGCCAGGAAACATTTGATAGCAAAAGTAGAGCTCGATTGACTCAAGCTATGGCACTCCATAATTGCAAACAAGGGCATGGATGGATAGAGAAAGACACGCTTTACAAAACATCCTTACTGAAGTATCTCAAAATATGCATGGATCTCTCGGTAGCATCAAGTTAACATGGCATCAAAATATCAGCAGAACAGGGCTGAAAACAGCAACAACAAGACACCTAGTTTGCATGCTTGTGCTAGTCACCACATAGATCACAAAAATACATAGCAAGCACCACTGGAAAGAAGACATGGCATATTACAAAACACATGTAGGACTCAAGTTCATAGGATGCACACATCAATCATGGCAAAAATGACAAAAGTGCAAGTCCTGATAAAAATCAGAAACTAACATCACATAGCACTCTTCCAACAGCATTTAGGGCATCAAGATGAGCTCAAATGAAAATGATGCAATGAGATGAAATGATCTACTCATCGAGGCGATCATTTCTACATATTACACGCGCAAAACGGAGCTATATGCAGAGAGTTACAATGCAATGAAAAATACATGAATATAACAAAATCCTGGGACTTAGACGATTTTTGAGGTCAACCTTAGGGTTTCTCATATTTGGATCCGGGCGCGGTGGACGAGGTTCGCCGGAGAGGATGTAGTGGCCGGGGCAGGGGAAGGTCGCCGGAGGAGGGTCCCGGCCAGGCGACGGAGGGGCGCCGGCGCGGGGCGGCGCACGGGCGAGGCGCGGCGCCGGGCGCTGGAGTCGAGGGAGGCGACAATGGCGGCCGAGGCGCCGCGGGCGCGGACAGAAAGCGGCGAAGTCCGGCGGCCGCCGGTCGGAAGACGCAGGCGGGCGGCGGCGAAGTCCCGCGGCGGGTCGCTGGAGTAGGGCGCCGCGCGATCGGAGCTCCTCTCCCGACGGGCGAAGCGGACGAAGCGGGGCGCGGCCCAGTTCGAGCCAGGCGGGCCGGAGCTGGAGCCCGCAGGGCCTGGCGCGGGCGGCGGGAACTCGGCGGGAGGCGACGTGGCAGTTTGCCATCGCCACGGGCGGCGGCGCGGCGACGGCCGGGCTAATCCGGGCGCGCCAAGTGGCGGCGGCGAGGTGGCCTGCGCCGGAATTTGAGGAGGAGGCGGCGGCGCGCGATCCGAGGAAGAGGTGGGAGGTGGCTGGCTGCGGAAATTGAGGAGGGGAGTAGGTAGGAGGCCAAAAATGGCAGGGGAGGCGTCTATATATAGAAAGGGGTCTAGGTTTAGGGGTTTTACCCCGTTTTCGGACCGTCGGATCACGATCGGAAGGCTCCGGACACGAGGAGGAGTTAGGAGAGTCCAAATGAGGTGCGGTTTTCGGCCACGCGATCGTGATCGAACGACCGAGAGGATGGAGGGGAGTTTGGTGGGTTTTGGGCCACTTTGGGCTGCAACAAAAGAGGCTTTTGCGGTTACCCGGTTAACCGTTGGAGTACCAAACGACCTCCAAATGATCCGAAACTTGACAGGCAGTCTACCGGTGCTATACCAAGGCCGCTTGACAAACCTCGGGGCATTCCGAGACCGTTCAACATCCGCACACGAAAAGAGGCAAAAGGGGGCGCCGGGAGACATAGGAGTGCGGGTTTGCAAAACGGACAACGGGGAAAAGGCTCGGATGCATGAGACGAACACGTATGCAAAATGAAATGCACATGATGACATGATATGAAATGCATATGATGACATGGCAAAGTGCAACACGCAAGCAAATGACATGGCAAAGTCGGCGAATAGCTGACGGACACCTGGCGCATCGAATCCGGGGCATTACAACACTCCTCCACTAACAAGAGATCTCGTCCCGAGATCTTAGGACCGAGACGGAAGAGAAAGAGGAAGAGGTGAAACAAGAAACGCAAGAGAGAAGAGGCAAAGAAACGAGAGCACACGAGAAGAAGAGAGGAACAACGAGAATGACGAGAATCAAAAGCTCACGGAAATTAGATCGACTATGAAACAACTCGTTCTAACCGGAGTGGTTAGAATGAGAAATGAAACGGATAAGGCTGAAAGGATTTATGCAGCACACCGGTTGAACAAGGAAAGAATAGAACATGAACTTAAGAAGATGGAAAGACACTTGACGAGATAAACCACGCAATGCCTCCGGAAGGATCGAAAGAATTTGAATGAAAAGAACTTAGAAGGAAGGATTGAACGGAGTTGTTGAGAAAATCAACAACGAAAGAATAAGCTTGATGTGGACTTATGGATAACATCTCAAAATTATGAGGTGATAACCAACCACAAACGGAAAAGATTAAATAGCTGAGAAGAACGAAAGAATGCAAAACTCCACTTCAAAAGAATACGGAGAATTAATTACACTTCAAGATCCTAGAAGAAAAGATACTTGAACTCCGCCAACAAAATCTTGATGAACTCTTGAAGAATGAATTAAATCATGAAGAACCACCATGAAGAACTCCGGTAACAAAAAGGATGATGAGATAAAATTGAAGGATGAAAGAATAAGATTAAAGCTTTGCCGTGACTTTAGATGGAGGTTCCGACGAGATGACTGAGGAAAATGAACTCCGGAAAAGAAAAGATGAAAACATTTGGAACTAGAATTTATTCATCAAGAACAAACTCCGAAGAAAAAGATTAATCACTTTGAGGACATAAGAATAAGATTTATTGTATGCTTATCCTTCATCAAATTAAATTGACGATAAGCAATGGATTTGGCATAATACTTATTCTCGTTGAAAAAGGATTGAGAAGGGATAGCACAGAACTTGAGAAAGTCTTCATGAACCACCGGTAGAATTTAAAATAACGAATGGATTAATATGATAAACAAGGAAAAGAATCTTGAACGAACCACCGTAAGAAATGAAAACGAACGAAGAAAAGAGAAAGAATCGCCGGGAAGAATTAGAAAAGCACGAAGATACTTGAGGGAATTAAAATGCAAGAGAACAAAGAGATCGCGAACTGATAGAAGAATACTTGAACAAAGCACCGGAAGAATATTGAGACGAACGAAGGGGCACGGATATAGAATAATTGGAGAACGGCTTTGAAAACTTGGAACGAAAAAATCTTCAGAAAAGATGGCCTTCGGATGATTGAGACGGAAAGTAACTCCTGAAATACTCCGGATGGATGAAAAGAATTGCACAACTAGAAACAATTAGATAGGATAACATCGAGCTAGCACCATGAATCTCCGGGAGAACGGACAAGATTTAAGAGAAACTCTACTTCGATCTTCAACTGACGACGAGAAACACCACCAAAATTAATGAGATACTCCGGAAGAAAGAAAAACAGAGAGGTTGAGCCAACAATGAAATGATTCGAAATCGATCTTGGAAAAAGGCAAGTGACTGATGAAATTCATTCTTACGTCACACTTGAAAAGAATTGAGAATAACTCCGGGGGAAATTAGAAGAGTCAGGTAAGATCCTGGGAAAGACCTGTGGGTTAGGGCCCACTAAAGGAAAACACCGTTGGAAAGGATTGTTGAACAGATAGATGATGCACCGGAACAATAGAAATATTTGAATGAGATGAAGAATGAAGAACGAGACGAGAATTCACCGGTTGAAATAATTGAGGGAAGACTCCACACGAATGAAATTGATGGTCGGAAGAAACTCGAACTCCGGGAATAATAGGGTGGGAGGGCGGGAAAACAAAGACAACTTGGAAGGGGAAACCGACGAATATCTTGAAGAGAAAACACCAGTTGAAATTATTGAGGAAAGAAAGCAAAGACTTCGCACGAGTAGGATGGATACTCGATTACGGACTCCGGTTCCGAGATGAAAAAGGGTGGGCGGGTGGGAAAAACAAGGACAACTTCGGACAGAGAAACAACATCGATCGAAAAGAGCTGAGGATTGATCTTGCAAAACGAAGAAGGTCGAACCACCATGACGAGAAATGCACCGGATAAAAAGAGCTGAGGAACAACTATCGGAAAATCAACTGCGTGAACCTAAAGAAAAATTTGAATGAGAAGAGGAGTAGTTCAAAACACCTACGTCAAGATTCCTGACCAGAGCGACGAAGGGGAAGAGGAGTAAAAAGAATTCCTACTCTCCGGTATAACTAAACTCCAAAAATAGTTTTCTTGTAGACTCAACAACGGCCAAACTACACGATCAATCAAGGGCGCTCCTAGGGTCAGTCGAGGCTCTGATACCAACTTGTCACGCCCAATATGCGACCCTATCCAAAAGGAACTCGGAGGTCCCACCAAGGATAGAACCGCATATTGAAACGCTTTTGCAAGGTGGATATCATTACATCAACATTACATAATAGATGGGGATACATACATAAGGCACAAATGCCACAAGAATACATCAACATCATACAAGGTCAACATCCGACTACGGATGAAACATAAACAGAAACTCAAACGACATCCACCCTGCTAGCCCAGGCTGCCGACCTGGAACCTATCCCCTGATCGAAGAAGAAGAAGAAGAAGAAGAACTCCAACACAAGCAAACATCGCTCTCGCGTCATGAGCATCGCAAACCTGTACCTGCAACTGGTGGTGTAGTAATCTGTGAGCCACGAGGACTCAGCAATCCCATTACCATGGGTATCAAGACTAGCAAAGCTTAAAGGGAAAGGAAGGGGTAAAGTGGTGAGGTTGCAGCAGCGACTAAGCATATATGGTGGCTAACATACGCAAATGAGAGCGAGAAGAGAAACAAAGGAACGGTCGTCAACTAGTAATGATCAAGAAGTGATCCTGAACTCCTACTTACGTCAGACATAACCCAGAAACCGTGTTCTCCTCTCGATCAACCCCGAAAAGAGACACTCACGGTTAACGCACACGGTTGGTGTATTTTAGTTGAGATCAACTTCGGGTTTTCTACAACCGGACATTAACAAATTCCCATCTTCCACATAACCGCGGGCACGGCTTTCGAAAGTTCAACCCCTCAGGGTGTCCCAACTTAGCCCATGATAAGCTCTCGCGATCAACGAAGGATATTCCTTCTCCGGGAAGACCCGATCGATCTCGGAATCCCGGCTACAAGACATTTCACAGCAATAAAACAAGTCCAGCAAAGCCGCGATCTGCCGACAATCCCGATAGGAGCTGCACATATCTCGTTCTCGTGGCAACACCGGATGAGACTAGCTACGAGTAAAACCAACCCCTCGGGTTGCCTCAAGGTGGCCCCGCAGCAGCTCGATTCGGGCCAAAGACTTAGAGAAGCACCGTCGGGGCGCTAAATAAAGATGACCCTTGGGTTAATTACTCCCAAGGGAAATATAGGTGGTGGTGAGGCAAATGGTAAAACCAATGTTGGGCCTTCTTTGGAAAAGTCTTATCCAAAGCGAACTGTCAAGGGGGTCCCATAAATCACCCGACTGCGTTAGGGACGCAAAATCCGGGAACATAATACCGATATGACGGAAACTAGGGCGGCAAGAGTGGAACAAAACACCAGGCATAAGGCCGAGCCTTCCACCCTTTACCAAGTATATAGATGCATTAATTAAACAAGATATATTGTGATATCCCAACAAGTAAACATGTTCCAACAAGGAACAACATCTCCATGTTCCAACAAGGAACAAACTTCATCTTCACCTGCAACTAACAACGCTATAAGAGGGGTTGAGCAAAGCGGTAACATAGCCAAACAATGGTTTGCTAGGAAGGGTGACAACGAGTTAGAGGTTCATGGCAATTTGGGATGGCTTGAGGAATAGGTAATAGGTAACGCAGCATAGCGAAAGAGCGAAGCAACTAGCATAGCAATGATAGTAGTGAGATCCAGGGTAGCGGTCATCTTGCCTGAAATCCTGCAAGGAAGAAGAACGAGTCCATGAAGAAGACGAACGGATGAGGCCGAACGAAGCGAAGACGAACGAATCCTCACGATCGCAACGAAACAGGAACTAACAAGAGGAAGCACACAACATAGTAAACACACCACACATGAACAAGGCATGATGCACAACCAAGCATGATGCATGCCAAAGCTAGATGAAGCTACTCATGGCAAGAGATGATGCAAACAAGAGCAACACATCAAAGCAAGTTTAAATGAGGCCGGAAACAACATATAACAATTCCGGTAAGTCCTCATATGCAAATTTCGAAATTGGTCCAGATCTGAATAAACCTTATGTTCAAGTTGTTAAACAGCAAGTTAAGATGCACCACGATGATCTACACGAAATTCTAGTCAAGTTACATATAAAGTTCATTAGATTCGGAGCTACGGTCTAGAAGATATGAGCAAAACAAGATAAACATGGCATTGATGCAAAATGCATACAAACATCAAGCAAACACCTTAGAACAAGGATCCAACATGATAATATGAAACTACATGCAAAATCAAGCAAGTTTCATATAGAGCACACTCAAAACGGAGCAACGGTTCAACACATACACATGAAACAAGTTATGACAACAATCTGCCCAAAACAGCAACTAGGTATATTGCAAGCATCAAAACACTATGCTACAGCATCTCAACATGAAAACAAAAGGCATGGGCATGATCTACAGGTAAAGCATTACAAAACATGAACACTGAGCTATCTCCAGAAATGACTAGAACATGCTCAAAATGACATGGCAAGATTGCAACTAATAACAGTTTCAGGCATTGCAGAAATTAACATCAGATTGCAATGTTTAGAGCTATGAAACAACATGTTACAGGAACTTATCATGGAAAACAAAGGCATGGCATGAATCTACTAATTGCATAGAACAAAAGTCCTTTACTGACTATAAGCCAAAAAGGATCAGAAAATATAGTAACACCCATGTCAATATTGAAAGTTTCGTTAACAGATTCAGCAACATGGCATGTCAAAAACTGATAACAAGTAGGCATGTTTACAAGCTCAATGCACTCACTACAGAGCCTTATATGATAAACTAAGCATACATACATCAAGAAGACATGGCATAGAAGACATACATGGCAAGAACAATACCATAGCATAAATGGCTCAACCACAACAAGCTTGGCAAAATTGAATAACACGTAAACAATCTGCCAGGAAACATTTGATAGCAAAAGTAGAGCTCGATTGACTCAAGCTATGGCACTCCATAATTGCAAACAAGGGCATGGATGGATAGATCTCTCGGTAGCATCAAGTTAACATGGCATCAAAATATCAGCAGAACAGGGCTGAAAACAGCAACAACAAGACACCTAGTTTGCATGCTTGTGCTAGTCACCACATAGATCACAAAATACATAGCAAGCACCACTGGAAAGAAGACATGGCATATTACAAAACACATGTAGGACTCAAGTTCATAGGATGCACACATCAATCATGGCAAAAATGACAAAGTGCAAGTCCTGATAAAAATCAGAAACTAACATCACATAGCACTCTTCCAACAGCATTTAGGGCATCAAGATGAGCTCAAATGAAAATGATGCAATGAGATGAAATGATCTACTCATCGAGGCGATCATTTCGACATATTACACGCATAAACGGAGCTATATGCAGAGAGTTACAATGCAATGAAAATACATGAATATAACAAAATCCTGGATCGACGATTTTTGAGGTCAACCTTAGGGTTTCTCATATTTGGATCCGGGCGCGGTGGACGAGGTTCGCCGGAGAGGATGTAGTGGCCGGGGCAGGGGAAGGTCGCCGGAGGAGGGTCCCGGCCAGGCGACGGAGGGGCGCCGGCGCGGGGCGGCGCAGTAATCGGGCGAGGCGCGAGGGCGGCGCCGGGCGCTGGAGTCGAGGAGGCGATACCGGCGGCCGAGGGCGCTGCGGTCGGGACGGCAGCGGCGAAGTCTGATGGCTCGCCGGAAGACGAGGCGGGCGGCGGCGAAGTCCCGGGCGGGTCGCGGAGTAGGGCGCCGCGCGGATCGGGAGCTCTCTCCCGATCGGGCGAAGCGGACGAGCGGGCGCGGGCGCGTCTGCCGGTTCGAGCCCGGGCGGGCCGAGCTGGGCCTGCAGGCTGGCGCGCGGCGGTGGGAACTGGCGGCGGGAGGCGACGTGGCAGTTTGCCACTGGCCACGGGCGGCGGCGCGGCGACGGCTGGCCAATCCGGGCGCGCCAAGTGGCGGCGGCGAGGTGGCCTGCGCCGGAATTTGAGGAGGAGGCGGCGGCGCGCGATCCGAGGAAGAGGTGGGAGGTGGCTGGCTGCGGAAATTGAGGAGGGGAGTAGGTAGGAGACCAAAAATGGCTGGGGAGGCGTCTATATATAGAAAGGGGTCTAGGTTTAGGGGTTTTACCCCGTTTTCGGACCGTCGGATCACGATCGGAAGGCTCCGGACACGAGGAGGAGTTAGGAGAGTCCAAATGAGGTGCGGTTTTCGGCCACGCGATCGTGATCGAACGACCGAGAGCATGGAGGGGAGTTTGGTGGGTTTTGGGCCACTTTGGAAGGGGTATTGGGCTGCAACAAAAGAGGCTTTTGCGGTTACCCCGTTAACAGTTGGAGTACCAAACGACCTCCAAATGATCCGAAACTTGACAGGCGGTCTACCAGTGCTATACCAAGGCCGCTTGACAAACCTCGGGGCATTCCGAGACCGTTCAACATCCGCACACGAAAAGAGGCAAAAGGGGGCGCCGGGAGACATAGGAGTGCCGGATTGCAAAACGGACAACGGGGAAAAGGCTCGGATGCATGAGACGAACACGTATGCAAAATGAAATGCACATGATGACATGATATGAAATGCATATGATGACATGGAAAAGTGCAACACGCAAGCAAATGACATGGCAAAGTCGGTGAATAGCTGACGAACACCTGGCGCATCGAATCCGGGGCGTTACAGGGTTGTAGTCAAACGTTTCTTCAACTCCTGAAAACTTGCCTCGCAATCTTCTGTCCATTTAAACTTAGTATCCTTCTTCAGCAATTCAGTCATTAGCTTAGCAATCTTGGAAAAATTCTCAATGAATCTCCGATAATATCCTGCGAGTCCAAGGAAACTGCGGATCTCGCCAACTGAAGTGGGTGCCAACCATTCAAAGTGTTGGCCCGAACCTTCTTGGGATCTATCGCTATACCCTCTCCTGATATAACATGCCCAAGAAATCCAACTTCCTTCAACCAAAACTCGCACTTGCTGAATTTGGCGTATAACTGGTGTTCCCTGAGTTTCTTGAGAACTAAACGCAAGTGCTCCTTGTGCTCCTCTTCGTTCTTCGAGTATACCATAATGTCATTAATAAACACCACAACAAACTTGTCCAAATACTCCATGAACACCTTGTTCATCATACTCATGAAATAGGCAGGGGCGTTAGTCAGTCCAAACGACATGACCGTATACTCATATAATCCATACCGCGTGGTGAACGCTATCTTTGGTATATCCTTCTCTCGGATCTTCAACTGGTGGTATCCCGATCATAGATCGATCTTCGAAAACACCTTAGCTCCTTGCAGCTGATCAAACAGATCATTGATCATCGGTAGTGGATACTTGTTCTTAATCGTTACTTCATTTAAGGCTCAGTAATTGAGGGAGTCCCGGACTAGGGGGTGTCTGGATAGCCGAACTATCGTCATGGCCGGACTCCAAGACTATGAAGATACAAGATTGAAGACTTCGTCCCGTGTCCAGATGGGGCTTTCCTTGGCGTGGAAGGCAAGCTTGGCGATACAGATATGTAGATCTCCTACCATTGTAACCGACTCTGTATAACCCTAACCTATCCGGTGTCTATATAAACCGGAGGGTTTTAGTCCGTGGATCTAACAACAATCATACCATAGGCTAGCATCTATGGTTTAGCCTCCTTGATATCGTGGTAGATCTACTCTTGTACTACCCATATCATCAATATTAATCAAGCAGGAGTAGGGTATTACCTCCATCGAGAGGGCCCAACCTGGGTAAAACATTGTGTCCCTTGTCTCCTGTTACCATCCGCCTAGACGCACAATTCGGGACCCCCTACCCGAGATCCGCCGGTTTTGACACCGACATTGGTGCTTTCATTGAGAGTTCCTCTGTGTCGTCACCGATAGGCCCGATGGCTCCTTCTATCATCAACAACGACGCGGTCCAGGGTGAGACCTTTCTTCCCGGACAGATCTTCGTATTCGGCGGCTTTGCACTGCGGGCCAATTCGCTAGGCCATCTGGAGCAGATCGAAAGCTACGCCCCTAACCATCAGGTCAGATGTGGAAGTTTAAACTATACGACCGATATCCACGGAGACTTGATCTTCGAAGGATTTGAGCCGCAGTCAAGCTCACCGCACTGTCTCGATGGGCATGATCTAGCTCTGCAGCCGAACAGTGCCCTGGAGGCCGCACCAACATCCGCTCCGACCCTTAATCCGGAGCCGGATTCCCCGATCGAAGACGAGTGGTTGGACACCGCCTCGGGGGCTACAATCTCTATGGAGATTGAGCCGAACTCCACCCCTGTCCTTTGCGAAGACCTCGACTCCAGGGTGCCGGACTCCTCTCCGGACTACGAACCCTCCGCGCCCTTGCCAATCGAATCCGATTGGGCGCCCGTTATGGAGTTCACGGCCGCGGACATCTTTCAGCACTCGCCCTTTGGCGACATTCTGAATTCGCTAAAGTCTCTCTCTTTATCCGGAGAGCCCTGGCCGGACTACGGTCAGGAAGGTTGAGATGCGGACGACGCAGAAATTCAACGCCCACGCACCACCCACTTTGTAGCCACCGTCGATGATTTAACCGACATGCTCGACTTTGACTCCGAAGATGTCGACGGTATGGACGACGACCGGAGATTTACCAAGACCCAGCGCCATGTGGCAATCGGAAGGCCACCTCGCCATATGACATATACATGGTGGACATCCCAAAAGATGGGAACGGCGATGGAACAACGGAGGATGACCCTCCAAGAAACAGCCCGAAGCACCGACGCTGGCCGCGCCGCTCTAAATCCCGCCACAATAAAAACGGTGATTCCGGCACGGGAGATAATAACACCCCGGACAGTGCCGAAGATAACCCCCTCCAGCAGGACTCAGCGCAGGAGGAGGGAGAAGCAAGTCCGCACGACAGTGCGGCAGAAAGAGAGGTCGAGGACGATAATTATGCGCCTCCCTCCGAAGATGAGGCAAGCCTCGACGACGCAATTTAAATTTGTCGTGCCTGAGGATCCTGCCGAACAGGAGCGTTTCAAACGCAGGCTTATAGCCACGGCAAGCAGCCTCAAGAAAAAGCAGCAACAACTTAGAGCTGATCAAGACCTGCTAGGTGACAGATGGACTGAAGTCCTTGCAGCCGAAGTGTATGAACTCGAACGCCCCTCCAAGAGATACCCAAAACGCAGGCCGTTGCCTCGATCAGAAGAGGAAGCACCCAAGTCACCACCGCACGACATGGCAGACCGGCCACCCCGTGGCCACGACAGAGAAGCCTCTCGGCCCTCCGCTCAAGCCACACCCCGACGCCGCTCAAAAAGTACCAAGGCACGGGAAAACGCGCCAGACTTGCGAGATATATTGGAGGATACGGCAAAACACACAAGATCGATCTACGGATCGCGTGGGCGCCCAACGACGCGGGATGATTACCATCGCGCCGGATACAAAGAAACCCGCCGGGCGAACACGATGAGACAAAGCTCATATGAGCTACGTCCTGATATAGCCCAATACAGAGGCGCCGCACACCCACTATGCTCACAGATGAAGTAATGGATCATCAAATCCCCGAGGGCTTCAAGCCCGTAAACATCGAATCATACGATGGTATCAAAGATCCTGCGGTCTGGATCGAGGATTATCTCCTCCATATCCACATGGCCCGCGGTGATGATCTACATGCCATCAAATACCTCCCACTCAAGCTTAAAGGACCAACTCGACATTGGCTCAATAGCTTGCCAGCATAATCAATTGGTTGTTGGGAGGACCTGGAAGCCGCATTCCTAGATAACTTCCAGGGCACATATGTGCGACCACCTGACGCCGATGACCTTAGCCACATAATTCAGCAGCCAGAAGAATCGGCCAGACAATTCTGGACTCGGTTCCTAACAAAGAAAAATTAAATCGTTGACTGTCCGGATGCAGAGGCCCTTGCAGCCTTCAAACATAACATCCGTGACGAGTGGCTTGCCCGGCACCTAGGACAGGAAAAGCCGAAATCTATGGCAGCCCTCACAACACTCATGACCCGCTTTTGTGCGGGAGAGGAGAGCTGGCTAGCTCGAAGCAACAACTTGGCCAAACATCCTGACAGTTCGGATACCAAGGACAGCAATGGCAGGTCGCGTCGCAACAAGAACAAGCGCCGCAATAACGGCGATAATACTAAAGGTACGGCCGTCAATAACGGATTCAGAGGCTCTAAACCCGGTCAGCGGAAGAAGCCATTCAAAAGAAATACCCAGGGCCCGTCCAACTTGGACCGAATACTCGATCGCTTGTGCCAGATACATGGCACCCCGAAAATCAGCCAATCACACCAACAGGGATTGTTGGGTGTTCAAGCGAGCGAGCAAGTTAAGTGCGAACTCAATGACAAGGGGCTGCATAGCGATGACGAGGAAGAGCCCGACCGCCACGAACAACAGAGGATGTAAGGGTTTTCCTACACAAGTGCAGACGGTGAACATGATATACGCAACCCACATACCCAAAAAGGGAGCGGAAGCGTGCACTAAGGGACGTATATGCGATGGAGCCAGTCGCCCCGAAGTTCAACCCATGGTCTTCCTGCCCGATCACCTTCGATCGAAGGGACCACCCCACTAGCATCCGTCACGGCAGCTTTGCCGCATTAGTTCTTGACCAAATTATCGACGGGTTTCACCTCACCAGAGTCCTGATGGACGGCGGTAGCAGCCTGAACCTGCTTTATCAGGATACAGTGCGCAAAATGGGCATTGACCCCTCAAGGATTAAACCTACAAAGACGACCTTTAAAGGCGTCATACCGGGTGTAGAGGCCAGTTGTATGGGCTCAGTTACACTCGAAGTGGTCTTCGGATCCCCGGATAACTTCCGAAGCGAAGAGTTAATCTTCGACATCGTCCCATTCTGCAGCGGCTATCATGCACTGCTCGGACGAACCGCATTTGCAAAGTTCAATGCGGTGCCGCACTATGCATACCTCAAGCTCAAGATGCCAGGCCCTCGAGGAGTAATTACGGTCAATGGAAACACCGAACGCTCTCTCCGAGCGGAGGAGCACACGGCGACCCTCGCGGTGGAGGTACAAAGCAGCCTCTCACAGCAATTCTCGAGTCCGGCCACTAAGTGTCCGGACACCGCTGCCGCCTCGAGTAACCTACAACAAGACCGCCTGGCACGATTCAAGCACGCCAGAGCAATCCGCCCCAACCCCAGCCCTCGTGAAATCGCGAAGCTAGTATTACGCATACATAATTATGCTCTGGAGATACCATGGGCATATGGGGAGGGGCAAGACCACGGCACGCCAAGAATGCGGCTCGACCGCACCAGGGGCTCCCGATTGTGTCATTCTTTTTCTTTTTTCCTTTTTTCTTCCCTTTTTCTTTTAGGACTCCGTCTTTGAGAAGTCCTGTCCGGCACTAGAATCTCCGAACTCACGATGCAACAGCCAGGGAAGCAGTAAGCCACGTCGAAGTGTTCAGGTGGTCTCTATTACGAGCATTATACCTGTTTTACATACCATCCCACAGCTTACCCCTGGAGGGGGACATGTTAGATAGTCCTATCCCTTGCTTATCGCACTATTTGTATCGTTCTGCTCTCATTGCAGTACCTTCACTACTAGGAAAAGGGCTAAAGATAGGATTGACACTAATGGCGCACCAGAGAAGTAGTGCGCCACTACTATATACTAATGGCGCACCTGGTGGAGATACGCCATTAGTGTGGAATACACTAATGGCGCCATTTAGGCGAAGTTGCGCCACTAGTAAAACAATTTTTTCATTTTTCAAACATTCTAATGGCGATTCCGGGCAAAGTGCGCCATTAGTAGTTAGAACTACTAATGGCGCCGGAGACAGAGGCGCCAAGAGTTTTTTTACTTTTGGCAAAAAACTTATTCCTCCTCCTTCCTCCCCACTCAAGATGCCCCCCGCCCCAACCGTCGCCCGCGCCCTCGCCCTCCGTCCCCTGGCGCCGCCCCCGCCCACGCCCCCACGCCCGCCGCCGCCATCATTGTCGGCCCGCCACATTGTCGGCCCGCCACCGCTGTCGGCCCGCCGCCGCGGGCGCGCCCAGCCGGCGAACCCTCACGCCAGCGCGACCTCCCCCTACCCCCTCTCCACCGCCCCGTCCCCTCAGCACCGCCCGCCGTCTCCCCGAACCCTAGCTCCGCCGGCGTCGGGGACGACCACCTCGTCGGGGACGCAGCCGTGCGGTCGACGACGACGACGCGGAAGTGCCCTCCGACGCCGAACTTCCGCGCGCGCGAGGACAAAGCCGGGCGCTATCGACGACGTCAAGTCAAGGTCCCCTCTCCCTCCCCTTCTCTGCTGGTCGCCTACAAATGCTCTGGTTCTTCATGCGACGGCTATGTCTAGCAGCAACTCCCACGGTCGATTGGATCAACTGAATGGCTCATCTATCTATGTGGTCTCTGGATGACCTCACCTAACTGCATCCAATTGTATTCCCTTTATTAGTTTCCTAACTAAAATCCCCAATTTTGTAGGGATTAGCAACTCTGTTCGTGCCACGGCTATGTTCCATTAGGGATTAGCAACTCTCACGGTCGATTGGCTCAATTGGGCCTTCTTTGAGGTCAAATTGCTCATTCCGTGTGGTCTCTAGATGCCGGAACTGCACCCAATTGTCCTCCCTTTGTTAGTTTCCTACTAAAATCCCCAATTTTTTCTAGGGGTTTTTGCTAACTTGTTGGTGGAATTTTAGTAGGACTTTTGGACACTGTGCTGCACATGTTGCTTACTCATGTGCGATCGTCAGATACGGATGCTTGTGTTGCTGTTAAGTTATTATTACCAACCGAAAGGACGAACTCGTGGCTGCTTATTCTGTTGCAGACGTATGTGTTCCCTGAAGAATCCTTTCTGGCTTGTTCAGATAATTTAATGAGTGCGCAAATTTTTTTAGAACCATGGTGCCCCTGCTCCACCTCTAGATGCCATCGGTTTCAGAAACAACGGCCTGGAGTTGTGTGCCAATACATGTGATTTGCAGGCTGTGTTTAGCTAGAATGGCTTAACGCATGGGACATATATTTTAAATTGTTGTTACGCACAATGCTTGACTAACAACCTTCTCGCCACAATAGTTGTACAGGGCCGAGAGAGAAACTACACCATAGATTAAGAAATTACTGTACTTGATTAGCGGTCCTTGATCAAATGACTCTGGACGGTGCAGATCTCGAGGTGCCATCTAACGGCAAAGAGACGTGGAGCCCCGGTCCCGTGGTTCTACTGAAATTTTGTACTGCACTTTGCTTTACACGGTGGTGAATCTATTACCAACATTTGCTCAAGCATTGAGTTATATTTGTCGCTGATAAATGTGACTTTGAATTGGGAGGATGGGACTCTAAGTTAGCTTTTATATTCATAATGAAATGATGGATAGAGAGTGCTTTAGTGCTAGGATTTGATGCTCGGTTAGCTGAGCAATCAGCAAAATTAATAAATTACCTTACCATACCGATGTTGGTTCATTAATCTTAAGCCCATCATGTTTGTTGGTTGTTTGCTGTCATGTTGTTATTACTTCCATTAGGGCAGATGATGATTCATTAACCTTTCTAACATCTGCATATTTCAGGTTTCCGAGGAGGTAAAGGAAGTGAAGTTCGATAAAGGTGCAAAGAAAGAACACCTCCAAGGTGAGAAATATGTTCCTATTTATCTTTTTTGCTCAAGTTCTTCAAGACATCATATAATATAGAGAAGTGCAGGCCAAGTGGTGCAATCATATACATCTGCCACTTAAGTCATCCTTCCCTTTAAGCAGAGTGATGCCTTTCGATGTCACACAATAATGTTTGTTGCAAGAACATTCTACTCTTAGTGTTCATTTGTTTACTGCATAAAAATATATAGTTTTGCTACTGTTATGCTTGTATTCACTGCTGCTGCTGCTGTACTTGTGATGACGTTGTAGGTACCCCGAGAGGCCCTTGAGTTTGCCGGAATGTCGATTAACTTCCGTTCCGGCAAATTCGGGTACTCCATATGTCCTATTTTCAGCAAAGGTAATGCTGAAATTTTCCGTGAATTTTAGCATTACTTTGCTAAAAATAGGACATATGGGGTACTTGCGACTAATGCCTGTTATCATGCATGTTTTATGATCTGTTGTAAGGGTACTAATTGGTCTCTTCTGCTGCTTAATTATCTGAGATGGCGGGAAGCAGCCACCGCCGCTCTGCGACACCACAGTACGAGTTGGATGTTTCCGAGTTCTTCACTATCATACTTGGGACTTCAGTATCATCCATGACGCAGGTATATAAAATGAGAGATATCCCTAGCTTCACCCATCTCATTATGATATCTGTTGTTTGCCTACATCACTCATTGTCCCAAACTGCAGAGGCTGCCTGACAGTTTTAAGAACATGCTGATGGGTGAAGATCCGCCAAATAATGTGAAGGTGCGACAGGCCGGCAGCGGGTTTCGCAGGCTGTGGGATGTGGAGTTGGTGATCAAGGAGGGCCACATGTACTTGTCTCGTGGGTGGGAGAAGTTCTACTGCGCTCACGACCGCGGCTGGGGTACTTCCTTCTCTTCACGTACCGACGACGCCACCATGCTCATCGTGAAGGTGTTCAACGCGACTACGTGTCGCATGCGCTACGCTGAAGATTATGATGCCGGTACGTTCTGCCTCTTCTTAATCCTCTACATTTGGCTTTGTCTCACATTGATTGTTAACGGTCATTGTTGCATTTGGACAGGTAATGGGAGCAAAGCAATGACAATGGCTACATCCAAAGCAGCGGCGACCATGGTCAGAGCGAAGCAAGAAATGACCATGGTCAAGCGAAGCAGCAAGCGATTCTGGTCAGCGAAAGCAGCATCGATTCTGGCAGCAGCATAGACAACAAGAAGGATGATCCAGACTGGAGTAAGGGAGAAGAGGAGCAGAGTGGGGATGAGGAGCTGCAGGATGACGATGGGCGTCAGGCTGAGGATGACCTAGCGCTGGTGGTTGCTGACCAAGGGAAAGAGATGGTGGTGGCTGACCATGGGCAAGAGATCGTAGTGGCTGACCATGGGCAAGAGATGGTGGTGGCTGACCATGGACAAGAGATGGAGGTGGCTGAGGATGACCTAGTGATGGTCGTTCCTGAAGGTGGCCTCGCGATGGTGGTGGTGCCTGACAATGACCACGCACCAGTGGAGGCGCCGGCGATCCCACAGCTAGGCGACATGACCACGCCAATTGAGGTAGAAGACTACATCCCACTGCCTCCACCGCCTCCACCGCCTCGCTGCTCTTGGCGCATCAGATTGAGGAAGGAGAAGGAGAAGAACAATGCATGAGAACTGAACTTTGTCAGGTATGTCAGATCTCCAAAATGATATATATATACTTAGTTACCTATGTTATCTCTAATATGCTTAGTTTGCTATAGGTTAGCTTCATTTTACCTAAGTTGGCTCTAATATGCTAACTTAAAGCTTATATGCTTAGTTTCCTATAGGTTAGCTCCAAAATAACTTATGTTAGCACAAAATGATAAAGTTTACATAATAAGCTTATAGTCTTTTTCTTATTCTTCTTCTTTTCCAAAATGACATAGGTTAACTTCATTTTACCTAAGTTGGCTCTAATATACTACCTTAGAGCATATATGCTTCGTTTCCTATAGGTTAGCTCCAAAATAACTTATGTTAGCACAAAATGATCAAGTTTACATAATAACCTTATAGTCTTCTTCTTATTTCTTTTCCAAAATTCTTCTTATTCTTCTTCTAGTGTTCTTCTTCTTCTAGTATTCTTCTTTTTCTTCTTCTAACTTCTTGTTTATCATTTTGCAGATTTGATTTAATTCACGGAAGCTTGCATGGATGGAGTGCTTCTTTTCCATTTGTGTTTTTATTTTGTATCAATGTGAAACTTTTGTGAATTGATGGATAACGGTGTTGAATGAACAATGTGAAACTTTTGTAATATGTAACGATGGAACTCTTGTGTTGGCTATGTATGTATATATGATGGAACTTGTGTGTTGGCTATGTATGTATATATGATGGAACTTGTGTGTTGTCTATGATTGTTATATGGATGCTTGTTGTATATATATGTGTTGGATATCTCATAGGTGACATAGTGACCTGAGATTAAGAAAAAAAATTAAAAAAATTGTTACTAATGGCGCATTACGATTGTGTGCGCCACTAGTATAGCGAACACTAGTGGCGCACCGTGGGCAAAACTAATGGCGCACTGCACAGTGCGCCATTAGTATACCAGATACTAATGGCGCACCAGTGGTGCGCCATTAGGAAAAAAATTCTAGTGGCGTGATACTAATGGCGCACCAGTGATGCACCATTAGTAGGCAAAACTGGTGCGCCATTAGTAGCCCTTTTCTTAGTAGTGCTTTTTGAATAAACAATACATAGCTTTTTGCTTATTATTGCTCTACTTCCCTTATCTATACATATGTCCATTTCACGACATGTTGCAACCGTACACTTTGGTACGGCCAATACACCAGGGGCTTAAGTATCCCAAAATTATGGTGTGATAAGTCCGAACACTTTAACAAGTGCGGCACCCCGAACTTATAGCATTATATGAATCGGCTCCGAATCATGTCTTGGGTCAATAGTTGGGTTTTCTCGGCTCCCGTTTTTTGGTACCTTACGTTCCGTTATATCGGCTAAGGTAGCACCGGGAGAACCACTGCGATTGTGCCCCAGTTGAGCTGGGTCGAGCACCTCAGTGGAGAAAGCTAAAATTGACCGTCATGATAGGGTGAGAGCCGTTCGCTGTTCGAGAGGTTTTTTCGGGTCCCTAAGGACTTATGCCGCTTAGAGCGAGGAACCGGAATTGTCCGGCCAAGGCGTGGATAGCGCCCCGAACTCAGTCTTCCGAATACTAGGGGCTTCACGAAATTTAAAATTATAGAATTCTATGGCTAAGTGAGAGTGTTCAAGCATTATAAGTCCGGTTGCCTTGTTCGTTGTGTTGAGCGCCTCCCTAGATGGACCCAAGAATGGGAACAAGAGTGCTCAAGTTTATCCCGAACACCCCAGCACTCGTAGCATGGGGGCTGAAGCCAACGACTTGCCATCTCTCAAATTCGATAAACGGCCGCATAGAAGGTAATATTTTAAATTAGTAAGCGTAGCTTAGCGCATATGAACAAGTTTTCAGCGTACAGAATAACAAATGCGAGTTTATTCAAAAATTACATCCTTGGAGCACTCATCCGCTATTCGGCGGGCACCCTTCAGGAGGCCCTCATAGTACATTTCGGGCGTCATGATGCTCATGGCCCTTCGGTGGCCCGTCCGTCACAAGCCTCTCCGCATCCAGCTTGCCCTAGTGCACTTTAGCACGGGCAAGGGCCCGACGGACACCTTCAATGCAGACGGGCGCTTGATGACTTCAAGCCATGGACAGGCATCCACCACCGCCGCACCAAGCCAAGTAGCTCCAGCCAAGATGGCCTCCAATGGCCACAGCAGCCGCTTATAAGGCCCTTCATGGCCTGTTCGGGCGACCTTATGGAGCTCGACCAGCTGCTTCAGCTGGTCGCCGAGGGCACCGGATGGTCGGCCTCAAAGATACTGAGACCATAACACCTTTTCCGTCGAGCTCCCCTCCTTGGCACGCGGTAGAATGCGGCAAGATCGGACACACCACGGGCAAATCTGCGAATGCTCCTGGAGAGCTCCGAATCCGGGTAAGTAATAGGTAATTCACTTTCACATGCTTGCTTTGCATAAAGAATGCCTTACCCGCCGCTATCTTTTTTAAAGACTCAATCTCTTGGAGGGCTTTTTGGGCCTCAACATTAGCAGCTTTGGCACTCTCAAGAGCCGAGGCGAGCTCGGACTCTCGAGTCTTCGAGTCACGCTCCAAACTCTCGTGTTTTTCCACGAGAGCTTGGAGCTATTGCCGTACCTTGGCCAGCTGCGCCTCCCCCTTCTCTCGCTCGGTGCGTTCCGCAGCCGCTTTGTTTTCGGCCACGGACACCGCTTCCTTCAGGGTCACCACCTCATTCGTGGCCCCTGCAGTACCCAAGTTATTCATGTTATTTTTGCAACCAAAACCTTTTCTATAAGGTATTTCTTTAATAAGGTATTACTTACCTTCCTTGTCCTCGAGCTGCTTCTTGGCTTGTCCAAGCTCGTTCTCGGACCGCTCGAGGTTCTGCTTCAATGCATTGACCTCCGCAGTCAGTGCGGCAGAGGTCAGCAGCGCAGCCTGCATTCCCATATTGGCATACTTATGTTAGACTCCTGCGTATATCTTTTTAGATCCTTAGTCCGGCTTTTCTTTCCGAACACCGAACTAAGCATCAGGGGCTACTGTCTATGCGGTTATATTTTACATATTCTAAAACTTACCTCAAAGCCTGTTAGAAGGCTGGTACAGGCTTCGGTCAGTCCGCTCTTGGCGGACTGAACTGTCCGGATCACCGCACTCATAACAGTGCGGTGTTCCTCCTTGATGGAAGCGCCGTTAAGCGCCTCTAGTAAGCTATCCGGTGCCTCCGGTTGGACGGAGGACACCGACGTCTTACCCTTCTTCCGAAGGGTCCGCTTTCCGGACTCCGGAACCACTGAAGGTTCCGGCATGGAGACCGGACAAGGGTCGGGCCTAGAGCCCCTGGGGGTCTTGCCCACCGCGCGCCTGGAGTCCGGGAGGTTGCCTTAGGGCACCTCCTGCGCTACCTCCTCTTGACCAAGCCCCTCTTGGGGCCCCGCCGCGGCATCGTCCGCAGCATGAGGCGAGGAGGCTGTCGGAAGCGAGGTACTCTCCATTTCCGACGAGCCCAGGGACCCGCTCGATGAATCGGCGAACTCGCCCTTGGGCGGGCTGCACGGTTGTTCGACATTAGAGAACACTCTGCAATAATAAAAAGCCATGGGTACCCGGACACTTACGATCTCGCCAGGGGCTTGGCCCTCGTAGGCCAATCCTCCTCATTGTCGTCGACGTTGGTGGAGAAGTTCGGAGGAAGGGTTCTCCCCTTCTTGGACCCTCCGGCCTCCCCAGTCGGGGCGGCCTTCCTTTTCTTCTCCTCCCCCGCTGGGGGAGGAGCTTCTTCTTCTTCCTCCTCGTCTTCAGGAGAAGATTCCGCTTGAATCGACAGCACCTAGCGTCGGAGCTCCTTGAGTTCCGTGGCCTCCTTCTTGGCCTTCTTCTCCGGCACCACATGGGGTGCCGGAGCCAGCTTCCGTCAATCAGGCGTCCGCTGGGTCTTCGGCAAAGGAGCCGGACAGTTAATCTGCCGGGCGTCTTGACCAGATCTGTCAAAAATAGGGAGTTTTAGATCCCACATAGAGTCAATCTATGAAAAAGATTCCCGTAAAGGGTAAAATAACTTACCTCGCCGGCTGGACGCTGCGAGCTGTATCCGCGATCTTTGTTAGCGGATGCTGGGGCTTCAGCGCCCTTGAATAGCACCTTCCAGGCATCTTCGTACGTAGTGTCGAAGAGCCGGCTCAAGGTTGATCGAACTCCCACAAGTTAAAGGCCCGTTGTTGGCAGGGGAGAATCCGGCGGATGAGCATCACCTGGATTACGTCGACAAGCCTGAGATTCTTGTCCATCAGGTTTCGGACGCATGTTTGGAGTCCGGATAGCTCTTCCGAATTCCCCCACGTCAGGCCCGTCTCTTTCCATGACGAGAGCCGTGTGGGGAAGCCAGATCTAAATTCGGGGGCCGCCACCCATTCGGGGTCGCGTGGCTCGGTGATGTAGAACCACCCCTATTGCCACCCCTTTATTGTCTCCACGAAGGCGCCCTCGAGCCATGGGACTTTGGCCATCATGCCAACCATGGCGCCTCCGCACTCCGCTTGACGGCCGCCCACTACCTTCGGCCGGACGTTGAAGATCTTCAGCCATAAGCCGAAGTGGGGCTGGATACAGAGGAAGGCCTCGCACACGACGATAAACGCCGAGATGTTGAGGATGAAATTCGGGGCCAGGTCGTGGAAGTCCAGGCCGTAGTAGAACATGAGCCCCCAGACAAATGGGTGAAGCGGAAAACCTAGTCCGCAGAGGAAGTGGGGGAGAAACACCACCCTCTCATAGGGCCCGGGGGTTGGAATGAGCTGCCCCGCATCGGGCAGCTCAGGCGCTGGCGTCGCTGGACAAGTATCCGCCTCCCGCAGTCTTGTGATGTGCCCCTCCGTGATGAGGAGGCCATCCACCTGCCTCCCGCCTCCCGACATGGTTGGAGAAGGTTGAGGTGGGATGTGCGGACTTGGGCGCTGGAGCTCGAGTGCGCAGAAATGGAGAAGCAAAGGAGGAAGAAGGCGTAGGTGAAAAGGTGGATCCTTATCCCATTATATGGACGGACGGAGCTATGCGTCCCCCACCAGCCTGGTAAAACTCGCTTATCTCCCAAGCGACATAATCAATGGCGCGGATGGGTTACCCATGTCCGTATTGATGAGAATCCTGGAATAAGGGGGCACGATCTATGCTTTGATAAGACGTGCCAAGGAAACCGCCTCACTAAACGCGCTAAGGTGAAACGGTAAAAACGATTCATATAAAGGCCTGGCCATGGTGTGATGTCACGCCGCGGAATTCGTCAGAAGATCTATGCAAAAATTATACTCTCTACGGTGTTATGTGGAACTTGTTTTGCAGAGCCGGACACTATCCTTGTGTTCATAACATTCTATGAAGTATTCGGAGGAGGAACCCGCCTCGCAATGCCCAAGACAATCAACGCGCCGGACTCTTCGTCATTGAAGCCTGGTTCAGGGGCTACTGAGGGAGTCCCGGACTAGGGGGTGTCCGGATAGCCGGACTATCGTCACGGCCGGACTCCAAGACTATGAAGATACAAGATTGAAGACTTCGTCCCGTGTCCAGATGGGACTTCCCTTGGCGTGGAAGGTAAGCTTGGCGATACGGATATGTTGATCTCCTACCATTGTAACCGACTCTGTGTAACCCTAACCTATCCGTATCTATATAAACCGGAGGGTTTTAGTCCGTGGGGACGAACAACAATCATACCATAGGCTAGCTTCTAGGGTTTAGCCTCCTTGATCTCGTGGTAGATCTACTCTTGTACTACCCATATCATCAATATTAATCAAGCAGGAGTAGGGTATTACCTCCATCGAGAGGGCCCGAACCTGGGTAAAAACATCGTGTCCCTTGTCTCCTGTTACCATCCGCCTAGACGCACAGTTCGGGACCCCCTACCCGAGATCCGCTGGTTTTGACACCGACAGTAATCAACAACCATCCTCAGGTATTTATCCTTCTTCTCCACCAAAAGCACTGGAGCTCCCCAAGCTGATGAACTCCTTCGAATGTAACCTTTCTCCAATAACTCCTTGATCTGTTTCTTAATTTCCTCCAGATCATTTGCGGGCATCCGATAGGGTCTCTTGGATATTGGCCCTGTACCTGGCAATAGCTCTATTAAAAACTCGATGTCTCGATCCAGTGGCATGCCTGGTAACTCCTCTGGGAAAACATCCGGAAAATCCTTTACTGCCGGTATTTCCTCCTATACAACTCCCGTGAGGGCATTCACTTGGCTCCTCCTAGGCACATGCCTAGGTACATACTTTATCCTTTTTCCCTCCGGGGTGGTAAGGTAAATTGACTTGCTAGCACAGTCAATGCTTCCTCCATACTTTGACATCCAGTCCATACCTAATATCACATCCAATCCTTGCGACTCCAAGATGATTAGGTCAGACAGAAAAACATGTGTGCCAATTGAGGGAGTCCTGGATTAGGGGGTGTCCTGATAGCCGAACTATCACCGTTGGCCGGACTCCTGGACTATGAAGATACAAGATTGAAGACTTCATCCCGTGTCCGGATGGGACTTTCCTTGGCGTGGAAGGCAAGCTTGGCGATACGGATATGTAGATCTCCTACCATTGTAACCGACTGTGTAACCCTAACCCTATCCGGTGTCTATATAAACCGGAGGGTTTTAGTCCGTAGGGACGAACAACAATCATACCATAGGCTAGTTTCTAGGGTTTAGCCTCTCTCGATCTCGTGGTAGATCCACTCTTGTACTACCCATATCATCAATATTAATCAAGCAGGAGTAGGGTATTACCTCTATCGAGAGGGCCCGAACACAGGTAAAAACATCGTGTCCCTTGTCTCCTGTTACCATCCGCCTAGGCGCATGCGAGTTCGGGACCCCCTACCGAGATCCGCCGGTTTTGATACCGACATTGGTGCTTTCATTGGGAGTTCCTCTGTATGTCGTCATCCTTAGGCCCGATGGCTCCTTCGATCATCAACAACGATGCGGTCCAGGTGAGACTTTTCTCCCGGACAGATCTTCAGATTCGGCGGCTTGCTGCGGGCCAATTCACTTGGCCATCTGGAGCAGATCGAAAGCTTCGCCCACAGCCATCGTGTCGATTCGGGAGTTTAAACTACACGGCCGACATCCGCGGAGACTTGATCTCCGACGGATTCGAGCCACAGCCAAGCACGCCGCACTGTCTCTATGGGCACGATCTAGCTCTGCCGCCGAACAGTGCCCTGGAGGCCGCACAAACTTTCGCTCCGACCCTTAGCTCAGAGCCGAATCCGCCGATCGAGGACGAGTGGTTGGACACCACCTCGGGGGCTATGATCTCTACGGCGATTGAGCCGAACTCCATCCCTGTCCTTTGCGAAAACCGTAACGCCAAGGTGTCGGACTCCTCTCCGGACTCCGAACCCCCCGCGCCCCTGCCAATCGAATCCAATTGGGCGCCAGTTATGGAGTTCACTGCCACGGACATCTTTCAGCACTCACCCCTTGGCGACATCCTGAACTCAATAAAATCTCTCTCTTTATCCGGAGAGCCCTGGCCGGACTACGGTCAGGAAGGTTGGGATGTGGACGACGAAGAAATTCAACGCCCACCCATCACCCACTTTGTAGCCACTGTCGATGATTTAACCGATATGCTCGACTTCGACTCCGAAGACATCGACGGTATGGACGACGATGCTGGAGACAACCAAGAACCAACGCCTTCTGGGCACTGGAAAGCCACCTCATCATACGACATATACATGGTGGACATCCCAAAAGATGGGAATGGCGATGGAACAGCGGAGGATGACCCCTCCAAGAAACATCCCAAGCGCCGGCGTCAGCGGCGCCACACTAAATCCCGCCACAGCAAAAACGGTGATTCCGGCACGGGAGATAATAACACCCCGGACTGTGCCGAAGACAACCTCCTCCAGCAGGATTCAGCACAGGAGGAGGGAGAAGCCAACCCTCATGATAGAGCGGCAGACAGGGAGGTGGAGGACGATAATTATATGCCTCCCTATGAAGATGAGGCAAGCCTCGACGACGACGAATTCGTCGTGCCTGAGGATCCCGCGAACAGGAGCGTTTCAAACGCAGGCTTATGGCCACGGCAAGCAGCCTCAAGAAAAAGCAGCAGCAGCTTAGAGTTGACCAAGACTTGCTAGCTGACAGATGGACTGAAGTCCTTGCAGCCGAAGAGTACGAACTCGAACGCCCCTCCAAGAGATACCCAAAACGCAGGCTGCTACCCCAATTAGAGGAAGCTACATCACCAACGCATGATGCGGCCGACCAGCCACCCCGTGGCCGCGATAGAGAGGCCTCTAGACCCTCCATTCAAGCCGCACCCTGGCGCCGCTCAAAAAGTACCAAGGGACGGGGAAACGCGCCAGACCTGCAAGACATATTGGAGGACAAGGCAAGGCAAACAAGATCGATCTACGGATTGCGTGGGCGCCCCACGACACATGATGATAACCGTCACACCGGATACAGCAACTCGGGCCGGGCCGAACACAGTAGACAAAGCTCATTTGAGCTCTGTCATGATATAGCCCAATACAGAGGCGCCGCACACCCACTATGCTTCACAGACGAAGTGATGGATCATCAAATCCCCGAGGGTTTCAAACTTGTAAACATCGAATCAAACGATGGCACAACAAATCCTACTGTTTGGATCGAGGACTACCTCCTCCATATCCACATGGCCCGCGGTGATGATCTACATGCCATCAAATACCTCCCACTCAAGCTTAAAGGACCAGCTCGACATTGGCTTAACAGCTTGCCCGTGAGAATTAATTGGTTGTTGGGAGGACACGGAAGCCGCATTCCTTGATAACTTCCAAGGCACATATGTGCGACCACCAGACGCCGATGACCTCAGCCACATAATTCAGCAGCCGGAAGAATCGGCCGAACAATTACGGACACGGTTCCTAACCAAGAAAAATCAAATCGTTGATCGTCCGGATGCAGAGGCCCTTGCAGCCTTCAAACATAACATCCATGACGAGTGGCTTGCCCGGCACCTAGGACAGGAAAAGCCGAAATACATGGCAGCCCTCACAACGCTCATGACCCGCTTTTATGCGCGGAGAGGACAGCTAGCTAGCTCGTAGCAACAACTTGACCAAAAACCACGGTAGTTCGGATACCAAGGACAGCAATGGCAGGTCGGCGTCGCAACAAGCACAAAGCGCCGCGTTAACGGGCGATAATGCTGAGGATACGGCAGTCAATGCGGATTCAGAGGCTCTAAACCCGGTCAGCGGAAGAAGCCGTTCAAAAAAAAACTCAGGGTCTGGCCCAATCTTGACCGAATACTCGATCGCTCGTGCCAAATACATGGCACCCCCAAAAAACCAGCCAACCACACCAACAGGGATTGTTGGGTCTTCAAACAGGCAGGAAAGTTAAATGCCGAACTCAATGACAAGGGGCTGCATAGCGATGACGAGGAGGAGCCCCGGCCGCCGAACAATAGAGGACATAAGGGTTTCCCTCCACAAGTGCGGACGGTGAACATGATATACGCAACCCACATACCCAAAAGGGAGCAGAAGTGTGCGCTAAGGGACGTATATGCGATGGATCCAGTCGCCCCAAAGTTCAACCCATGGTCCTCCTGCCCGATCACCTTTGATCGAAGGGACCACCCCACTAGCATCCGCCACGGCGGATTCGCCGCATTGGTTCTTGACCCAATCATCAACGGATTTCACCTCACTAGAGTCCTGATGGACGGCGGTAGCAGCCTGAACCTGCTCTATCAGGATACAGTGTGCAAAATGGGCATAGACCCCTCAAGGATTAAACCCACAAAGACGACCTTTAAAGGCGTCATACCGGGTGTAGAGGCCAATTGTAGAGGCTCAATTACACTCGAAGTGGTCTTCGGATCCCCGGATAACTTCCGAAGCGAAGAGTTAATCTTCGACATAGTCACGTTCTGCAGCGGCTATCACACACTGCTTGGACGAACCGCATTTGCAAAGTTCAATGCGGTGCTGCACTATGCATACCTCAAGCTCAAGATGTCAGGCCCTCAAGGAGTAATCACGGTCAATGGAAACACCGAACTCTCTCTCCAAACGGAGGAGCATACGGCGGCCCTCGCGGCGGAGGTGCAAAGCAGCCTCTCACGGCAATTCTCGAGTCCGGCTATCAAACGTCCAGACACCATCAAGCGCGCCCGGAGTAACCTACAACAAGACCTCCTCGCACGATTCGAGCACGCGTAGCAATTCGGCCCCAACCCCAGCCCTCGCGAAATTGCGAAACCAGCACTACGCGTACATAACTACGCTCTCGAGATACCATGGGCATAAGGGGAGGGGCACGACCACGGCACGCCCAGAATGTGGCTCAACCGCACCAGGGGCTCCCGATTGTGTCATTCCTTTTTCTTTCTTCTTTTCTTTTACTTTCAGGACTCCGTTTTGCAGAAGCCCTCTCCGGTACTAGAATTGCCAAACTCACGATGCAACAGCCAGGGAAGCAGAAAGCTACGTCGAGTGTCCAGGTGGTCTCTACTACGAGCATTATACCTGTTTTACATACCATTCCGCAGCTTACCCTCGGAGGGGACATGTTAAATAGTCCCATCCCTTGCTTATCGCACTATTTGTATCGTTCTGCTTTCATTGTAGTACCTTTTTGAATAAACAATACATAGCTTTTGCCTATTATTACACTCTTTTATTTATCTATATATATGTTCATTCATGACATGTTGCACCCGTACACTTTGGTACGGCTAATACACCAGGGGCTTAAGTACCCCAAAAATATGGTGTGACAAGTCCGAACACTTTCACAAGGGCGGCACCCTGAACTTATAGCATTATATGCATCGGCTCCGAATCATGTCTTGGGTCAATAGTTGGGTTTGCCCAGCTCCCATGTTTTGGTACCTTATGTTCCGTTATATCGGCTAAGGTAGCGCTGGGAGAACTACTGTGATTGTGCCCCGGTTGAGCTGGGTTGAGCACCTCAGTGGAGAAAGCTAAAACTGACCATCATGATAGGGCGAGAGCCGGTCGCTGTTCGAGAGGTTTTTTTCGGGTCCTTAAAGACTTGTGCCGCTTAGAGCGAGGAGTCAGTATTGTCCGGCCAAGGCGTGGATAGCGCCCCGAACTCGGTCTTCCGAATACTAGGGGCTTCGGCAAAATTTAAAATTATAGAATTCTATGGCTAAGTGAGAGTGTTCAAGCACTATAAGTCCGGTTGCCTTGTTCGTTGCATTGAGCGCCTCCCTCGAAGGACCCAAGAATGGGAACAAGAGCGCTCAAGTTTATCCCGAACACCCCGGCACTCGTGGCATGGGGCCTGAAGCCAATGACTTGCCATCTCTCAAATTTGATAAACGGCCGCATAGAAGGTAATATTTTAAATTCACAAGCGTTGCTTAGCGCATATGAACAAGTTTTCAGCGTACAGGATAACAAATGCGAGTCTATTCAAAAATTACATCTTTGGAGCATTCACCCGCTATAAGGCGGGCGCCCTTCATGATGCCCTCATAGTACATTTCGGGCTTGCGATGCTCCTTGCCCTTCGGTGGCCCGTCTTTCACAAGCTTCTCAGCATCCAGCTTGCCCCAGTGCACTTTAGCATGGGCAAGGGCCCGACGGGCACCTTCAATGTAGACGGAGCGCAGATGACTTCAATCCATGGACACGCGCGTCCACCAGCCGCCAGACTAGCCCAAGTAGCTCCTGTGCATGGCTTCCAATGGCCACAGCCGAACTATGAGGCCCTTCATGGCCTGTTCGGCGACCTTGTGGAGCTCGACCAGCTGCTTCAGCTGGTCGCTTAGGGGCACCGGATGTCCAGCCTCAGCATACTGAGACCAGAACACCTTCTCCGTCGAGCTCCCCTCCTAGGCACGGTAGAACGCGGCAGCATCAGACACACTACGGGGCAGATCTGCGAATGCTCCTGCAGAGCTCCGGATTCGGGTAAGTAATAGGTAATTCACTTTCACATGCTTACTTTGCATAAAGAATGCCTTACCCGCCGCTATCTTCTTTAATGATTCAATTTCTTGGAGGGCTCTCTGGCCTTCGGCCTTAGCGGCTTTGGCACTCTCAAGAGCCGAGGCGAGCTCGGACTCTCGAGTCTTCGAGTCACGCTCCAAACTATCGTGTTTTTCCACGAGAGCCTGGAGCTCTTGCCGCACCTCCGCCACCCGCACCTCCTGCTTCTCTCGCTCGGCGCGCTCCGCGGCCGCTTTGCTTTCGGCCGTGTACATCGCTTCCTTCAGGGTCGCCACCTCGTTCGTGGCCCCTACAATACCCATGTTAGTCCTGTCATTTTTGCAACCAAATCCTTTCTGTAAGGTCTTTCTTTAATAAGGTATTACTTACCTTCCTTGTCCTCGAGCTGCTTCTTGGCAAAGCCGAGCTCGTTCTCGGACTGCTCGAAGCTCTGCTTCAACGCATTGACCTCCGCAGTCAGTGCGGCAGAGGTCAGCAACGCAGCCTTCATTCCCATATTGACATACTTACGTTAGACTCCTGTGTATATCTTTTTAGATCCTCAGTCCGGCTTTTCTTTCCGAACACCGAACTAAGCATCAGGTGCTACTGTCTATGCCGTAATATTTTTACATATTCTAAACTTACCTCAAAGCCTGTTAGAAGGCTGGTACAGGCTTCAGTCAGTCCGCTCTTGGCGGACTGAACTTTCTGGATCACCCCACTCATAACAGTGCGGTGCTCCTCGTCGATGGAGGCGCCGTTAAGCGCCTCCAGCAAGCTATCCGTTGCCTCCGGATGGACGGAGGTCACTCGCGTCGTAGTCTTACCCTTCTTACGAAGGGGCCGCTTGCCGGACTTCGGAACCACTGAAGGTTCCAGTGCGGAGTCCGGCACAGGGCCAGACTTAGAGCCCTCTGGGGTTTCACCCCCTTTGCGCCCGGAGTCCGGGAGTTCGCCTTGCGGCGCCTCCAGGACCACCTCCTCCTGGCTGGGACCCTTTAGGGACTCCACCACGGTGTCGTTTGCGTCACGAGGGGAGGAGGCGGTCGGAAGTGAAGTGCTATTCACATCCGACGAATTCAGGGAGCCGCTCGACGAAGCTATGAGCTCGTCCTTGGGCGGGCCACATGGTTATATTCGGCGTTAGAACACACTATGCGACAAATAAAAAGTCATGAGCTATTCCGGAGTCCGGACACTTATGATCTCGCCAGGGGCTTGGCCCTTGTTGGCCACTCCTCCTCCTCGTTGTCGGCGTTGGTGGAGAAGTCCGGAGGAAGGGTCCTTCCTTTCTTGGACCCTCCGGCCTCCCCGCCGGGCGGCCTTCCTTTCTTCTCTCTTCACCGGGAGAGGCTTCTTTCCTCCTCCTCGTCTTCACGGGAGGATTCCGCCAGAGTCGCCGGACGACGAGTCCGACAAAGATTGGCGTCGGGAACTCCTTCGAGTTCCCGTTAGCTTCTTCTTGGCCTTCTTCTCTGGCACCACGTGAGGTGCTGGAGCCAGCAGCCCCGTCAATCGGGCGTCCGCTGGGTCTTCTGGCAATGGGGCCGGACAGTTAACCTATCCGGACGTCTTCAGCCAGTCCTGTCAAAGGTTAGGGAGTTTTAGATCCCGCATAGAGTCAAACTATGAAAAAAGAGTCCCATAAAGGGTAAAATAACTTACCTTGCTGGCTTGACGCTGCGAGCTGAATCCGCGATCTTCGGTAGCGGATGCGGGAGCTTTGGCGCCCTTGAACAGCACCTTACAGGCATCTTCGTGCGTAGTGTCGAAGAGCCGGCTCAAGGTTTGGTGCTGTGCCGGATCAAACTCCCACAAATTGAAGGCCCGTTGCTGGCATGGGAGAATCCGGCGGATGAGCATCACCTAGATTACGTTGACAAGCTTGAGATTCTTGTCCACCAAGTTTCGGACGCAGGTTTGGAGTCCGGATAACTCTTCCGAAAACCCCCACGTCAGGCCTGTCTCTTTCCATGACGTGAGCCGTGTGGGGAAGCCAGATCGGAATTCGAGGGCCGCCGCCCATTGAGAGTCGCGCGGCTCGGTGATGTAGAACCACCCCGATTACCACCCCTTTATGGTCTCCACAAAGGAGCCCTCGAGCCATAGGACTTTGGCCATCTTGGCAACCATGGCACCTCCGCACTCCGCTTGGCGGCCACCCACTACCTTCGGCTTGACATTGAAGGTCTTCAGCCATAAGCCGAAGTGGGGCTGGATGCAGAGGAAGGCCTCGCACACGACGATAAACACCGAGATATTGAGGATGAAATTCGGGGCCAGATCATGGAAATCCAGGCCGTAGTAGAACATGAGCCCCCGGACAAATGGGTGAAGTGGAAAACCTAGTCTGCGGAGGAAGTGGGTGAGTAACACCACCCTCTCATGGGGCCTGGGGGTGTGAATGAGCTGCCCCGCGTCGGGGAGCCGATGCGTGATGTCGCTGGACAAGTATCCGGCCTTCCGCAGCTTTTTGATGTGTCCCTCCGTGACGGAGGAGGCCATCCACTTGCCTCCCGCTCCGGACATAGTTGGAGAAGGTTGAGGAGGGATGTGCGGACTTGGGCGCTAGAGCTCGGGTGCGCGGAAATGGATGAGCAAAGGAGGAAGAAGGCGTAGGTGAAAAGGTGGATCCTTATCCCCTTATATGGACGGACGAAACTATGCGTCCCCCGCCAGCCTGGTGAAACTCGCTTATCTCCCAAGCGCCGTAATCAATGGCGTGGTTGGGTTACCCACATCCGTATTGATGGGAATCCCGGAATAAGGGGGCACGATCTCCGCTCTGATAAGACGTGCCAAGGAAACCGCCTCGCTAAACACGCTGAGGTGGAACAGTAAAAACGATTCGTATAAAGGCCTGGCCGTGGTGTGATGTCACGCCATGGAATGCGTCAGCAGATCTGTGCAAAAGTTATTCTCTCTACGGTGGTATGTGGAACTTGTTTTGCAGAGCCGAACACAATCCTTGTGTTAAAAATCTTCTATGAAGTATTCGGAGGAGGAACCCGCCTTGCAATGCCGAAGACAATATGTGCGCCGGACTCGTCGTCATTGAAGCCTGGTTCAGGGGCTACTAAGGGAGTCCTGGATTAGGGGGTGTCCGGATAGCAAAACTGTCACCGTTGGCTGGACTTCTTGACTATGAAGATACAAGATTGAAGACTTCGTCCCGTGTCCGGATGGGACTTTCCTTAGCATGGAAGGCAAGCTTGGCGATACGGATATGTAGATCTCCTACCATTGTAACCGACTCAGTGTAACCCTAACCCTATCCGGTGTCTATATAAACCGGAGGGTTTTAGTCCGTAGGACGAACAACAATCATACCATAGGCTAGCTTCTAGGGTTTAGCCTCTCTGATCTCGTGGTAGATCCACTCTTGTACTACCCATATCATCAATATTAATCAAGCAGGAGTAGGGTATTACCTCCATCGAGAGGGCCCGAACCTGGGTAAAAACATTGTGTCCCTTGTCTCCTGTTACAATCCGCCTAGACGCACAGTTCGTGACCCCCTACCCGAGATCCGCCGGTTTTGACACCGACACCAATGGTTAGGGGTATCTGGTTTCACCATCGGCTAGCCATGTACTCTGCTCCAGGGGAGCTCACTAAAAGAGGGGTCCTAAGGCTTTGGGTTGGTAGCTTAAACTTATTCCCAAATCCCCTTGATATGTATGAATGCGATGCACCAGTATCGAAAAGAACAAGAGCGGTAAATGACTTAACCAAAAACTTACCTATTACCGCGTCCGGCTGCTCTTCAACTTCCTCCACGTTAACGTGGTTCACTTGTCCTTTGTTGAATGGATTGGGCTTCTTCCCAGCGCTCCCATTTCTGTTTCCCTTCCTTCCTTGAGGCAATCATTGGCATAGTGCCCTGTCTTCCCGCACTTAAAGCAAGTAACTTGACTTAGATCCCTTTTGGCGGGTGTAGATGGGTTGGAGCGGTTCTGATTGTTATTAACTCCGTTCCCATTTCCATTCTTAGCACCATTGTGGTTATGCGATCCTCCTCCAGTGTGGGTGTGACCTCCATGATTATGAATAAGTCCTCCCGAGTTCGGGGTTAAGCGGGGCTTCTGTTGAGCTCCTGAATTATACTTCCCTTGTCCATACTTCCTCTTACGGCTCTCAATCTGCTGCTGCTTTCCTTCAATCATAAGGGCCTTGTCTACCAACTCCTGGTAGTTGTTGGAAGTTGCCACCATCAACTGCATACTCATCTCATCATTCAGCCCTTCCATAAACTTCTCCTGTTTCGCGACATCTGTGGCCACATCATCAGGGGCATAGTGTGATAACTTGCTAAAATCATCCACGTGCTGAGCCACAGTACGGTTCCCATGGCGTAAGTTGCGAAACTCGCGCTTCTTCATCTGCATGGCTCCAGTTGAGACATGGGCCGTGCGAAAAGCTTGCTGAAACTGGTCCCAAGTGACATTGGCTATAGGAAAAGTGGTTGTGTAATTCTCCCACCATGCGGCTGCTGGTCCATCCAATTGATGTGCGACAAAGCGCACCTTCTCAGCATCCGTGCATCCTGCGGTGGTCAACTCCCTTCCAATACGGCGTAGCCAATCATCAGCAACTATTGGCTCGATGCTACTGGAAAACACCGGCGGTTGTAACCTTTGGAAACGGGCTAGGTTGTCCACTTGCGGTGGGTTATTGTTGTTGTTGTTGTTGCTGCCCTGGTTCTGAACTAGCAATTGCATCAAGGCATTCTGCTGCTGGATCAACTAGGTGAGCTCCGGTGGGAAAACAAAACCGGTGTCACGTCTCAGAGGCATCTGATGGGTTTAGATGGAAGAGATTAGAATAGAAAAAGGTCTAATGAGAAAACACTACCCATATGCATATGAGGCAAACACAATCATTTCACTCAATCAATCAAGCAAGGGCATACAAATGGTCTAGGACTATCGCAAAAGTGCTCAACTACTATTAGATACATGGGGGAAAATACTACTAATATATGGTGGTCATCTAGAAATTTTGATCGGTGGAAGACTCCATGATGTCAGCTCCAGCTTTGTCTTCGTAGTCATCATCACTTGGATTGGAATCGGTGTCGTCAATGATGATGTAGTTGTCCGGGCAAGTGGGATCTTCCTCCTCTTTTTCCGGTGCTGATTCTCCTATGAATACTCCGATCTTCTTAACTAGGTCGTCATTCTTCTCCAGTAGTGTCTTGATTTCCTCCTCATATCCGTCGCGTGTAAACTTGAGTTCTTCCTCCAACTCGATGATCCTGGTCTTCGCCTTCTTCAACTCCATCATGTCTGCGCACATCTGGTTCTCCTGACGTCGAATGTGCTGGTTTAGCTCCTGGATGAAAGCTGCAATGGATCTATCCTTCTTGGTGCTGATTACTTCCCATTGCTCATCTCGGCGCCCACATATTTGGTAGATGGTGTCTTTAAGCTCCCTGTTGTAGACTTCTCCAATGCGTCCCATGGTAATGTGGGCTGCCATGCTCTTGCCTAGACTCCAGGTGGGTGCTTCAAAAGAAAACTCTATGGGCTTAGAAGTTGGCGAGAACGTCCTTCCTGGAACTTGTACTTGAATCTTCCAGCGCTCCTCTTCTGGTAGGGTGGCGTTGTACGTCCCGGTGAAGCTTGGTATTCCAATGTTCAAGTACCTAGTGACTTCCTTCAAGTGGCGTCCAAAAGGTGTGTCTTCATCCGGTTGTGAAAACTTGTTCTTCATCTCCGTCATCCTAAAGAGTGGAAAAATGGAGAGGAGTCAGAAATGAGTAGAGAAGAGTGACCTATGGTTTATCTTAGTGGTCGTGTCCTACACTCAGCGTGTGCTCTGATACCATCTTTTAGCGACCCGACCTCAGATGGTCAAGTCCCTATGTTTCAGTGTCATCCATTGATCAGTAATGTTGACACACACAGTACTCGAAGGATTTATAACAGAGTAGCAATCACACACTCATTACATCGAATGTCTCACAAGAGAACTTATTACAATAATATTGCTTAAGGCCTTCTAATGCGATAACAGCGGAAGGCTTGGAAGATAAAGTGAGTCCATCAACTCCAACGACATAGCTGAGCTGCACGGCAACGACCTAACGAACCTTACTCCTCGTCTGAAAAGTCTGCAACATAATACGTTGCAGCCCGAGAACGGGTCAGCACATGGAATATGCTGGCAATATAACACAATAGAGCAAGAACAGAATAATGCTATCACTACATGCATATTTGGCTGGTGGAAAGCTCTATGGTTATAGTTTTGCGAAAAGCCAATTTTTCCCTACAACAAAGGAATAAATTTTATTTAACTATCATGGTTGTTGAAACATCATTGAGAAGGTATAACCCCAACTCAATCCCAATTAAAGTAGTTAACAACCCAACATTATTAATTAAGAGTGATGAGATACATGTGAATACTCAAGTACTAGATACTCAGAATTGTCCATAACCGGGGACACGGCTAACCATGATTAGATTGTACACTCTGCAGAGGTTTGCGCACTTTTCCCCACAAGACTCGATCGCGTCCGTTGATTTCTCGCACTACATGGTGTTTGAGAAACGGATGAACGAGAAATAGTCTTTCAGAAACATTAACTCTCTACTCCGGGTAGACCATACCAAACCTACAAAAGCCACTACCTCCTGATCTACCTCTTCAAGAGCTTCATGTAACCTACTCAACTATGCTAGAGCCCATAGTAGCTTATGGCTGCACATGGAAGTTTCTAGCATGAATAATCTCAGTTCCCTTTGAGCCTGGGTGGCGGTCCATAGGAAGATCACACGGGTACCCCGGGATTTCCAAAAATAAAACAGACAACACTGGGTTCCCCAGGTTCCTCAATCCACCCAGATGTGTATTAAAGTTGTTACCTTAAATTAGACCATTAATTAACAATCTCACATCTGTCATGGATTCACTCAAACCCAAACCACGTCTACGAGCATAGCATGGCAATATAAGCAATACATATAAGTAACTCCCAAGGGTTTGATAATAACAGGGCAATAGGTTCTACCTCAACTACTACTTCCAAACCCACAAATTAATGACATCCTAATCATGCAATGTTTGAGGATTGAGCTAATGCATAAAAACTGGGTATGAAAAGAGTATGATCAATGTGTTACTTGCCTTGCTGACGATCCGTGAATCCTAGAGACTCGTAGTAGCACGCTTCGCACTCCGGGAATTCTATCACAAGCAAACAATACATACATAAGCAACAAGCAAAGATGCACAAGCAAAACTTCAGCTAAAGAGGCTGACCAGAAAGTTCAACTTAAGAACTCTGGTTTGCAAAAAAAAAATCAAACCAAACGGAGCAACGAAACTCAAACGGCGAAAGAAACAAGATCCGTTTACTAATCTGAACTACGGTCAAATTTTACAGAGGCAAAAACTTGTTTGAGTTGATTATTCGGAAAGAGGGTTTCGATACGAAACTCCAGGCGCTTGAATCGTCTGATTCCGATAATAGAGCGAAAAGTTATACTAGATCGAACATCGGATCAGAAATCGCGTTCAGAAAAATCGTGGAATAAAATCCGATAAAAGAAAAATGACGAACAGCTTAACGAACGAACGTTCGTTAACTGAACCTAAACGAAGAACGCGTCCGTTAAAACGAACGAACGAGCGAACGCTCGCTAAATAAATAAACCGGAGAAAAACGAAAACTAGGGTTTCGAATAAAATAAACCGAACGGTATTTAAAAAAACCGGCGGTCTTGGATCCGGCGGATACCTCCGGCGAGAGGTCCGGCGAGGCCGGGCTCCGGCAGGGCGTGGGGTGGCGCGGGCGGGGGCTCGGCGGCGGTGGGAGGCGGCGGCGGCTCGGGGCAGCTCCGGGCGGGGCGGTGGCGGTGGTGACGTCGGGGGGGGGGGAGGGTTATAAGCGAGGGGGGGCTTGGCTTGGAGGAGGGGGCAAGGCGGCGGCGGAGGCGGACTCCAACTCGGACTTCGGTCCGAGTGGCGGCGGCGGGCTGGGCCGGCTCTTTCATGGTGGGCCCTAGGCCCGGTCGGGCGCGGGGATTTTTTTTAAAAAGTTCCGCCGACAGAAAAACTCCTATAAAATAAAATAAAATAAATCGAAAAATGCCAAAACAAATTTTCACCGTCTAAATGAAATATTTAGAACGAGATGAACATTTTCTTGGCCCTAAAATGCAATTTTAAAAATGTGCAATTTTTCTAACACAAATAAAATCCAAATAAAATCAAATAAAATCGAACTAATGATTTTAACATTTTCCCTCCAATATTTCAATTGTTTTGGAGAAGTCATATTATCTCCCTCATTTATTTTTAATATGAAATATTTCCGGAGAGAAAAATAGTTAAAATCAAAAATCCTCGTTTTCGCTATTTGATAAAAATCAAATATGAAAACCGGAAATTCCCCAACTCTCTCCGTGGGTCCTTGAGTTGCTTAGGATTTCAAGGATTGCGGAACGAAGATGCAAATAAAATATGATATGCATGGATGACCTATGTATAACATTCCAAATTGAAAATTTGGGATGTTACATTGGGCCTCCAAATGCAGAGGTTTGTAGGACAGTAGAAAATTTCCCTCAAGTGGATGACCTAAGGTTTATCAATCCATGGGAGGCGTAGGATGAAGATGGTCTCTCTCAAGCAACCCTGCAACCAAATAACAAAGAGTCTCTTGTGTCCCCAACACACCCAATACAATGGTAAATTGTATAGGTGGACTAGTTCGGCGAAGAAATGGTGATACAAGTGCAATATGGATGATAGATATAGGTTTTTATAATCTGAAAATATAAAAATAGCAAGGTAAGTAAAGATAAAAGTGAGCGTAAACGGTATAGCAATGCTAGGAAACAAGGCCTATGGTTCATATTTTCACTAGTGCAAGTTCTCTCAACAATAAAAACATAACTAGATCATATAACAATCCCTCAACATGCAACAAAGAGTCACTCCAAAGTCACTAATAGCGGAGTACAAACGAAGAGATTATTGTAAGGTATGAAACGACCTCAAAGTTATCCTTTCTGATCGATCTATTCAAGAGTCCATAGTAAAATAACACGAAGCTATTCTTTCCGTTCGATCTATCATAGAGTTCGTACTAGAATAACACCTTAAGATACAAATCAACCAAAACCCTAATGTCACCTAGATACTCCAATGTCACCTCAAGTATCCGTGGGTATGATTATACGATATGCATCACACAATCTCAGATTCATCTATTCAATCCAACACAAAGTACTTCAAAGAGTGCCCCAAAGTTTCTACCGGAGAGTCAAGACGAAAACGTGTGCCGACCCCTATGCATAAGTTCACGAGGTCACGGAACCCGCAAGTTAATCACCAAAACATACATCAAGTAGATCACGTGGTATCCCATTGTCACCACAGATAAGCACATGCAACACATACATCAAGTGTTCTCAAATCCTTAAAGACTCAATCCGATAAGATAACTTCAAAGGGAAAACTCAATCCATTACAAGAGATTAGAGGGGGAGAAACATCATAAGATCCAACTATAGTAGCAAAGCTCACGATACATCAAGATCGTACCACCTCAAGAACACAAGAGAGAGAGAGAGAGATCAAACACATAGCTACTGGTACATACCCTCAGCCCCCAGGGTGAACTAGTCCCTCCTCGTCATGGAGAGCATCGGGATGATGAAGATGGCCATCGGTGAGGGATCCCCCCTCCGGCAGGGTGCCGAAACAGGGTCCCGATTGGTTTTGGTGGCTACAGAGGCTTGCGGCGACGGAACTCCCGATTTATTCTGTTCCCCGATGTTTTTAGGGTATATGGATACATATAGGCGAAAGAAGTCGGTCAGGGGAGCCACGAGGGGGCCACGAGGGTGGGGGCACGCCCAGGGGGGCAGGCGCGCCTCCCTGCATCATGTCCACCTCGAAGCTTCCTTGACTTCTACTCCAAGTCTCCTGGATCACGTTCGTTCCAAAAATCACGCTCCCGAAGGTTTCATTCCGTTTGGACTCCGTTTGGTATTACTTTTCTGTGAAACACTGAAACAAGGGAAAAAACAGAAACTAGCACCGGGCTCTGGGTTAATAGGTTAGTCCCAAAAATAATATAGAAGTGTTTAATAAAGCCCATAAACATCCAAAACAGATAATATAATAGCATGAATACTTCATAAATTATAGATACGTTGGAGACGTATCACTCTCCTCTGAACAACAATGAAAACATCGCCAAGAAAAACTCGGTAGTGCTCACGCCTCAAAAACACAAATACTGCTCGAGCTGCTTGGTCCCAGCTGTCGGCCGCACCTTGTGCAATTCTCTCGTTTATATTGACTACATAGGTTGACAACGGTGTGGGGCCGTGATGTCAGGAAACCAGGAGGAAGCAAAAAAATATAGTTGTACATAATAAGGAGGCACTTGCGTACGTACGGCTATGGCCCTAGTGGGTCCCTACTGTCAACCAGTCAAAATAAAGTCATCTCCTGAATCCTCATGTTCATTGACCATGTTAACAATGCTCGGCGCCACGGCGAGCGCAACAACTCGAAGGACGACGGAGAGGGCCTCGCGGGCCCTACGGATGGTCTGATACAGCGCCCGCTGCTCATTCAGGAAGCCAGGATCATCGGACACCTATGAGCACCTTCGAGAGACTGAGACGGCATGAAACGGTAAGGCCGCGCTTGGGAGCTCTGGTTTATTTCACACCTGTATTAAGATACAAGTGTAATTTACTTGTCATCGGAAACAACGCGTAAAATACAGGCATAATGAAATCGAGGGCCCGAGGTCTGTAAGTAAAACCGACGGGTTACATGTGTACTTTGAGAGACCGGTGTATATCTTATATCTTATATTTACTAATTGGAAGCACCAATGGAGACTCCATGTTAATCCATAAAAGTTGAAATAAGAGCCATTAGATGTTGTTAAAAGGCAAATATAAGCCGTTAGATGTCTAATTGCTTCCACCCAGAGTCCTTATCAATCTGTCTTTTGTTTTTAGAAAAGAAAAAAAGAGTCGTGAGCGATCCCGTAAATACATCGTGCAATTGATCCCTGTCCTCTCCTTCGTTGAGTTATTTTCATATTCTCGGCTCCATGGAGAAACCCTAGCGCCCCTTTTCTCCATGCTATGCATTCTCAAGTTTGAAGTTCCATACTGGATTGCTTTGAGGTGGACGGGGAGCCTGGATTGGACGTAAAGGCATCCCACATAGAACTGCATGCCGGACTCTCCTATCGTGAGCGAGCAGGACAGTAGGATGCGGGCATGGGTTGGAGGACCTCCATCCTCCGTTTAGGACTGCACAGACGTCTTAACTCTGCTGAAATAGAAGTGTGCGACCAGGCTTTTCAACCTGGCTGCTGGATCGATTCAGTCCATGGTCTGGCTTAGCTAGATTTCGAGTGGCCGGAAACATATATATGCACATATGACAGCTCTTTAGCCTGGCCTAATCAATTTCATCAGTCAGATCGGCCGGTACCAATGTGCAGGATGAATAAACGCCTGGCTGCAGTCTAGCCTCGGACTCAAACTTGCTCGCGGTGTACTGCAAAGTGGTTCTGCAAATTCAGAGTATGGTCTCTATTTTCTCACCTTCCGTTCATCGATGTAACCTCCATTGCCATGTATAAATTGCTAACTGAGTGTGTAAGATAGATATCTACGGTATGATACGAAAGAATTACATGCAATATCGTCCTGATGTTTAACTTTTGGTACTACAAGAATTAGTGTATGTTATGATGGTAAAAAAAGAATTAGTGTATGTTATACAGTCCTATCAATTTTCATCATATTTGTTCTACCTACGCCCATGCACTGTACCATCCATCAGGCTCTCCCTCAAAGCAAGATTAACAACAAGTTTTACCCCGTACATACACACCCAGATCTACCTAATCAAGGCTCTATGACACAGGTTAGCCATTGCCGCACTATGTTGCATCATGGTCAATCGGCGAGTCCCTAATGGAGACAGTTTGCTGCACCCGTGCAGCTTAGCCAGCAGCGATTCAGATCCTTCCAAGGACGTGATCATGAAGTGCTAAGAAAAAGCCTCGGCTGGCAGCAAACGCGTAGGATATACATGAAAGGGATTGTTCACTATGGTGTTTCTGTAACTTCTCTCATATTTTCTGTCTGTTTTCTTATTTTCTTCTGTCCCCAAAAGGTGAAAGTGTGTGCTGTTAAAATTTGATCCAGTGTATAAATGAAAGCCTGGAAACTATTTCTCTTTTTAAAATATATCCATTATATTTAGTGTCATGATTTGTTCAATTAACAGAGATTTAGATCATAACCTGCAACAATACCGAATCCAAATTTTGGTTCATTATGTGTACACTTTAGGTTATAAAGGATTTTATTTGAGCAGTTTATATCTGCCTTCATCTGTACAAGTAAAATAATTCACACATGAGTTTTACTTTCTTATTTTTAATTTGGATGCATTACTTACAATGGTGCAACATAATTATGGCATAAATATAAAAAAATCATTCATTTACTTTAGTCCTACTGTGTTGATAGTTGTAGGCTTTTGATTGCTCTAGGAAAATCACATTGCCTTTCCAGTTAGTATCTACTAATTGCGGCTCCACTTTACCATTGTTTCCTCACTTTTTACTTGCTTTGCCATCTCTTATGCAGATGCTCCAACTGATCCGCGTAACTTATCAGTAATATTAGACCAAAGTATATGGCGAAATAAATATAGATTTGCAAAAACAATAGATAAGGCAAGGATTGCACAGCTCATGTTTCCATATGATGCCCACTTTCAGAATACCAAATCATACTTATATATGGTGCTGAGCATTGAAAAGTAGCCCTCCAGAGCTGAAGATGTGACCCCTACCCTTTTTACTTTATAGGAACAATAATGCCTTATGTTTCCAATGTGTTTTGGTCTCATGCAAAGATACGGGTACATGCACATTCATAATTTTGGAGCAAATGATTTAACATGAGAAAAAATATGGTATTTGTAGTTGTTGCATGTATTACATCCTATCTAAGTTGTTAAAATAAAGGCATATCCAACTCTGTTATTATACCATTGCAGTATCCTAACATGAAAGGGGATCGCCTCACAAAATACTCACGTTGAGAAGCTATATATAAATAGGTACATGCACGATGGTGTTTTGTGTTGGAAGTCAAACTGACTCACTGCCGGAGCAATGCTATCTGATGCTTAGTCTAGCATGTTCGACAACATCTATAAGTTAGCTTAGTTTATTATCTCGAGTGTCTTTAACTTTGCTCTTTTTCATTTGCCTACATTTCTCATATCGTCCTGTTGTCATTTAAATAAAATGCCCGCAATCCCCCCCCCCCCCCCCCTTTTTGGATTACGGAACTGCATCCAGATTTAGCTATATGCTCCTAATTAAAACAGTTCACTTGAAATATAAATATTTCAGGCCTACGTGTACTGAAAGATTAATATGGAAAAAAATTATCAATTACTGTGACCACATGTAGTTCATGTAACTTTGTCATTCATCGCCTATTCCTATCAATGGTGTACTCTTTTGTTAGAAGACAGATCGTAACTTTGATGCATTTCTAGCTTCTTTGTAACAAGCCAAATGCTTCATCAAGTCTTATTATGATCCACTGGCTCCAAATACATTATGTATGGTATGCTTCGCATCTTGGAGATTCTTGGTTTGCATACCATTTTACAACTCTCTACTATTTACTATCAACAAACTTCATTTATTTTACTATCCAATTAGTTTAAGTAAATAAATGACATCTAAAGTTAAGTCTCTTGCAATACACTGGAGAGAGTGCACAAGAGTTCACATAAAAGCCGTCACAGTGAAATTTATAACCGCATATGAGAATGCATTTTCCCTATGATACTTTTGTGCATGACATGTCTTTTATTTCCTGCATGACATGGCAATACATGATTTGTAGTAGGTCCAATGTCACATATCTTTTCCTGAATTTTGTCTTTGATTTACTTATATATACTGCCGTAAATATGAAAAATCTACTCAAATGCTCTACCAATATCTCCAACAATTTATATGGTAAGCAAAAGTCTAATACTTTCAACACTAATATTTGTTCGATGAATTTGTGAATTTTCTATATATTAAATATGTAAATATTTGTGTACTCAATGATTATACTAATAATATTTTAACTTTGAAAGTCACACGAATAACTAGCCCGTGCAGATGCACGGGTTGCCGACTAGTTTTACTAGTCGAAATCGACCAACCAAGCGCTTCGCCCGAGACCATCTGCTTTTATTTACAAGCGTCATTTTTACAAGCGGTTTGGATTGGAAAACGAAGATCCAATCACGGCCTAAGATGATGAGTTGGTCAGAAGATCATATGGTTTCACGTATAACCTACCCGACTTGTCGTATAGGCTATGAATGAAACATAAGATGATGAACTTATTAAGCACGGAAACAACAGAAGAGGATGATCTTCCTAACAAGCAAATCACTGGCATTAGATCAACATGAAAAACAATACGAAGCATTATTCTCAGGAGGCACGGTGAACAGCTAGTGATGCCGCATGCCACAACATTCCAAGCTCAACTTTGCAATCAAACACAAGGCCTGGCATTACATTGAAAATATTCAGAAATACTCTTAAAATATCTTACATAAGTCAACATTCATGTGACTATGCATCTCAGCAGAGTAAATATTTACTTCTGAACTGAAGACAGGAATAGGAAAAAACGATCGACGTTGCTCACAGGAAAGGGCGTCCCACACAAAAATATCAAATGCATGTCTTTTGGTTAACATCAATGAGCAAAAATCGGCAAGGTTTTCCAATTCCAATATATTAAACTAATGTCAACTTTGACAAGCTTTTCCCATTCAAAATATGTAATGCCTATGATTGTGGAACGGGCAGGGTTTGTCATCAGTTTGTCATCTGATAGTCCGGTGGCTCAAGGTGACGACGAATGATTAGAGAACCATTCGATGTATTGTGCATGATGAAGTATTATGGAGGACACAAACCATCTGGACATTTTGTGTAGTTCCACTAAAATCAAGTTGAGCATCCCTGTCGATGTCGTATATGCTGCAAGAAAACAAAGACACATCAACACACACATGAATATTGGCCCCAGTGTCAACCCACCAATCGGTGGACTAACAAACTGAAAGTACGGTAAACAGATTACCATACCCAGATGCCCCATCATTGTTGCTTAGAATGACATTGACAGATTTGGAGTCCTGTCCTGGCTTCCTGTACTTGTTTGGGCACTTTTTGCCCAGTGCACTCCACGTGTTGTAGAGTTTCCTATGTGCTCTCTGCAGACTAGTCAGGTCACCAGCGTCTACTAATACTCTGTAAAGCTTCTCGATCATTCCTTGTCTAATGTAGCGCAAACAGTGACAACTTCTTTCTGGAAAGTGGTAAGACCAACTGGACCCACTAATGCAGCAGTTTGCCTTAGACACATTGGCTCCTTTTGTGTAGTTCAACTAAAATCGAAGTCGGAATAAAACCGAGCTTTAATTTTGATATCCCTGTAAGCAACAAAAGGTATAAGGGAAACAATTACTGAGAAATAACGGTTGATGACTTGTACTCCCAGAAGAAAAACATCTACTGATCTACCTTATCTTAATGGGAAACAAAGCAGGAGAGTAGCAATTCTCAATCTGTGTGATTCATTCATATTAACTGAGACATTATCTTAACAATGCCTTGTTCCAACATGTATAAAGAACGACAAAGCAGAAAAGTATCATTCCTAAAAACAATGCGACTGATTCATTTTAACGGAGACATTATCTTAACAATACCTTGGTTAAACATGTAGAAAAAACTACAAAGCAGGATAGTACCATTTGTAAAACACTGTAACTGATATATAATAACAGAGGCATTATCTGAACAATACATTTCTTAAACATGTACTCCGGCCAATCCCTAACGGAAATGGTACTCCCACCGATCCCTAACAAGTCTTGCAGTTTTGAACTAAGATTCAGTAGTTAATTCTGAGGAAAGTCGGTACTGACCTTTCAAGACCAAGATTTGAAACACCTCGTGAGGAAGACCTCAGAGAGGTCTTGAGGGAGTTCCGGACTAGGGGGTGTCCGGATAGCCGAACTATCATCATCGGCCGGACTCCAAGACTATGAAGATACAAGATTGAAGACTTCGTCCCGTGTCCTGGATGGGACTTTCCTTGGCGTGGAAGGCAAGCTTGGCGATACGGATATGTAGATCTCCTACCATTGTAACTCGACTACGTGTAACCCTAGCCCTCTCCGGTGTCTATATAAACCGGATGGCTTTAGTCCATAGGACAAACAACAATCATACCATAGGCTAGCTTCTAGGGTTTAGCCTCTTTGATCTCGTGGTAGATCCACTCTTGTAACACACATCATCAATATTTATCAAGCGGGGCGTGGGTTTTACCTCCATCAAGAGGGCCCGAACTTGGGTAAAACATCGTGTCCCTTGTCTCCTATTACGATCCGCCTAGACGCACAGTTCGGGACCCCCTACCGAGATCCGCCGGTTTTGACACCGACATTGGTGCTTTCATTGAGAGTTCCTCTGTATGCGTCACCGATAGGCTCGATGGCTTCTTTGACCATCATCAACGACGCGGTCCAGGTGAGACTTTTCTCCCGACAGATCTTCAGATTCGGCGGTTTCAAGATCGGGCCGATTCGCTTGTCCATCTGGAGCAGATCGAAGCTACGCCCGGCCGTCGAGGTCAGATTTGGAAGTTTGAACTTCACGGCCGACATCCATGAGGACTTGATCCTCGATGGAGTCGAGCCACAGCGAGCGTGCCGCCTTTATCACGGCGAGCATGATTTAGCTCTGCAGCGAACAGTACCACAGGCCGCTTTTCGAACCCGCTCCGATCTTCAATTCGGAGCCGGCTGCGCATATCGGGGACGGATGGCTAGACACCGCCTCGTGGGCTGCAACCTCTACGGCGACAGAGCCGAACACTGATCTTGTCCCTCATAAAGCTCGCGACTCCGAGGTGCTGGACTCCTTGCCAGACTTTGAACCTCCCGCGCCCCCTCCGATCGAATCCGATTGGGCGCCGGTCATGGAGTTCACCGCAGCGGACATCTTTCAACTCTCGCCTTTTGGCGACATCTTGAGTTCGCTAAAGTACCTCTCGTTATCGAGAGCCCTGGCCGGACTACGGTCGGGGCCGGTTGGGATGCGGACGACGAAGAAATTCAAAGCCCACCCACCACCCACTTTGTAGCCGCTGTCGACGATCTAACCGACATGCTAGACTATGACTCCAAAGACATCGACGGTATGGATGACGATGCCGGAGACGAACAAGAACCAGCGCCTACCGGGTAATGGAAAGCCACCTCATCATAATGACATATACATGGTGGATATCCCAAAGGATGGGAATGGCGAAGGAACAGAGGAGGATGACCCCTCCAAGAAATAGCCCAAGCGCCGGCGTCAGCGGCGCCGCTCTAAATCCCACCACAGCAAGAATGAAGATTCCGGCACCGGAGATAACAATACACCGGACAGTGCCGAAGATAATCCACTCCAGCAAGATCCAGCGCAGGAGGATGGAGACGCCAGCCCTCACGAGAGAGTGGCAGAAGAAGAGGTAGAGGATTATATGCCTCCCTCCGGAGACGAAGCAAGCCTCAACGACGATGAATTAAATGCGTGCTCGAGGATCCCGTCGAACAAGAGCGTTTTAGACGCAGGCTTATGGCCACTTCAAACAGCCTCAAGAAAAAGCAGCAACAGCTTAGAGATGATCGTAATCTGCTAGCCGGGATGGACTGAAGTCCTTGCGGCCGAAGAGCATGAGCTCGAACGCCCCTCCAAAAGCTACCCTAAACGCAAGCTGCTCCCCCGATTAGAGGAGGAGGCTTATGAACCCGCATCACCAGGAGACAATACGGCTGACCAACCACCCCGTGGTCATGACAGAGAGGCCTCTAGGCCCTTCACTAGAACCGTACCCCGGCATCGCTCAAAAAGCACACGGCCACAGGGGAACGCTCCGGACCTGCGAGATATATTGGAGGACAAGGCAAGACAATCAAGATCGATCTATGGATCGCGTGGGCGCCCCACGGTCCGCGACGACAACCGTCGCGCCGGACACAATAAGTCCGGCCGGGTCGAACAAAGCAGACAAAGCTCTTTCGAGCTCCGTCGTGATATCGCCCAGTACAGAGGCGCCGCACACCCACTATGCTTCACATACGAAGTAATGGATCATCAAATCCACGAAGGGTTTAGACCCGTCAATATTGAATCCTATGATGGCACAGACCCCGCGGTTTGGATCAAGACTATCTCCTTCACATCCACATGGCCCGCGGTGACGATCCTCACGCCATCAAATACCTCCCCCTCAAGCTTAAAGGACCAGCCCGACATTGGCTCAACAGCTTGCCGCAGAGTCAATTGGGAGCTGGGAGGACACAAAGCCGCATTCCTCGATAACTTCCAGTGCACTTATGTGCGACCACCAGACGCTGATGACCTAAGCCACATAATTCAGCAGCTAGACGAATCGGCCAGACAATTCTGTACACGGTTCTTAACCAAGAAAAACCAAATCGTCGACTATCCGGATGCGGAGGCCCTCACGGCCTTCAAGCATAACATACGCGACGAGTGTGTGACGCCCCCGATTCAATCATACACTAATCATGCACGCCAATGTGTACGATCAAGATCAGGGACTCACGGGAAGATATCACAACACAACTCTAAAACATAAATAAGTCATACAAGCATCATAATACAAGCCAGGGGCCTCGAGGGCTCGAATACAAGTGCTCGATCATAGACGAGTCAGCGGAAGCAACAATATCTGAGTACAGACATAAGTTAAACAAGTTTGCCTATAGAAGGCTAGCACAAACTGGGATACAGATCGAAAGAGGCGCATGCCTCCTGCCTGGGATCCTCCTAGACTACTCCATGTCGTCGTCAGCGGGCTGCACGTAGTAGTAGGCACCTCCTGTGTAGTAGTCGTCATCGACGGTGGCGTCTGGCTCCTGGGCTCCATCGTCTGGTCGCAGCAATCGAGTAGAGATAGGGTGAAAAGGGGGAACAAGGCAACCGTGAGTACTCATCCAAAGTACTCGCAAGCAAGGAGCTACACTACATATGCATGGATATATGTGTAAAGGGCCATATCGATTGGACTGAACTGCAGAATGCCGTAATAAGAGGGGTATCTAATCACCTGTCAAGACTACGCCTCGCAGCCTCCGCCTTGCAACATGTAGAAGAGAGCAGATCAAGTCCTCCAAGTAGCATCACATAGCAATAATCCTACCCGTGATCCCTCCTCGTATCCACGAGAGAGAGAGAGAGCGACCACCGGGTTGTATCCGCACTTGGAAGGGTGTGTTTTATTAAGTATCCGGTTCTAGTTGTCATAAGGTCAAGGTACAACTCCAAGTCGTCACATTACCGAAGATCACGGCTATTCGAATAGATTAACTTCCCTGCAGGGTGCACCACATAACCCAACACGCTTGATCCCATTTGGCGGACACACTTTTTACGGGTCATGCCCGGCGCGGAAGATCAACACGTCGCAGCCCCACCTAGGCTCAACAGAGAGGTCAAGACGCCGGTCTAAACCTAAGCGCCACGAAGTGCAGGCCCATCACCCTTAGCACACACTGCACGCTATGGCGCTACCGAAGCAGACCTAGCCTATAGGCGTTCCAGTCCAATCCGGCGCGCGCCACTCAGTCGCTGACGTCACGAAGTGCTTCGGCTGATACCACGACGCCGGGATACCCATAACTACTCCCGCGTTGATGGTTAGTGCGTATAGACCAAATGGCCAGACTCAGATCAAATACCCAGATCTCGTTAAGCGTGTTAAGTATCCATGAACGCCGACCAGGGCCAGGCCCACCTCTCTCCTAGGTGGTCTCAACCTGCCCTGTCGCTCCGCCACAAAGTAACAGTCGGGGGCCATCGGGAACCCAGGCCCACCTCTACCGGGATGGAGCCACCTGTCCTTTCAGCCCCCATCTCCGAACAGTATCACAGGTAATGTAACAGTGTAAAGTATATAGTATATGCCCGTGATCACCTCCGAAGTGATCACAGCCCGATAGTATAGCATGGCGCATGCACAAGAGTGTAGGGCCACCGATGGAACACTAGCATCCTATACTAAGCGGTAGGATAGCACGTAAAGGTAACAACAGGAGTAGCAAGGACAGGCTATGCAGCAGTCTAGGCTTAACTGAAAGCCGGAACATGCTACACTACTCTAATGCACGCAGTATAGAGAAGAGTAGGCGATATCTAGTGATCAAAGGGGGCTTGCACAGTTTGCTCACGGCAAGTAGGGGTCGTCAACTCCGTAGTCGAGAGGGTCGGCAGTCTCGGGTCTCTGGGAAAGAAGTAACGGAGGGGGAACACAATAAATAACAAAGCAATCAAAGCATAACATGAAAAATGCAGTGCTAGAGGTGATCTCACGCAGGGATAGGTGATACCGGCGAAGGGGGGGAGACATCCGGGAAAGTATCCCCGGTGTTTCGCGTTTTCGGATAGATGAACCGGAGTTGGAAAGTTGCGAGTTTGCTTTGCTAGGAATGTGTGGCGGACGAACGGGCTGCATATCCGGATTCGTCTCGTCGTTCTGAGCAACTTTCATGTTCAAAGTATTTTCATCCGAGTTACGGATTATTTTATATTAATTTCTAAAGTTTAAATTCATTTTCTAAATTATTTTAATTCAATTTAAGTAGTAAAAAGCTATGTGTACATAGCGAAGCCAGCCTGACCTATGACCTGTGGGGCCGGGGGACCTGTTGACCAAGTCAACGATTGGTAGTCAAAGGTGTGAATAGGGCGTGTGAGACCCACATGTAATTGTCACAATTTAGTTAAAATAGGCTTAAACACCTAAGCTAATTAATTCGGACAAATTAAGCAAGGTTAATTAATTAACTAATTATATTACTAATTAATTAATTCACTTTACTATTTCCTTTTATTTTCCATTTTTGTTTTCCTCTACTCTTTTCCTTTTTTTCTGATTTACAGGGGGAGGCCCCCACCTGTAGTGGCTCGAGCCACCTCCTCATGCCTGACAGCATGAGGGAAGGGGCAGGGGCGCGGTGGCTGGACCGGGCTCTGGCGAGGCCATGGTCGAGGCCGGCAGGACGGAGACGTGGGGCGGAGGGCGCGCGCCTGCAGTGGCGGCGCCGGGGGTGCTCGGTCGGAAGCAGCAGAGGGTGCGGCCGGGGAGGCGGGTGTGGTGGCATGTGCGGACGTGCGAGGGGCTCACGGCGAAGGACGACTGAAGCGAGTGGGCGCGCGAGGGAGCGGAGTGTAACGCCCCGGATTCGATGCGCCAGGTGTCTGCCAGTTATTCGCCGTCGTTGCCATGTCATTTGCTTGCATGTTGCACTTTGTCATGTCATCATCTGCATTTTATATCATGTCATCATGTGCATCGCATTGGCATACGTGTTCGTCTCATGCATCCGAGCATTTTCCCCGTTGTCCGTTTTGCAATCCGGCACTCCTATGTCTCCCGGCGCCCTCTTTTACCTCTTTTCGTGTGCGGGTGTTAAACGGTCTCGGAATTGCCCGAGGTTTGCCAAGCGGCCTTGGTATAGCACCGGTAGACCGCCTGTCAAGTTTTGTGCCATTTGGAGGTCGTTTGATACTCCAACGGTTAACCGGGTAACCGCAAAAGCCTCTTTTGTTTGCAGCCCAACACCCCCTCCAAAGTGGCCCAAAACCCATCTAACTCCCCTCCACGCTCTCGGTCGTTCGATCACGATCGATCGTGTGGTAACCGCACCTCATTTGGAGTCTCCTAGATCCCTCTACCTATATAAACACATCCTCCCCCGAAATTCGCGGATGAATTCCACCCTAACCCTAGTTTTCGTCCTCCGCGCCGCGCCGGACATGTCCGCCCCTGGCCGGACACGTCCGCCGCCGCCCTCCCGCAGATCAGCTCCCGCCACGTGGCACGCCGCCGCCGGACGCCGCCCGCGGCCCTCGGGGCAAGCGGGCCCACGTGAGCCTCGCGCCCGCCGCAGCCCATCCAGCGCCGCCGCCGCCGCCTCCCGTCGCGCCGCGCTCGCCTGGCGCCACCAGCGCCGCCGCCCGCTTCGCGCCGTCCCGGCCGGCCGCCCGCCGCCGTCTTCCTCCTGCCCCGCCGCCAAATCGCCATCGCCCGCCGCCTCGCGTTACCGCCCAGCGCCCGGCCTGGGCTGCCGCCTTGCCGCAAGCTCACCGCCGCCCGCCTTCGCCCGTCGCCTCCTCGCCCAGCGCCGCCTCTCTGGTCTTTGGATCCGGTCGGGGCGACCAGATCCGTCCATCCCGGCCTCCTCGCTCCTCTTGTCTCCCGGGCCTCCTTCGTCATCTCCGGCGACGAACTCCGGCGAGATCCGCGGCAGGTTGACCCCCCCCCCCCCCCTTTGAAAATTTCGCCTAAGTCCCAGATTTTGCATATTATATGCCAATGTTCATCATGCCATAACTCTCTGCATATTCCTCTGTTTCGTGCGTATAATATGTCAAATTGTTCGCCTCGAAGATTACATCATTTCATCTCCTTGCATCATTTACATTTGAGCTCATCCTGATGCCCGAAATGCTGTTAGAAGAGGGCTATGTGATGTTAGTTTCAGATTTTTATCAGAACATGCACTTTTGTCATTTTTGCCATGATTGATGTGTGCACCCTATGTACTTGAGTCCTACATGTGTTTTTTAATGTGCCATGCCATATTTACAGGGGTGTATGCCATGTATTTTTGTGATCTCTCTCGTGACTAGAACAAGCATGCAAACTAGGCTTCATGATGTTGCTGATTTCAGCCCCTGTTCTGCTGATATTTTTATGCCATGTAAACTTGATGCTACAGAGAGATCCATGCTTATTTTGAGATGCTTCAGTAAGGATGTTTTGAGCATATGGTTATGCTCTATCCATCCATGCCCTTGTTTGCAATTATGAAGTGCCATAGCTTGAGTAAATAGAGCTCTACTTTTGCTATAAAATGTTTCCTGGCAGATTGATTACATGTTATTCAATTTTGCCAAGGTTGTTGTAGTTGATATTTGCATGCTATGTTGTTGTTCTTACCATGTCTAGCTTCTATGTCATGTCTAGTTGCTGGGTGTATGCTTAGTTTGTCATTCAATGCCTCATAGTGAGTGCATCGAGCTCGTAAACATGCCTACTTGTTATCTGTTTATGCCATGCTCCAGTTTTGCACTAAGTCTGAATCTGTTTATGTTTTTGCTATATTCACATGCTTGCAACTGTATTTTCTGATCCTTTTTGGCTCATGCTCAGTAAAGGACTTCTGTTCTATGCATTTAGTAGATTCATGCCATGCCTTTTTTTGCCATGATAAGTTCCTGTAACATGTTGTTTGATAGCTCTGAACATAGCAACCTGATGTTATTTTCTGCAAAGTCTGAAACTGTTATTATTTGCAATCTTGCCATGTCCTTTTGAGCATGTTCTAGTTGTTTCCGGAGATAGCTCAGTGATCATGTTTTGTCATGCTTTACCTGTACATCATGCCCATGCCTTTTGTTCTTACATTGACATGCTGTAGCATAGTGTTTTGATGCTTGCAATATGCCTAGTTGCTGTTATGGACAGATTGTTGTTATGCCTTGTATAGGGTGTATGTGTTGATCCGTTGCTCCGTTTTGAGTGTGCTCTATATGAAACTTGCTTGATTTTGCATGTAGTTTCATATTATCATGTTGCCTCCTTGTTTTGAGGTGTTTGCTTGATGTTTGGATGCATTTTGCATCAATGCCATGTTTATCTTGTTTTGCTCATATCTTCTAGGCCGTAGCTCCGAATCTAATGAACTTTATATGTAACTTGACTAGAATTTCGTGTAGATCATCGTGGTGCATCTTAACTTGCTGTTTAACAACTTTAACATAAGGTTTATTCAGATCTGGACCAATTTCGAAATTTGCATATGAGGACTTACCGGAATTGTTATATGTTGTTCCCGGCCTCATTTAATCTTGCCTTGATGTGTTGCTCTTCTTTGCATCATCTCTTGCCATGAGTAGCTTCATGTAGCTTGTCATGCAAAATGCTTGATTGTGCATCATGTCTTGTATATGTGTGGTGTGTTTACTATGTTGTGTGCTTCTTCTCGATAGTTCCCGTTTCGTTGCGATCGTGAGGATTCGTTCGTCTACGCTTGGTTCGGCTTCATCCGTTCGTCTTCTTCACGGACTCGTTCTTCTTCCTTGCGGGATTTCAGGCAAGATGACCGCTACCCTGGATCTCACTACTATCATTGCTATGCTAGTTGCTTCGTTCTATCGCTATGCTGCGCTACCTATTACCTGTTTATCAAGCCATCCCAAATTGCCATGTCGCCTCTAACCTTTGTCACCCTTCCTAGCAAACCGTTGTTTGGCTATGTTACCGCTTTGCTCAGCCCCGCTTATAGCGTTGCTAGTTGCAGGTGAAGATGAAGTTTGTTCCTTGTTGGAACATGGAGATGTTGTTCCTTGTTGGAACATGTTTACTTGTTCTTTGTTGGAACATGTTTACTTGTTGGGATAACACAATATATCTTATATTATTAATGCATCTATATACTTGGTAAAGGGTGGAAGGCTCGGCCTTATGCCTGGTGTTTTGTTCCACTCTTGCCGCCCTAGTTTCCGTCATATCGGTATTATGTTCCCGGATTTTGCGTCCCTAACGCGGTCGGGTGATTTATGGGACCCCTTGACAGTTCGCTTTGAATAAGACTCCTCCAGCAAGGCCCAACATTGGTTTTACCATTTGCCTCACCACCACCTACCTTTCCCTTGGGAGTAATTAACCCAAGGGTCATCTTTATTTAGCCCCCCGGGCCAATGCTTGTCTAAGTGTTGGTCCGAACTGAGCTGCCTGCGAGGCCACCTTGAGGCAACCCGAGGGTTGGTTTTACTCGTAGCTAGTATCATCCGGTGTTGCCCTGAGAACGAGATATGTGCAGCTCCTATCGGGATTGTCGGCGCATCGGGCGGCTTTGCTGGTCTTGTTTTATTGCTGTCGAAATGACTTGTAGCCGGATTCCGAGACTGATCGGGTCTTCCCGGGAGAAGGAATATTCTTCGTTGATCGCGAGAGCTTATCATGGGCTAAGTTGGGACACCCCTGCAGGGTTTGAACTTTCGAAAGCCGTGCCCGTGGTTATGTGGCAGATGGGAATTTGTTAATATCCGGTTGTAGTAAACTTGAAGCAAACTCTTCTAAAATACACCAACCGTGTGCATAACCGTGATGGTCTCTTTTCGGGGTTGATCAAGAGGAGAACACGGTTTCTGGGTTATGTCTGACGTAAGTAGGAGTTCAGGATCACTTCTTGATCATTACTAGTTGACGACCGTTCCTTTGTTTCTCTTCTCGCTCTCATATGCGTATGTTAGCCACCATACATGCTTAGTCGCTGCTGCAACCTCACCACTTTACCCCTTCCTTTCCCTTTAAGCTTTGCTAGTCTTGATACCCATGGTAATGGGATTGCTGAGTCCTCGTGGCTCACAGATTACTACACCACCAGTTGCAGGTACAGGTTATGCGATGATCATGACCCGAGAGCGATGCTTGCTTGCGTTGAGTTCTTCTTCTGCTTCTTCGATCAGGGGATAGGTTCCAGGTCGGCAGCCTGGGCTAGCAGGGTGGATATTGTTTGAGTTTCTGTTTATGATTCATCTGTAGTCGGATGTTGATCTTGTATGTTGTATTCTTGTATTCATGTGTCATTGTATGTATCGGATGTATCCCCACTATTATGTAATGTTGATGTAATGATATCCACCTTGCAAAAGCGTTTCAATATGCGGGTCTATCCTTGGTGGGACCTTCGAGTTCCTTTTGGATAGGGTCGCATATTGGGCGTGATAAGTTGGTATCGAGCCTCGACCGACCTTAGAGCCCCTTGATTGATCGTGTAGTTTGGCCGTTGTTGATTCTAGAATAAACTGTTTTCGGAGTATAGTTATATCGGAGAGTAGGAATTCTTTTTACTCCTCAGCCCCTTCGTCGATCTGGTAAGGAATCTTGACGTAGGTGTTTTGAATTACTCCTCTTCCCCTTCAAATTTTCTTTAGGTTCACGCAGTTGGTTTTCCGATCGTTGTTCCTCAGCTCTTTGCATCCGGTGCATATCTCGTCAAAGTGATTCGACCCTCTCCGTTTTTGCAAGTTCAATCCCAAGTTGTTTTTGTTTTCCCACCCGCCCACCCTTTTCTCCTTGGAACCGGAGTTCGTAATCGAGTATCCATCCTACTCGTGCGAAGTTTTTGCTCTCTCTCCTCAATGATTTCAACCGGTGTTTTCTCTTCAAGTTACTCGTCGATTCCCATTCCAAGTTGCCTTTGTTTTTCCCGCCCTCCCACCCTCTTCTTCCTGGAGCCTGAGTCTTTTTCGACCAGCTATCTCATTCGTGCGGAACCTCTTCAGTCTTTCGTAAATTATCTCAACCGGTGAATTCTCGTTTTGTACGACATTCTTCATCTCTTTTCTTCTCCGGTGGATTCAATTCTAATTTTTGGTAGTGATTATATTCTTTTCCTCGGATCAAGTGTTCTCCTTGCTCATTTGCCTCTCGCCATTCAATCATTCCGGGAGTTTCGAAGACATCTCAAGAGATTCGTCTGTGTTCCAATTGATTCGTGGTTGTCACCTCATTCAAATATTTCAATTGTTCCGGTGCATCATCTATCTGTTCAACATCCTTTCCAATGGTGTTTTTCTCTTCAGTGGGCCCTAACCCACAGGTCTTTTCCCAGGATCTTACCTGACTCTTCTAATTCCCCCGGAGTTATTCTCAATTCTTTTCATTTGTGACGTAAGAATGGATCCCATCAGTCACATGCCTTTTCAAGATCGATTTCAAATTCTTTTCATCGTTGGTGCAACCCTTCCTCTTTTGCATTCTTCCGGAGTATCTCAGTAATTTTGGTGTTTATCATCGTCTTTGAAGACCGAAGAAGAGTTTTTCCTCTAAATCTTGCCCATTCTCTCGATGATTCGTGGCTCTAGCTTCTTGTTACCCTCTCGAATTATTCCATCTGTCGGAAGTCCCTTTTTTCTCACCTATCCGGAGTATTTCAGGAGTTGATTTCTGTTTCTTTTCACCGGAGGCCATCATTCCAGCTATCGTCCTCTAATTATCCCGGTGCCTCGTTCAAGTGTTCTTTAATCAGCTCATGATCTCTTCGTTCTTTTGCATCTAAATCCCCTCTAGCTTATTGGTTCTTCTAATTCTTCCCGGCGATTCATTCTCTTTCATCAGTCATTTCCGAATTCTTACGGTGGTTCGTTCGAGATTCTTTTTATTTGATTATCATATTAATCCATTCGTTCTTTTCAATCCTACCGGTGGTTCATGAAGTCCTTCTCAAGTTTGCGATATGTCACTTCTCAATCCTTTTTCAAGAAGAATAAGTAGTATGCAAAATCCATTGTTTGTCATCAGTTTTAGTTGATGAAGGATAAGCATACAATAAATATTATTCTTATTTCATCCAAGTGTCTAATCCTTTCCTTTAGAGTTTGTTCTTGTTGAATAAATTCTAGATCCAAGTGTTTTCATCTTTTCTTTTCCGGAGTTCAGAAATTTCCTCGGCCATCTCGTCGGAACCTCCATCTAAATCATCGCAACGCTCATCTTATTCTTTTATCCTTCACTGAATCTCGTCATCCTTTTGTTACCGGAGTTCTTCATGGTGGTTCTCCTGTTGGGAAACGTAGTAATTTCAAAAAATTTCCTACGATCACGCAAGATCATGGTGATGCTTAGCAACGAGATGAGAGTGTTGTCTACGTACCCTCGTAGACCAGCAACGGAAGCGTTGACGCGACGTAGAGGAAGTAGTCGTACTCCTTCACGATCCAACCGATCCAAGTACCGAACGTACGGCACCTCCGAGTTCTGCACACGTTCAGCTCGATGACGTCCCTCGAACTCCGATCCAGCCGAGTGTTGAGGAGAGTTTAAATCGACACGACGGCGTGGTGGCGATGATGATGTTCCACCGGCGCAGGGCTTCGCCTAAGCTCCGCTTCTGATTTTCGAGGTGTAATATGGTGGAAGGGGCACCGCACACGGCTAAGGAACGATCTCAATGATCAACTTGTGTGTCATGGGGTGCCCCTGCCCTTGTATATAAAGGAGGGAAGGGAGGGGCTGGCGGCCAAGGAGAGGTGCGCCAGGTGTCCTACTCCTACTAGGAGTAGGATTCCCCCAAATCCTAGTCCAACTAGGATTGGCCAAGTGGGAAGGAGAGAGAGAGGCGCCTTCTCCTAGTCCTAATAGGACTAGGGAAGGGGGAAGGTGCGACCAGCACTTGGGCCCCCTTTCTCCTTTCCACTAAGGCCCATGTTGGCCCATTAGCATTCCGGGGTTCCGTAACCTCCCTGCCATTTGGTAAAATTCCCAATTTCACGGAACACTTCCGATGTCCAAACATAGACTTCCAATATATGAATCTTTATGTCTCGACCATTTCGAGACTCCTCGTCACGTCCGTGATCTCATCCGGGACTCGAACAACCTTCGGTACATTAACATCATAAAACTCATAGTAACTGTCGCCGAAGCGTTAAGCGTGCGGACCCTACGGGTTCGAGAACAATGTAGACATGACCGAGACACCTCTCCAGTCAATAACCAATAGCGGGACCTGGATGCCCATATTGACTCCTACATATTCTATGAAGATCTTTATCGGTCGAGACCGCATAACAACATACTTTGTTCCCTTTGTCATCGGTATGTTACTTGCCGAGATTCGATCGTCGGTATCCAATACCTAGTTCAATCTCGTTACCGCAAGTCTCTTTACTCGCTTCAGTAATACATCATCTCGCAACTAACACATTAGTTGCAATGCTTGCAAGGCTTATGTGATGTGCATTACCGAGAGGGCCCAGAGATACCTCTCCGAGCAATCGGAGTGACAAATCCTAATCTCGAAATATGCCAACCCAACATGTACCTTCGGAGACACCTGTAATGTACCTTTATAATCACCCAGATTCACGTTGTGACGTTTGGTAGCACCCAAAGTGTTCCTCGAGCAAACGGAGTTGCATAATCTCATAGTCATAGGAACATGTATAAGTCATGAAGAAAAGCACTAGCAACAAACTATACGATCGGTGCTATGCTAATGGAATGGGTCATGTCAATCAGATCATTCAACCAATGATGTGATCCCGTTAATCAAATAACAACTCCTTGTTCATGGTTAGGAAACACAACCATCTTTGATTAACGAGCTAGTCAAGTAGAGGCATACTAGTGACACTCAGTAGGTTTATGTATTCACACATGTATTATGTTTCCGGTTAATACAATTCTAGCATGAATAATAAACATTTATCATGATATAAGGAAATAAATAATAACTTTATTATTGCCTCTAGGGCATATTTCCTTCAGTCTCCCACTTGCACTAGAGTCAATAATCTAGATTACACAAGAATGATTCTAACACCCATGGAGTCTTGGTGCTGATCATGTTTTGCTCGTGGAAGAGGCTTAGTCAACGGTGCTGCAACATTCAGATCCGTATGTATCTTGCATATCTCTATGTCTCCCACCGACCAAATCCGGATGGAGTTGAAGCGTCTTTTGATGTGCTTGGTTCTCTTGTGAAATCTGGATTCCTTTGCCAAGGCAATTGCACCAAGATTGTCACAAAAGATTTTCATTGGACCACGATACACTAGGTACAACACCTAGATCGGTTATGAACTCCTTCATCAAGACTCCTTCATTAGCTGCTTCGAAGCAGCTATGTACTCAACTTCACATGTAGATCCCGCCACGACGCTTTGTTTGGAACTGCACCAACCGACAGCTCCACCGTTTAATGTAAATACGTATCCGGTTTGCGATTTAGAATCGTCCGGATCAGTGTCAAAGCTTAACGTCGGCGTAACCGTTCTGACGAGTTCTTTGTCACCGCCATAAATGAGAAACATATCCTTAGTCCTTCTCAAGTACTTAAGGATGTTCTTGACCGCTGTCCAGTGATCCACTCCTGGATTACTTTGGTACCTGCCTGCTAAACTTACAGCAAGGCACACATCAGGTCTGGTACACAGCATTGCATACATGATAGAGCCTATGGCTGAAGCATAGGGAACATCTTTCATTTTCTCTCTATCTTCTGCGGTGGTCGGGCATTGAGTCTTACTCAACTTCACACCTTGTAATACCGGCAAGAACCCTTTCTTTGCCTGATCCATTTGAACTTCTTCAAAACTTTATCAAGGTATGTGCTTTGTGAAAGTCCTATTAAGCCGTCTTGATCTATCTCTATAGATCTTAATGCCCAATATGTAAGCAGCTTCACCGAGGTCTTTCATTGAAAAACTCTTATTCAAGTATCCTTTTATGCTATCCAGAATTCTATATCATTTCCGATCAGTAATATGTCATCCACATATAATATCGTAAATGCTACTGAGCTCCCACTCACTTTCTTGTAAATACAAAGCTTCTCCAAAAGTCTGTATAAAACTAAATGCTTTGATCACACTATCAAAACGTTTATTCCAACTCCGAGAGGCTTGCACCAGTCCATAAATGGATCGCTGGAGCTTGCACACTTTGTTAGCTCCCTTTGGATCGACAAAACCTTCTCGTTGCATCATATACAACTCTTCTTCCGTAAATCCATTCAGGAATGCAGTTTTAACATCCATTTGCCAAATTTCATAATCATAAAATGCGGCAATTGCTAACATGATTCGGACGGACTTAAGCATCGCTACGGGTGAGAAGGTCTCATCGTAGTCAATCCCTTGAACTTGTCGAAAACCTTTTGCAACAAGTCGAGCTTTATAGATGATAACATTACCATCAGCGTCAGTCTTCTTCTTGAAGATCCATTTATTCTCAATTGCTTGCCGATCATCGGGCAAGTCAACCAAAGTCCACACTTTGTTCTCATACATGGATCCCATCTCAGATTTCATGGCCTCCAGCCATTTTGTGGAATCTGGGCTCACCATCGCTTCTTCATAGTTCGTAGGTTCATCATGTTCCAAAGAACATGACTTCCGTAATAGGATTACCGTACCACTCAAGTGCGGATCTTGCTCTGGTTGATCTACGAAGTTCTGTAGAAACTTGATCTGAAGTTTCATGATCATCATCATTAGCTTCCTCCCTATTTGGTGTAGGTGTTACAGAAACTGTTTTCTGTGATGTACTACTTCTCAATAAGGGAGTAGATACAGTTATCTCATCAAGTTCTACTTTCCTCCCACTCACTTCTTTCGAGAGAAACTCCTTCTCTAAAAAGTTTCCGAATTTAGCAACAAAAATCTTGCCTTCGGATTTGTGATAGAAGGTGTACCCAACAGTCTCCTTTGGGTATCCTATGAAGACACATTTCTCCGATTTGGGTTCGAGCTTATCAGGTTGAAGCTTTTTCACATAAGCATCGCAGCCCCAAACTTTCAGAAAGCGACACCTTTGGTTTCTTGCCAAACCACAGTTCATAAGGCGTCGTCTCAACGGATTTAGATGGTGCCCTATTTAAAGTGAATGTAGCCGTCTCTAAAGCATAACCCCAAAATGATAGCGGTAAATCAGTAAGAGACATCATAGATCGCACCATATCTAATAAAGTACGATTACGAGGTTCGGACACACCATTACGTTGTGGTGTTCCAGGTGGCGTAAGTTGCGAAACTATTCCGCATTGTTTCAAATGTAGGCCAAACTCGTAACTCAAATATTCTCCTCCACGATCAGATCGCAGAAACTTTATTTTCTTGTTACGATGATTTTCCACTTCACTCTGAAATTCTTTGAACTTTTCAAATGTTTCAGACTTGTGTTTCATTAAGTAGATATACCCATATCTGCTCAAATCATCTGTGAAGGTGAGAAAATAACGATATCCGCCACGAGCCTCAACATTCATTGGACCACATACACCTGTATGTATGATTTCCAATAAATCTGTTGCTCTCTCCATAGTTCCGGAGAACGGCGTTTTAGTCATCTTGCCCATAAGGCACGGTTCGCAAGTGCCAAGTGATTCATAATCAAGTGACTCCAAAAGTCCATCAAGATGGAGTTTCTTCATGCGCTTTACACCGATATGACCTAAACGGCAAGTGCCACAAATAAGTTGCACTATCATTATCAACTCTACATCTTTTGGTTTCAAAATTATGAATATGAGTATCACTACTAACAATATGAAGTAAAAACAACCCATTCTACAATGGTGCATGACCATTAAAGATATTATTCATATAAATATAACAACGATTATTCTATTATTTAAATGAATAACCGTCTCGCTTCTAACTAGATCAAGATATAATTTTCTTGCTCAACGCTGGTTCTTTATAACAATTATTTATGTCTAATACTAATCCCGAAGGTAGATGTAGAGGTAGCGTGCCGACCGCGATCACATCGACTTTGGAACCATTTCCCACGCCAAGATCGTCACCTCGTCCTTAGCCAATCTTCGCAATCCGTAGCCCCTGTTCGAGTTGCAAATATTAGCAACAGAACCAGTATCAAATACCCAGTGCTATCGCGAGTATTAGTAAGGTACACATCAATAACATGTATATCACATATACCTTTGTTAACCTTGCCGTCCTTCTTATCCGCCAAATACTTGGGGCAGTTCCGCTTCGATGACCAGCACGCTTGCAATAGAAGCACTCGGTTTGTGCTTAGGACCAGACTTGGGTTTCTTCTCTTGATTAGCAACTTGCTTGCCGTTCTTTTGAAGTTTCCTTTTCTTTCCTTTGCCCTTTTCTTGAAACTAGTGGTTTTGTTAACCATCAACACTTGATGCTCCTTTTTGATTTCTACTTCGCATGCTTTCGGCATCGCGAAGAGCTCGGGCATTGTTTTGGTCATCCCTTGCATATTATAGTTCATCACGAAGCTCTTGTAGCTTGGTGGCAGTGATTGGAGAATTCTGTCAATGACGCAATCATCCGGAAGATTAACTCCCAGTTGAATCAAGTGATTGTTATACCCAGACATTCTGAGTATATGCTCACTGACAGAACCGTTCTCCTCCATCTTACAGCTATAGAACTTATTGGAGACTTCATATCTCTCAATCCGGGCATTCGCTTGGAATATTAACTTCAACTCCTGGAACATCTCATATGCTCCATGGTGTTCAAACGACGTTGAAGTCCCGGTTCTAAGCCATAAAGCATGGCACACTGAACTATAGAGTAGTCATCAGCTTTGCTTTGCCGACGTTCACAACTTCGGCGCAGCCCTTGCACCAGGCCTGGCACCTAACGGTGCTTCCAGGACGTAATTCTTCTGTGCAGCAATAAGGATAATCCTCAAGTTACGGATCCAGTCCGTGTAATTGCTGCCATCATCTTTCAATTTTGCTTTCTCAAGGAACGCATTAAAATTCAACGGAACAATAGCACGAGCCATCTATCTACACAACATAGACAAGCAAGATACTATCAGGTACTAAGTTCATGATAAATTTAAGTTCAATTAATCATATTACTTAAGAACTCCCACTTAGAAAAATATCCCTCCAATTCTCTAAGTGATTGCGTGATCCATATCAACTACACCATGACCGATCATCACGTGTGATGGAGTAGTTTCAATGGTGAACATCAATATGTTGATCATATCTACTATATGATTCACGCTCGACCTTTCGGTCTCCGTGTTCCGAGGTCATATCTTATATGCATAGCTCGTCAAGTATAACCTGAGTATTCCGCGTGTGCAACTATTTTGCACCCGTTGTATTTGAACGTAGAGCCTATCACACCCGATCATCACGTGGTGTCTCAGCACGAAGAACTTTCATAGCGGTGCATACTCAGGAGAACACTTCTTGATAATTTAGTTAGTGATCATCTTATAATGCTACCGTCAATCAAAGCAAGATAAGATGCATAAAGGATTAACATCACATGCAATCAATATAAGTGATATGATATGGCCATCATCATCTTGTGCTTGTGATCTCCATCTTCGAAGCACCGTCATGATCACCATCGTCACCGGCGCGACACCTTGATCTTCATCGCAGCATCGTTGTCGTCTCGCCAAACTTATGCTTCTCGACTATCGCTACCGCTTAGTGATAAAGTAAAGCATTACAGGGCGATTGCATTGCATACAATAAAGCGACAACCATATGGCTCCTGCCAGTTGCCGATGACTTCGGTTACAAAACATGATCATCTCATACAATAAAATTCAGCATCATGTCTTGACCATATCACATCACAACATGCCCTGCAAAAACAAGTTAGACGTCCTCTACTTTGTTGTTGCAAATTTTACGTGGCTGCTACGGGCTTTAAGCAAGAACCAATCTCACCTACGCATCAAAACCACAACGATACTTCGTCAAATAGACTCCGTTTTAACCTTCTCAAGGACCGGCGTAGCCACACTCAGTTCAACTAAAGTTGGAGAGACAGTCTTCCACAAGCCATCTATGTGCAAAGCACGTCGAGGAACCGGTCTCGCGTAAGAGTACGCGTAAGGTTGGTCTGGATCGTACGTCCAACAATACCGCTGAATCAAAGTATGACATCTTTGGTAGGCAGTATGACTTGTATCGTCCACAACTCACTTGTGTTCTACTCGTGCATATCATCAAACCATAAAAACCTAGGCTCTGATACCACTGTTGGGAAACGTAGTAATTTCAAAAATTTTCCTACGATCACGCAAGATCATGGTGATGCTTAGCAACGAGATGAGAGTGTTGTCTACGTACCCTCGTAGACCAGCAACGGAAGCGTTGACGCGACGTAGAGGAAGTAGTCGTACTCCTTCACGATCCAACCGATCCAAGTACCGAGCGTCGGCACCTCCGAGTTCTGCACACGTTCAGCTCGATGGCGTCCCTCGAACTCCGATCCAGCCGAGTGTTGAGGGAGAGTTTCACAAGACGACGGCGTGGTGACGATGATGATGTTCCACCGGCGCAGGGCTTCGCCTAAGCTCCGCTACGGTATTTTCGAGGTGTAATATGGTGGAAGGGGGCACCGCACACGGCTAAGGAACGATCTCAATGATCAACTTGTGTGTCATGGGGTGCCCCCTGCCCTTGTATATAAAGGAGGGAAGGGGAGGGGCTGGCCGGCCAAGGAGAGGTGCGCCAGGGGTGTCCTACTCCTACTAGGAGTAGGATTCCCCCAAATCCTAGTCCAACTAGGATTGGCCAAGTGGGAAGGGAGAGAGAGGCGCCCCTTCTCCTAGTCCTAATAGGACTAGGGAAGGGGAAGGTGCGACCAGCACTTGGGCCCCTTTTCTCCTTTCCACTAAGGCCCATGTTGGCCCATTAGCATTCGGGGTTCCGTAACCTCCGGTACTTGGTAAAATTCCCAATTTCACCGGAACACTTCCGATGTCCAAACATAGACTTCCAATATATGAATCTTTATGTCTCGACCATTTCGAGACTCCTCGTCACGTCCGTGATCTCATCCGGGACTCGAACAACCTTCGTACATTAACATCATAAAACTCATAGTAACTGTCATCGAAACGTTAAGCGTGCGGACCCTACGGGTTCGAGAACAATGTAGACATGACCGAGACACCTCTCCAAATCAATAACCAATAGCGGGACCTGGATGCCCATATTGACTCCTACATATTCTATGAAGATCTTTATCGGTCGAGACCGCATAACAACATACTTTGTTCCCTTTGTCATCGGTATGTTACTTGCCCGAGATTCGATCGTCGGTATCCAATACCTAGTTCAATCTCGTTACGGCAAGTCTCTTTACTCGTTTCAGAATACATCATCTACTTAACTAACACATTAGTTGCAATGCTTGCAAGGCTTATGTGATGTGCATTACCGAGAGGGCCAGAGATACCTCTCCGAGCAATCGGAGTGACAAATCCTAATCTCGAAATATGCCAACCCAACATGTACCTTCGGAGACACCTGTAATGTACCTTTATAATCACCCGATTCGTTGTGACGTTTGGTAGCACCCAAAGTGTTCCTCGTGCAAACGGGAGTTGCATAATCTCATAGTCATAGGAACATGTATAAGTCATGAAGAAAAGCACTAGCAACAAACTATACGATCAGGTGCTATGCTAATGGAATGGGTCATGTCAATCAGATCATTCAACCAATGATGTGATCCCGTTAATCAAATAACAACTCCTTGTTCATGGTTAGGAAACACAACCATCTTTGATTAACGAGCTAGTCAAGTAGAGGCATACTAGTGACACTCAGAGGTTTATGTATTCACACATGTATTATGTTTCCGGTTAATACAATTCTAGCATGAATAATAAACATTTATCATGATATAAGGAAATAAATAATAACTTTATTATTGCCTCTAGGGCATATTTCCTTCATCTCCATGATTTAATCTTTTCTTCAAGAGTTCATCAAGATTTTGTTGATGGAGTTCAAGTATCTTTCCTTCTTGCCTTTCGAAGTGCAATTAATTCTCCGTTTTCTTTTGAAGTGGAGTTTTGCATTTGTTCGTTCTTCTAAGCTATCCAATCATTTCAGGTTGTGGTCGGTTATCACCTCATAATTTTGAGATGTTTTCCATAAGTCCACAACAAGCTTTTTCTTTCGTTGTTGATTTTCTCAACAACTTCATTCAATCATTCTAAATTCTTTTCATTCAATCCTCTTTCAATTCTTTCCGGAGGCTTTGCGTTGTTCATCTCGTCAAGTGCCATCCCATCTTGTGAAGTTCTTGTTTTATTCTTTCCATTTTCAACCGGAGTGCTGCCTAAATCCTTTCAGTCTTAGTCGTTTCTTATCTCGTTCGAACCGGAGTGGTTCATAGCCTATCTGATTCTGTGAGCTTTCGATTCTCGTCATTCTCGTCGTTCCTCTATTCTTCTCGAGTGCTCTCGATTCTTTGGTTCTTCTCTTGAGTTCTTATTTCACCTCATCCCTTTTTCCCTTCCGTCTCGGTCCTAAGATCTCGGGACGAGATCTCTTGTTAGTGGAGGAGTGTTGTAACGCCCCGGATTCGATGCGCCAGGTGTCTGCCAGTTATTCGCTGTCGTTGCCATGTCATTTGCTTGCGTGTTGCACTTTGCCATGTCATCATCTGCATTTTATATCATGTCATCATGTGCATCGCATTGGCATACGTGTTCGTCTCATGCATCCGAGCATTTTCCCGTTGTCCGTTTTGCAATCCGGCACTCCTATGTCTCCGGCGCCCTCTTTTACCTCTTTTCGTATGCGGGTATTAAACGGTCTCGGAATGGCCCGAGGTTTGCCAAGCGGCCTTGGTATAGCACCGGTAGACCGCCTGTCAAGTTTCGTGCCATTTGGAGGTCGTTTGATACTCCAACGGTTAACCGGCTAACCGCAAAAGCCTCTTTTGTTTGCAGCCCAACACCCCCTCCAAAGTGGCCCAAAACCCATCTAACTCCCCTCCACGCTCTCGGTCGTTCGATCACGATCGTGTGGGCGAAAACCGCACCTCATTTGGAGTCTCCTAGCTCCCTCTACCTATATAAACACATCCTCCCCCGAAATTCGCGGATGAATTCCACCCTAACCCTAATTTTCGTCCTCCGCGCCGCGCCGGACATGTCCGCCCCTGGCAGGACACGTCCGCCGCCGCCCTCCCGTGGATCAGCTCCCGCCACGTGGCGCGCCGCCGCCGTCCGCCGCCAGCCCCCAGCAAGCAGCCTTGAGCAGCCCCGCGCCGCCGGCCCATCCGCCGCCGCCGCCGCCTCCCGTCTTGCCCGCCGCTCACTTCGGCCAGCGCCGCCCAGCGCCGCCGCCCGCTGCGCCGTCCCGGCAGCCGCCCGCCGCCGTCTTCCTCCTGCCCGCCGCCAAGTCGCCATCGCCCGCCGCCTCGCGTTGCCCAGCGCCGGCCTGGGCTGCCGCCGCTCGCCCCGTGCGCCTCCTCCGCCCCGCGCCGCCTCTCTCCGGTGCCGGATCCGGTCGGGAGCGACCAGATCCGTCCATCCCCGGCCTCCTCCGCTCCTCTCGGGTCTCCCCGGGCCCTCCTTCGTCATCTCCGGCGACGAACTCCGGCGAGATCCGCGGCAGGTTGACTCCCCCCCCCCCCTTTGAAAATTTCGCCTGTCCCAGATTTTGCATATTATATGCTCATGTTCATCATGCCATAACTCTCTGCATATTGCTCCGTTTCGTGCGTGTAATATGTCAAATTGTTCGCCTCGACGAGTACATCATTTCATCTCATTGCATCATTTACATTTGAGCTCATCCTGATGCCCGAAATGCTGTTAGAAGAGGGCTATGTGATGTTAGTTTCAGATTCTTATCAGAACATGCACTTTTCTCATTTTTGCCATGATTGATGTGTGCACCCTATGTACTTGAGTCCTACATGTGTTTTGTAATATGCCATGCCATCTTTACTGGGGTGTATTCCATGTATTTTTGTGATCTCTGTGGTGACTAGAACAAGCATGCAAACTAGGCTTCATGATGTTGCTGATTTCAGCCCCTGTTCTGCTGATATTTTTATGCCATGTAAACCTGATGCTACAGAGAGATCCATGCTTATTTTGAGATGCTTCAGTAAGGATGTTTTGAACATATGGTTATGCTCTATCCATCCATGCCCTTGTTTGCAATTATGGAGTGCCATTGCTTGAGTAAATCGAGCTCTACTTTTGCTATAAAATGTTTCCTGGCAGATTGATTACATGTTATTCAATTTTGCCAAGGTTGTTGTAGTTGATCCTTGCATGCTGTGTTGTTGTTCTTACCATGTCTACCTTCTATGCCATGTCTAGTTGCTGGGTGTATGCTTAGTTTGTCATTCAATGCCTCATAGTGAGTGCATCGAGCTCGTAAACATGCCTACTTGTTATCTGTTTATGCCATGCTCCAGTTTTGCACTAAGTCTGAATCTGTTTATGTTTTTGCTATATTCACATGCTTGCAACTGTACTTTCTGATCCTTTTTGGCTCATGGTAAGTAAAGGACTTCTGTTCTATGCATTTAGTAGATTCATGCCATGCCTTTGTTTGCCATGATAAGTTCCTGTAACATGTTGTTTGATAGCTCTAAACATAGCAACCTGATGTTATTTTCTGCAAAGTCTGAAACTGTTATTATTTGCAATCTTGCCATGTCCTTTTGAGCATGTTCTAGTTGTTTCCGGAGATAGCTCAGTGATCATGTTTTGTCATGCTTTACCTGTACATCATGCCCATGCCTTTTTGTTCTTACGTTGACATGCTGTAGCATAGTGTTTTGATGCTTGCAATATGCCTAGTTGCTGTTATGGACAGATTGTTGTTATGCCTTGTATAGGGTGTATGTGTTGATCCGTTGCTCGCTTTTGAGTGTGCTCTATATGAAACTTGCTTGATTTTGCATGTAGTTTCATATTATCATGTTGCCTCCTTGTTTTGAGGTGTTTTCTTGATGTTTGGATGCATTTTGCATCAATGCCATGTTTATCTTGTTTTGCTCATATTTTCTAGGCCGTAGCTCCGAATCTAATGAACTTTATATGTAACTTGACTAGAATTTCGTGTAGATCATCGTGGTGCATCTTAACTTGCTGTTTAACAACTTTAACATAAGGTTTATTCAGATCTGGACCAATTTCGAAATTTGCATATGAGGACTTACCGGAATTGTTATATGTTGTTCCCGGCCTCATTTAAACTTGCCTTGATGTGTTTCTCTTGTTTGCATCATCTCTTGCCATGAGTAGCTTCATGTAGCTTGTCATGCATCATGCTTGATTGTGCATCATGTCTTGTATATGTGTGGTGTGTTTACTATGTTGTGTGCTTCTTCTCGATAGTTCCCGTTTCGTTGCGATTGTGAGGATTCGTTCGTCTACGCTTGGTTCGGCTTCATCCGTTCGTCTTCTTCATGGACTCGTTCTTCTTCCTTGCGGGATTTCAGGCAAGATGACCGCTACCCTGGATCTCACTACTATCATTGCTATGCTAGTTGCTTCGTTCTATCGCTATGCTGCGCTACCTATTACCTGTTTATCAAGCCATCCCAAATTGCCATGTCAGCCTCTAACCTTTGTCACCCTTCCTAGCAAACCGTTGTTTGGCTATGTTACCGCTTTGCTCAGCCCCTCTTATAGCGTTGCTAGTTGCAGGTGAAGATGAAGTTTGTTCCTTGTTGGAACATGGAGATGTTGTTCCTTGTTGGAACATGTTTACTTGTTGGGATATCACAATATATCTTATATTATTAATGCATCTATATACTTGGTAAAGGGTGGAAGGCTCGGCCTTATGCCTGGTGTTTTGTTCCACTCTTGCCGCCCTAGTTTCCGTCATATCGGTATTATGTTCCCGGATTTTGCGTCCCTAACGCGGTCGGGTGATTTATGGGACCCCCTTGACAGTTCGCTTTGAATAAGACTCCTCCAAAGAAGGCCCAACATTGGTTTTACCATTTGCCTCACCACCACCTACCTTTCCCTTGGGAGTAATTAACCCAAGGGTCATCTTTATTTAGCCCCCCCGGGCCAATGCTTGTCTAAGTGTTGGTCCGAACCGAGCTGCCTGCGGGGCCACCTTGAGGCAACCTGAGGGCTGGTTTTACTCGTAGCTAGTCTCATCCGGTGTTGCCCTGAGAACGAGATATGTGCAGCTCCTATCGGGATTGTCGTCGCATCAGGCGGCTTTGCTGTTCTTGTTTTATTGCTGTCGAAATGTCTTGTAGCCAGGATTCCGAGACTGATCGGGTCTTCCCGGCGAGAAGGAATATCCTTCGTTGATCGCGAGAGCTTATCATGGGCTAAGTTGGGACACCCCTGCAGGGTTTGAACTTTCGAAAGCCGTGCCCGCGGTTATGTGGCAGATGGGAATTTGTTAATATCCAGTTGTAGTAAACTTGAAGAAAACTCTTCTAAAATACACCAACCGTGTGCGTAACCGTGATGGTCTCTTTTCGGGGTTGATCGAGAGGAGAACACGGTTTCTGGGTTATGTCTGACGTAAGTAGGAGTTCAGGATCACTTCTTGATCATTACTAGTTGACGACCGTTCCTTTGTTTCTCTTCTCGCTCTCATTTGCGTATGTTAGCCACCATACATGCTTAGTCGCTGCTGCAACCTCACCACTTTACCCCTTCCTTTCCCTTTAAGCTTTGCTAGTCTTGATACCCATGGTAATGGGATTGCTGAGTCCTCGTGGCTCAAAGATTACTACACCACCAGTTGCAGGTACAGGTTTGCGATGATCATGACGCGAGAGCGATGCTTGCTTGCGTTGAGTTCTTCGATCAGGGGATAGGTTCCAGGTCGGCAGCTTGGGCTAGCAGGTTGGATATTGTTTGAGTTTCTGTTTATGATTCATCTGTAGTCGGATGTTGATCTTGTATGTTGTATTGTTGTATTCATGTGTCATTGTATGTATCGGATGTATCCCCACTATTATGTAATGTTGATGTAATGATATCCACCTTGCAAAAGCGTTTGAATATGCGGGTATATCCTTGGTGGGACCTTCGAGTTCCTTTTGGATAGGGTCGCATATTGGGCGTGACACGGAGCTCCTATGCGGCCACGACAGGGCTTCGGTCACGGCGATTGTGAGGTGACTTCGGGCATCGACGCGGACGCGGGGCATGGCAGGCACATGGGAGAGAGGTGGCGGAGGCCGGGGGCCTCACCCGCGTTGGAGAGACGATGGGCGCCGTGGCTTGGGGGAAGCCGGTCGGGGGAGAGGTCGGGGAGGTCCATGGCGGGGCAGTCCGGTGGGATCCAGCAACGATGCGGTCGCGGATCGGGCGGCGAGGTAGCGGGAGGCACCGGGCGGTGGCGGCGAGCGCCCCCGATCCAGATGGGATCGAGAGGAGAGGGGGGAGAGGGAGTGGCGTCGTGGGGGGGAGTGGGAGAGCGGTAGTGGGTTAGGGTTTGCGGTCAAGGTGGAGTGGAGCAGGGGTGGGCTGGCCGGTTGGCCTTTGCCCGGTTGGGCCGGCCTGGTGGGGTGGCCGACTGGGCCGGCTGGGTCCAGGCCCAGTGGGGGAAGCGGGGGTTCTTTCCCTTTTCTTTTCTTTTTTTAGTTTTTATTTATTTTAGTTTTCTGTTTTAGTTTTGTTTTCTATTATTTTAGTTTTAGTAAAATACAAGTAGCATCTAAATTAGTATTTGAACTTAGTCCATAGTCACAAAAAGTATAGTCCTCAAATAATTTAGTTTGACATTTTATTAATTACAAAAGGTAAGTAAATAATTGTTTTACTGCTGTTTTATTCATCTAATAGTATTTAAACATTTTATAAAGGTGTGGTTTCTCCTCCATAATTACCTATGACATATTTAGTTCACTCCGAACATTTTAGTTTTAATATTTGAAAACTTTTATTGTTTGCTTGATTTTGAAATTGAATTTGAATCAGTCTTGAACTAACTCGAGTTTATCAACAGTAACCGAGGTGACGTGGCACCATTAGCAGAGGTTTACTGTAGCTTGATTATCCGGGCGTCACAATTCTCCTCCTCTACAAGAAATCTCGTCCCGAGATTTAAGAGGTAGTGAAAGGGGGGAAGGTTTGGTAACGAATCTAGCGGGTCTTCTCATTCTGGCTTGGTCTTTTCGAAGAGACCGGTTCAATACATTGATGTCTTCATTTCTCTGCTTCAGGTCATCATGATGAAGTCGACATCCTTTCTTCGGGATCTTCATCATACTTACGAATAGATAACGGGGCAGATCGGCAACGACAGAATGCTATAAGGGTAATAATCTGGGATTACCCATGAATGAGCATATGAGTACCTCTCGAGTTGAACAAATAAAACACATCGAGAGTAAAGTTCGAAGGTACAATAAGAAGTTTCAAACAGCCAGACAATCCTTCAATGCCTAGTCAGAAGGTGAAAGGGGTTGCAAAGCAACGGAATGATTATTTTGTCCGATGCCAGAATTGATGATCTCATCGGAAGGTGGCTCATTAATTACATACGAGTCCACGCGGGAGGAATAACTTTGGGAACAGGGGGTGTACAGGAGAGTCAGGTTTCGATCCTGTGGAACTGTGGGTTATGGGCCCACCATGTGGTCGAAAGTAGGAAGCGGGCCGGCATCTCGCTCGGTCACGATATCAAGGCGTGTCAGAGGGTAGTCTGTCAGTTTTGTTGGCAACAATGTTGGTACCTAGGGCGAGGGACGAATAGAACCATTTTCCTGCTCGTTGAAACGAGGCGGACCAATAGGCAAAGTTCTCGTCCATCGGTGGTTACCGGAATGTCATCAACAAAAGTAACAGGGTCTTACTGACAGAGTGGTACAACGAGCTGTTTACATAAGCAGGAAAATATTACTGCTTATATAATATAGATCATGAGAAGGTTTAAACAAACCAATGGAAAGGAACAGTGATTATCAGATTTAACAGGACAATGGAATGGAAAATGTGTATACACACATATTTCGGGGGTATATCCTTCCCAATGACAAGCAGAGCATGATATCCATGAGAGGATATAATGTAGAAAACCCTTTAGGTAAGGGGAGAAAAATTTCATGACATTACCGATACAACGGTGTTTTGATAATTGATAAAGAGAATTTAGCATCGTGCTTCAAATGTTCTTGGTGATGAACGAAGTACCACAGACATGCTTCATGTAGCAATGACATGGTGTTTCAATCAAGGGCCAGACTTTGGATACACCAATGATCCATCAGGAGTAACTTATAAAATAAGTCCTACAATTTCCTCCAGGAGGAATGTTTATCCTTGCAAAAGAAATTATAATGATAGGTCCTCCAGCCAGGGGGGGGGTGCTAGGCATGACATCATATTACCGGGTCATCAAAGGACCAACAACCTAACTCCTGGAAATTTGTCCCAACCATCATATCTGACCGAGATTCAGATCCAATTGGTGTCATGATACCTCAGACTCAGGATGTCCGAGAAGAAAAGGGGTAACACAAATCGTTGAAATGGCATTGCAAGATTCTCGGGAACTGAACTATGGGAGCGGGTTCCTGAAACAATAGTTCATCATTAAACCAAGGAGAGGTGAGGAGGTGGCTGATTGACTCAGCGAAAATTCATTGAGATTTTCAAAAGATGGATTTCCACAATAATGTGAACAAGAAGATGACACTTGTCAATTCAAATGATATAACGTTGTATGCTCTAGGGAAACATACACCATCAATCATTAGTTGAAAGGTGTGCCCGAAATATGACCTTAGGCAGCAAGATCAATGTTAGAGGGACGATTCAATAATCAAAGGTCTAAGAACGAACTGTCGATCGTTAACTTCAAAGCAATAGGGTTGCTAGAAGTACATAACTCAAATAGCATCTATTGGTATGCTGGTTAAAAACAACACGGGGACCAAGGAAGAATGATGATGGTGAGAAGTATCACCATACCAAGAATTCTTAAGAGGTGGTGAAATTCCCACGACATTCTTGACATAAAAGGTGGTAATATTCCAAGGTAAAGAAGAACAATGCTAGGTAGCAAGGTACTCAAGGTATAACACAAAACACGAACAAGTTTGTGTTGGAGGGAAGGTAATAAAGCGGTTGATGATAACACAAATCATCGAGGCAAGGATGGTATTTCTCATCATGAATCCGATTGATATCCTGGAAGAGCTCATAAGGTTGATGATGATCACGACACATTTGTCGAGAGGTTACACAAATATGTAATCGATCGACGATGACATCAAGTCAAACGAATGATGAAGCGAAAGGTTATTGGAACCACGGTTAGGACACAAACTTCGAAATCAAGTTTGTTGTTCAAGGAGAAATGATATGACGACGAAAATCGACGCAAGCTTAGTTCATCGTTGAAAGTTGTGCTCCGGGAATAAGGACCAGGTAGCACAGTTAAAAAAAATTAGTATGATGATGATATAGCTGATCAGGCTAGGAATGACTTAAAGGATTATTAAACTCGTAAGCAACGAAAATTACTTAGAGTTATTGAATCGGAGTGCTGAATCGATTCACTTATCGGTGTTCTCGGTTAACAAACAACCTAGAAGCATGAAGTGACAAAGACAGGGTAAGGTAGTACTCCATCAAAGGACAGGGTAATGTAGTGCAATGGCATGATATCTTCGAGATACCAGGGGTAATAGTCAACGACAGATCAAAGTAGAGGTTGGACTGGGGTATTACTTTACAGAAGACAAGTGCTTAAACTTGCACGAGAAATGGTATTTAAAGGAGAACATGGTCGGAAACCACGATCATAAATGATCGAACCACGGATACAAGATGAACTTATAACAAGGGGGAAATCATTTTTACGAGCAGCTTCCATGATAAGTTATACATCGTGTCCATGGGCATGAACACAAAGTTCAAGGTCGACTCCCACTTCTTCAATGTATAACCTTTCATTCACTGCTCTAGATCAAAATGATTTCAGTGTCAAAACCTACCTGGTGAATTACCAGAGGAGTATGACCCGTGAAAACTTTCGAGTTCACCCAGATTAAGGAAGGCATAGGTTCAACCCAACGGGGCTTCTTAGAACATATACCATGAACTTCAGGAGTAAATAACACAAGATCGATAGTAGAGCATGCTTGAGCAAGTAGAGGATACAATTTACCAAAGGCATTATGTATCGGAGAAAGAGCTCACAAAGTGATTAATTATGAAGGACACTGTCGGGTAATAATCCAACAGTGGATATGGCGATCCACAATGGGGCTGATATGAGTATCGATACCCAATCAGAGGAAGAAAGATTGCAAATGCATCGGTTTATAGAACATCTGAATAATTCAAAGTTTGATTAGCAAAGTAATTATGAATTTCAAATCAAGGGATCAGGAGCAAATGCTCTGATCAAGGATGGATAAGCTGAATAGACTTAGGGGTACAATCGACAGCAATTTGATTGGTCGATAACCAGCTCATGTTTAAAATGATGTCTGAGCCGGAAGGATGAATTCTAGGATCTGTTTGAGGATTGCGAGCATTCGCAACAAATCAAATCAATGGACTCAAAAGGATAATGACAATGGATGCCAACAAGATTACTAGACTTATGGGATTAACCATAATGCAAGTAATCAAGAAGTTCGAGAGCAATAGGATGCTCAGGATTTTCGAAAGATCGAATGGTTTTTCGAGGATTGGTGACATACATGAATCAACTGGGGATGAGCGGATATTCGGTAAGTGCGAGAAATTATCCGTAGAGGTATTCATGTAGCAAAGAACTGCAAGGCAATAGGCGCAAAGTATTCTCGGAACATTAGAGAGAATTTTAGGGTATCTTGTAATAACAAGATTAACTGGGAATATCAGTAAGAACGACAGGCGTAAGTATTTATCCATAGGGATGTTTCGGTGGTAGGGAATTGCAAAAACGACAGGCACAAGGTCTCGAGAGAATATCGGAGAGTATCTTCAAATTCTTCTGGTTTACGGAGCAATCACCTATAGTGAGCGGTTCTTCGGGAGGAAGTAGTAACGAGATCCTAAAGTTAGATTTTAGTAAAAATCGTTTAACCCGAATAGAAGAGAGTTCAGAATCCCAGAGTAAAGATCGAGGAGTAAAAGATCCTAATACCACCCAATGGCGACGTGGGCCCATGGGCCGCACAGCCATGTTAGTAAAAGTTTTGAAAAGTCTAGACTCTACTTCGGCCAAGGAGTTGGAAGGGGGATTCCTACAAGCAGTCGGCTCTGATACCAACTTGTGACGCCCCCGATTCAATCGTACACTAATCATGCATGCAAATGTGTACGATCAAGATCAGGGACTCACGAGAAGATATCACAACACAACTCTAAAACATAAATAAGTCATACAAGCATCATAATACAAGCCAGGGGCCTCGAGGGCTCGAATACAAGTGCTCGATCATAGACGAAGTCATGGAAGCAACAATATCTGAGTACAGACATAAGTTAAACAAGTTTGCCTTAAGAAGGCTAGCACAAACTGGGATACAGATCGAAAGAGGCGCATGCCTCCTGCCTGGGATCCTCCTAAACTACTCCAGGTCGTCGTCAGCGGGCTGCACGTAGTAGTAGGCACCTCCAGTGTAGTAGTCGTCATCGACGGTGGCGTCTGGCTCCTGGGCTCCATCGTCTGGTCGCAGCAATCGAGTAGAGATAGGGGGAAAAGGGGGAACAAGGCAACCGTGAGTACTCATCCAAAGTACTCGCAAGCAAGGAGCTACACTACATATGCATGGATATATGTGTAAAGGGCCATATCATTTGACTTAAGTTCAGAATGCCAGAATAAGAGGGGTGGGGGTATCTAATCCTGTCGAAGACTACGCTTCTGGCAGCCTCCGTCTTGCAACATGTAGAAGAGAGCAGACTGAAGTCCTCCAAGTAGCATCACATAGCAATAATCCTACCCGGCGATCCCCTCCTCGTATCCCTGAGAGAGAGCGACCACCGGGTTGTATCTGGCACTTGGAAGGGTGTGTTTTATTAAGTATCCGGTTCTAGTTGTCATAAGGTCAAGGTACAACTCCAAGTCGTCACTGTTACCAAGATCACGACTATTCGAATAGATTAACTTCCCTGCAGGGGTGCACCACATAACCCAACACGCTTGATCCCATTTGGCCGGACACACTTTTCTGGGTCATGCCCGGCCGCGGAAGATCAACACGTCGTAGCCCCACCTAGGCTCAACAGAGAGGTCAAGACGCCGGTCTAAACCTAAGCGCCGAAGTGCAGGCCCATCGCCCTTAGCACACTGCATGTTGCGTCTGGCGCTGAAGCAGACCTAGCCTATAGGCGTTCGGTCCAATCCGGTAGCGCCACTCGATCGCCCAGCGTCACGAAGTGCTTCGGCTGATACCACGACGCCGGGATACCCATAATTACTCCCGCGTTGATGGTTAGTGCGTATAGACCAAATGGCCAGACTCAGATCAAATACCCAGATCTCGTTAAATTTGTTAAGTATCCGCGAACGCCGACCAGGGCCAGGCCCACCTCTCTCCTAGGTGGTCTCAACCTACCCTGTCGCTCCGCCACAAAGTAACAGTCGGGGGCCATCGGGAACCCAGGCCCACCTCTACCGGATGGAGCCACTGTCCTTTCAGCCCCATCTCCGAGCAAGATCACAGAGTAATGTAACGATGTAAAGTATATAGTATATGCCCGTGATCACCTCCCAAGTGATCACAGCCCAGTAGTATAGCATGGCAGACGGACAAGAGTGTAGGGCCACCGATGGAACACTAGCATCCTATACTAAGCAAGAGGATAGCGGTAAAGGTAACAACGATGAGTAGCAAGGACAGGCTATGCAGCAGTATAGGATTAACTGAAAGCAGTAACATGCTACACTACTCTAATGCAAGCAGTATAGAGAAGAGTAGGCGATATCTGGTGATCAAAGGGGGGGCTTGCCTGGTTGCTCTGGCAAGTAGGGGTCGTCAACTCCGTAGTCGAACTGGGGTCGCCGGCAGTCTCGGGGTCTACCGGAAAGAAGTAACGGAGGGGGAACACAATAAATAACAGAGCAATCAAAGCATAACATGAAAAATGCAGTGCTAGAGGTGATCTCACACAGGGATAGGTGATACCGGCGAAGGGGGGGAGACATCCGGGAAAGTATCCCCGGTGTTTCGCGTTTTCGGATAGATGAACCGGAGTGGGAAAGTTGTGAGTTTGCTATGCTAGGGATGTGTGGCGGACGAACGGGCTGCATATCCGGATTCTGAGCAACTTTCATGTTCAAAGTATTTTCATCCGAGTTACGAATTATTTTATATTAATTTCTAAAGTTTTAATTCATTTTCTAAATTATTTTAATTCAATTTAAGTAGTGAAAAGCTATGAGTACACAGTAGAGGCCAGCCACAACCTATGACCTGTGGGGCCGGGACCTGTTGACCAAGTCAACGGTTGATAGTCAAAGGTGTGAATAGGGCGTGAGACCCACATGTAATTGTCACAATTTAGTTAAAATAGGCTTAAACACCTAAGCTAGTTAATTAGGACAAATTAAGCAAGGTTAATTAATTAACTAATTATTTTACTAATTAATTAATTCACTTTACTATTTCCTTTTATTTTCCATTTTCGTTTTCCTCTACTCTTTTCCTTTTTTTCTGATTTACAGGGGGAGGGCCCCACCTGTAAGTGGCTCAGGCCACCTCCCTCCTGTGCACGAACGCGCACAGGGAAGGGGCAGGGGCGCGGTGGCCGGACCGGGCTCCGGCGAGGCCATGGTCGAGGCCGGCAGGACGGAGACGTGGGGCGGCGGGCGCACGCCTGTAATGGAGCGGCGCCGGGGGTGCTCGGTCGGAAGCAGCAGAGGGTGCGGCCGGGGACGGTCGCGGGGGCAAGCGTTCATAGGGAGGTTAGCAGGCGCGGGTGCCAGCGCGCTCCGGCAGAGCGCGGGCGCGGCCAGGTGGAGGCGGGTGCGGCGGCATGTGCGGACGTGCGAGGGGCTCACGGCGAAGGACGACTGCAGCGAGTGGGCGCGCGAGGGAGCGGAGCTCCTATGCGGCCACGACAGGGCTTCGGTCACGGCGATTGTGAGGTGACTGCGGGCATCGACGCGGACGCGGGGCATGGCAGGCACATGGGAGAGAGGTGGCGGAGGCCGAGGGCCTCACACGCGTTGGAGGCGATGGGCGCCATGGCTTGGGGAATCCGGTCGGGGAGAGGTCGGGAGGTCTGTATGGGCAGTCGGTGGGATCCAAGACGGCGGCGGCGGCGCCCGATCCAGATGGGATCGAGAGGAGAGGGGGAGAGGAGTGGCGTCAGGGGGGGGGGGAGTGGGAGAGCGGTAGTGGGTTAGGGTTTGCGGTCAAGGTGGAGTGGATAAGGGAGCAGGGGTGGGCTGGCCGGTTGGCCTTTGCCCGGTTGGGCTGGCCTGGTGGGGTGGCCGACTGGGCCGGCTGGGTCCAGGCCCAGTGGGGGAAGCGGGGGTTCTTTCCCTTTTCTTTTGTTTTGTTTTTTTTACTTTTTATTTATTTTACTTTTCTGTTTTAGTTTTGTTTTCTATTATTTTAGTTTTAGTAAAATACAAGTAGCATCTAAATTAGTATTTGAACTTCGTCCATAGTCACAAAACGTATAGTCCTCAAATAATTTAGTTTGACATTTTATTAATTACAAAAAGGTAAGTAAATAATTGTTTTACTGCTGTTTTATTCATCTAATAGTATTTAAACATTTTATAAAGGTGTGGTTTCTCCTCCATAATTACCTATGCCATATTTAGTTCACTCCGAACATTTTAGTTTTAATATTTGAAAACTTTTATTGTTTGCTTGATTTTGAAATTGAATTTGAATCAGTTTCGAACTAACTCGAGTTTATCAACAGTAACTGAGGTGACGTGGCACCATTAGCAGAGGTTTACTGTAGCTTGATTATCCGGGCGTCACAGAGTGGCTTGCCCGGCACCTAGGACAGGAAAACCCGAAATCCATGGCAGCCCTCACATCACTCATGACCCGCTTCTGCGCGGGTGAGGACAGCTGGCTAGCACGCATCAACAACCTCAAAGCAAAATTCTGGCAGTCCGGACTTCAAGGACCGAAATGGCAGGCAGCGTCGTAACAAAACAAACGCCGCGTTAACGGCGACAATATTGAGGATACGGCAATCAATGCCGGATTCAGAGGCTCTAAACCCGGTCACGGAAAAAGCCATTCAAACGAACTACTCCGGGTCTGTCCAATTTGGACCGAATACTCGACCGCTTGTGCCAGATACACGGCACCCCCGAAAAGCCAGCTAACCACACCAACAGGGACTGTTGGGTATTCAAGCAGGCAGGCAAGTTAATTGTTGAAAACAATGACAAGGGGCTGCATAGCGATGACGAGGGCGAGACCCCACCGCCGAACAATAGATGACAGAAGGGTTTTCCCCCACAGGTGCGGACGGTGAACATGATATACACAACGCACATACCCAAAAGGGAGCGGAAGCGTGCACTCAGGGATGTCAACGCGATGGAGCCAGCTGCCCCGAAGTTCAATCCATGGTCCTCCTGCCCGATCACTTTTGACCGAAGGGACCACCCCACCAGCATCCGCCAGGGCGGATTCGCCGCACTGGTCTTATACCCAATCGTCGATGGATTTCACCTAACCAGAGTCCTGATGGACGGCGGCAGCAGCCTGAACCTGCTTTACCAGGATACAGTGCACAAAATGGGCATAGACCCCTCAAGGATTAAACCTACCAAAACAACCTTTAAAGGCGTCATACCAGGTATAGAAGCCAATTGTACAGGCTCAATTACACCGAAGTGGTCTTGGATCCCGGATAACTTCCGGCGAGGAGTTAATCTTCGACATAGTCCCGTTCCGCAGCGGCTATCATGCCCTGCTCGGACGTACCGCGTTTGCAAAGTTCAACGCGGTGCCGCACTACGCATACCTCAAGCTCAAGATGCCAGGCCCTCGAGGAGTCATCACGGTCAACGGAAACACTGAACGCTCTCTCCGCACGGAGGAACATACAGCGGCTCTCGCGGCAGAAGTGCAATGCAGCCTCTTAAGGAAATTCTCGAGTCCGGCCGTTAAGCGGCCGGACACAGCTAAGGCGCCCGAAGTAACTTACAACAAGACCACCTGGCACGTTCCGAGCACGCCAGAAGCGATGCGGCCTCAACCCCAGCCTCCTGCAAAGCGTCAAAGCAGGTCCTTCGCAGACACCATTTCGCTCAAGATACCATGGGCATGGGGAGAGGGCACGACCACGATAAACCCAGACTCGCGGCTCAACCACACGGGGGCTCTCAAGTGTGTCGTTCCTTTTTCTTTTCTTTTTACCTTTTACTTTTTACCCACAGGACTCCGTTTGTCAGAGGCCCTGTCCGGCAGCAGACCCGTCGAACTCACGTGCAACAGCCAGGGAAGGATAAAGGATACAACGAATATACAGGTGGTCTCCATTACGAGCATTTTTATACACCAATCTGCAGCCTACCCCTGGAGGGGGACATGTTTAACAGTCCCATACCTTGCTTATCGCACTATTTGTATCGTTCCGCATTCGTAGCAGCACTTATTGAATAAAACAATGCAGCACCTTTTTGCTTATAATTGCATTTCTTTTTCATACATATGTTCATTCACGGCATGTTGCATCCGTACACTTTGGTACGGCTAGTATACACCAGGGGCTTATGTTTCCCGCATTATGGTATGATGAGTCCGAACACTTCCACAAGTGCGGCACCCCGAACTTATAGCACTATATGCATCGGCTCCCAATCATGTCTTGGGTCAATAGTTGGGTTTGCCCGGCTCCCATGTTTTGGTACCTTACGTTCCGTTATATCGACTAAGGTAGCACTGGGAGAACCATCGCGATTCCGCCCAGCTTGAGCTGGGTTAACGCCTCGATGGAGAAAGCTAAAACTGACCGTCATGATGAGGCGAGAGCCCATCGCTGTTCGAGAGGTTTTTGCGAGTCCTTAAAGACTTATGCCGCTTAGAGCGAGGAGCCGGATACTGTCCGCCAAGGCGTGGATAGCGCCCCAAATTCGACCTTCGAAGACTAGGGGCTTCGCCGAAATTTAAAATTATAGAATTCTATGGCTAAGTGAGAGTGTTCAAGCATTATAAGTCCGGTTGCCTTGTTCTTGTGCTGGGCGCCTCCCTAGATGGACCCAAAAATGGGAACAAGAGTGCTCAAGTTTATCCCGAACACCCCAGCACTCGTGGCATGGGGGCTGAAGCCAACGACTTGCCATCTCTCAAATTTGATAAACGGCCGCACGGAAGGTAATATTTTAAATTAACAAGCGTTGCTTAGCGCATATGAACTAAGTTTTCAGCGCACAGGATAACAAAATGTGATTCTACTCAAATATTACATCTTTGGAGCACTCACCCGCAATAGTGCGGGCGCCCTTCAGCACACTCTTATAATACATCTCGGGCGTGCGATGCTCCTTGCCCTCTGGTGGCGGTTCCGTCACGAGCTTCTGGGCATCCATCTTGCCCCAGTGCACCTTTGCGTGGGCAAGGGCCCGACGGGCACCCTCCATACAAGCGGAATGCTTGTTAACTTCAACCCACGGGCACGCATCCATCAGCCGCCGCACCAGGCCGAAGTAGCTCCCAGGCATGGCCTCCTTAGGCCACAGCCGAACTATGAGGCCCTTCATGGCCTGTTCGGCCGCCTTGTGGAGCTCGACCAGCTACTTCAGCTGGTCGCTATAAGCACCGGATGTCCGGCCTCAAAGACATCGAGACCAGAAGACCTTCTCCGTCGAGCTCCCCTCCTCGGCCGGGTAGAATGTGGCAGCATCGGACATGCTGCGAGGAAGATCTGCGAACACTCCTGGAGAGCTCCAAATTCGGGTAAGCAACAGGTAATTAACACTCACATGCTTACTTTGCATGAAAAATGCCTTACCCGCTGCTATTTTCTTCACCGCCTCAACCTCCTGGAGGGCCTTGTAGGCTTCGGCCTTAGCGGCTTTGGCACTCTCAAGAGCCGTTGCAAGCTCAGACTCTCGAGTCTTCGAGTCACGCTCCAAGCTCTCATGTTTTTTCACGAGATCCTGGAGCTCTTGCTGTACCTCCGCCACCCGCGCCTCCTGCTTCTCTCGCTCAGTGCGCTCCGCGGCCGCATTACGTTCGGCCGCGGCCACCGCCTCCTTCAGGGTCGCCACCTCGTTAGTGGCCCCTACAATACCCACGTTATCCTTGTCATTTTTCTTGCAACCAAATCCTTTTCTCGTAAGGTACAATTTTCATAAAGTATTACTCACCTTCTTTTTCCTCGAGCTGCTTCTTGGCATGGCCGAGCTTCGTTCTCGGACCGCCGAGGTTTTCCTTCAAAGTATTGACCTCCATGATCGGTCGGCGGAGGTCAGCAGCACAGCCTGCAATCCCATATTGACATATTTTTTATGACTCCTGCGTTTATCTTTCTAAAGATCCTCAGTCCGGCTTTTCTTTTCGAACAACGAACCGAGCATCAGGGTTTATTGTCTATGCGGTACCATTTTACATATCTTGAAATTCTTACCTCAAAGCCTGTTAGAAGGCTGCTGCAGGCTTCGGTCAGCCCGCTCTTGGCGAGCTGAACCTTCTGAATCACCGCACTCATAACAGTGTGGTGTTCCTCTTCGATGGAGGCGCCGTTGAGCGCCTCCAGCAAATTATCCGGCACCTCCGGTTGGACGGAGGCAGCCGGCGTCGCGGTCTTGCCCTTCTTACGAAGGGGTCGCCACGGACTCGAGCCACTGTGGCCTCTAGGGCTGAGTCCGGTGCAAAGTCCGGAGGGTGTCCTGTGACACCTCAGGGCCTCCTCCTCCTGGTGGGTCCTTCACAGGATCCCACCTCGGCCGTCGTCCATGCATGGGGGTGGAGGCAGTTAGAAGGGAATCCATATCCGACGCACCCAAGGACCCGCTCGACGAAACGGGAAGATCATCCTTGGGCGGACTGCAGGGTTGTATGCGGCATTAGAAAGACATTATGTGGCGAAAAGAAAAAACTTTGAAGTTATTCGGGAGTCCGGATACTTACGATCTCACCAGGGGCTTGGCCCTTGGAGGCCGATCCTAAATAAATCGTCCTTTGGCGTTGGCCGAGCAATCCGGGGGAAGAGTTTTTCCCTTCTTGGACCCTTCGGCCTCCCTTGTTAGGGAGGCCTTCCTTTTCTTCCCTCCCCCTGCTGGGGGAGAGGCTTTCTTCTTCTCCTCCTCGCCTTGGTGGGAGGAGTCGGCCTCGGATTCATCATCCGATAGCACCTGAAAATGGGAACTCTTCCGAGTCCCCGTGGCCGTCTTCTTGGCCTTCTTCTCCGGCACCACGTGGGGTGCCGGAGCCAGCAGCCCCGTTAGGCGGGCGTCCGCTGGGTCCTCTGGCAATGGGGCCGGACAGATAGTCCGTTCGGCCTTCGCCAGCCATTCCTGTCAAAGGTAAAGGGAGTTTAGATCCTGCATAGAGCCAAACTATGGAAAACAAGTGGTGAAATCACTTACCTTGTCACTGGGCCTTCTGGCGGAATCCAGCGATCTTCGAGAAGCGGACGCGGAGCTTCAGCGCCCTTGAACAGCACCTTCCGGACATCTTCGTGCGTAGTGTCAAGAGCCCGCTCGAGGTGCAGTGCTGCGCCGGATCAAACTCCCACATGTTGAAGCCCCGTCGCTGACACGGGAGAATCCGGCGGATGAGCATGACCTGGACTACGTTGACAAGCTTGAGCTTCTTGTCCACCAGCTTCTGGATACATGCTTGGAGTCCGGTCAGCTCCTCCGAATCCCCCCAAATCCGGCAACTCTCTTTCCAGGAGGTGAGCGTGTAGGGATGCCGGATCTGAATTCGGGGACCGCTGCCCAATCAGGGTCACGCGGCTCGGTGATGTAGAACCACCCCGATTGCCACCCCATGATGGTTTCCACGAAAGTGCCCTCCAGCCTCGTAACGTGGGACATCCTACCCACCATGGCGCCTCCGCACTCCACTTGGCTGCCCTTCACAACCTTCGGCTTGACACTGAAGGTCTTGAGCCACTGGCAAGTGGGGCTGGATGCAGAAGGAAGGCCTCGCACACGCACGATAAACGCCCGAGATGTTGAGGATGAAATTCGGGGCCAGATCATGGAAATCTAGGCCGTAGTAGAACATGATCCCCCGGACAAAGGGATGAAGCGGGAAGCCCAGTCCGCGGAGGAAATGGGGAAGGAATACTACCCTCTCATGGGGCCTGGGGTTGGGGACGAGCTCTCCCTCGTCGGGGAGCCGATGTGCGATGTTGCTGGACAAATAGCCGGCGTCGCGCAGCTTCTGGATCTGCCCCTCCGTGACGGAGGAGGCCATCCACTTGCCTCCCGCTCCGTACATAGTTGGAGAAGGTTGAGGTAAGAAGTGCGGACTTGGGCGCTGGAGCTCGAGTTCATGGAGGTGGATAAGCCAAGGAGGAAGAAGGCGGCGGGTAAAAGGGTTGGATCTTTATCCCTTATATGGGCGGACAAAAACATGTGTCCCCACCGCCTGGTAAAACTCGCTTATCTCCCAAGCGTCACAATCAATGGCGCGTTGGGTTACCCACGTCCGTATTGATGGGAATCCGGAATAAGGGGAACACGATCTGCTTGACAAGGCGTGCCAAGGAAACCGCCTCGCTAAACGCACGGAGGTGGAACAAATAAAAACGAGTAAAGGCTTGGTAATGGCATGACGTCACGCCGCTAAATACGTCAGCAGATTGAACTTGTGTAATACTATTCTCTCTACGGTGGTACGTGGAATTTATCTTTGCAGAGCTGGACACTATCCTGGTGTTCACAATCTTCTATAAATTATTCGGAGGAAGAACCCGCCTTGCAATGCCGAAGACAATATGCGCCCGGACTAAATGCGTCATTGAAGCCTGGTTCAGGGGCTACTGAGGGAGTTCCGGACTAGGGGGTGTCCGGATAGCCGAACTATCATCATCGGCCGGACTCCAAGGCTATGAAGATACAAGATTGAAGACTTCGTCCCGTGTCCGGATGGGACTTTCCTTGGCATGGAAGGCAAGCTTGGCGATACGGATATGTAGATCTCCTACCATTGTAACCGACTCTGTGTAACCCTAGCCCTCTCCGGTGTCTATATAAAGCGGATGGATTTAGTCCATAGAACGAACAACAATCATACCATAGGCTAGCTTCTAGGGTTTAGCCTCTTTGATCTCGTGGTAGATCCACTCTTGTAACACACATCATCAATATTTATCAAGCAGGACGTAGGGTTTTACCTCCATCAAGAGGGCATGTCTCCTGTTACCATCCGCCTAGACGCACAGTTCGGGACCCCCTACCCGAGATCCGCCGGTTTTGACACCGACAGGTCTCAACACATCTATGGAAATCCGGTCTCATTTTGTGCAGTTCCACCAAAATTAAGCGAAGCAAAATGTCGCAATAGCAACAAGTTAAATAGATATCCCTGTTTTAACAGAGGCAAAAAAGGAATCAATTACTGGCCAATAAAGGAGGATGAAACATGTGGCCACAAAAATGGTAATCCCACCAATCCCTAAAAAGTGTTGCAGTTTTGAAATAAGATTCAGTAGTTAATTCTGAGAGTGGAATTGCTTAATTTTACCAGCGGCATTAGATTAACAAAAAGCATAATCAGTTCCAGGGGATAGTGGGCGCAACAACAACATGTGCTTCCATCTAATTATAAAGGGGGTGATGCAGAGTTTGTTGTAACAAAGCAACAAGCATAATGTCTGGGTTGGTCCCATTTCTGTTCACTACTTAATGGGAAAAAACAGCAATACAATAGCTTCAATTCAACATTTATTTAAAACAGTACCAATACAAGTAGCACAGCATCTCAAAACACACTGCATGATCATGTGGATGAAGGCAAGTACCAACCTGTCATGACGCACACAAGATCACGTACGAATCTGCCAACACGAATAGGAAATCCAATCTCGTTTTGTGCAGTTACTCTGAAATCAAGTAAAGTCGCTAGCGTGACATTTAAGTTTGCTATAGCAACAAGTTGAATACATATCCCTGATTTAACAGAGGCAAAAAAGGAAACAATTACTGCCAATAAAGGAGGATGAAACATGCGGCTACAAAAAGAAGCATCTACCTTATCTTGATGGAAAACAAAGTATAGGATAGTAGCATTTCTAAAACGGTTGCATTGATTCATATTAACAGAGAAATTCTCTTAAAATAGTTCAGGAGTTAATTCTGAGAGTGGCATTGCTTAAAATACAATAGCTTCAATTCAACATTTATTTAAAACAGTACCAATACAAGTAGCACAACATCTCAAAACACACTGCACGATCATGTGGATGGGACATGGGACATGCCAGCACCATGTGCGTCCACACGTATAAATGGGTGATGCAGAGTATGTAGCCAAGAAGCATATCTGCGTTGGTCCCATATTTGTTCTCTTTGAAACTTTTTTCGATGTGAGGGCAGCAAATCTAGTCCTGCACAAACAACTAGACCCCCCAGTTTCTTTCCCTTTTCAACAAAGAGTTCGGTTCCTTACAGATGTGTGTACTGGGTTACCCCCCTTTTTCCCTTTCCGACCAATGAAGCTGCTGGATAGCTAGTCTATACTACTTTCCCTCCCTCCTTTCCTCATTGAACCACGTCCTAGATTCATGCTCCACCCCACCGCACCCTTCTTTCCTCTTTGAACCAAGACCTAGATTCGACTACAGAATCAAAAAAGATCAGCATGCAACTAGACCAATGACGGTTTCAAAGAAACTTATACCTTAGGGTCGTCGGGATGTGGCAAGGCGTGCGGCGGGAGGTCAGATCTGCCCACACTACGTACGACAGCGAGGAAGAAGGGAGCGATGGCCCTCCCGCATAGGCGCTGGGTGAAAGAGAAAAGCGCAGCCGGCAGTGGATTGCCTCCCTTGCCGAAGGCGATAGAGTGAATGCACCTCCTCCCCTTCCCGGTGCGACGGGATCCGGACACCTCATTTGCCAGCTGTCTATGAGTGGGGTGAGAGAGATAGAGGCCACAACGCAGTCTTGTTTAGATCTGGTGAAGAGGGTGAGAGACAGTGAATATAGCAAACCCTAGCAAAGGAACGCTGAGCCTCCAGCGTCTATATATATATGTAGTGCGGCGAGAGTGTGGAGAGTGCAAACCCTAGCGAAGAAGCGTTGAGGCTCCAACTTATATATATATACTGTAGTACGGACTGAGCTCCGGTGCCTTAACTGCACCTGCTTTTGGCTGTATGACAAGTGGGCCAGCCACATTTTGGGCCCACCTATCATAAACCAAAAGGCAGGTGCACTAAAGTCAATGAAGCTATGTCCATATAGTTCTCATGTATATGACTAATATATAGTGGAGTGATTTTCTTATTCTCTCCATAACAATCGTTTTAAATTGTGAAAGTACGAAATAAAACTCTTTATTTAACGTACCAGTGAAGAAAACTACTACTCCCTCTGTTCCTAAATATTTGTCTTTCTAGAGATTTCAACAAATTACTACATACGGAGCAAAATGAGTGAATCTACACTATAAAAAATTTCTATATACATCCGTATGTGGTAGTCCATTGCAAAACACATGAAAGACAAATATTTAGGAATGGAGGGAGTACTTCCGATGAACTAACGATCCACGCGTCCTGGTCGCACTTCATGTCCTTCACGTGCGGTACACTACCCTCCCTTAAGTGAACAACCACACATGCGCCAAATTATCGGAAATGTGTGAGAGTGTGTACGAATAAAGAATTTTAATTTCAATTATCGGAAAGGTTTGAGATTATGTACAATTTGCCTTCTCCAATAATTATGGTTTGTTGTGTTCGGCCTAAACTTGGTCAAACTTTACAAAGTTTGACTTCAGTCAAATCTAATATGCAGAGTAAATAAAAATATAGGTGAGGGAGTCCTGGATTAGGGGGTCTCCGGACAGCCGGACTATATCCTTTGGCCGGACTATTGGACTATGAAGATACAAGATTGAAGACTCCGTCCCATGTCCGAATGGGACTCTCCTTGGCGTGGAAGGCAAGCTTGGCAATACGGATATGTAGATCTCCTCCCTTGTAACAGACTTTGTGTAATCCTAGCCCCCTCCGGTGTCTATATAAACCGGAGGGTTTAGTCCGCAAGACAACAAGAATCATACCATAGGCTAGCTTCTAGGGTTTAGCCTCTACGATCTCGTGGTAGATTAACTCTTGTAATACTCATATCATCAAGATCAATCAAGCAGGAAGTAGGGTATTACCTCCATCGAGAGGGCCCGAACCTGGGTAAACATTGTGTCCCCCGCCTCCTGTTACCATCCGCCTTAGACGCACAGTTCGGGACCCCCTACCCGAGATCCGCCAGTTTTGACACCGACATTGGTGCTTTCATTGAGAGTTCCACTGTGCCATCACCATAAAGCTTGATGGCTGCTTCGATCATCGGTAACCATGCGGTCCAGGGTGAGGTGTTCATCCCCGGACAGATCTTCGTATTCGGCGGCTTCGCACTGCGGGCCAACTTGCTTGGCCATCTGGAGCAGATCGAGAGCTACGCCCCTGGCCATTAGGTCAGGTTCGGAAACTTGAACTACACTGCCGACATCCGCGGAGACTTGATCTTCGACGGATTCGAACCCAAGCCAAGTGCACCGCACGATCACGGCGAGCATGATTTAGCTCTATCGTCGGCAGTGTTCGGGAAATCACACCTGCAACCGCTCCGGCCTCCAACCCGGAGCAAATTGCGCCATCCGACGATGAGTGGATAGACCCCGCCATGGAGGCCGCACTCTCAGTGGCGATAGAGCCGGATACTGATTTCACCCCTTACCAGAGCCGTGTTGCCAAACTAATGGATTCGTCTCCGGCCACGGACTCCGAGCCGCCTGCGTCCGTGCCTATCGAATCCGATTGGGCGCCGATCATGGAGTTTACCTCCACGGATATCTTTCAGCACTCGCCCTTCGGTGACGTGCTAAATTCGTTAAGGTCTCTCTCCTTGTCAGAAGAACCTTGGCCGAACTATGTCCATCTAGAATGGGATGCGGACGACGAAGAAATTCGCTGCCCACCCACCACCCACTTAGTAGCCACTGTCGACGATTTAACCGACATGCTCGACTTCGACTCCGAAGACATCGACAGTATGGACGACGATGCAGGAGACTAAGAGGAACCACCGCCCACAGGGCGCTGGACCGCCACCTCATCATACGATATATATATGGTGGATACCCCCAAAGAAGGCAATGGCGACAAGATAGCGGAGGATGACCCCTCCAAGAAGCAACCCAAGCACCGAAGTCAGCGGCGCCGCTCTAAGTCCCGCCATAGAAAAAGCAGTGATACCGGTACAAGAGACAATAACACTCCGGATAGTGCTGAAGACGATGACAACCCCATCCAGCCAGATTTAGAGCAGGAGGATGAACAAGCTAGCCCTCCAGAACAGGCAGCAGATGGAGAAACCAAGGATGACAATTACAGGCCTCTCTTCGAAGACGAGGTGAGCCTCGGCGACGAAGAATTTACCGTGCCTGAGGATCCCATCGAGCAGGAGCGCTTCAAGCGCCGTCTTATAGCCACAACAAATAGCCTGAAGAAAAAGCAACAACAGCTTCGAGCTGATCAAGACTTGCTAGCAGACAGATGGACCGAAGTCCTTGCGGCCGAGGAATACGAACTCGAACGCCCCTCCAAAAGATACCCAAAGCGCAGGTCGCTCGAGGAGCAAGCATTGAAACCTACTTCACCAGCGTACGATTCGGCTGACCGGCCACCCCGTGGTCGAGATAGAGAGGCTTTTCAGCTTGAAGTTCAGCCTGCACCCCGCCGCCAATCAAACAAATATACCAAAGCCCGGGGCAACACACGGGACCTGCGAGACGTATTGGAAAGCAGGGCAAAACATGCAAGATCAATATACGGGTCACGGGGGTGTGCACCAACGCGGGACGATGACCCTCACGCCGGATACACTAAAAGTAAATCCGGCCGGGCCGAATACAGCAGACAAGACTCATATGAACTGCGTCGTGATATAGCCCGGCACAGAGGCGCCGCACACCCCCTATGCTTCACTGATGAAGTTATGGATCACGAATTCCCGGAGGGTTTTAAACCCGTAAATATCGAATCGTATGATGGTACAACAAATCCCGCAGTATGGATTGAGGATTTCCTCCTCCATATCCACATGACTCGCGGTGATGATCTACACGCCATCAAGTACCTCCCACTAAAACTCAAAGGACCAGCTCGGCATTAGCTAAATAGCTTGCCAGCACACTCCGTAGGCAGTTGGGAGGATTTGGAAGATACATTCCTTGACAACTTCCAAGGCACTTATGTGCGACCACCGGATGCTGATGACTTGAGCCATATAACTCAGCAGCCAGGGGAATCGGCCAGGCAATTCTGGACACGGTTCCTAACTAAGAAAAACCAAATTGTCGACTGTCCGGATGCAGAGGCCTTAGCGGCATTCAAGCATAACATCCGTGACGAGTGGCTCGCCCGGTACCTCGGTCTGGAGAAGCCGAAATCATGGCAGCCCTCATGACACTCATGACCCGTTTTTGCGCGGGCGAGGATAGCTGGCTGGCTCTGAGCAACAACACAACAAGGAATCCGGCCACCTCAGATACTAAAGACGCTAACGGCAGACCATGTCGTAACAGACACAAGCGCCACAACAATGGCCATAACGCCGAAGATACGACAGTCAATGCCGAATTCAGAGGCTCTAGATCCAGTCAGTGGAAAAAGCCATTCAAAAGAAGTACTCTGGGCCCGTCCAGTTTGGACCGCCTACTCGATCACCCGTGTCAAATTCACAGCACCCCCGATAAGCAGGCCGGCAAGTTGAATGCCGAAAACAAAGATAAGGGGCTGCATAGCGATGACGAGGAGGAGCCCCTGCCACCAAACACGGGAGGACAGAAGAGGTTCCCCCCACAAGTGAAGACGGTGAACATGATATACGCAACCCACATTCCCAAGAGGGAACGAAAGCATGCACTAAGGGACGTCTATGAGATGGAGCCTGTCGCCCCAAAGTTCAACCCATGGTCCTCTTGTCCGATCACCTTCGATCGCAGGGACTGCCCCACTAGTATCCATCATGGCGGATCCGCCGCATTGGTCCTAGACCCTATCATTCACGGATTTCACCTCACTCGAGTCCTCATGGACGGCGGCAGCAGCCTAAACCTGCTCTATCAGGATACAGTGTGCAGAATGGGCATAGATCCCTCGAGGATCAAACCCACCAAAACCACCTTTAAGGGTGTCATCCCAGGCGTAGAGGCCCATTGCACGGGCTCAATCACACAGGAAGTGGTCTTTAGATCTCTGGACAACTTCCAAAGCAAGGAGTTAATCTTCGATATCATCATGTTCCGCAGTGGCTATCACGCACTGCTCGAGCGAACCGCATTTGCAAAATTCAATGCGGTACCGCATTACGGATACCTCAAGCTCAAGATGCCAGGACCTAGGAGGTCATAACAGTCAATGGAAATACAGAGCGCTCGCTCCGCACGGAGGAGCACACTGCGGCCCTCGCAGCAGAAGCACAAAGCAGCCTTTTAAGGCAAACTGCCAATTCGGCGATACACCCCCCGGACACCGTCAAGCGAGTCCGGAGTAACCTGCAGCAGGATCGCCTGGCACGTTCAGAGCTCGCCTAGCGATTCGGCCCCCGTCCTAGTCCCAGTCAAGCGATGAAATCCGTGCCGCGCGTACATAATTACGCACTGAAAATACCATGGGCATAGACGGGGGCACGATCAGGGCATGTCCTGTAATGTGGCTCAACCGCCCTAGGGGCTGCATACCTTTATCATTTTTTTCTCTTTCAGGACCTTACTCTCTGGAAGCCCTTTTCCGGCAGCATGATAGCTGGACACATTACGGGAAGGAACAACCAAGGGGGAAAGAAGCTAAGTCGTACAATGGAATCCCAAGGTAGTCTCTGATAACGATCGAAATACCTGTTTTAAATACCCGTACGCAGCTTGCCCCTAGATAGGACATGTCAAATAGTCCTATTCTTTGCTTATTTGCACTACATGTATACATACGCTTCGATGTATTATTTAAATAACAATGCATAGCATTAGTCTATTATTGCATTATCCATCCTTTTTTCTTATATGTTCATTTACGACAATTTGCACCCATACATTCTGGTACGGCCAGTACGCCAGGGGCTTTCGTATACCCCATAATACGACGTGAGAAGTCCGAACACTTTCGACAGGCGGCACCCGAACTTATAGCATTATATGCATCAGCTCTGAATCAGGTCTTGGGTCAATAGTTGGGTTTGCCCGGATCCCATGTTTTGGTACCTTACGTTCCGCAATATCGGCTAAGGTAGCACTGGGAGAACTACTGCGATTGTGTCCCGGTTCTTCCGGATGAGCACCTCAGTAGAGAAAGCCAAAACTGACTGTCATGATAAGGCGAGAGTCGGTCGCTGTTCGAGAGGTCTCAAGACCTTAAAGACTTTTTCAGCTTCGGGGCGAGGAGTCGTCCTTGCCCGACTTAGGCGTATATAGCGCCCCAAATTCGGCCTTCCGAATACTAGGGGCTTCGCCAAAATTTAAAATTGTAGACTTCTATGGCTAAGTGAGAGTGATAAAGCCTTATAGTCAGATTGCCTGGTACGTTGCGCTGAACACCTCCCTCGAAGGACCCAAAATTGGGATAAAGAGTGCTCAAGTTTATCCAGAACACCCCAGTACTAGTTACATGGGGGCAGAAGCCGACGACTGGCCAACTCTCAGATTTTATAAACGGCCGCATAGAAGGTAATATTTTGAATTCAAAAGTGTTGCATAGCGCAAATGAACTAGTTTTCACATTACAGGATCACATGAGCACGTTCATTCAAAAATTACATCTTTAGCACATTCCTCCGCGGAATATGGCACCCTTCAGGACACCATCATAATACATTTCGGGGTGGCGATGCTCCTTGCCCTGCGGTGGCCCCTCCTTCACCAGCTTCTCGGCGTCCATCTTCGCCCAGTGCACTTCCGCACGGGCAAAGGCCCTGCATGCACCTTCCATGCAGACGGACCGCTGGATGACTTCAAACCGGGGGCAGGCATTAACAAGCCGCGTCACCAGGCCGAAGTAGCTGCCAGGCAGGGGCTCGCCAGGCCACATCCGGACTATGAGATCCTTCATGGCCTATTCGGCAGCCTTGTGAAGCTCGACCAGTTGCTTCAGCTGGTCGCTCGAAGGCATGGGGTGTTCGGTCCCAGTATACTGAGACCAGAACAACTTCTCCGTCGAGCTCCCCTCCTCGGCCCGGTAGAACTCCACGGCTTCCGTCACACTGCGGGGCAGATCTGCGAACGCTCCTGGAGAGCTCCGAACTCGGGTAAGTAAAAAGAAATTTTCTTTCACATGCTTGCTTTGCATAATGAATGCCTTACCCGCCGCTATCTTCTTAACCGCCTCAATTTCCTGGAGGGCCTTTTGGGCTTCGGCCTTGGCATGTTTTGCGCTTTCGAGGGCCTTCGCAAGCTCGGACTCTCGCATCTTAGAGTCAACCTCCAAGGACTCGTGCTTCTTGACGAGAGCCTGGAGCTCTTGCTGCACCTCGCCTACTCGGGCCTCTTATTTTTCTCGCTCGATGCGCTCCTTGGCCGCTTTGTTTTCGGCCTTGGACAGCGCCTTCTTCAGGGTCGCCACTTCGGTCGTGGCCCGTGGCACATTCATGATGATGCTATTATTTTGCAACCAAATCTATTTTTTATATATATAGACAAGGTATTGCTTACCTTTGCTCTCCTCGAGCTGCCTCTTGGCAAGGCCGAGCTCTTCCTCGGACCGCTCAAGGTCCTGCTTCAGTGCAGCGACCTCCGCAGTACGTGCGGCAGCGGCCAGCAGTGAAGCCTGCATATTCACATAGACATATTATGATTAGACTCCTGTGATTATTATTTGATCCTCTATTCGGCTTTTCTTCGCGAATGCCAAACAGAGCATCAGGGGCTACTGTCTATGCGGTAATATTTTCCTATCTTTTGACTACTTACCTGAAAGCCTGTTAGGAGGCTGGCACAAGCTTCAGTTAGTCCATTTTTGGCAGACTGAACCTTCTCGATCACCGCACTGATGATAGTGTTGTGCTCTTTGTCGATGGAAGCGCCGCGAAGCGCTTCCAGCAAGTTTTCTGGTGCCTCTGGATGGACAGCGGCCACCGGCACGGGCGGCTTGCCCCTTTTAACAGGGGGTCGCCTGCCGGAGTCCGGAACCACTGGAGGTTCCGGCGCAGTGTTCGGCTAGGGGCCGAACTTGGAGCCCGTGGGGGTCTTGCTCCCTTTGCGCCCAGGGTCCGGAAGGTTTCCTCGGGGCGCCTCCAGGACTACCTCCCCTCGGCTCGGTGTCCTTTGAGACAACACTTCGACGTTGTCCGTAGGGCGAGGGGTGGAGGCGGTCGGAAGTGAATCACTATTCATATCTGACGGGTCCAAAGAACCATTCGACAAAGATACGTCGATATGGCTAGGGATGGACTGCATAATCATGGTCGGCATGATGAGAAGCAGTGCAATAAAACATACCATGAATTACTATGGAATCCGGATACTTACGACTTCGCCAGGGGCTTGTCCCTGAGCAACCACTCGTCGTCGCTGTAGGCGGCTGACGTGGAGCAGTCCGGGAGGAGGGTCCTTCCCTCCTTGGACCATTCGGCCTCCCCGGTTGGGGCGGCCTTCCTTTTTTGTCTCCCCCGACTGGGGGCGGGGGGAGAACTTTCCTCTTCCTCCTCCTCGTTTTTGTGGGAGGAGTGCGCCTCGGAGTTATCGAGCGATGAGTTCGATATAACCTTGCGCCGGAGACCCTTTCGGGTCCCCGTGGCCTTCTTCTTGGCCTTCTTCTCCGGCACCTCATAAGGTGCCGGACCCAGCATCTCCGTTAGGAGAGCGTCCGCCGAATCTTCGGGCAGGAGGGCTGGACAATCGATCTGCTCCGCTGTCAAACTGGGGAAAATGAACATCTTATAAGATGTAAAAGGCTTACCGGATTCGCAGGGCGCTTTGCGCTGAGTGTGCGGTCCTCGGTAAGGGGAGGAGGTACCTCGGCACCCTTGAACAACACCTTCCAGACATCCTTGTGCATCGTGTCGAAGAGCTCTCGCAGCGTCTGGAGTTTGGCCAGGTCGAACTCCCATAAATTGAATGCCCGTCGTTGACACGGGAGGATCCGGCAGAAGATCATGACCTGGACCACATTGACAAGCTTGATTTTCTTGCTTATCATGTTCCTGATGCATTTCTGGAGTCCGGTCAGCTCCACCGATGGACCCCAGGACAGGCCCTTCTCTTTCCAGGAGGTGAGCCGCATGGGGATTCCGGATCGAAATTCGGGGGCCGCCACCCAGTTGGTGTCGCGCGGCTCGTGATGTAGAACCATACCGATTGCCACCCCTTTATGGTCTCCACATAGGATCCCTCGAGCCATGTGACGTTGGGCATTTTGCCCACCATGGCGCCTCTGCACTCTGCTTGCTGATCGACCACAACCTTCGGTTTAACATTGAAGGTCTTCAGCCACATGCCGAAGTGGGGCCGGATGCGGAGGAAAGCCTCGCACACGACGATAAACGCCGAGATGTTGAGGATGAAGTTAGGGGCCAGATCATGGAAGTCCAGCCCGTAGTAGAACATGAGGCCGCGGACAAACGGGTGGAGGGGAAATCCCAGTCCGCGGACGAAGTGGGTAAGGAAAACTACCCTCTCATAGGGTTCTGGAGTAGGGACGATCTGCCCCGCATTGGGCAGCCGGTGCGCGATATCCGCGGCCAAGTATCCGGCTCCCTGCAGCTTTTTGATGTCCTCCTCCATGACGGAGGATTTCATCCACTTGCCTCCCGCTCCGGACATGGTTGGAGCGGTTTGAGGAGAAGGACGTGAACTTGGGTGCTGGAGCTCGAGTGCGCAAGAATGGATGAGCAAGGAGAAAGAAGGCGTGGGTGAAAAAGGTGAACCCTTATCCCTTTATAAGGGCGGACGAAACTGTACGCCCCCACCTGCCTAGTAAACTCGCTTATTCCCCAAGCGCCATGATTGATGGCGTGGTTGGGTTACCCACACCCGTATTGATGAGAATTCCGTGATAAGGGGACACAATCTCTGCTTCGACAAGACGTGCCGAGGAAAGCGCCTTGCAATATCTTTCGTGGCTGGTTGAGAAAAACGGTTCGAATAATGATCGGGCCGTGGTGTGATGTCATGCTACATAATGTGTCAGCAGATTAGATTTCTGGAAATATTATTCTCTCCACGGTGGTATGTGGAATTTTTTTTGCAGAGCCGGACACTATCCTTGTGTTCAAAATCTTATATGGAGTATTCGGGGGAGGAACCCGCCTTGCAATGCTGAAGACAATCTGCGCGTCGGACTCATCGTCATTGAAGCCTTGTTCAGGGGCTACTGAGGGAGTCCTGGATTAGGGGGTCTCCGGACAGCCGGACTATATCCTTTGGCCGGACTGTTGGACTATGAAGATACAAGATTGAAGGCTTCGTCCCGTGTCCGGATGGGACTCTCCTTGGCGTGGAAGGCAAGCTTGGCAATACGGATATGTAGATATCCTCCCTTTTAACCGACTCTGTGTAACCCTAGCCCCCTCCGGTGTCTATATAAACCGGAGGTTTAGTCCGTAGGACAACAACAATCATACCATAGGCTAGCTTCTAGGGTTTAGCCTCTACGATCTCGTGGTAGATCAACTCTTGTAATACTCATATCATCAAGATCAATCAAGCAGGAAGTAGGGTATTACCTCCATCGAGAGGGCCTGAACCTGGGTAAGCATTGTGTCCCCCGCCTCCTGTTACCATCCGCCTTAGACGCATAGTTCGGGACCCCCTACCCGAGATCCACCGGTTTTGACACCGACAGGAGGGCTACTACGTCCATCCGGGTTTTTAGACCACACCATTTTTTTTAATCAAAGTTAATAGCTGGACAAATAAATTTACAGGGAGCTGGAGACAAAGTTGAGAGAAGTCTTATAAATCAATACAAAACTTATGCTCTTAGTACCAACATCGATCCTTCTTTGAGGAAACATTTGGTTCATAGCCAATTGTGTGATAAAATTGCACCAACGTGAAAGACGACTGCGTCTCCAACGCAACCAAGGTGAACTGACGAAGGATATCATCTTTGTGGGTAACAAGCAAAGAGCATTGATGGAAGACAACTTGTTTTTCATTGAAAATCGATCAGCTTCACCAGCCGACGCAACCATGAGGCGCAACCATGAGCATCGATCAGCTTCACCAGCCGACGCAACCATGAGGCGCAACCATGAGGCGCAACCATATGCATCATCCATTTGGCATCAAGTTCAGGAGAGGCACCTATGAAGTTCGACAAATCCTCACTGTGGTCTGTTTCTTCTCAGTAGTCAAGCTCGAGGAAGGAAGAAGCACGTGGCAAAGGACAGTGAGGCGGAACAACAATGGCCATCCAATTTTGTGCAGTTCCACTAAAATTGAGGAAGACATGCCCGGTATGGAGATACGCATCGCTGTTTCCAAAAATATAAAAAGGGATATAGTGTTGTTACTTTGTTTAACAAGATTAACAACGACATCTCAATTATCAATAAGAATTATGAAAAGTACACCAAAAAACAGAAGCATCATGATTATCTTGATGGGAACTAAACCAGGATACCCGAGAAAAAAAGCATTTCTTCATTTAACCAGTGATAGTATTAGATTAGCAGCAGCAATAGGAGCATATAGACAATGACCGCACAACCACCATGTACTTTTTGTCGAAACAACATGTATACCTCCAACGAGGCATAAATCAGGACAACTTTTCGAGTGGATTTTCCTCTATAATAGTAGGTGATGTTGGACCAGCCGACGAACCCTAGCTACTATACATGGGGAGCTGGGGAGTAGTCGCATAGAAGAAAACCCGCATGTAGCGACCTGGGTAGCTGGACCAGTACAAGATCTTATACCTCAGGTGGGCGTGATGTCGCTTAGGCGGGCGAGCGGGATCTGCCCACACGACGGCAGCAAACAAGGGCGCGGAGGACCTTCGTCCGCGCCAGCGCCGGCTCCGAGAGGGCGGTGTGCATCGGCTTCCTCCACCGCCGACGGCGACAACGTCAATGCTGCACCTCCTCACCTCCCGTAGCGGACGGGATTCGGCCAGATCTGTGACCACCGGTGAGGAGAGAGATAGTGTGGACACTGTCATCTTGTTTTGATATGGAGAGGGTGAGGGAGCGAGACGCGAGAAACTCTATCAAATAAGAGGCTATCATGGAGTAAAACAATATCTCCATAGCATTGGTTTTAAATAGAATACGCGCGTTCCCGGAAAAAAGAAACGAAAACTGGCGGATAATTTTTTAACGTACCAAGAAAGAAAACTCGATCAAAAACACGCCCCCGCTTCCAGGTCGCGAGAGTCATAGCGCACACACACATAGACATAGACATGCATATCCATGTTTACGTAAAATTCCATTTCCATCTCCATCTCCAATCATATTTGTCCAACTGGCACATTATTTACGTTGTTAATTATATACGTGATACGTCTCCAACATATCTATCATTTTTGATTGCTCCATGCTATATTATCTATTGTTTTGGACTATATTGGGCTTTATTTTCCACTTTTATATTACTTTTGGGACTAACCTATTAACCGGAGGCCCAACCCAGAATTGTTGTTTTTTGCCTATTTCAGTGTTTCGAAGAAACGGAATATCAAACGGAGTCCCAACGGAAGGAAATCTTCGGGAACGTGATTTTCTCATCGGATAAGACCCAGGAGACTTGGAACCTCAATCAAGAAAGCCACGAGGCGGCCACGAGGGTGGAGGGCGCGCCCCCTGCCTCGTGGGCCCCTCGAAGCTCCACCGACATACTCCTTCCTCCTATATATACCTCAACGCACTTCAACAGATCAGATACGGAGCCAAAAACCTAATTCCACCACCGCAACTATCTGTATCCACGAGATCCCATCTTGGGGCCTGTTCTGGAGCTCCGCCGGAAGGGGATTCCACCACGGAGGGCTTCTACATCATCATCATAGCCTCTCCAATGAAGTGTGACTAGTTTACCTCAGACCTTCGGGTCCATAGTTAGTAGCTAGATGGCTTCTTCTCTCTTTTTGGATCTCAATACAATGTTCTCCCCCTCTCTAGTGGAGATCTATTTGATGTAATCTTCTTTTTGCGGTGTGTTTGTAGAGACCGGTGAATTGTGGGTTTATGATCAAGATTATCTATGAGCAATATTTAAATCTTTTCTGAATTCTTTTATGTATGATTAAGTTATCTTTGCAAGTCTCTTCGAATTATCCATTTGGTTTGGCCAACTAGATTGGTAGTTCTTGCAATGGGAGAAGTGTTTAGCTTTGGGTTCAATCTTGCGGTGTCTTTACCCAAAGGATGTAAAGGGTTGCAAGGGACGTATTGTATTGTTGCCATCGAGGATAACAAGATGGGGTATTTATCATATTGCATGAATTTATTCCTCTACATCATGTCATCTTGCTTAAGGCGTTACTCTGTTTCCATTAACTTAATACTCTAGATGCATGCTGGATAGCGGTCGATGAGTGGAGTAATAGTAGTAGATGCAGGCAGGAGTTGGTCTACTTGTCTCAGATGTGATGCCTATATACATGATCATACCTAGATATTCTCATAACTATGCTCAATTCTGTCTATTGTTCAACAGTAATTCGTTCACCCGCCGTAAAATACCTATGCTCTTGAGAGAAGCCACTAGTGAAATCTATGGCCCCCGGGTCTATTCTCATCATATTAATCTTCCTATGCTTTATTATTGCTTTGCTCTTTACTTTGCCTTTTATTTTACTTTGCATCTTTATACCAAAAAATACCAAAAATATTATCTATCATCTCTATCAAATCTCACTCTCGTAAGTGACCGTGAAGGGATTGACAACCCTATTCGCATTGGTTGCGAGGAGCTATTTTCTTTGTGTAGGTACGAGGGACTTGCGCATGGCCTCCTACTGGATTGATACCTTGGTTCTCAAAAACTGAGGGAAATACTTACGCTACTCTGATGCATCATCCCCTCCTCTTCGGGGAAAACCAACGCAAGCTCAAGACGTAGCAAGAAGGATTTACGGCGCCGTTGCCGGGGAGTCTACGCAAAAGTGAACATACCAAGTACCCATCACAATCCCTTATCTCTCGCATTACATTATTTGCCATTTGCCTCTCGTTTTCCTCTCCCCCACTTCACCCTTGCCGTTTTATTCGCCCTCTCTTTCCCAATCTCCTCCTCTCTTTTCGCTTTTCTTTTTCTGTTTGCTCATGTGTTGGGTTACTTTTTGCCATGGCCGAATCAAAAAGAACTAAGGGTCCTTTCCAGGGTTCTAGTACCTTAGATAACCCTTCTATCCTCTCTAAGCTCATAAATAATGATGCTACAAAATGACCCACCGGCGTTACCAATGAGAGCTTAAATAATTTTGATGAAGATTACTCTGGAATTTTTCGTTATTTACTTGATGAGTCTTTAAAAGATGCTTGGGATAGGTTATCAAGAATTCGGGCTAGCTATGTACCAAAATATCATATTGAGGTTTACGTAAAAAGTTTCTATATTGGATTGCCCGCTTCTTTCAAACAAGTTCTAGACTCTATTTTTGACGAAGGTTTTCTTGAAGGGGATGCTATAGATACCTATGAAAAAATGAAAACTATATTTGGGCACCCCATGAATGATAAGGTTGAGTCTACCACTCTCTTATGCTTCTATCAAAACGAAATTATTAAAGAGATGAAGTCTAGTTTGGTGGAAAACTTCCGTAATGTGCTTAATATTACTTCTTCCATTAATGGCCATGTGCTTACCTTAAATAGAAGAATGAATGATGTAGAGAGGAGACCCTCCTCTCCTAGTGCCAAAGATGGCAATACCTAGATCTATCCTTGCTTTTATGCCTAGCTAGGGGCGCTAAACGATAGCGCTTGTTGGGAGGCAGCCTAATTTTATTTTTAGTTTTTTGTTTTTTTCTGTTTAGGAATAAATAATCCATCTACCTTCTTTGTAGATGTGGTTTTATGTTTTAATTAGTGTTTTTGCCAAGTTAAACCTATAGGATCTTCTTGGATAATAGTTATTTGATCTTGCTTTAATTTCCAGAAACTTTCGGTTCACGAAAACAATTGTTAAAAATCACCAGAACGTGATAAAATAGTGATTCCAATTGCTGCTGATCAATAAACAAATTTACTAGGTCGTCCTATTTTGGCTAAAGTTTGGGCGTTCCAGAAGTTTGCGTTAGTTACAGATTACTACAGACTGTTCTGTTTTTTGACAGATTCTGTTTTTCGTGTGTTGTTTGCTTATTTTGATGAATCCATAGAGAAGTTGGAATACAGCAAGATTTAACACCAATATAAATAAAGAATGAGTTCATTACAGTACCTTGAAGTGATCTTTTGTTTTCTTTCGCTAACGGAGCTCACGAGATATCTGTTGAGTTTTGTGTTGTGAAGTTTTCAAGTTTTGGGTGAATTTTTTTGATGGATTATGGAACAAGGAGTGGCAAGTGCCTAAGCTTGGGGATGCCCATGGCACCCCCAAGATAATCCAAGGACACCAAAAAGTCAAAGCTTGGGGATGCCCGGAAGGCATCCCTCTTTAAATCCACTTCCATCGGTAACTTTACTTGGAGCTATATTTTTATTCACCACATGATATGTGTTTTGCTTGGAGCGTCTTGTATTATTTGCGTCTTTACTTGTTAGTTTACCACAATCATCCTTGCTGTACACACCTTTGGATAGAGCCATACGTGAATTGAAATTTGTTAGAATACTCTATGTGCTTCACTTATATCTTTTGAGCTTGATAGTTTTGCTCTAAGTGCTTCACTTATATGTTTTGAGCTTGATAGTTTTGCTCTATGTGCTTCACTTATATCTTTTTAGCTTGATAGCTTTGCTCTATGTGCTTCACTTATATCTTTTGAGCTTGATAGTTTTGCTCTATGTGCTTCACTTGTATCTTTTGAGCTTTATAGTTTTGCTCTAGTACTTCACTTATATCTTTTAGAGCATGGTGGATTTTTTTAAAAGAAACTATTGATCTCTCATGCTTCACTTAGATTATTTTGATAGTCTTAAATAGCATGGTAATTTGCTTAATAACAATATGCTTGGTATTCAAGATTTGTAAAACTTTCTTTTGAGTGCGTTGAATACTAAGAAAAGTTTGATGCTTGATAATTGTTTTGAGATACGGAGATGATAATATCAAAGTCGTGCTAGTTGAGTAGTTGTGAATTTGAGAAATGCTTGTGTTGAAGTTTGCATGTCCCGTAGCATGCACGTATGGTAAACCTTATGTAAAAAATTTGAAACATGAGGTGTTATTTGATTGTCCTCCTTATGAGTGGTGGTCGGGGACGAGCGATGGTCTTTTCCTACCAATCTATCCCCCTAGGAGCATGCGTGTAGTGCTTTGGTTTTTGATGGCTTGTAGATTTTTGCAATAAGTATCTGAGTTCTTTATGACTAATGTTGAGTCCATGGATTATACGCACTCTCACCCTTCCATCATTGCTAGCCTCTTCGGTACCGTGCATTGCCCTTTCTCACATTGAAAGTTGGTGCAAACTTCGCCGGTGCATCCAAACCCCGTGATATGATACGCTCTTTCACACATAAACCTCCTTATATATTCCTCAAAACAGCCACCATACCTACCTATTATGGCATTTCCATAGCCATTCCGAGATATATTGCCATGCAACTTTCCACCATACCGTTCTTCATGACACATTCGTCATTGTCATATTGCTTAGCATGATCATGTAGTTGACATAGTATTTTTGGCAAAGCCGCCGTTCATAATTCTTTCATACATGTCACTCTTGATTCATTGCATATCCTGCACATCGCCAGAGGCATTCATATAGAGTCATACTTTGTTCTAGTATCGAGTTGTAATCATTGAGTTGTAAATAAATAGAAGTGTGATGCTCATCATTTTCTAGAGCATTGTCCCAAAAAAAAGGCCAAAGAAAAAAAAGAAGGCCCAAAAGAAGAAATAAAATAAAAGGGGCAATGTTACTATCTCTTTTTCCACACTTGTGCTTCAAAGTAGCACCATGTTCTTCATATAGCGAGTCTCATATATTGTGCTTCAAAGTAGCACCATGTTTTTCATATAGAGAGTTTCATATGTTGTCACTTTCATATACTAGTGGGAATTTTTCTTTATAGAACTTGGCTTGTATATTCCAACGACGGGCTTCCTCAAATGCCCTAGGTCTTCATGAGCAAGCAAGTTGGATGCACACCCACTTAGTTTCTTTTGTTGAGCTTTCATACATTTATAGCTCTAGTGCATCCGTTGCATGGAAATCCCTACTCCTTGCATTAACATCAATTCATGGGCATCTCAATAGCCCGTTGATTAGCCTCGTTGATGTGAGACCTTCTCCTTTTTTGTCTTCTCCACATAACCCCCATCAGTATATTCTAGTCCACCCATAGTGCTATGTCCATGGCTCGCGCTCATATATTGCGTGATGGTTTATAGGTTTGAGATTACTAAAGTATGAAACAATTGCTTGGCTTGTCATCGGGGTTGTGCATGATGAGGGCATTCTTGTGTGACGAAAATGGAGCATGACTAAACTATTTGATTTTGTAGGGATGAACTTTCTTTGGCCATGTTATTTTGAGAAGACATAATTGCTTAGTTAGTATGCTTGAAGTATTATTATTTTTATGTGAATATGAACTTTTGTCTTGAATCTTTCGGATCTGAATATTCACACCACAATTAAGAAGAGTTACATTGAAATTATGCCAATTAGCACTCCGCATCAAAAATTCTCTTTCTATCATTTACCTACTCGAGGACGAGCAGGAATTAAGCTTGGGGATGCCTGATTCGTCTCCAACGTATCTATAATTTTTGATTGCTCCATGCTATATTATCTATTGTTTTGGACTATATTGGGCTTTATTTTCCACTTTTATATTACTTTTGGGACTAACCTATTAACCGGAGGCCCAGCCCAGAATTGTTGTTTTTTGCCTGTTTCAGTGTTTCGAAGAAACGGAATATCAAAGGGAGTCCAAACGGAATGAAATCTTCGGGAACGTGATTTTCTCATCGAATAAGACCCATGAGACTTGGACCCTCCGTCAAGAAAGCCACGAGGCGGCCACGAGGGTGGAGGGCGCCCCCCCTAGGGCGCGCACCCTGCCTCATGGGCCCCTCGAAGCTCCATCGACGTACTCCTTCCTCCTATATATACCTACGTACCCCCAACAGATCAGATACGGAGCCAAAAACCTAATTCCACCGCCGCAACTTTCTGTATCCACGAGATCCCATCTAGGGGGCCTGTTCGGGAGCTCCGCCGGAAGGGGATTCCACCATGGAGGGATTCTACATCATCATCCTAGCCTCTCCAATGAAGTGTGAGTAGTTTACCTCAGACCTTGGGGTCCATAGTTAGTAGCTAGATGGCTTCTTCTCTCTTTTTGGATCTCAATACAATGTTCTCCCCCTCTCTCGTGGAGATCTATTCGATGCAATCTTCTTTTGCGGTGTGTTTGTTGAGACCGATGAATTGTGGGTTAATGATCAAGATTATCTACAAGCAATATTTGAATCTTTTCTGAATTCTTTTATGTATGATTTAGTTATCTTTGCAAGTCTCTTCGAATTATCCATTTGGTTTGGCCAACTAGATTGGTAGTTCTTGCAATGGGAGAAGTGTTTAGCTTTGGGTTCAATCTTGCGGTGTCCTTACCCAGTGATAGAAAGGGTTGCAAGGCACGTATTGTATTGTTTCCATCGAGGATAACAAGATGCGGTATTTATCATATTGCATGAATTTATTCCTTTACATCATGTCATCTTTCTTAAGGCGTTACTCTGTTTTCATTAACTTAATACTCTAGATGCATGCTGGATAGCGGTCGATGAGTGGAGTAATAGTAGTAGATGCAGGCAGGAGTCGGTCTACTTGTCTCGGATGTGATGCCTATATACATGATCATACCTAGATATTCTCATAACTATGCTCAATTCTGTCAATTGCTCAACAGTAATTCGTTCACCCACCGTAAAATACCTATGCTCTTGAGAGAAGTCACTAGTGAAATCTATGGCCCCCGGGTCTATTCTCATCATATTAATCTTCTTACGCTTTATTATTGCTTTGCTCTTTACTTTGCCTTTTATTTTACTTTGCATCCTTATACCAAAAAAAATACCAAAAATATTATCTATCAGATCTCACTCTCGTAAGTGACCGTGAAGGGATTGACAACCCCTATTCGCGTTGGTTGCGAGGAGCTATTTGCTTTGTGTAGGTACGAGGGACTTGCGCGTGGCCTCCTCTTTGGATTGATACCTTGGTTCTCAAAACTGAGGGAAATACTTACGCTACTCTGCTGCATCATCCTCTCCTCTTCGAGGAAAACCAACGCAAGCTCAAGACGTAGCAATACGCAGCAATATTAACATACATCATCTCTTGTTTGCGGGCGTCCCGACCGCTGCCGCAGCCACTCCTGACCAACCCGAACACTCTTCATCACCCGCGCGTGCTTCCCGCCCGAAACAGTCAGGGCCGCATTCATGCCCGGCCAGAGTGGACGCAACCTCTCACTAGCGCCGGCATTGAAGCGGCGCGCAGGCCGAGAGAGCCTCACCCGCGCCACTTCCTAGTGCACACGATGTTGGAAATATGCCCTAGAGGCAATAATAAAAGTATTATTATTATATTTCCTTGTTCGCGATAATTGTCTTTTATTCATGCTTTAATTGTATTATCCGGAAATCGTAATACACGTGTGAATAGATAGACCACAACATGTCCCTAGTAAGCCTCTAGTTGATTAGCTTGGTGATCAATAGATAGTCATGGTTTCCTGACTATGGACATTGGATGTCATTGATAACGGGATCACATCATTAGGAGAATGATGTGATGGACAAGACCCAATCCTAAGCATAGCACAAGATCGTGTAGTTCGTTTTCCTAGAGCTTTTCCAATGTCAAGTATCTTTTCCACAGACCATGAGATCGTGTAACTCCCGGATACCGTAGGAGTGCTTTGGGTGTACCAAACGTCACAACGTAACTGGGTGACTATAAAGGTGCACTACAGGTATCTCCGAAAGTGTCTATTGGGTTGACACGGATCGAGATCGATTTGTCACTCCGTATTACGGAGAGGTATCACTAGGCCCACTCGGTAGTGCATCATCATAATGAGCTCAAAGTGACCAAGTGACTGGTCACGGGATCATGCATTACGGTGCAGTAAAGTGTCTTGCCGGTAACGAGATTGAACGAGGTATTAGGATACCGACGATCGAATCTCGGGCAAGTAACATACCGTCTGACAAAGGGAATTGTATACGGGGTTGCTTGAATCCTCGACATCGTGGTTCATCCGATGAGATCATCGCGGAGCATGCGGGAGCCAACATGGGTATCTAGATCCTGCTGTTGGTTATTGACCGGAGAGCCGTCTCGGTCATGTCTATGTGTCTCCCGAACCCGTAGGGTCTACACACTTAAGGTTCGGTGACGCTAGGGTTGTATGAATATGAGTATGCAGCAAACCTAATGTTATTCGGAGTCCCGGATGAGATCCGGACGTCACGAGGAGTTCCGGAATGGTCCGGAGGTAAAGAATTATATATAGGAAGTGCTATTTCGGCCATCGGGAGAATTTCGGGGGTGACCAGTATTGTACCGGGACCACCGGAAGGGTCCCGGGGGTCCACCGGGTGGGGCCACCTATCCCGGAGGGCCCCGTGGGCTGAAGTGGGAGGGAACCAGCCCCTGGTGGGCTGGTGCGCCCCCCACTTGGCCCCCCTGCGCCTAGGGTTGGAAACCCTAGGGTGGGGGGGCGCCCCACTTGCCTTGGGGGGCAAGCCTCCCCCCTTTGGCCGTCGTCCCCCCATCTAGATGGGTTCTAGAGGGGCCGGCGCCCCCCCCAGGGGGCCTATATAAAGGGGGGAGGGAGGGCAGCCGCACCCCTTACACTTGGCGCCTCCCTCCCCCTGCTACACCTCTTCCTCCTCCCCAGTTGCTTGGCGAAGCCCTGCCGGAGTACTGCTGCATCCACCACCACGCCGTCGTGCTGCTGGATCTTCATCAACCTCTCCTTCCCCTTGCTGGATCAAGACGGAGGAGACATCACGCTGACCGTCACGCGTGTGTTGAACGCGGAGGTGCCGTCCGTTCGGCGCTAGGATCTCCGGTGATTTGGATCACGACGAGAACGACTCCCTCAACCCCGTTCCCTTGAATGCTTCCGCACGCGATCTACAAAGGGTATGTAGATGGATCTCTCTCACTCGTTACTAGATGAACTCATAGATGGATCTTGGTGAACGTAGGAATTTTTTTATTTTATGCAACGTTCCCCAACAGTGGCATCATGAGCTAGTCTATGCGTAGTTCACTATTGCACGAGTAGAACACAATTTGTTGTGGGCATAGATGTTGTCAAATTTCTTGCCGCTACTAGTCTTATCTTGCTTCTGCGGTATTGTGGGATGAAGCGGCCCGGACTGACCTTACACGTATGCTTACGTGAGACAGGTTCCACCGACTGACATGCACTAGTTGCATAAGGTGGCTAGCGGGTGTCTGTCTCTCCCACTTTAGTTGGAGCGGATTCGATGAAAAGGGTCCTTATGAAGGGTAAATAGAAGTTGACAAATCACGTTGTGGCTTTCACGTAGGTAAGAAAACGTTCTTGCTAGAACCCAATTGCAGCCACGTAAAAGATGCAACAACAACTAGAGGACGTCTAACTTGTTTTTGCAGCAATTGTCATGTGATGTGATATGGCCAGAAGTTGTGATGAATGATGAATGATATATTGTGATGTATGAGATCATGTTCTTGTAATAGGAATCACGACTTACATTTCGATGAGTATGACAACCGGCAGGAGCCATAGGAGTTGTCTTAATTATTGTATGACCTGCGTGTCATTAATTCAACGCCATGTAATTACTTTGCTTTATTGCTAAACCGTTAGCTATAGTAGTAGAAATAATAGTTGGCGAGCAACTTCATGGAGACACGATGATGGAGATCATGATGATGGAGATCATGGTGTCATGCGGTGACAAGATGATCATGGAGCCCGAAGATGGAGATCAAAGGAGCTATATGATATTGGCCATATCATGTCACTACTATATAATTGCATGTGATGTTTATTATGTTTATGCATCTTGTTTACTTAGAACGACGGTAGTAAATCAGATGATCCCTTATAATAATTTCAAGAAAGTGTTCTCCCTAATCGTGCACCGTTGCTAAAGTTAAATGCGTTTGAAGCACCACGTGATGATCGGGTGTGATAGATTCTTACGTTCACATACAACGGGTGTAAGACAGTTTTACACGTGAAAAACACTTGGGTTAACTTGACGAGCCTAGCATGTACGGACATGCCCTCGGAACACAAGAGACCGAAAGGTCGAACATGAGTCGTATGGAAGATACGATCAACATGGAGATGTTCACCGACGATGACTAGTCCGTCTCACGTGATGATCGGACACGGCCTAGTCAACTCGGATCATGTAACACTTAGATGACTAGAGGGATGTCAAATCTGAGTGGGAGTTCATTATATAATTTGATTAGATGAACTAAATTATCATGAACTTTAGTCTAAAAATCTTTGCAAAATGTCTTGTAGATCAAATGGCCAACGCTCATGTCACCATGAACTTCAACGCGTTCCTAGAGAAAACCAAGCTGAAAGACGATGGCAGCAACTATTCGGACTGGGTCCGGAACCTGAGGATCATCCTCATAGCAGCCAAGAAAGATTATGTCCTAGAAGCACCGCTAGGTGAAGCACCCATCCCAGAGAACCAAGACATTATGAATGCTTGGCAGTCTCGTGCTGATGATTACTCCCTCGTTCAATGCGGCATGCTTTACAGCTTAGAACCGGGGCTCCAAAAGCGTTTTGAGCAACACGGAGCATATGAGATGTTCGAGGAGCTGAAAATGGTTTTCCAAGCTCATGCCCGGGTCGAGAGATATGAAGTCTTCGACAAGTTCTATACTTGTAAGATGGAGGAAAACAGTTCTGTCAGTGAGCACATACTCAAAATGTCTCAGTTGCACAACCGCCTGTCCCAGCTGGACATTAACCTCCCGGACAAGGCGGTCATTGACAGAATCCTTCAGTCGCTCCCACCGAGCTACAAGAGCTTTGTGATGAACTACAATATGCAGGGGATGGTGAAGACCATTCCTGAAGTATTTTCAATGCTAAAGTCAGCAGAGGTAGAAATCAAGAAAGAACATCAAGTGTTGATGGTCAATAAAACCACTAAGTTCAAGAAGGGCAAGGGTAAGAAGAACTTCAAGAAGGACAGCAAGGATGTTGCCGCCCGGTAAGCCAGCTTGCCGGAAGAAGTCAAAGAATGGACCCAAGCACGAGGCTGAGTGCTTTTATTGCAAAGGGTAGGGTCACTGGTAGCGGAACTGCCCCAAATACTTTGCAGACAAGAAGGCCGGCAACACTAAAGGTATATTTGATATACATGTGATTGATGTGTACCTTACCAGTACTCGTAGTAACTCCTGGGTATTTGATACGGTGCCGTTGCTCATATTTGTAACTCACAGCAGGAGCTGCGGAATAAGCGGAGACTGGCGAAGGACGAGGTGACGATGCGCGTCGGGAATGGTTCCAAGGTCGATGTGATCGCCGTCGGCACGCTACCTCTACATTTACCTACGGGATTAGTTTAAACCTCAATAATTTTTATTTAGTGCCAAGTTTGAGCATGAACATTGTATCAGGATCTCGTTTAATGCGAGATGGCTAATCATTTAAATCCGAGAATAATGGTTGTTCTATTTATATGAGAGATATGTTTTATGGTCATGCTCCGATGGTCAATGGTTTATTCTTAATGAATCTCCAACGTAATATTACACATATTCATAGTGTGAATACCAAAAGATGTAAAGTTGATAACGATAGTCCCACATACTTGTGGCACTGCCGCCTTGGTCACATTGGTGTCAAGCGCATGAAGAAGCTCCATGCTGATGGACTTTTAGAGTCACTCGATTATGAATCTTTTGACACATGCCAACCATGCCTTATGGGCAAAATGACCAAGACTCTGTTCTCGGAACAATGGAGCGAGCAACCAACTTATTGGAAATCATACATACCGATGTGTGCAGTCCAATGAGCGTTGAGGCTCACAGAGGATATCGTTATGTTCTCACTCTCACTGATGACTTGAGTAGATATGGGTATGTCTACTTGATGAAACACAAGTCTGAGACCTTTGAAAAGTTCAAGGAATTTCAGAATGAGGTAGAGAATCAACGTGACCGAAAAATAAAGTTCTTACGATCAGATCATGGAGGAGAATTTTCAAGTCACGAATTTGGTACACACTTAAGGAAATGTGGAATCGTTTCACAACTCATGCCGCCTGGAACACCTCGGTAATAACGGTGTGTCCGAACGTCGTAATCGCACTCTATTGTATATGGTGCGATCTATGATGTCTCTTACTGACTTACCGCTATCTTTTTGGGGATACGCTCTAGAGACAGCTACATTCACTTTAAATAGGGCACCGTCTAAATCCGTTGAGACGACACCGTATGAATTATGGTTTGGGAAGAAACCCAAGCTGTCGTTTCTAAAAGTTTGGGAATGCGATGCTTATGTCAAGAAACTTCAACCTGAAAAGCTCGAACCCAAGTCGGAAAAATGCGTCTTCATAGGATACCCTAAAGAAACCATTGGGTATACCCTCTACCTTAGATCCGAAGGCAAGATCTTTGTTGCCAAGAACGGATCCTTTCTTGAAAAAGAGTTTCTCTCAAAAGGAGTAAGTGGGAGGAAAGTAGAACTCGATGAAGTACTACCTCTTGAACCAGAAAGTAGTGCAGCTCAGGAAAATGTTTCTGTGGTGCCTATACCGACTGGAGAGGAAATTAATGATGGTGATCAAGGTACTTCGGATCAAGTTGCTACTGAACCCGTGGGTCCACAAGGACACGTTCCACACCAGTGGTATGGGAACCCTGTCACGGAAATCATGTTGTTAGAAAGCGGTGAACCTTGAACTATGAAGAAGCGATGGTGGGCCCAGATTCCAACAAATGGCTTGAAGCCATGCAATCCGAGATAGGATCCATGTATGAAAACAAAGTATGGACTTTGACAGACTTGCCCGATGATCGGCGAGCGATAGAAAACAAATGGATCTTTAAGAAGAAGACAGACGTGGATGGTAATGTTACCATCTATAAAGCTCGACTTGTCACTAAAGGTTATCGGCAAGGGATTGACTATGATGAGACTTTCTCTCCCGTAGCGAAGCTGAAGTCCGTCCGAATCATGTTAGCAATTGCCGCATACTATAATTATGAGATATGGCAAATGGACGTCAAAACGGCATTCCTTAACGGCTATCTTAAGGAAGAACTGTATATGATGCAGCCGGAAGGTTTTGTCGACCCTAAGAATGCTAACAAGGTATGCAAGCTCCAGCGATCCATTTATGGGCTGGTGCAAGCATCTCGGAGTTGGAACATTCGCTTTGATGAGATGATCAAAGCGTTTGGGTTTATGCAGACTTATGGAGAAACCTGCGTTTACAAGAAAATGAGTGGGAGCTCTATAGCATTTCTCATATTATATGTAGATGACATACTTTTGATGGGAAATGATATAGAACTCTTGGACAACATTAAGGCCTACTTGAACAAAAGTTTTTCAATGAAGGACCTTGGAGAAGCTGCTTATATATTACGCATCAAGATCTATAGAGATAGATCGAGACGCCTCATAGGTCTTTCACAAAGCACATACCTTGATAAGATATTGAAGAAGTTCAAAATGGATCAGTCCAAGAAAGGGTTCTTGCCTATATTACAAGGTGTGAAATTGAGCTCGGCTCAATGTCCGACCACGGCAGAAGATATAGAAGAGATGAGTGTCATCCCCTATGCATCAGCCATAGGTTCTATTATGTATGCCATGCTGTGTACCAGACCTGATGTAAACCTTGCCGTAAGTTTGGTAGGAAGGTGCCAAAGTAATCCCGGCAAGGAACACTAGACAACTGTCAAGAATATCCTGAAGTACCTGAAAAGGACTAAGGACATGTTTCTCGTTTATGGAGGTGACGAAGAGCTCGTCGTAAAGGGTTACGTCGATGCTAGCTTCGACACAGATCTGGATGACTCTAAGTCACAAACCGGATACGTGTATATATTAAATGGTGGAGCAGTAAGCTGGTGCAGCCGCAAACAGAGCGTCGTGGCGGGATCTACATGTGAAGCGGAGTACATGGCAGCCTCGGAGGCAGCGCATGAAGCAATTTGGGTGAAGGAGTTCATCACCGACCTAGGAGTCATACCCAATGCGTCGGGGCCAATCAAACTCTTCTGTGACAACATTGGAGCTATTGCACTTGCCAAGGAGCCCAGGTTTCACAAGAAGACCGAGGCACATCAAGCGTCGTTTCAACTCCATTCGTGAAAATGTTCAAGATGGAGACATAGAAATTTGCAAAGTGCATACGGATTTGAATGTCGCAATCCGTTGACTAAACCTCTTCCATGAGCAAAACATGATCAACACCAGAACTCTATGGGTGTTCGATTCATCACAATGTAACTAGATTATTGACTCTAGTGCAAGTGGGAGACTGTTGGAAATATGCCCTAGAGGCAATAATAAAAGGATTATTCATGCTTTAATTGTATTATCCGGAAATCGTAATACACGTGTGAATAGATAGACCACAACATGTCCCTAGTGAGCCTCTAGTTGACTAGCTCGGTGATCAATAGATAGCCATGGTTTCCTGACTATGGACATTGGATGTCATTGATAACGGGATCACATCATTAGGAGAATGATGTGATGGACAAGACCCAATCCTAAGCATAGCACAAGATCGTGTAGTTCGTTTTGCTAGAGCTTTTCCAATGTCAAGTATCTTTTCCTTAGACCATGAGATCGTGTAACTCCTGGATACCGGAGGATTGCTTTGGGTGTACCAAGCGTCACAACGTAATCGGGTGACTATAAAGGTGCACTACAGGTATCTCGAAAGTGTCTATTGGGTTGACACGGATCAAGACTCGGATTTGTCACTCCGTGACACGGAGAGGTTTCACTGGCCCACTCGGTAGTGCATCATCATAATGAGCTCAAAGTGATCAAGTGTCTGGTCACGGGATCATGCATTACGGTACGAGTAAAGTGACTTGCGGTAACGATATTGAGCGAGGTATTGGGATACCGACGATCGAATCTCGGGCAAGTAACATACCGTCGACAAAGGGAATTGTATACGGGTTGCTTGAATCCTCGACATCGTGGTTCATCCGATGAGATCATCGAGGAGCATGTAGAGCCAACATGGGTATCCAGATCCCGTTGTTGGTTATTGACCGGAGAGCCGTCTCGGTCATGTCTACGTGTTTCCCGAACCCGTAGGGTCTACACACTTAAGGTTCGGTGACACTAGGGTTGTATGAATATGAGTATGCAGCAAACCGAATGTTGTTCGGAGTCCCGGATGAGATCCCGGACATCACGAGGAGTTACGGAATGGTCCGGAGGTAAAGAATTATATATAGGAAGTGCTATTTCGGCCATCGGGAGAATTTCGGGGGTCACCGGTATTGTACCGGGACCACCGGGTGGGGCCACCTATCCCGGAGGGCCCCGTGGGCTGAAGTGGGAGGGAACCAGCCCCTGGTGGGCTGGTGCGCCCCCCACTTGCCCCCCCGGCGCCTCGGGTTGTAAACCTTATGGTGGGGGGGCGCCCCACGTGCCTTGGGGGGCAACCCTCCCCCCCTGGGCCGCCGCCCCCCCCCCCCCCGCCCCATCTAGATGGGTTCTAGAGGGGCCAGCACCCCCCATGGGGGCCTATATAAAGGAGGGGGGAGGGAGGGCAGCCGCACCCTTGCACTTGGCGCCTCCCTCCCCTGCTACACCTCTTCCTCCTCCCCAGTTGCTTGGCGAAGCCCTGCCGGAGTACTGCTGCATCCACCACCACGCCGTCGTGCTGCTGGATCTTCATCAACCTCTCCTTCCCCCTTGCTGGATCAAGATGGAGGAGACGTCACGCTGACCGTACGTGTGTTGAACGCGGAGGTGCTGTCCGTTCGGCGCTAGGATCTCCGGTGATTTGGATCACGACGAGAACGACTCCCTCAACCCCGTTCGCTTGAACGCTTCCGCACGCGATCTACAAAGGGTATGTAGATGCATCTCTCTCACTCGTTACTAGATGAACTCATAGATGGATCTTGGTGAACGTAGGAAATTTTTTATTTTATGCAACGTTCCCCAACACACGACTGCTCCGCGTTCAAAGGTCGCAATAGCTGGCCACAATATGCATGTAAAAAGTTCTTGGGAGTCCGTGCTACAGCTAGCTGTCCTCCCCAACTCGTCAATATCTTCCAGTAGTACTTGAACTCCATGGCACGATCCATCGACAAGAAGGCGGGAAAGTTATCGTATACTCGGTTTGCGGTGAGTGGCATGCCGAGCGACCGTGTGGGGTCGAGCCATGGAGGAGGGTGAGACACAACGCGACAGACGTGATTTAAACATTGGTTTTTCTCGATGGCGTGATCCAACGAAACGAAACGTTGGTTTCTCTCCGTTTCCATTTTTTCTCCGAAAAAAGGAAACTTTCCACTCTATTTTCGTTCCTACTCCAAGGTTGCCCCGTTACAACGTTCCATCAAATACAAAGGAAAACTAACACGCATGCTGCTGCATCTCAATGATTCACAGATCATAGCCAATATTTACTTCACAACTAAAGACAATAGTTGTGAGAGCGTATCTGAAAAGAAAAACTACTGATGGGGTCACTACGACTTAAACCCTAAACCCTAAACATGATTTAATTTCCTGGCCAGGTAGAACCTGTCGAAGGAAAGACGACTGGCACCCTCGGATCATACGATGCTTTTGTGCAGTTCCACTAAAATCGAGCTGAGCATCCCTGATGGCAAAGATATTGAAGAAGTGTGATTAGAATAATAGTACTGGCACTAGTTCATGAGACATAAACTCATCACAAGTAGAAGTCGGTAGAAGTAGAGAAAGATCGACATGGAGATGGAGCTACGCGGGGAGCTGCGGCAGTGGAGCAAGCCGGCTCCAAAAGGAAGATGGACTACCTGGGATGGCGGGCTGTAGCTAGAAGGGTGGTTGGGACGCGGCATCGGCCCATACCGCGGTGACCCCCGATTGGGACGCACCAACTGTGGATTTTCTCCCTCGCCGATGTCGACCGCGTCTACGCAGAACATTGTTCCCTTCCCCCAGCTGCGGGATCAGGCCGGATATGTGACCAGCGGTGTGGCCACCGTCGTTCTATGTTTGTGAAGAGAGCAACCCAAGCAAGCAGGATTGTAGCTTAGGCTCCTGCTAGTGTATATATAGTGGTTTTATTTTTCTCTCCATATCAACCATTCTATATTGCGTACGTGTCATTGAAGAGTGAAATGATGGTTGCTTCTTGCGACTAACTTACTGTGTGATTTGACTGCTCCTTTAGTGGCCCCCTACACGTACTCCCCCTATGTGTATGCAACAGTCACACGTACACATGGACGCAAAAACGCGCGCGACGCCCTAATGCATGTATGTCTGAGCACACGAGGAACACACACGGTCATGCTCAAGTGCTCAACCTACACTTGCATGCACACACATACTCAGCCAGGGTGAGCTAGTGACCGTATAAACACCGGAAAATGTATATATTGAGCGCAATGAGTGTATTATGAAGTCCACTGACCGTATTTTTACAAATATACAGTGACAGATAGTGTATTTATCTCGTTTGAAATTAAGCCATATTAACCGGAGAGGAGGCAGTATGGACTAGCATTACTTTGTTGTGTCCCATCAACTTGCCGAACAAGGAAAAGCTTGCAGGACGGGAGAAGCTTGTGTGCGGTGGCTTGCAGGACAAGGAGAAACTTTTGACTAATGCAAGTTGTCCTTCGTTCCGGCGGTGGACGTGCAACAGTTAATTCGGTGTCAGATTGCCAGAAGCATACACTATACTAGTACTATTATTGTTGCACTTCCCGAAGAGGCGAACAGCCAAGCGCAAAGTTTACTAGTACTAGTACTACTATAGTCTATAGAGGTACTATACTAGTACTAGGAACCGGATGGAGGAGCGTCTGCACTCTTATGATATTTTAAAAATGTGATAAAGCAATCTTCAACACATTTGGTTCTCTTCGAGGGTTCTCGCATGTGATAATGGAAGTTGATTGCATGGAACACTCGCCACAAATCTCGCTTAATTCTGGCTCATATCATGTTACAAAAAGGAGCGCTCGGTAATATTTCCTCTTTTTTGTTATTCAGCATGTAAACAGGTCAGCAAACCTTGCGGCGCATCTTTGTGTGAACTGTTCTTGCTGCACTTTGAATGTGGCCGAGAGTTGGCTTGATGAAACACCTCACTTCCTACTTCTTTTTTTTTTGCGGGGTACCTCGCTTCCTAGTGACCAGTGTCTTGGCTGATCGTCCTAAGAATGCTTATATATGAATAAAGCTCTCTCATTTACCCACAAAAAAGATAAAGCCACATTAACCAGAAAGGAGGGAGTAGGGACTAGCACTATTTGTCCTGTCAACTCGTAGAACGAGGAGAAGCTTGCAGGACAAGGTGAAGCTCGCTTACGCCTTTTGACTAATGCAACGTACCCTCGCCCAGGCGGTGGACATGCATCAGTTCATTCACTGTCAGATTGCCAGAGGCATACACTGTAGTACCGAACATGCGGAGTACCATCATCGTTCGACTTCACGAATAGGCAAAGAGCCAAGCGCAAGGTTTAGTAGTACGAGTAGTACTACTACTAGAACCGCATGGTGGAGCATCTGTACTCTTATTTTTCTTAATGTCTGATAAAGTACACATTTATTTCGGAGAAGGGCAGAAAACGGCAGCCCAATATGTAATGATGATATCGATCAACCATGCTCGAATATATCTTGGCCTCCGTGCGAGCCTGTCTGTGTGTTCTCGCTCCTTGTTTCTCTCAAGGAACGGCGGGTTGGCCATTTTGCTGTCAATTGAGATCGGTTTGCTCACACTCCAGTCCCACATGTCAGTGATATGCCAAGAGGAGGTGCATTGACCCACTGGCCATACGCGTACTTGGTTTTTCACCTTCATACTACTCCTCCCTCCGTCACAGTTTACAGGGCGCGCTTCATTATGATGCATTTCTCTCAATGCATTTCCACCACCAAAGAGACTTTAGACGCGTTTGGTTTAATGCTCAATTAATTAGGGTGTGGTAACCGCAATTTTCTCTCGATGTAGTACTACGGAGTGGAGTAAGTGCATGCACGTGTGTACCCGGGGTGGAAGCACTGCATGCATGTGTGTACGCATTATTTCCTATAGTAATAGACACCGTGCTATAACTACCAATGCTATTTTTCAGGCCGATCGCTAGTCGCCTTAGTCCCAGAGATTTTCTCTTTTTCTGAAACGCTCTCTATAAACAGTGATGGATGGAGTAGTATGAGCGGATTCAAAGAAGAGCGTATTGATGGTTGCTTCTTCCGAGCAACTTACAGTGGGAACGGTGGGCCGGGCTTATGATTTGACTGCTCATTACTCACTATTAATGCGGCGCAACGACCGGTCTGAGTCTCCCATGCGGCTGTGCACTACTACCTCTTGAGCACTGCGTTGGATTTCCCCGAAGAGGAGAGGATGATGCAGCAAAGTAGCGTAAGTATTTCCCTCAGTTTTTTGAGAACCAAGGTATCAATCCAGTAGGAGGCCACGCACAGGTCCCTCGTACCTGCACAAAACAATAGCTCCTCGCAACCAACGCGATTAGGGGTTGTCAGTCCCTTCACGGTCACTTACGAGAGTGAGATCTGATAGAGATGATAGATAATATTTTTTGGTATTTTTGGTATAGAGATGCAAAGTGAAAAGTAAAAAGGCAAAGTAAAAAACAAAGCAAGGATTGAAGTGATGGAGATTGATATGATGAGAATAGACCCAGGGGCCATAGGTTTCACTAGTGGCTTCTCTCAAGAGCGTAAGTATTCTACGGTGGGTGAACAAATTACTGTTGAGCAATTGAGAGAATAGAGCATAGTTATGAGTATATCTAGGTATGATCATGTATATAGGCATCACGTCAGAGACAAGTAGACCGAAACGATTCTGAATCTACTACTATTACTCCACTCATCGACCGCTATCCAGCATGCATCTAGAGTATTAAGTTAAAAACAGAGTAACGCCTTAAGCAAGATGACATGATGTAGAGGAATAAATTCATGCAATATGATAAATACCCCATGTTGTTATCCTCGATGGCAAGAATAGAATACCTGCCTTGCAACCCTTTTACATCCTTTGGTAAGGACACCGCAAGATTGAACCCAAAGCTAAGCACTTCTCCCATTGCAAGAACTACCAATCTAGTTGGCCAAACCAAACGGATAATTCGAAGAGACTTGCAAAGATAACCAATCATACATAAAAGAATTCAGAGAAGAATCAAATATTATTCATAGATAATCTGGATCATAAACCCACAATTCATTAGTCTCAACAAACACACCGCAAAAAGAAGATTACATCGAATAGATCTCCGCGAGAGAGGGGGATAACATTGTATTGAGATCCAAAAAGTGAGAAGAAGCCATCTAGCTACTAGCTATGGACCCGAAGGTCTGAAGTAAACTACTCACACTTCATCGGAGGGGCTATGGTGATGATGTAGAAGCCCTTCGTGGTTGATGCCCCCTCCGGCGGAGCTCCAGAACAGGCCCTAAGATGGGATCTCGTGGATCCTGATGACAAGCCAAGCAATTGTTTCATACTTAAATAATCTCAAACTTTTTCAACCTTCACGCAATACATGAGCGTGAGCCATGGATATAGCACTATGGGTGGAATAGAATATGATGATGGGGATTGTGTGGAGAAGACAAAAAAGGAGAAAGTCACACATTGACGAGGATAACCAAAGGGCTATGGAGATGCCCATCAATTGATGTCAACATGAGGAGTAGGGATTGCCATGCAACGGATGCACTAGAGCTATGGATGCTCAACAAAAGAAAACTAGTGGATGTGCATCCAACTTGCTTGCTCATGAAGACCTAGGGCATTTGAGGAAGCCCATCATAGGAATATACAAGCCAAGTTCTATAATGAAAAATTCCCACTAGTATAAAAGACAACTTATGAGACTCACTATATGAAAAACATGGTGCTACTTTGAAGCACAATATATGAGACTCACTACATGAAGAACAAGGTGCTACTTTGAACCACAAGTGTGGTAAGAGGATAGTAACATTGCCCTTTTTATTTATTTCTTTTTTTGGGCCTTTCTTTTTTTCTTGTTTTTGGCCTTTCTCTTTTTTTTTGGGCAATGCTCTAATAATGATGATCATCACACTTCTATTGATTACAACATAAGGATTACAACTCGAAACTAGAACAAGATATGACTCTATATAAATGCCTCCGGCGTGATGTACTGATGGTGCAATGAATCAAGAGTGACATGTATGAAAAATAATGCATGGTGGCTTTGCCACAAATACGATGTCAACTACATGATCATGCAATGGCAATATGACAAAAGTAAAGTATGTCATGATGATGATAAACGGAACGGTGGAAAGTTGCATGGCAATATATCTTGGAATGGCTATGGAAATGCCATAATAGGTAGGTATGGTGGATGTTTTGAGGAAGATATAAGGAGGTTTATGTGTGATAGAGCATATCATATCACGGGGTTTGGATGCATCGGCGAGGTTTGCACCAACTCTCAAGGTGAGAAAGGGCAATGCACGGCATCAAGAGGCTAGCAAAGGCGGAAAGGTAAAAGTGCGTATAATCCATGGACTCAACATTAGTCAAAAGAACTCATATACTTATTGCAAAAATTTAGAAGTCATCAAAAATCAAGTACTACGCGCATGCTCCTAGGGGATAGATTGGTAGTAAAAGACCATCGCTCATCCCCGACCGCCACTCATAAGGATGCACAAGCCAGGTACACTTCATGTTTCAAATTTGTTACACAACTTTAACCATACGTGCATGCTACGGGACTTGCAAACTTCAACACAAGCATTTCTCAAATTCACAACTACTCAACTAGCACGACTTTGATATTATCACCTCCATATCTCAAAACAATTATCAAGCATCAAACTTTTCTTAGTATTCAACGCACTCAAAAGAAAGTTTCACATATCTTGAATACCAAGTATATTAATATTAAGCAAATTACCATGCTATTAACGACTCTCAAACTAATCTAAGTGAAGCATGAGAGATCAATAGTTTCTTTAAAACAAATCCACCACTGTGCTCTAAAAGATCTAAGTGAAGCACTAGAGCAAAAATTATCACGCTCAAAAGATATAAGTGAAGCACTATGAGCAAAACTATCAAGCTCAAAAGATATAAGTGAAGCACATAGAGTATTCTAGCAAATTCCAATTTATGTACGGCTCTCTCAAAAGGTGTGTACAGCAAGGATGATTGTGGTAAACTAACAACCAAAGACGCAAATGATACAAGACGCTCCAAGCAAAACACATATCATGTGGTGAATAAAAATATAGCTCCAAGTAAATTACCGATGGAAGTAGATTTAAAGAGGATGCCTTCCGGGGCATCCCCAAGCTTTGACTTTTTGGTGTCCTTCGATTATCTTGGGGGTGCCATGAGCATCCCCAAGCTTAGGCTCTTGTCACTCCTTGTTCCATAATCCATCAAAAGAATTTACCCAAAACTTGAAAAGTTCACAACACAAAACTCAATAGAAATCTCGTGAGCTCCGTTAGAGAAAGAAAACAAAAGACTACTTTAAGGTATTGTAATGAACTCATTCTTTATTTTTTATTGGTGTTAAACCTACTGTATTCCATCTTCTCTATGGATTATAAACTATTTTACTAGCCATAGATTCATCAAAATAAGCAAACAACACACGCAAAACAGAATCTGTCAAAAACAGAACAGTCTGTAGTAATCTGTAACTAACGCAAACTTCTGGAACTCCAAAACATCTACCAAAATTAGACGACATAGAAAATTTGTTTATTGATCAGCAGCAATTGGAATCAGTATTTTATCACGTTCTAGTGATTTTTAATAATTCGGGCACTAAGCGCAAAGTTTCTGGAAATTACAGCAAGATCAAATAACTATCATCCAAGAAGATGCAATAGGTCTAACTTGGCGCAAACACTAATTAAAACATAAAACCACATCTAAACAGAGGCTAGATGGATTATTTATTCCTAAACAGAAACAAAAACAGAAAACTAAAAGTAAAATTGGTTTGCCTCCCAACAAGCGCTATCGTTTAACGCCCCTAGCTAGGCATAAAATCAAGGATAGATCTAGGTATTGCTATCTTTGGTAGTGTCGGGGGTGAGCTGGTCGTGCCCCACGAGCACCTACGGGACCCTGGTCCCTTGTGGTTCGGAGGGAGGCGGAGGTTACACAAAGAGCAGATCAAGGCGATGCACACGAGCGGATTTTTACCCAGCTTCGGAGCTCTCCGGAGAGATAATACTCCTACTGCTGCTTTGTGGATTATCTTGTGTTCTTGCTAGGGAGCAATGCGGGCTACAAGACCTAGCGTGAGTGCCTCTTCTATCGAGCTGGGCCGAACCCCCTCTACGTTGCCCCCGGGCCTCCTTTTATAGGCACAAGGGGTTACCACATATGGCAAGTAGACAAGGGTAAGGTAGTAAAAACATAGGTTGGTACACCGCTATGTACAGTGTACAGTAACCTATACCTAACTCTGACAGCGAGGGACAAGAGTCATCAATGCCCGTCTCGGTCGCCCGAACAGTGCAACAGGGACCGTTAAGTGCGCCTCCGTTCGCCACGATGGTAGCTTGTCAGCGCTGCTTGTCGCTACTGTCCGCTGGCTGCACAGCCCCCCGACACGCGTCCTTGGGAGAGCCCGTGGTGACACGTTGGCGGGTGAGCTGGAGCGGAGATGAAGAGAGGTCGCCCGCCCGGCAAGCGCCTTGCCCTTGGCCCGGGAACCTTTGTCGCGCTTGGGGGTTGGCGCCCGCCAAGCCTTCCCGGCAAGCTCCTCTTGCCGGGCCTTGTTTCTTCGGCATACTGAGTGGCCTTCCCGGCAAGCTCCTCTTGCCGGGGTCTTTGTTGCTTTGCTCTTGAATGGCTCCAAGGGAGCTACTGAGGGTCTTGGCGGCCATCAGGCCGGCCCGGCCTTGGGGCGCTGCGACTGTCCGTGCACGAGTTCGGGGTACTAGGGTACCCCTACTCTAGTACACCGACAGGAGCCCCCGGGCCTGGGCCACACACGGCGCCAAGCTCTGTTGGGCCAGGCCCAAAACAGTGCACGGGCGCGCGTGGTCTTGATTACGCCGTTACTTGCCTTGGACCCACCACGTCTCCCACGAACGGCACGCGTCGGACGTGGCGTCGTGGGGGAGATCGTGGGGCTTTCTTTATTTGGAAAAATCGGAACGCCCGTCCCCTCTCCCCTTTATAAGCGGGGGAACCGGGGCAGAACGCCCACTTGCCCTCGCTGTCACATCAGAAAACCCCCGCCGTTTTCCCCTTCCTTCCCGAGCCCCTAGAGAGCGACGCTCCGCCCCCTCCACTGCCACCGGTGCCACCCACGCCGTCGGCTTCCTTCACCGCGACTCCCGATGGCTCCGAAGGCCGATAAGGGGAAGGGCGTGGAATCCGTCGAGGCGCAGCGGCTCGCGGCGCTGCGGAAAGAGCGGGCCCTCTTCGACCCCCTGCTCAACAGGAAGGAGCTGGTGGATGGGTACTACCTCTTTTGGTCGACGGTGACCCGGGCGCATCCGCGCACGAGGGTCATCTCCGCCGCCACATCTGCGAAGGTCTCAATCGGGTACCCCTTCTTCGCGATTTTCTTCTGGTGCGGGCTTTGCCCGCCCTTTTCTGAATTTTTCTGTGATGTCATGAACACATATGGCCTCCGCCTCCTTGACTTCACCCGCAACGCCATTCTTACCATGGCCGTTTTCGCACACCTCTGCGAGAACTTTGTCGGGGTCCACCCAAACGTCGCACTCTTCCGCCATTATTTCTCACCCCGCGTAGAGAGAGGAGAGCCACTTGCCGGAGGAATTGCATGGACCTCTAGGATCGGCAAGAAGGAAGCATATCTTGACGGAGAGTTGCGCCGGAAGTGGGAGGAGTGGAGGGCTGAGTGGTGCTGGATCGTAGAGGAGGAGCCCCAGCCTTTTACTGCCTCAAGAAGACCCCATAGTTCGTGGTAACGATCGAGCAACTTGGCGTCGGAGGACGACAAGTTGAAGATTGCCACGACTAGGATTTTGCGTCTCCGACAAGTAGGGCTTACCGTAGGAGCAGTTGGCGCGGACTTCCTTCGTCGCCGTATTGCGCCCTTGCAGGAGAAAGGGAGGCCTGCTTGGGAGTTCCAGAACGCGGCGGATATCATGAGGCTGCGCCCGGGTCTGAACTGGAACTTCACCACCATGGAGCTTGACGGCATGCTGCGGGAGCTGTTCAAGCCTGAGCCGGATAACCCAGGATGGTGCATGCTGCCGAGGGGAGTCGTGCCTTTGTGCAACAACTCGTCACTTGACGGCATCCGTGCGATAATGCCGTTGTGCGACTCCCATGGGATCATTCCAACCTGGCAGGAGCCTGCCAACGACATAGTGCAGCAGTTCTTTGACACTTTGGTTGAAACGCCGATCCGCGCCGACGAGAAGAGGCGGCTCACCCGCGACACCACTGCTCAAGAGTTGGCGCGCATTGCCACGAGGTTGGAGGAGGCTGCCGAAGCCGCTGCCGCCGGCGCGTTTGGGTTCACCGTCGAGGAGGCGGAGATGGCCGAGGCGGCAAGCCTTGCCGACCAAGAAGAGTTCATCGGTGGGGAGGAGCAGCCCGAGCTCGACAACGACCCGAGTGAGCATGCCGGGGGCGCTTCTCCTCCGCCGTCAAGTAGCTTGCCGCAGGAGGAGCTCGCCGTCCCGCCAAGGAGACGCCTTCGGAGGACGGGAGAAGTGGCGGGGGAGCACATGGTCCAGCAGCCGCCTCGCCGCCCGACGCGCTCCACCGCGGCAAGTACTGTTGCCGCGGGGGCACCTCATTCCGCCATGGCAACGGGCGCAGGGCCTTCTGGAGCCGCGGCCCCTGCACCTGCCAAGCGTCAGAGGGAGTCCTCTCCCCCAATCCGTCGTGCCGGAGCAGAGTTTGATCTCTCCGCTCTCAGCTCTGAGGAAGAAGAGGAAGAGTAAGATCTTGCCACCGCTATTCATATCTCCCAATTTATTGCTTTATCTTATATCTGACTGGTGCCACTCTGAACTTTATTCTTCAGGGCATTGGTTCAGAGAACGTCGAAGAAGGCCAAGACGCCGGTGGTTGTTGTCTCAGACGACTCCCCCGTAGCAACAGGGGGCACGTCCGAAACTCCCTTGCCGGATCCGGCAATCCTTCAACAGAGCAGCCCCCGGCACAGTCCCCAGCATAAGTACCTGGAATGCTTCACGTGGTTTGGCGCGCTTGGGTGCTTTTCTGTTTACTGGTATCTGGTTTGTCGGATTTCGCAGGAGCAGAGCAGCCACCCCATGGAGCGCCGGAGGCTACCCCTGAGGTTCAGCCTCAGCAGGAGGCCCCGGAGGTCACCCCCGAGGTTCCGCTTGCTTCAACTACGCCACCAAGGGAGAATTCTCTGCCAAGGGGAGCTTCTCCGACAAGGGCTGGCGCCGACGACCCCCCAGTGGTGGAGACCGCGGCCACAAGCCCCACCGCCGGTAATCTTCTTGTTTGATAGCTTCCCTTGGGTTCTGCTTTTCTGTTTCTCTCTTTCGAACATCTGTTTGATTTGTGCTTCCCCTTTCTGACCATCAGATCTATCTGCTGGAGACCCGATGGAAACCGAGGCCGCCGGCGAGGAAGGCGCCGGCGGCGACAGTGTCGACGCCGCCAACGTGGAGGAGGAGGAAGCTGGTGCTGACAAGCCCGCCGGCGAGGAGGCTGCCGAGGCCACTGATGCAGGGGCTGGGGAGGAGCCCGGCGATCGCACTGACGGCCCGGAGGCCGCAGGAGCGCCAGGCGCTGCACCGACCGCCGATCCCCCCGCCACCGATGCCGCGCCAGACTCCGAGGAGCCCCAGCCCGGCGCCACCGAAGCCGGTGAGGGTGTCTTCATCAAGCTCCCGTGGGCATCGAGCTCCAGGGCGCTAGCCGAGGGGGAGACCTTCGATGCGGAGCTGCTTGCCTCCGCCGGGCTGTCACTGGTTGATGCCCCGAGCAGCAGCAGTGGTGAACCTGAGGAGGAGCAGCTGCTCAGGAGGCTGTTGTTGCTCTACCGTGCCCGACAAGCCAAACTGGAGTCCAGGGAGGCGCTTGTCGCGAGGGCGGGAGCTGACTTGGAGAAACGTGCGGAAGAGCTCCAACGCGCCAACAAAGAGACTCTCCGGGACATAGCAGAGGCTCGGGAGCAGCTTGCTGAGGAGCGCACGGCCTTCATCTTGGAGAAGGGCGAGGTTGAGGAGCAGCAGAGGTTTGCCGGTGAGAAGCTCTCCGCTCGAGAAGGTGAGCTGGCGCAGCGGAAGATCAACCTCGACAGCTTTGAGGAAGATCTCGCTTTGGCGAAAACAAGCGATTGGCGGGCCACTCCAAGAGGCAAAAGATGCCGCCGCGGCTGCCGAGGCCGCCAAGAGAGATCTGGAGACGAGGGTGGCTCAGCTGGAGTCCACTCTCCAGAAGAGTGCCGAGGAGGTCGCCGGGCTGAAGCGCGAGCGTGAGAAGGACGCTTACACCCTCGGCGAGCTGCAGGGCCGTTTGGCTGAAAGGATCAAGGAAATCGATGCCGCCAAGGTCGTCAAGGCGGATCTGGAGCTGAAATTGACCACCTTGTCGGAGACGTTGAACGGCGCCAGGGAGCGGGAAATGGGCCTACTGGAGAAAATCAAGGCCACCGAGGAGTTGCTGTCGAATGCTGTGACCGCCCAGAATGATCTTCGGGACAGTATAATGCATTGGATGAAGGTCTCGTGGACACCGCCACGACATCCATAATGAGCTGATAGCGTTGGGGATGACAGATCTTGGATATTTCACCGACGAACCTCCAACCCAGCGTCAAGCTCAGTCTATTCTTCAAAGGCGACATGGCGGGCATTCGGCGGCTCGGGATGAGGTTCCGAAGCAATCAAGGCGGAGGAATCACGCCAAGTCTGTGCCGAGGCTCTCCAGAAGGTGTTGATGAAGGTGGCCTTCCGCAACCCAGGCGTCGACTTATCCAAGGCCCTCAAGTCCCTGCCTTCATCCGCCGATGTTGAAGTGCTCAAGACCCTTGTCGCACCCATTGTGGATAGGGTGAGCGGAGTTAAGAGGCTCGAGGGCGACCGCGTGGATTAGGCCGCCAAGTCTATCTTTTTCTTGTCGCTGTAGATCATGTTTAGGTGAAAAATCTATTAGATCTGCGACAAGTCATTATGTAATATACACTATCTTAGGCAATCGAATGCAACGTTATTTCCTTTGCTCGATTTCTTCCCTTGTATGTTTCTGCCCTACGCTTTCCGGGAAACTTGCCGGTGCGGCACCCTTGCCATGGCGCCGAAAATCGGAACTTCAGCAGCCTTCTTTGGCGGGGTCGCTACCGACAAGCAACTTTGTCGCGGACTAGCCGCAGCTCACTTAAGTTGTTGAGCGGACTGGAAACAAAGTAAGGGCGCAACCAGTCACGATTTGGTTCCTCCGCGCACAGGTTTTCCATACAAAGTACTTATCGTTCGAGGAAGATAACTCAAAATTTAAAACTGGTCGCTTAAACTTAGCAACTTAGCTTTTCTCGTTGTCCATTTTCCGGCAAGGCGACGGTTCCTCGAGCGACGCTTGTCGGCCCACATCATTATCTCCTCCTCTCCTCCCCCCGGTTAACTTGTGGGTGGATGAACCTTCTTCTTGTTTGAGAAGAAAGAAGAGAAAAAGAAAGTTGTGAAGCCTAATGGCTCATTATCGCTTACCGGGTGTGGGTGCTGCACAAGGTTGTTAGTAAACACATGCATATATGATTATGAAAGCATGTATTAACAAAAATGTGCGCAACCATAGGCTTTACTGATGCACGGAGTCTGTGTCCGGCTTTGTACAAAGGATTACATGCAACAGCGGCAAGACTTGTACAAAAGGGTGGTTGCCGGAACGGATTCCGGCAACCGCGCCTCATGGGTAAAACTTACGAAGATGCTCTATGTTCCAGGAATTGCTCACCGGAAAGCCGTCTTCGGTCTCAAGGCGGACAGCGCCGGGCCTAGTGACTCGTTTTACCCGATAAGGGCCTTCCCACTTCGGCGTCAACTTGTTGGAATTCTTGGCGGATTGAACGCGCCAAAGAACAAGGTCGCCTTCCTCGAAGCTTCGGCATTAACTTTGCGGCTATGGTAGCGACGCAAAGCTTCTTTGTAACGAGCAGCTCGTCTGACAAACGAAGACGATCTTCCTCGAGGAGCAGCGCGTCATCTTGTCGCAGCTGCTCTTGCTCAATCTCATCATAAGCGAGCACTCGAGGTGACCCGTATCACGAAGTTCCGTGGGAGAACTGCCTCTGCTCCGTAGACTAGAGCAAAGGGTGTCTGGCCAGTGGCTCGATTTGGCGTCGTCCTGATTGACCAAAGAACCACTGGCAGCTCCTCGATCCAGTTTCTTCCGCACTTGTGCAGCCTGTCAAAAGTTCTGGTCTTGAGTCCTCGCAGCACTTCAGCGTTCGCTCTCTCTGCTTGACCGTTGCTTCTCGGATGAGCAACGGAAGCAAAGCAGATCTTGGCGCCAAGATCTTGGGCATACTGCATGAAGGTGCGACTCGTGAACTGTGTGCCGTTATCGGTGATGATCCGGTTAGGGATCCCAAAACGGCAAACAATTGACCTGAAGAACTTGACGGCTGACTGTGCTATCACCTTCCTCACTGGTTCCACTTCCGGCCACTTTGTGAACTTGTCGATTGCGACGTACAAGTACTCAAAGCCCCGATGGCTTCGGGGAAGGGGCCGAGGATGTCGAGCCCCTGCATCGAGAAGGGCCAGGATAGAGGTATCGTCTGGAGAGCTTGAGCTGGCTGGTGTATCTGTTTTGAATGGAACTGCACGCTTCACACTTGGTTACTTGTGCAGTTGCATCTGGAGGGCTTCGCCGTAAGAAACCTTGCCGCAAGTGCTCTTGCGCCAATGTGGTGACCACATATGCCTCCGTGTATCTCGCCAGCAACCATCCAACTTCCGGCAAATACACTTCAATTTCACTCCGTTGAGTCTTTTTTACATGCAGGATGTTGTCAACAAACTGGTACATACTTGACTGCCGGGCTACTTTTTCCGCTTCTTCTTGCTCTTCGGGAAGTTCTCCTGTCTGAAGGAAATGGATGATCTGTTGTGCCCAAGTTGGAGCCTGTGGCTCGACAACGAGGACTAAAGGCTCATCTGTCACTGCGGGACCATCAGCTTCTACGGCAAGGACCTGCGGGTCCGCCGGAGCTCGATGATCCCCGTCAAGCTTGCCGGAGCTAAGCTTGTCGGGAGCGTTTGCTTCAACGATACAAACTGCATGGTTTGTCGGAGCAGACTGCTCCTCAGTGATATTTGCGTTGGTTTTAGGGACCTTCTTGGCGGCGGCTTCAGAGAGCTCTGCCGGGAAGTAGTCGCCGGAAACCAATTTTCTCTTCTTGCTCTGTCCTGTTGATGGTGCCACGGTTGGCTGAGTCAGCTTGAGCACAAAAATTCCTGGTTCCACAGGTAACTTAAGTGCGGCACATTTGGAGAGGCCATCAGCAATATCATTCTGCGCTCTTGGAACGTGTTCCATTTGCAGACCTTCAAAGTGCTCTTCCAGCTTCCTCACTTCATCGACGTACGTTTCCATCAATGGACTCTAGTAGTCTTTGTTCACTTGGCGGACGACAAGCTGTGAGTCTCCCCTGACAATGAGCTTCTTAATCCCAAGGTCCACTGCAATCCTGAGACCGGCAAGCAAGCCTTCATACTCTGCAGTATTGTTTGTTGCTTGTTCCTTGGGAAAGTGCATCTGGACTATGTACTTGAGGTGCTCTCCGGTGGGTGCGATGAGCAGCACGCCAGCACCGGCGCCTTGCAGCGAGAAAGCACCATCAAAGTACAACAGCCACTCTTTATTTGCCTCCTTGGCGGGGATGCTTGTCTCCGGAATCTCTTCATCCTGTGTTGGCGTCCATTCTGCTATGAATTCTGCCAATGCCCTGCTCTGGATAGTTGGAGTGCTCTCGAACTTGAGACCAAAGCTTGATAGTTCCAGCGCCCACTCAACAATCCTGCCTGTTGCTTCTGGATTCTGCAAAATCCTCTTCAGTGGAAAGCGAGTGACAACTGTTATCTCATGTGCTTGGAAGTAATGGCGCAGCTTCCTCGAGGCCATGAGGAGGCCGAAAAGCAGCTTCTGCACACCAGAGTACCTCGATCTAGCCCCCTGCAGAAGGGAACTGACAAAGTACACTGGGCGCTGCACAATCTTCTTCCGTATCTTGTCGCACCCCTGCGCTGATCCGTCCTTGCCGGGACGAGCTTGACGGCGAAGCCCCCGCTCGTCGCCGACGCACCTGCCTCGGTTGCCGGCTCATCATCTGCCTCCCTCTCCGCTACTAACGCAGCACTAGCCACTTGATTGGTCGCTGCTATATACAGCAGCAACTTCTCTTGTGGTTTAGGTGCGACAAGTATCGGAGTGGAGGACAGGTATCTCTTCAAGTCCTGCAGCGCAGCCTCCGCTTCGGGAGTCCATTTCATTGGACCTGCCTTTTTCAAGATTTTGAAAAGCGGCGGTATGCGCCAGCAGACTTAGAGATGAACCTCTTGAGAGCAGCCACGCAACCCGGCAAGCTTCTCGACATCCTTGACGCGCTTTGGTGCTTCGATCTGCTCGATGGCCTTGATCTTGTCGGGATTGGCTTCAATTCCTCGCTGAGATACAAAGAACCCGAGAAGCTTGCCGGAAGGGACTCCAAACACGCACTTCTCGGGGTTGAGCTTGAGGTTGATCTTGCGCAGGTTTGTAAACGTCTCATCTAAATCTCGAACCAAGGTTGCCTTGTCTCTGCTCTTGACCACTATGTCATCCATGTAGGCTTCTACATTTCTGTGTATCTGTGGTCCAAAAGCATCATGGACTACCCTTGCAAAGGTTGAACCAGCATTCTTCAAACCGAAAGGCATCCGTATAAAGCGATGCGTGCCACATGGTGTGATGAATGCGGTTTCTCTTCATCCTCTTCTGCCATGAAGATCTGATGATATCCTGAATATGCATCAAGAAGCAGCGGTCGCACCCGGTATGGAGTCAACAATCTGGTCGATACGTGGCAAGGGAAATGGGTCCTTGGGACAAGCTTTATTAACGTCTGTGAAGTCAATACAAAGTCTCCATTTCACATTAGCCTTGCGTACCACTACCGGATTGGCCAACCATGTGGGGTCGAGGACTCCTCTGACAAGCCCTGCTGCTTCCAATTTCTTGATCTCTTCTGCTATGAATTCTTGGCGCTCCACTGCCTGTTTCCTAACTTTTTTCTTGACGGGCCGCGCGTGAGGACAGACAGCTAGGTGGTGCTCAATTACTTTCACAGGAACACGGGGATATCAGATGGTTGCCATGCAAACACATCGATATTCGCCCGCAGGAAAGCAACGAGCTCGCCTTCCTATTTAGGATCAAGCGTGGCACTGATGGTGTAGGTACCACCAGTGTCGTCCTCCTTAGCGGGCACCTTCTTGGTCTTTGGCGGAGCTGCCATTGTCTTGTTGCACTTGCCGGTGGAGCTCGATGGTGCGTCCTCGACGGTAGCGCAGCACTCCGAAGAGGTGCGCTTGCCGGAGTGGGCAACAGAGCTCTTGCCGGACCTGGTGGTCTTCCTCCCCTCGGGAGTTTCAGCAGCAAGTGGTTTGCTATTTGGCGCTGCTGCTGCATCCCGGTAAATCTTGTCGGCGCAGATAAGTGCATCCTTCTTGTCGCCATGGACAGAAATGACGCTTATCGGGCCGGGCATCTTGAGTAGGTTGTAAGCATAATGAGAAGCGGCCATGAACTTGGCGAGCGCCGGACGGCCAAGTATGCCATTGTAGGGCAATGGGAAATCGGCGACGTCGAATGTGACCCTCTCTGTTCTGAAGTTGAGTTCGCTGCCGAATGTCACCGGCAACGTGATCTTCCCCTTGGGCTTGCTCCTTCCTGGGTTGATTTCTTGGAAAGTACCAGTTTCTTGAGCTCATTGTCGTGGATTTGAAGCTTACGGAGCACTGCAGAGGAGACCAAATTCAGGCCGGCCGCCGTCAACCAACATCTTTGTGACCTTGAGGTTGCGGATGGTTGGTGAGACCAACATCGGCAAGCACCCGACCGCAGATGATGCGATCGGGTGATCCTCAATGTCAAAGATCATGGGCGTCTTTGGACCACTTCAGAGGTTTGCGTGACTCTATGGATGGTTCTGCTGCATTGACCTCACGCATCCATTGCTTGAGTTGGCGGTGCGAGGTATGCAAAGACGCACCACCGTCGACGCAAAGAACCTCTGTTGCCTTTTGAAACTCATGCTCATCAGCTTCATCGTCTTCATAATCCTCGTCATCTTCATCTTCATCTTCTTCCTGGTCGCGGCCGCGGGGAGGCCTATCTCCTTGCCGCTGTTTGGCCTTGCCGCGACGTCCTCCCCGACCGGGTCTCTTTTTACTTTCAGCACCTGCACCTTCTTGGGCCTTCTCTTTGTCTCGCCGCTCGTATTCAGCTTTCTGTAGCTCAACAAGCTGCTCGACTTTCTTGCAGCTTTGGAGATCGTGGCCCTTAGTGCGGTGGATTTTACAGTACTGCTTGTTGGAGCCGTCAGGCTTGTCGGCGGCCGCCACAGCTTGGCGCTCGGCGTCAGCGGCAACCTCCTTGCCGGAGCCACCGGCCTTGGCTTTGTTGGTGGCACCATCCTTGCCGGACTGCTCGACAACTAGCACTTCTTGGCTTTTCTTCCTCCTATTGTTCCGCCGCCGGCTATTCCTTGCCCGGGCAGTCCCCTCACTATCAGACTCTGCTCCCACACTCTCTCCTGGGAGCCTTCTTCCTTCTTCAGCGCATGCACACTTGTCGGCCAGGGCGTAGAGCTCGCTGACGTCTTTTACTTTGCACATCGCCATCTCCTCTCTCATCCTGCGATTTCGTACATTCTGATGGAATGCACTAATCACTGCAGCAGGGTGGACATCTGGGATGTTGTAGTGCACTCGACTGAATCTCTGGGTGAATTTGCGCAGGGACTCCCCCTCCTTCTGGGCAAGCAGGTGGAGATCACTCTCCTGGCCATGAGGCTTGTGGCCGCCTGTGAAGGTGCCAACAAACTGGTGGCACAAATCTGCCCAAGAAGAAATAGAGCCATCCGGCAAGTGCATGAGCCAAGATCTGACGTTTGGCTTGAGCACCATGGGGAAGTAGTTGGCGAGGATCTTGTCGTCTCTTCCCCCCGCAGCTTGCACCGCGATGGTGTAGATACTGAGGAACTCCGATGGATGTGTTCTGCCGTCGTACTTCTCCGGCACATCTGGTTTGAAGTTCTTCTTGTCGGGCCACCGGACTTGCCGCAGCTCACGAGTGAACGCAGGGCAACCTACCGCGTACGGCAAGTCGCCTGGTTCCCCTGGCGCATGCATATCGACGGTGGGCCCGGCGCATTGGTCAGATTGATGGCACGCTTCTCTTTGGCGCTCGATACGGGTTCGAGCGTCCTCTTCTTGCCGCTCCCGAAGAACTTGGCGTTGGTCACGACGAGCTCGTGGATCCGACGACGCCATGGAGTCGCTGTCGAGGTGGATCCGGCGAGTCGGCGATCTTGGCCTTCGGGAAGGGGAGTGTACGGTGGGTGCACCCCCGCAAGTCTCGTCGCCATCGGCTCGCGCCTTGTCGCTCCGTCGCGGCTGCGAAGCATTTGGTTGCCGCGGGACGTCGCCGTTGGCGAAACCGATGAGACTTTGAATTGTGGCCCTCCATTCGTCGACCTTATCGGCCGTTGGAGGGTAATCTAGGAGCAATTGAGCTCTTGCCAAGGCTTCCGCTGGTGTGGTTGGCGGCAACGGTGTATGCGGAGGCGAAGAAGCGGGATGTGCTCGGACTCCTAATCAAGTTAGGAGGAGCAGCATCCCGCCCAGCGTACCCCACTACCGGCATCTTTGGGGCGCATGTCGCATGCGGGTCTCGAGGGCCTCGGGATCCTCCGGCTTGGCATTGATCCAATGGCGTATGGCGCCCACGAGTATCGTGGCGGCTGTCTATCCAGCGCCTCCTGCGATGGGCCAGCGGTGCAGATTCGACGCCCGACGCCAGCGCCGCGTTGTCCTTGGACCTGGCGGCATCGTGGGCTCTCGATGGCCGCGGTCCCTCCGCCAGCGTTTCCCCACCGCTGGCAGCTCCGGCGGTGGTGGGTTCGGCAGCAGACGGCTCAGCTGCCGACGGCTTCTTCGGCGCCATGTCGACGAAGATGTCGATGAAGTTGCTCAGGCGACCACCAGATCAGGTTTGCACAGCCTCGACGCCCCCTACCTGGCGCGCCAAAGATGTCGGGGGTGAGCCGGTCGTGCCCCACGAGCACCTACGGGACGCTGGTCCCTTGTGGTTCGGAGGGGGCGGAGGTTGCACAAAGAGCAGATCGAGGGGATGCACACGAGCGGATTTTTACCCAGCTTCGGAGCTCTCCGGGGAGATAATACTCCTACTGCTGCTTTGTGGATTATCTTGTGTTCTTGCTAGGGAGCAATGCGGGCTACAAGACCTAGCGTGAGTGCCTCTTCTATCGAGCTGGGCGAACCCCTCTCGTTGCCCCGGGCCTCCTTTTATAGGCACAAGGGGTTACCACATATGGCAAGTAGACAAGGGTAAGGTAGTAAAAACATAGGTTGGTACACCGCTATGTACAAAGGTGTCTGATAACCTATACCTAACTCTGACAGCGAGGGACAAGAGTCATCAATGCCCGTCTCGGTCGCCCGAACAGTGCAACAGGGACCGTTAAGTGCGCCTCCGTTCGCCACGATGGTAGCTTGTCAGCGCTGCTTGTCGCTACTCTCCGCTGGCTGCACAGCCCCCCGACACGCGTCCTTGGGAGAGCCCCGTGGTGACACGTTGGCGGGTGAGCTGGAGCGGAGATGAAGAGAGGTCGCCCGCCCCGGCAAGCGCCTTGCCGCGGCGGGAACCTTGTCGCGCTTGGCGGTTCGGCGCCTACCAAGCCTTCCCGGCAAGCTCCTCTTGCCGGGGCCTTGTTTCTTTCGCGCCCTGAGTGGCCTTCCCGGCAAGCTCCTCTTGCCTGGGTCTTTGTTGCTTTGCTCTTGAATGGCCCCAAGGGAGCTACTGAGAGTCTTGGCGGCCATCAGGCCGGCCCGGCCTTGGGGCGCTGCGACTGTCCGTGCACGAGTTCGGGGTACTACGGTACCCCTACTCTAGTACACCGACAGGTAGGCAATTCTTCAATGAGACATCTACCTTCTTTAGAATTTTCTTTCTCTCTACTAATTATCAAATTTTTAGGCAAAAGATCGAAAAATTCATTCTTAGCAAATGGTTCCTTAATGATGGCAAAAAGATTGGGATGAACACTTATAGATTTAAGATCCGCAGTTTCCTTACTAGATGATTCACCCTTATTCTTAGGAACATAAATACGCTTAGTATTTTTAGTAGACGAACTTGGAGTATTTTTTACAGAAGAAAAAGCGGTTCCCAAGTTGGTAATGATACCCTCAAGTTTATTGATTCTCATGGAATCTTGATTTATTTTCTCATTAACTATGGGTTCCTTTTCTTTAATATTTTTCAAAGTCATTCCTACCTTAGATCCATATTGGGTAATTTGATTGTGGATCTTTTTATCAAGATTTTCAATTTATTCAATGGTAGCAACTTTATTCTCAACAATTTCAAGTCTTTGCATAGATGCTCCAAAGTTAACATAGTTCCATTAACCAAAAGAGGTGGTGAGCCAAATAAATCTATTAAAGCATTATAGGAATCAAAAGTATGGCTACCAAAGAAATTCCCTCCGATAATGGTATCAAGGATATATCTACACCAAGGATTAGCACCTACGTAAAAATTACGAAGAAGAACTGAAGTAGATTGCTTCCTGGTGGATCTATTTTGAGCATTGCAAATTCTATACCAAGCATCTTTTAGATTTTCTCCCTCCCTTTTCTTAAAATATAGAACTTCATTCTCGGGAGATAACGGAGAAGATATAAGACTAGTCATGACGACAAGCAAGCAAACTAACACATGAGCAAACAAGCGGACGAGGAAAAGGCAACGGGTAAAGGAGGAGGAGATTGGGAAAGAGAGGGCGAATAAAACGGCAAGGGTGAAGAGGGGGAGAGAAAAACGAGAGGCAAATGGCAAATAATGTAATGCGAGAGATAGAGATTGTGATGGGTACTTGGTATGTCTTGACTTGCTCTTGCGTGAGCCTCCCCGGCAACGGCGCCAGAAATTCTTCTTGCTACCGCTTGAGCACTGCGTTGGATTTCCCCGAAGAGGAGAGGATGATGCAGCAAAGTAGCGTAAGTATTTCCCTCAGTTTTTTGAGAACCAAGGTATCAATCTAGTACGAGGCCACGCACAAGTCCCTCGTACCTGCACAAAACAATAGATCCTTGCAACCAACGCGATTAGGGGTTGTCAATCCCTTCACGGTCACTTACGAGAGTGAGATCTGATAGAGATGATAGATAATATTTTTTTGGTATTTTTGGTATAGAGATGCAAAGTGAAAAGTAAAAAGGCAAAGTAAAAAACAAAGCAAGGATTAAAGTGATGGAGATTGATATGATGAGAATAGACCCGGGGGCCATAGGTTTCAATAGTGGCTTCTCTCAAGAGCATAAGTATTCTACGGTGGGTGAACAAATTACTGTTGAGCAATTGACAGAATTGAGCATAGTTATGAGTATATCTAGGTATGATCATGTATATAGGCATCACTTCCTAGACAAGTAGACCAAAACGATTCTGCATCTACTACTATTACTCCACTCATCGACCGCTATCCAGCATGCATCTAGAGTATTAAGTTAAAAATAGAGTAACGCCTTAAGCAAGATGACGTGATGTAGAGGAATAAATTCATGCAATATGATAAATACCCCATCTTGTTATCCTCGATGGCAACAATACAATACGTGCCTTGCAACCCTTTCTATCACAGGGTAAGGACACCGCAAGATTGAACCCAAAGCTAAGCACTTCTCCCATTGCAAGAACTACCAATCTAGTTGGCCAAACCAAACGGATAATTCGAAGAGACTTGCAAAGATAAACAATCATACATAAAAGAATTCAGAGAAGAATCAAATATTATTCATAGATAATCTGGATCATAAACCCATAATTCATCGGTCTCAACAAACACACCGCAAAAAGAAGATTACATCGAATAGATCTTCACGAGAGAGGGGGAGAACATTGTATTGAGATCCAAAAAGAGAGAAGAATCCATCTAGCTACTAGCTAGGGACCCGAAGGTCTGAAGTAAACTGCTCACACTTCATCGGAGGGGCTATGGTGATGATGTAGAAGCCCTCCGTGGTGGATGCCCCCTCCGTGAGCTAAAGAACAGGCCCCAAGATGGGATCTCGTGGATCTGAGGAAGTTGCAGCGGTGGAATTAGGTTTTTGGCTCCTGTTCTGATTGTTTGGGGGTACGTAGGTATATATAGGAGGAATGAGTACGTCGGTGGAGCAACAGGGGGCCCACGAGGCAGGGGGCGTGCCCTGGGGGGCGCCCCCACCCTCGTGACCGCCTCTTTCATTCCTTGGAGTAGGGTCCAAGTCCTCTGGATCACGTTCGGTGAGAAAATCACGTTCCCGAAGGTTTCATTCCGTTTGGACTCCATTTGATATTCTGTTTCTTCGAAATACTGAAATAGGCAAAAACAAAGCAATTACAGGCTAGGCCTCCGGTTAATAGGTTAGTCCCAAAAATAATATAAAAGTGGAAAATAAAGCCCAATATAGTCCAAAACAGTAGATAAAGTAGCATGGAGCAATCAAAAATTATAGATACGTTGGAGAAGTATCATGCACTACCCCCTCGGTTCTTAAATATACTCCGGAGTATTTGTCTTTCTAGAGATTTCAATCAGTGACTACTCAAATATTTGTCTTTTTAGAGATTCAAATGGACTACTACATACGGATGTATATAGACATATTTTAGAGTGTAGATTCTTTCATTTTGCTTAGTCACCTGTTGGAATATCTAGAAAGACAAATATTTAGGAACGGAGGGAGTACACATACGAAGCAAAGTGAGTGAATCTACACTCTAAAATATGCCCATTTGAAAGTTGTAAAAAGACAAATATTTAGGAACGAAGGAGTATAATTTTGTGCATGGCACATGGACCCGGATCTTGAAGAGGCTTACGGCAATGCTACCAAGCTTCGACATTTGTTTACATAATTGACGTACTACACAAATAATTTTCCAATGACATGAAATTGTACATTGGTGTGAGCTTTCTGCTTTTGTTTCGTGTGTCTTGCCATCGATGCTCTTTCGAAAACAATAAAAAACTAACTTCCTTGCTAATCAGAGCTAATATTTACATCACAACTGAAGACAAAGTTGTGAGAAGGTGTTAAATTAAAATTGATCCATGCTTTCATTGGCAGCAACGTCCCCCTAGATCTGTCTAAATCAACAAGGCATATTGGGAAAAAAGTATTTGTCTGGAGCATGCAACATTCCGATCATTTTGTGTAGTTCCACTAAAATAGAGTTGAGCGTCCCTGTTCCAAAGATATTAAGTGTGATTACGATAATAGAGGACTGCTGATGAAACAATAAACACACAAATAGAAGCCGGTCACCTTTGCAGTCTCTCTTAAGACTAACTAGTTGGAGAAGATTAGGCTCGAAGTTGGATGAGGAGGATAGAGCAAAACAAATCTCCCTTTGTGCAGTCGCACTGAAATGTAGAGACATTGCCCGTGTGACATTTTGGTAGAACTGCGCAAAACACTCTTAAGAAAAAAGTGAGTTGTGCAGTTCATCAAAAGGTCGCAATAGCAATGAGGTGAAATGGATAGCCCTGTTTGCAAAAAAGAGGTAGAAATGAAACAATTACTGCCAATAACAGTTGATGACACATGCGACGAAAAAAAAGAAGCATATTCCTTGTCCTAAGGGAAGATAACAACACGGTTGTGTTTGTCTAAAACGGTGTGAGGACGAGATTGCAATATGGAAAGTACGCCGGACGAGCTACGTTTTGGGAAAAGAACTATGGAAGATCCACATGCAGCGACGCGGGAAGACGGGCAGTGGAGCAAGGCCGGAGGGGATACCTGGAGGTCGTCGGGATGTAACTAGGTGAGCAGCGGCGGGCGAAATCTGCCCATACTGCGGCAGCGAGTAGGTGGTGTAGGCCCTACCACGCCGGAGCTTGGTCAGAGAGAACGACGTGTACCGCAGATCGGGATGTGCTGCCTCGGCGCCATCGAACGGAGAAACGATGCACATCCTCCCTTTCCGTTGGTAGACGGGATGCGGCCGGATCAGTGACCAACGGTGAGAGAGAGAGAGGCCAACGCAGCCTTGTGTGAGATACTCTGAAGAGAGACAAACCAGGCAGGCAGGCTCAATTGTATATAGTGGAGCGGACTACCTTTTTCTCCATAAAAATCGTTTTATATTCGGTGTACGTGCCATTGAGCGATATAACTTTATTTAACAATAACACGCCAATGCATCAAGTCAAACTTTATTTCGTGCACGCGTGGTACACGACCTCCGTAGGTAAACAACCGCTACACGCGTTCAAATTAGCACGTGGGCTGCCATTTCGTACAGAAATGAGCTCCATCGTTCAAATTAGCTCGTGGTAGATCTACTTTTATACTACCCATATCATCAATATTAATCAAGCAGGAAATAGGGTTTTACCTCTATCGAGAGGGCCCGAACCTAGGTAAACATCTGTGTCCCTTGCTTCATGTTACCATCAGCCTTGACGCACAGATCTGGACCCCATACCCGAGATCCGCCGGTTTTGACACCAACATTGGTGCCTTCATTGAGAGTTGCTCTGTGTCGTTGCTACTGGGCTCGATGGCTCTTTCAACCATCGTCAATAACACGATACCGGACAGTCACGACGAGCATGGCTTAGAACCTGCTGTCGGACAAAGCTCGGGGTATCGCCCCCACATTAGCCTCGGACCTAAATCCGGAGCAGGCTGCGTTGCCTGAGGACGGAGGGCTGGACCCCGCCGCGCAGGTCAAGCACTCATCGGCGCTGGAGCCAAACACGGGCCTTGCCTCTGTTGTGGCCTATGACTCCGGACCCCCGGATTCGTGTCCGGATGTTGAGTCCAGTCCGTGCATTCCCGAACCGGTCGAGCCAGGTTGGGCTCCGGTAATGGAGTTCACCGCCGCGGACATCTTCCAGCACTCGCCCTTTGGCGACATGCTGAATTCGTTGAAAACTCTCTCTTTGATAGAAATTTCGGGGCCAAACTACGTCCGGTTCGAGTGGGAAGCAGGCGACGAAGAAATTCGTTGCCCACCCACCACCCACTTCATAGCCACGGTCGATGATTTAACCGACGTGCCTGATTACGACTCCGAAGACATCGACTGTATGGACGACGATGCAGGAGAAGATGCGGAATCTATGGGGCGCCAGACTCCCCCCTCGTCACACGATGTATACATGGAGGATACGCCCAAGGAGGACAAAGGCGGCAGTCCGGATGATAAAACCCCCGGACAAAAGCCAAAGCGATGGTGTAGACGCCGTTCTAAGTCCAGCAACAGTAAAAATAGTGACAAGAGCGCCAGAAGGATCGATAATACAATCAACTTCGAAGGCAACAACGACCATACGGACCCAGCGATGGAGCAGGACGAACCAGGTCACCCCGAACACAGTTCGGAGAAGACGCCCGAGGACAATGATCCCGACGGACGAGGTCATCAAAAAGAACCAGCACAGGAAAACGGTCCGGATAATGATTCAATCCCGAAAAAACACGTGGAACGAGATAACCTCCACAGAAAGCTTACGGCCACCGCAAGAAGCCTAAAGAAGAAGAAGCAACGGCTCAAGGTCGAACAAGAAACACTCAACCGTAGATGGAACAAAGTGCTAGATACTGAAGAAAGATGCGGCGACGATCGCCATACAAAGAGCTATCCAAAACGCAAGCTACTGCCAGAATTCGACGACGAAGCTATACCACTCCATAACCACAACAAAGAGGCTACCGATCCACATGAGCAACTGAACAAGAAAGCTGGCGCGCCCAGGTCCATTTATGGATCCAAAGGACGCACCCCGACGAAGGACTATGGTCGCCAAAACGATTACGCCAATCGAATATCAGTCCGGAATAAAGACCGGACACAACAACAGCCGACGAAATGCCACGGCCGCGTCGAGATACTGAAGGGCTGCTCACCCACAGGCTTTCTTGATGAAATCTTGGACCGCCAATTCCCACAGGGCTTTAAACCTGTGATCATAGAGGCATACGACGGAACGACAGACCCAGGGGTCTGGATCGAGGACTTTATCCTACATATACATATGGCTCGTGGGGGTGACCTTCACGCCATCAAATACCTCCCCTCAAAATTTGAAGGGCCAGCTAAACCTTTGGTTGAAAGGCCTCCCCGAAAATTCAATTGGGAGCTGGGAGGAACTCGAGGACGCTTTCAGGGCCAACTTCCAGGGGACCTATGTCCGGCCTCCGGATGCTGACGACTTAAGTCACATAGTCCAACATCCCGGAGAATCCGCCCGCAAGTTTTGGAATAGATTCCTCACTAAGAAGAATCAAATTGTTGACTGTCCGGATGCCGAAGCCTTAGCAGCATTTAAACACAGCATCCGTGACGAGTGGCTCGCCAGACACCTCGGCCAAGAAAAGCCAAGGACAATGGCAGCTCTAACAAGCCTTATGACCCGCTTTTGTGCAGGAGAAGATAGCTGGCTAGCCCGTAAAGGCACCAGCGACCCCAGCACATCCGAAATAAGGGATGGCAACGGGAAGCCACGGCGTCATAAAAAAAATGCCAAAACAAGGAAGAGAGCCCGGATAACACGACAGTTAATGCCGGATTCAGGGGCTCTCGACCTAATCAACAAAACTAACCATCTAAAGGCAGCAAAGAGGGACCGTCCGGTCTGAATAGAGTCCTAGACAGACTATGCCAAATTCATGGCACCCCTGACAAACTTGCAAACCACACGCCTGAGAGAGTCTTTGGGTCTTCAAGCAGGCCGGCAATTTAAACGCCGAACACAAGGAAAGGGAAACACCAAGTGAAGACGAGGATGAACCTCGTCGGCCGAACACTGAAGGACAGAAAAAATTCCCGCCAGAGGTTAAAACAGTGAACATGATCCACGCGACTCACACATCCATGTGGAGGCGCGAACGCGCGCATAGAGACGCGCTCGATATAGAGCCCATCGTACTCACGCCTAACCACTGGATGCCTTACCCGATCACTTTCGATAACTTGGATGACTGAACTAGTATTCGGCGCGGAGGATCAAAGGCCTTGATGCTTGACCCGATAATTGACGGATAGCGTCTCACCCGCGTCCTTATGGACGGCGGCAGCAGTCTCAATTTAATATATGAAGACACTGTCCGCAGGATGGGGATAGACTCATCCAGAATTAACCAAAGCAACACCACCTTTGAAGGGGTAATACCAGGCGTTGAAGCCCATAGCAGAGGCTCCGTCGCACTGGAGGTAACATTCGGCTCTCCAGGCAACTCCAGAAGCGAAGAACTACTCTTCATCATCGCACCCTTCCAAGGCGACTATCACGCGATGTTTCGGAAGAACGGCCGCCCGCTTCGCTTCAACGCATTGCCGCACTATGGCTATCTTACACTTAAGATGCCCGGTCCACGTGGCGTCATCACCATTAGCGGACTAACAGAGCGCTCTTCACGCACAGAGGAATACGCGACAGCCCTCTCGGCCAGACTATAAGCGGCCTCCAACATCAGAAAGCATGACCGGTCCTTAAATACCACGGATTCGGCTAGACGAGTCCGGTCGCCCGGATAAAATTGAACCAGGGCACCGTATATGTAATCCCATAGTGGACACTAGGGGCTATAAATACTTAAAACCGTCCCACAGTTGGCTCAACCTTATGGGTAGGCCAACATCTCACACTTTTATTATCCATCGCATACTTACGTTGCACACTTCTACGAGTTTTCCTTTCTTTTCACAGACAACGTTCGCGCCATACCCTTCCAGGATACGGCACAACGGAGACAAAGGTGCAGACGTGCAGCAGGGCCCCGTTCAACAGGTTTTTTTAGATTAAGCCCCTGCGTAAACCTTTTTATTGCCTCTTGTTGTTTAACCATCCCATGGGTTCCATACCCACAGAGGATACTGCCGTTTTTGGCATCTCGCCACGACAGATTAACGCACGTACCTGGAAAAACAGGGTTTCTAACGAATGGGCATTCTTAAGCCCATCGACTATTATAAAGACCGAATACCTTAGGGGGTGTTCGGCGTCACGAGTTTGGCCTTATATGCAGCAGCTCCGAATCATGTCTTTGGTCAAATGTTGGGTTTGCCCGGTTCCTGGGTTTGCCGCCTTATGTTCCGTTACTATCGGCTAAGGTGGCCAAAGGAGAACTTCTAGCGATTGTGCCCTGGTTATTCGGACGAGCACCTCGATGAGAAAGCCGAAAACTGTCATGATACAACGAGAGACTGTTCAACCACTCGAAGACTTACCGGAATCTTTAGGATCCCTCCGCATTAACGAAGGACCATTTCCCGGTCATGTATACACGTGCCCGTATTCGGATGCACGCGAAGGTACCAGGGGCTACATAGTAGCCCCAACATTAGACTCCCATGGCTAAGCGAAAGTGTTACAACTATATAGTCCGGTTGCCTAGTTCGACGTGCGATCACCTCCTTCATGGACCAAGATGTTGGATCAAGTGTGATTAAGCATATTTTTGCGAACACCCCCGCATTGCCTGCGTGGGGGATGAAGCCAACGACTGCTATCTTTCAGATTAAACATTCATATACATATATGTAAACGGCCACACAAGGGACACAATAATACTTTCAGGCACAAAGTATAAATATAGCCTTATAATCAAACTAACATTGTTTTTTACAATGATTCGATTCATCACTCGAATAAGACATTCTTCGAGTACCGCGCCTCTATTAGGCGGGCAGCTTCTGTGACCTGCGCCAAGTAGTGCTCGGCCGGATACTGGCCACCCGGCAGATTTCAGGTCGCTATAATATTGGCCTCCATATCCGTCCAATAGGCTTTAACGCGGGCAAGAGCCATCCGTGCACCCTCTATGCATGCCGACCTCCTCATGGCGTTGACCCGAGGCACGGCCCCAAAGAACTGTTGCACCAAGCCAAAGTAACTGTCCGGCTTAGGCCCTTCCGGCCAAAGATGGTCTATCACAGACCGCATTGCAATACCGGACAACATGTGAAGCTCCGCTACAGCAGCCATCTTGTCATTTAATGGCAGCGGGCGAGTGGGAGCATTGAATTGTGACCAGAAAAGCTTCTCCACCTCCTTATCACCCTGACCATCGAAGAACTTGGCAGCGTCAGCCGTACTCTTCGCAAAATCCGCATACGCGTCGCAGACTCCAGCGCCCATCCAGGGGAGCGTACTTCGGATCGAAAAACTTCGTCCGCAGCAAGTAGGAACCTCCAGCCACGATTTTACCGGCCTGTTGAAGCTCCTCCCACGCACCCCTGAGTTTGGTCCGTATTTCCTTGGTGGCATCGCGTGCCTTGTCCAGCTCGGCCAAGCTATCCTTATGCTCCTTTTTAAGGAGCTCATACTGGTCAGAGGCATTTTTTAACTCAATAGCCATTTCGGCCATCTTTTCCTCGCTTCGGCGATGAGCAGCCTGTTCGGCTCTCAGCTCCTCGGTCGCCTTTCGGGCAGCCGCATTGCTAACCCGAGCTTGTTCCTTTGTTTGGACAAGTTCTGCCCTTAGGGCCTCCACGGCAGCAGCACCATCTGCAGTCCGAACATATTACATTAATATCATGCCGCCTCCGTATTTTCTTATACAAAGGAAGGTAGAGCACATACCTTGTGACTGGTCCAGCCGCTCGTTCACCAGCGTGATGTCGGCATCAATCGATCAAATCTGCCTGGTTAGTTCGGAAACTTCCATGGATTGGTCGGCGGCCGGACTCACAGGTACCTGCACATATTTATAGCGCAATCATTGATTTATGATCCCCCGTTTGCCCCCTAGGGCGGGCAACCAGTGTCTCAGGGGCTACTATCTATATGGAGCACACCTAACGCGTGCTTCACAACCAAAAACAGTGTATTCTTCACTACATACCTCAAAACCTCTGAGCAGACTTGCAAATGATTCATTCAAACCGCTTGTAGTGGACGAAATCTTCTGGAGCACCGCGCTCATTAATGAGAGGCGCTCCTCTGAGAGCGCAACCCGCTCTAGTAGACCCGTCAGTATGTCCGGCCAGACATCAAACTGTGCCAGACCCCTCACATCGCCCCTCGCGGCAACCAAACGCTCCGAGCTCAGTGCGGCTGACGCGTTGGCCTCCGGCTTCGGCAGATCCGGACTCCTCCGTGACGACACTTCGGTGTCGCCCGCTTCGCGAGCCGGAGAGGTAGGTGGGGTCTTGCTCTCCATCATCTCCGGAGGAAGGTCCCCCAAAGACGAACTCTGTTGAGAAGGGCTCCTAGCCGAACTGCGAAAGACGAATCCTGGTTATTGATCTAGGAGGAACGCAGTACCTTCGAATTAAAAATTAACTTACAACTCGGTGGAGGGCTGGCCCGTTGATGGGCACGATGCGGTGAGGGTGCCCGTTGGGGCAGAGCCCCCTGGTGTTATCTTCTTCCCGGGTTTGGGCATCTCCGTCTCCGGGTCTACGGAGGCGGCCCTCTTCTTCCCGCGCGGGGAGGAGGCTTTAGCCTCCCCTTCCCGACTATCCTCCTTAGGGAAGGTGTCAATTCCCCCGGTTCGGATGCGTAGCGTGTGGGGTTCGGATTCCTCGTCCTTCCCCTTGTCTTTCCCTGGGGGCATCCCGCTGAGTACTCGGTCAAGCATCTTGGCCATGGTGGGGGCAGGCGAGCCTTCGGGAACTGGCGCCGGACACCTAATTCTCTCCGCCTTGTTGAGCCACTCCTGGACGCGGATGATTTTCAGAATAAACAATCATAACAGATACAAAACACGGTGTCCGGTGTCAAGTTTACCTATTTGGGTATCTGGGCGATTGCAGCTTAGGCCCGCATCCTCGGTGGTGTCCGGACACTTTACTTTCCGTCCGAAGAATAATTTGCACATCTCTTCGATCTTCAGGCCGAAGAAGTGCTTGACGGTCCACGGACCCTCCGGATTGAACTCCCACATCCGGAGAGGCCGACGTTGGCATGGCAACATCCACCGGATCAACATCACTTGCATTATGCTGACAAGGTTAATGTCCCTTGCAAGAAGCTCCCGGATGCGATTCTGCGATGCAGGTATATCACCGGTGGTCCCAGTTCCGCCCTACGTCTGTCCAAGACGCCAGCTGTGACAGAGGGCCCGAACGAAACTCGGGGGCAGCCACCCACTTTGTGCCTCTGGGAGCCGTGACATAGAACCACCTCCGCTACGATACATCAGATACTTCTGGGAAAGAACCCTCTGGCCGCGGGGCATCACCGTTCCTGCTTATTACGGCACCTCCGCACTCCACATGTTGCCCCTCGATCATCTTCGGCGTCACATTGAAGGTCTTGAGCCATAAGCCGAAGTGTGGGGTGATATGGAGAAACGCCTCACACACGATAATAAACGACGAGATGTGGAGGATAGCGTCAGGAGCCAGATCGTGAAAATCCAACCCATAATAGAACATGAGCCCCCTCACGAAGGGATCGAGGGTGAAACCCAGAACGCGGAGGAACTGTGGGACGAAAACAACACACTCATTGGGCTCCGGCATAGGGATGACCTGCCCTGTAGCAGGGAGCCTGTGCCGGATATCTGCGGTCAGGTATCCGACCTCCCTAAGCTTTGCAATGTCCTTCTCTTCAATCTAGGGGGCCACCCACCGGCCTTGAGGGTCAGATCCGGACATATTGGAGGATTCCGGAGGGGTGGAGCTTAGGTTTTGGGTGTTAGAACTCGAGGTGCGAGAAGGCACGATGAAGGTGAAAAAAGAGGCGTAGGTCTCGACCCCTTTATAAAGAGGGTGAATAACAAGAGTCCCCGGTGTGACCGTTTGAGGCTTATCTAAAAAACACACGGGTTATACAAACAGCCGTCATGGGGTCATGCGTGCTCATATTGATGGAAAATCCCGTAATAAGGGGAACACGATCTCTGCCTCGACGGGACGTGCCAATAAAACCGCCTCGCAACACGAGTCGTTGTGGGGCAGGAAACGTCGGTTCGCGTTGGACCAAGCCCCGATGCAAGGGCATGACGAACGAAGATTGCCAGCAAATCAGATCCATACCATACTAAGATCATCTTGCGGATCCGGACACGGTCTACGTGTTCGATAATTACCTTGGAGTATTCGGAGGAGGAACCCGCCCTGCAATGCCGAAGACAATACTGCACGCCGGACTCATCGTCATTGAAGCCTGGTTCAGGGGCTACTGAGGGAGTCCTGGATTAGGGGGTATCCGGACAGCCGGACTGTGTACAACGTCCGGACTATTGAAGCGTGAAGATACAAGACTCAAGACTTCGGCCCTTGTCCGTATGGGACTTTCCTGGGCGTGGAAGGCAAGCTTAGCGAGCCGGATATTATATTTCCTTCCTTGTAATCAACTCCATGTAAACCCTAGCCCTCTTCGGTGCCTATATAAACCGGAGAGGTTGGTCCTTAGAAGGCCGATCACAATTACAATCATACCATCATAGGCTAGCTCTTAGGGTTTAGCCTCTACGATCTCGTGATAGATCTACTCTTGTACTACCCATATCATCAATATTAATCAAGCGGAAGTAGGGTTTTACCTCCATCGTGAGGGCCCGAACACAGGTAAACATCGGTGTCCCTTGCTTCCTGTTACCATCAGCCTTGACGCCCAGATCGGGACCCCCTACCCGAGATCCGCCGGTTTTTACACCGACAGGAAGTGCGAATTGATTTGGTACATACAAGTACAATATTACACGTTAGGCTTGTCCCTAAAATTCAACCCGCGCCTTGTTATATCTCGAAAATTCAGATATCGTGCTCCCAAAACTGGCGCCTTCACAACCCGCGCCTTGCTATCCCGAAATTACAACGCGCGTGAAAACTCCCACCAGCTGCCAAAACCCGACACACGAAATCCCCTTTCTAACCCTGAGTCGAAAGGGCCGCTAGTTCAAATCGGTGGGGGGTACTTTTGTAACACACCCTACATTTTGGACAAGCGCGTCCCTAAGTCATGGTTCACCCCCTCGCATCGCCTCCTTTTTGCCATTCGAAATCCCAGGCCGCCATAAACTCTCCGCTCCAGCCACGAAACCCCACCCTCCTCCGTCCGCCACCTCACCGCTGCCATGCCGGAGCCTCTTCCCCGACGATGTCGTCCACCGCAACAGCTCGACGTCCCTCGTCCACCTCCCCGGATGAGGATCCGTCGTCCATCTCGTCGTCCCGCCAGTTCAGCCGCCCCGTCCTCCACCTCCAAGGAGCTGCTCCGACGATCGCCTCGTCTATCGCGGCTGCTCCATCCCCACAGCGCCGCCTTAACCTGCTCCACCGGAACCACAGCATCCTCACCGACTCATCGGACGAAGCCGAGGCCTACTCGGCGCCACCAAAGAGGTTGTACACTCATCGCATCGCACCTTCTCCTTAGCTCGACCTCCCGGCGCCTGCGGTGCTCCATCCTGCACCCCCATGGAGCGGCTACCTTAAAGCCCGCACCATGGGCGACATCTCCACGGCGGCGGCGTCCATACCAGCCGGATCTGCTGCTGCTGCTCCGGCTCTCGCTCGCGCTGCTGCTGCTGCTCCGGCTCTCGCTCGATCGCTCGCTCGCCCAGCTGCTGCTGCTCCGGCTCTCGCTCGCTCGCTCGCGCTGCTGCTGCTGCTCTCCCCCTCGCTCATGCTGCTGCTCTGCTCCGATTTAGCTACACTTCAGTCGACTGAATCGACTTTTGGGTCAGTCGATTTTCAGGGGGTATGGGGGCTCGCCGGAGTTAAGGAAGAACCAACCGCAGCGGGGAGGGGGCTCGCCGGAGCGGAACCTCACTATCTCTCTTCGGGTCCTGGGGGGGGGCGGGGCCCCAGCGGGCTGGCCGGGGCGGCGGCGGACCGGCGGTGGGGAGTTGTTTCGGGGCGGCGAGGCGGCGCTGGGGCCGGCGGTTCGGCCGGTGGTGGCTGGCGGCTCAAGGGGGTGCAGGTTGAAGATGAACTGCAGGCCCTCCCTAAACTACATGTCAAGTGCCTCTCTGCTACCATTGCGTTCAGTTTCGACAGTAACATTCAGATTCCACAGTAAATTTCAGTTTCGACAGTTAAGTTCAGAGTCAACAGTTTTTACCTCATCTGTTGTAGTCAGGTGGTTTTTGGTGATGTAAATTTTACATCTATTTTACATCATCTATTGGAGATGCTATTAGAATCCCACTTGAGATTGACGATGTTTGTCTTGTCTTTGCTTCAGCCTTGACGTCTTCTGACTCACCGGGCTGCTCCAATGACAGAACGATCCATCACAATAGAGCAGTGCCCTGGACGCCGTCTACAGATTCCTCAGATCTTCCTCCACACCTCCGACAACCACCTATGCCTCAACTGCTTCAGCGACCAACCCAATGATGCTGAGGTCAACACGGCCACGACAAAGAGGTTGTACACTTGTTGCATCACTTATTACTATACATTCATGTCGATCCATTAGGGCTATTTTGGTTCGACGGAAAAACATAGCAATAGGGAATTTTCCAATGGCACTCTACTATTCAATTATTCATGCATTTTGTTGAAAGGAATGAAGCAAAACATCCACTGGACCTACTTTTCAAAATCCTATGCATGAAAACAAGACCAAGTGCATTAGTGGCGAGAATAACATTCTAACTATACACGCTTTCATATGGTTTCACTTTATTTTGGCCATGTTTCTTTGCATTCCTCTGCTCTTCCAATTCCTGTAAACCAAACACCCAAGTTGATGTAAATCCTATGTTTACAAATGCTCTGCTTACCATGTGCATTCCTATCCTATTCCGTGTTTTTCCTATCCTTGCGTTTTTAGAATCATGCAAGCCAAATGAGCCCTTACAGAATTACTTGATTCTGGTAGGTGTCGAAGGGAACTTTGTGTGGTTTGTCCTGCTCCTGCCGCAACGTCGTCCACCTCACCTGAGGTGCTCCATCGACAGAAACATCCACCAAACCAGACATCACGACTCCTGACCGTCTTTCGCCGCCTCAGATCTCCTTCCCTGCCGCCGGCACCCACCGCAACGGCATCACCATCATCGACTCAGCAGATGAACCTGAGGAGTACACGGGTCCACAAGAGAGGTCACACTCTTTTGATTATTCTTATGTTTTGCATTGCTTAAAATTACCTGCTACTTTATCGTCTTGTTCACCTCTTGGACTCCAAGTCAGGTCCAAATTAATGTTCAAACATGAGTTCTAAATTAGTTGTGGGGCACATATCGAGGAAGCAACAAATAGTATCTCTATCTAATATTTGGTTCACCTGGGGTATGCCTATGTTGTTCATCTTGGGTGAGAAACAAATAGTAAAGCAATCATCATCTGTCTTTTTATTATATTAAAGCAATCATCAGCCTGCTATCATTATTTTTGGATCCATCCACTGGTTGTTACCATCACTCTAAATTTCTGCATGCTCTCCTTACATAATCTCACCATATTTTTTTGTATGCACGTCAGATATTGTACACAGTCATGCTGAACATGTAGAGAAAAAGAGAATAGCTTTGCACGGAAATACAATGTCATGCAGACATCGCTCCATGGTGGGTTCAATGGCAAACCCTCCCCACGCCTCTCCAGGTTGTAATCCATAGGAAGATATATGTTCTGAGACGGATTCAGACGCCGCTGACCACTCCTATTTACCCCCCCAAGGTGTTTGCTCTACATTGGCATGATGATGTTAGTCATATCATGCATATGTTGCCTTGCAGTGCCTACTTTTGACATCATATATGTCATCTGCTTAGTTTAGACATGTTTTTGTCGCCACCTGTTTAGTTTCTATATTATATATGGGAATTATGCAGTCTCATGTCTTTTAGCCAGCCATAATATATGTGAAATGTGCAATGCCATCATGTTTAACACTGCATCAAAAATTTGAATGATATCTTGCCCACCCTTTTCTTCATTACGTTTCCATTTGTCGACAATGTTTGTACATTAAACTACTCTTCCTGTGAATCAGCCATTTGGGTGAGAGACTGAAAAATCTGGAGTGAAAACAAGGCCTTGAGCGAGGCGGTGCCACACAATCGAAGCAGATCTCTTGTTGGGTCCCGATAGCTCCTCAGAGATGGATTCAGAGACAAATGACCAGTCATATTCCCCCATCGAGGTGTATGCTCTAACTTGGCATGGCGTTTTAGTTATTCATCATATCTTTGAATTATGTTATGCTATGCTATCCAGTTTAGATAGACATCATATATGTGAAATTATGTCATGCTATCTGTTTTAGTTAAACAATATACATGTCAACTATTTCATGTCCTCTTTTTTCCACACTATCTATTGCATCTATCTCTCATACAATGTCTGTACATTCAACTATGTTTCCTGTTTATCAGCCATTTGAATTGGAGCGGGTGATGCCAGCATCTAGCGGACTAAAAACACGGTCTTCAAATAAAACAGTGCTACCTCTTGGTGGAGATAGCACCCCGGTTGTACATGCACGAGAACCAGCCCTACCACACATAACCCAAACTCTCACAGATTGTACCCCTACTGCGATGGATAGAGAACCAGCTTCACCCAATCTAACCCCAACCCCAGCAGATAGTAACCCAGTTCCTGTTGACACAGCACCATCTCCACCAAAGAGCTCCCAAACAAGAGCAGTTAGTAAGGCAGCTCCAGTGCCCAAAGGGCCAGTACTACCACGGCGAACCCCAACTCCACCAGTTAGTACGCCTATTCCCGTGGAGGAAGCACAACCAGCTAGTCATACTTTAGCATCTATCGCATTTGATGTTGTTAAATTGTATGTGCGTATCTTCCCATCTTGGAAATATTATACTGAAGATGAAGGAAAATGCCAGTTGCAGGTGTTTTTCCAGGAGTTATGTGTAAGTAATGTTATTCATGGCAATTACTTTGCTTTGTCCCATACATCCTACCTCCATGATGGTTATAATACAGGAATTTTTCCCATTTTTCTCTATAGAAAGGACCGATTTGGAAACTCAGGATGAGGTAACCTGTGCTAATACCTCTGCTATCTTCAAGAATGCTTGGTGGCAGTATCGGAATTACCTGAAGAAAACATACTTCACCCGCAAAGAAACTCATCAAATTCCCTTACGTTCTCCTGAGACACATTTACTGGACGATGACTGGGAACGCCTTGTTTTGTACTGGTCCCGAACCAAGAATGTGGTATGGTGTATGAGCTCATTTTCTATTTTTAAGCACTATATTCTTGCGCCTTACTATACTATGTTCATGTAGAACAAGTGCCTAAACCTGAAGAACAACTATTCTAATTTAAGATTCCATTGCTATCATAGTTCTAAAAAGCGCTAGGCATTAATTGTGCATTTTGCCACCGCCTTGCGCTTTACTGACCAAAGTGCATGTTTTTGCGCAGTTATGCACAGATTAAGCATAGTTATGCGCAATGCGTTTCGCCAACGCCTATAGCCTAGGCGCGCTTAAGCGCTCGCTTAGGCGCACCTTTTTTAACTATGGTTGCTATCGTGCATACTGCTTTGCTCTTGTATCACTGTATTTACTCATACAAACTTATTTTTAAATTGAAGGATCCAATCAAAACTCCAATGGCACAGCAGGTATGTTCACGCATGTTTGTTTAACGGGCTTTCTCTTATCAATAGCTCTGTTGATTTCAATTTCAATTGTGTATACAGTTGACTTCTCATATCATGCACATTACTAGAATCACAACAAAGAAAATAGTGTTGTTGTTGTACATGTAGACCCATGGTACCCATATGAAATCTTATTCTGCCGTGTAGTTTCCCACGCTTTGTATTCTTTCACTGCTGCTTTGTCTTAAACTGATATGATTTGAACCGTGTCTCTATTTTGATTTGGCAAGACAATGCAGTGACCATAGGACATAGATATATTTTTGTTTGATGCTTTTATTATGTACTAGTACTTTGCAATAGAAGACTTGGTAGTTTAATCCTGTCCACCTTACTAATGAACTGGTTCACCGAAATGAGTTTCATATACTAGTACATGCTAAACTGTTATGTGTCTGCTTGTTTCTTCTTTTAGAATGCTGACGAAATATTGGGGAAGAGTGCCTTATTAAGCAATGGTAAAGGAAGTAATGCAGATAAGGTCCAGGATAGTGACACATCCTTGTTGGTCTCCAACAAAGCTGATAAAACAGCTAAGCAAGACTATCTCGAAGACAGTGAGACAACCGCAAAGTTTTGTCTTGGTTTAGTGTTGGAGTTACTGGCCACTACCGCTTGCACAAGCTATCCAAACTCACTGTCTGAATCAGTTCGGTTTCTTGAGTCTCAACTACAAGCTGAAAGACATCGATCAGCTGTGTTGCGACAAGAAGTGGAAGGACTGCGGAAGTCCCTGGAGCATTCAGATGCATACTTTCTGGTGCAACAGCAAGCGTTGGAGGATTTTAGCGCCAAACAGGACAAAGCTAATAAGCTTGCTCAACTTATATCCAGCATGGTGGATACCACGTTTCTTGAGCTCTTCTAATGTTGTTTCAGTTATGCTCTTGTTTTGTCAGCTGTTTATTTGGTAATCGTGGCCAATTTTGACGGCCAGTGTATGTAATATGCTGCTTTGTTCCCTATATTTGCAATGGTGGCGAACTTTGATGCCCAGTGTATGTAATATGTGTAATAACGGTAATAGGCTAGCGTTAATTGCTTGCTTATTTATTCCTTATTGTCTTGTTTAGTTATTTGCTTGTAGTCACTGCAGTTCTTTTTCGGTGTTTTTCTAGTGGCCACAATAACCTATCTTTGGAAACTAGACCAAAATAATCATGGCAACACACGGACTGTTGTAACCATGGGCCTCCTGCGGGCCGTATGATCCATGGGCCTTCTACGGGCCATAGGATGCATTGGCCTTCTATACGGGCCGTAGGATCCATGGGCCTTCTACGGGCCGTACGATTCATGGGCCTTTTACGGGCCGTAGGATCCATGGGCCTTCTACGGGGCGTATCATCATTTTGCCAATCATGGGCCGTACTATTCATGGACAATAACGGGCCGTTAATAGGCCGTATTTGATAACTCTATGAAAACAGCCCAACGGGTTTATTTTACATGAAAACGGCCCAACGTATTATCGGGCTACAAACGGGTCGACTGTAACCACGGGCTGAATTTGGCCCACAAGCAGAAAATGATAGTAACGGGCCGTAAGTAAACGAATGTGGAAATGAGCCCAAGAATAAATGGGCCCGGAGAAGGCCCTAAAGATAACATGGGCTGGACACGGCCCAACGGAATAATGGGCCGTTAATGGGTATAAAGTGATACACTATTCATTACGGCCCGCCATTTCTGCGATGTCGTTAATGGGTATAAAGTGATACACTGTTCATTATGGGCCAGTTTTACCATGGGTCGTTAATGGGCCGAGAGTAATAAGGGCCTCATATGGGCCGAAAGACGTCATGGACCATACATGGGCCGGAAGTTAAAATGGGCTGGAATTATATTGGACGGCCCAGATGACGCTACTGGGCCTAATTCGGATAGGCCGTAAACGGGCCCTGGGCTAGCGGGCTGTAAATGGGCTATATGCGAACAGGTCATTCACAGGCTTGCCGTGGGCCGGCCCTTCACCTTTTGACCAAGTCAGCCACGTGTCGACATATCATAGGCGCTTTGGGTCCAATAAGTGGATGACATATGTCCCAACGTTGAGCCGACACGTGTTTCCTCCAGCCAATGATGATTTTACACGTGGAAAATCCCCATTGGTCGGGGCTGTTAACGGGTTATCAGATCCAAAACCGGACACGATAGCTTAACGGCATTCCATTATGGTGGATGCCACGTGTCGGTCACCCTTGACGAATGTGACGCGCGATTTATCATCATGGAAGTGGACACTTCCATGATGATAATTTTAGTAATGTCATGGAACACTTCTACGACAACACAGGTATGACTATCTTGATTCTGTCATAAATTTGTCATGGATGTACATGCATGACAGAAAACGTGACCTACTGTGACAAACACGTATCATCACAGAAGTGTATTTTTTTGTAGTGGTAGTCCTTCTAAGAGGAAGAAAAAGAAAAATGATAGGACTTTGCATGCTTCTAGTGAACTTGTTGTTGACACACCTGAGAATCCCATGATATTTCTATTTTTGATGTTGAAACACAATCTGGAAATGTAACGCCCCGGATTCGATGCGCCAGGTGTCTGCCAGTTATTCGCCGTCGTTGCCATGTCATGTGCTTGCGTGTTGCATTTTGCCATGTCATCATATGCATTTCATATCATGTCATCTTGTGCATTTTATTTTGCATACGTGTTCGTCTCATGCATCCGAGCATTTTCCCCGTTGTCCGTTTTGCAATCCGGCACTCCTATGTCTCCCAAATACTTTTACCTCTTTTCATGTGCGGGTGTTAAACGGTCTCGGAATGGACCGAGGTTTGTCAAGCGGCCTTGGTATAGCACCGGTAGACCGCCTGTCAAGTTTCGGATCATTTGGAGGTCGTTTGATACTCCAACGATTAACCGGGTAACCGTGAAGCCCTCCAAAACCCACCAAACTCCCCTCCATGCTCTCGGTCGTTCGATTACGATCGCGTGGCCGAAAACCGCTCCTCATTTGGAGTCTCCTAGCTCCCTCTTCGAAATTTCGGGTCCAAAACCCTAGCTCCTTCCTCCTCCCGCCGACGGACACGTCCACCCGCCGGGCGTGTCCGCCGTCAACCGCCGCCCGCGCCCAATCCCGCCTCGCCTCCCTCGCCGCCCGGCGCGCCTCCTCGCCCCCGGCGACCGCGCCTCGCCCGCCGCCGCCCAGCCCTGCGGCGCCCGCTCCTCCCGGCCCGGCCCGTCTCGCCGGCTCCATCCGCCGCCCGCCCGCCCGCGGGCTCCGGCCCGGCGAGATCCGCCCCGGCCGCCCGCGCCCGGTGCCGCCCCGGCCCCTTTTCAGCCAGATCCGGCCGCCCGCGCCCGGATCCGGTGACTCCCCCCTCCTCCGGCGAGCTCTTCCCCCCTCTCCGGCCACCACCACGTCCAACTCCGGCGATCCTCGTAAACCCCCCGGGAACTACATGGGCCCATAGTGGGCCTTGGAGGAAAGGAGAAGGGGCAGCCCTAGGTGGCCGCGCCGCCCCCCTTCCCCTAGTCCTATTAGGACTAGGAAAGGTGGGCCGCCCCCTCTCTCTCTTTCCCCTCCGGGAATCCTAATCCAACTAGGATTGAGGGGAGTCCTACTCCGGAGGGAGTAGGACTCCTTGGTGCGCCTCCTCCTTGGCCGCCACCTCCCCTTGGCTCCTTTATATACGAGGCAGGGGCACCCTAGAACACACAAGTTGATCTACGGATCGTTCCTTAGCCGTGTGCGGTGCCCCTCCACCATATTCCACTTCGGGTCATATCGTCATGAGCTTAGGCGAAGCCCTCGCGCCGAGAAGTCATATCGTCAGCGGAGCTTAGGCGAAGCCCTGCGTCGGTGGAGCATCATCATCGCTACCACGCCGTCGTCTGACGGAACTCATCCCCGACACTTTGCTGGATCGGAGTCCGGGATCGCCATCGAGCTGAGCGTGTGCAGAACTCGGAGGTGCCGTCACGTTCGGTGCTTGGATCGGTTGGATCGTGAAGGCGTGCGACTACATCAACCGCGTTGTTATAACGCTTCCGCTTTCGGTCTCACGAGGGTGGGACAGACACTCTCCCCTCTCGTTGCTATGCCATCACCATGGTCCTGTGTGTGCGTAGGGAAATTTTTGAAATTACTACGTTCCCCTAAAGTGGCATCCGAGCCTGCTTTTATGCGTTGATGTCATGTGCACGAGTAGAACACAAGTGAGTTGTGGACGATACAAGTCATACTGCCTACCAGCATGTCATACTTTGGTTCAGCGGTATTGTGAGATGAAGCGGCCCGGACCGACATTACGCGTACGCTTACGCGAGACTGGTTTCACCGCTCCGAGCACTCGTTGCTTAAAGGTGACCGTCGGTTGTCTGTCTCTCTCACTTTAGTTGAATCGAGTGTGGCTACGCCCGGTCCTTGAGAAGGTTAAAAAGGAGTCTATTTGACAAACTATCGTTGTGGTTTTGATGCGTAGGTAAGAACGGTTCTTGCTCAGCCCGTAGCAGCCACGTAAAACTTGCAACAACAAAGTAGAAGACGTCTAACTTGTTTTTGCAGGGCATGATGTGATGTGATGCGGCCAAGACGTGATGCTATATTTTATTGTATGAGATGATCATGTTTTGTAACCGAGTTATCGGCAATCGGCGAAAGCCATATGGTTGTCGCTTTATTGTATGAAATGCAAGCGCCATGTAATTGCTTTACTTTATCACTAAGTAGTAGCGATAGTCGTAGAAGCAATAGTTGGCGAGACGACAACGATGCTACGATGGAGATCAAGGTGTCGCGCCCGGTGGCGATGGTGATCATGACGGTGCTTGGCGATGGAGATCACAAGCACAAGATGATGATGACCATATCATATCACTTATATTGATTGCATGTGATGTTTATCCTTTATGCATCTTATCTTGCTTTGATTGACGGTAGCATTATAAGATGATCTCTCACTAAAATTATCAAGAAGTGTTCTCCCTGAGTATGCACCGTTGCGAAAGTTCTTCGTGCTGAGACACCACGTGATGATCGGGTGTGATAAGCTCTACGTTCAAATACAACGGGTGCAAAACAGTTGCGCACGCAGAATACTCGAGTTAAACTTGGCGAGCACGGCATATAACAGATATGGCCTCGGAACACGGAGACCGAAAGGTCGAGCGTGAATCATATAGTAGATATGATCAACATAGTGATGTTCACCATTGAAACTACTCCATCTCACGTGATGATCGGACATGGTTTAGTTGATTTGGATCACGTAATCACTTAGATAACTAGAGAGATGTCTGTCTAAGTGGGAGTTTTTAATATGATTAATTAAACTTTAATTTATCATGAACTTAGTCCTGGTAGTATTTTGCAAATTATGTTGTAGATCAATAGCTCGCGTTGTTGCTTCCCTATGTTTGTTGCTTTCATATGTTTATTTTAATATGTTCCTAGAGAAAATTGTATTGAAAATGTTAGTAGCAATGATGCGGATTGGATCCGTGATCTGAGGTTTATCCTCATTGCTGCACGTAAGAATTATGTCCTTAATGCACCGCTAGGTGACAGACCTATTGCAGGAGCAAATGCAGGCGTTATGAGCGTTTGGCTGGCTCAATATGATGACTACTTGATAGTTTAGTGCACCATACTTAACGGCTTAGAATCGGGACTTCAAAGGCGTTTTGAGCGTCATGGACCATATGAGATGTTCCAGGAATTGAAGTTAATATTTCAAGCAAATACCGAGTTGAGAGATATGAAATCTCCAACAAGTTCTATAGCTAAAGATGGAAGAGAATCGCTCAACTAGTGAGCATATTCTCAGATTGTCCAGGTACTTCAATCGCTTGAATCAAGTGGGAGTTAATCTTCCGGATAAGATAGTGATTGACAGAATTCTCTAGTCACCATCACTAAGTTACTAGAACTTCGTGATGAACTATAGTATGCAAGGGATGACGAAAATGATTCCCGAGCTCTTCGTGATGTTGAAATCGTGAAGGTAGAAATCAAGAAAGAGCATCAAGTGTTGATGATTGACAAGACCACTAGTCTCAAGGAAAAGGGCAAGGGAAGAAGGGGAACTTCAAGAAGAACGGCAAGCAAGTTGCTGCTCGAGTGAAGAAGCCCAAGTCTGGACCTAAGCACGAGACTAAGTGCTTTTGCTGCAATGGAACTGGTCACTAGAAGCGGAACTACCCCAAGTATTTGGCGGATAAGAAGGATGGCAAAGTGAACTAAGGTATATTTGATATACAGATTATTGATGTGTATTTTACTAGTGTTCGTAGCAATCCCTCGGTATTTGATACTGGTTCAGTTGCTAAGAGTAGTAACTCGAAACGGGAGTTGCAGAATGAACAGAAACTAGTTGAAGGGGAAGTGACGATGAGTGTTGGAAGTAGTTCCAAGATTGATATGATCATCATCGCACACTCTCTATACTATCAAGATTAGTGTTTATAGTAGCCCCTGAGTATTTGATACTTGTTCGGTTGCTAAGATTAGTAACTCGAAACAGGAGTTACAGAATAAACAGAGACTAGTTGAAAGGGAAGTGACGATGAGTGTTGGAAATAGTTCCAAGATTAATATGATCATCATCGCACACTCCCTATACTTTCGGGATTAGTGTGGAACCTAAATAAGTGTTATTTGGTGTTGAGCATAAATATGATTTGATCATGTTTATTGCAATACGGTTATTCATTTAAGTAAAGAGAATAAATTGTTGTTCTGTTTACATGAATAAAACCTTATATGGTTACACACCCAATGAAAATAGTTCATTAGGATCTCGATCATAGTGATACACATATTCATAATATTGATGCCAAAAGATGCAAAGTTAATAATGATAGTGCAACTTATTTGTGGCACTGCCGTTTAGGTCATATTGGTGTAAAGCGCATGAAGAAACTCCATGCTGATGGGATTTTGGAATCACTTGATTATGAATCACTTGATGCTTGCGAACCATGCCTTATGGGCAAGATGACTAAAGACTCTGTTCTCCGGAACAATGGAGCGAGCAAATGACTTATTGGAAATAATACATATTGATGTATGCGGTCCGATGAGTGTTAAAGCTCATGGCAAGTATCGTTATTTTCTGACCTTCACAAGATGATTTGAGCAGATATGAGTATATCTACTTAATGAAGCACAAGTCTGAAACATTTGAAAAGTTCAAATAATTTCAGAGTGAAGTGGAGAATCGTCGTAATAAGAAAATAAAGTTTCTCTGATCTGATCGTGGAGGAGAATATTTGAGTTACGAGTTTGGCCTTCATATAAAACAATGTGGAATAGTTTCACAGCTCACGCCACATGGAACACCATAACGTAATGGTGTGTCCGAACGTCATAACCGTACTTTATTTTGATATGGTGCGATCAATGATGTCTCTTACCGATTTACCAATATCGTTTTTGGGGTTATGCATTAGAGACAGCTGCATTCACGTTTAATGGGGCGCCATCTAAATCCGTTGAGATGACACCGTATGAACTATGGTTTAACGATGAAACCTAAGCTGTCGTTTCTTAAAAGTTTGGAGTTGTGATGCTTATGTGAAAAAGTTTTCAACTGATAAGCTCGAACCCAAATCGGAGAAGTGCGTCTTCATAGAATACCCAAAGGTAACTATTGGGTACACCTTCTATCACAAAGATCCGAAGGCAAGTTATTCGTTGCTAAGGTGGATCCTTTCTAGAGAAGAAGTTTCTCTCGAAAGAAGTGAGTGGGAGGAAAGTAGAACTTGATGAGGTAATTGTACCTTCTCCCATATTGGAAAGTAGTTCATCACAGAAATCAGTTCAAGTGATTCATAAAACAATTAGTGAGGAAGTTAATGATGATGATCATAAAACTTCAGATCAAGTTGCTACCAAACCTCGTAGGTCTTCCAGAGCAAAATCCGCACAGTGGTATGGTAATCGTGTTCGGAAGTCATGTTACTAGACCATGATGAACCTACGAATTATGAGGAAGCGATGATGAGCCCAGATTCCGCGAAATGGCTTGAGGCCATAAAATCTGAGATAGGATCCATATATGAGAACAAAGTGTGGACTTTGGTTGACTTTCTCGATGATCAGCAAGTCAAGTTAAATAAATGGATCTTCAAGAGAAAGACAGATGCTGATAGTAGTGTTACTATCTACAAAGCTCGACTTGTCGCAAAAAGGTTTTCGACAAGTTCAAGGTGTTGACTACAATGAGATTTTCTCAAGCTGTGGCGATTCTTAAGTCTGTCCGAATCATGTTAGCAATTGCCACATTTTATGAAATCTGGCAAATGGATGTCAAAACTACATTCTTTAATGGATTTATTAAAGAAGAGTTGTATATGATGCAACCAGAAGGTTTTGTCAATCCTAAAGGAGCTAACAAAATGTGCAAGCTCCAGCGATCCATCAATGGACTGGTGCAAGCATCTCGGAGTTGGAATAAACGCTTTGATAGTGTGATCAAAGCATATGGTTTTATACAGACTTTTGGAGAAGCCTGTATTTACAAGAAAGTGAGTGGGAGCACTACAGCCTTTCTGATAAGTATATGTGAATGACATATTGTTGATCGGAAATAATGTAGAATTATTCTGCAAAGCATAAAGGAGTGTTTGAAAGGAGTTTTTTCAAAGGAAAGACCTCGGTGAAGCTGCGTACAAATTGAGCATCAAGATCTATTGAGATAGATCAAAAATGCTTGATAAGTTTTTCAATGAACAGTCAAAGAAAGAGTTCTTGCCTGTGTTACAAGGTGTGAGATTGAGTAAGACTCAAAACCCGACCACGATAGAAGATAGAAAGAGAATGAAAGTCATTCCCTATGCATCAGTCATAGGTTCTATAAAGTATGTCATGTCAGTACCGGATCTATTGCATACCCTACCACTAAGCTTGGCAAGGAGTGCAATAGTGATCTAGGAAGTAGATCAATGGACAGCGGTCAAAATTATCCTTAGTAGAATAAGGATATGTTTCTCGATTATGGAAGTGAAAAAAAAAGGTTAAATGCGTAAAGGGTTACGTCGACACAAGTTTTAACACTAATCTAGATGACTCTGAGTCTCAATCTGGATACATATTGAAAGTGGGAGCAATTAGCTAGAGTAGCTCCATGCAGAGCATTGTAGACATAGAAATTTGCAAAATACTTACGGCTCTGAATGTGACAGACCCGTTGACTAAAATTATCTCACAAGCAAAACATGATCACACCTTAGTACTCTTTGGGTGTTAATCACATAGCGATGTGAACTAGATTACTGACTCTAGTAAACCCTTTGGGTGTTGGTCACATGTCGATGTGAACTATGGGTGTTAACCACATATAGATGTGAACTATTGATGTTAAATCACATGGCGATGTGAACTAGATTATTGACTCTAGTGCAAGTGGGAGACTGAAGGAAATATGCCCTAGAGGCAATAATAAAGTTATTATTTATTTCCTTATATCATGATAAATGTTTATTATTCATGCTAGAATTGTATTAACCGGAAACATAATACATGTGTGAATATATAGACAAACAGAGTGTCACTAGTATGCCTCTACTTGACTAGCTCGTTAATCAAAGATGGTTATGTTTCCTAACCATAGACATGAGTTGTCATTTGATTAACGGGATCACATCATTAGGAGAATGATCTGATTGACATGACCCATTCCGTTAGCTTAGCACTTGATCGTTTAGTATATTGCTAATGCTTTCTTCATGACCTATACATGTTCCTGTAACTATGAGATTATGCAACTCCCGTTTACGGAGGAACACTTTGGGTACTACCAAACGTCACAACGTAACTGGGTGATTATAAAGGAGTACTACAGGTGTATCCAAAGGTACTTGTTGGGTTGGCGTATTTCGAGATTAGGTTTTGTCACTCCGATTGTCGGGGAGGTATCTCTAGGCCTTCTCGGTAATACACATCACTTAAGCCTTGCAAGCATTACAACTAATGAGTTAGTTGTGAGATGATGTATTACGGAACGAGTAAAGAGACTTACCGGTAACGAGATTGAACTAGGCATTGGATACCGACGATCGAATCTCGGGTAAGTAACATACCGATGACAAAGGGAACAACGTATGTCGTTATGCGGTTTGACCGATAAAGATCTTCGTAGAATATGTAGGAACCAATATGGGCATCCAGGTTCCGCTATTGGTTATTGACCGAGAATGGTTCTAGGTCATGTCTACATAGTTCTCGAACCCGTAGGGTCCGTGACGCTTAACGCTTCGATGACAGTTCATTATGAGTTTATAAGTATTGATGCACGAAGGTTGTTGAGTCCCGGATGTGATCACGGACAAGAAGACGAGTCTCGAAATGGTCGAGACAAAAAGATTGATATATTGGAAGCCTACAGTTGGACATCGGAAAGCTTCCGAGTGAAATCGAATTTATCGAGTACGGAGGTTACCGGAACCCCGGAACTACATGGGCCCATAGTGGGCCTTGGAGGAAAGGAGAAGGGCAGCCCTAGGTGGCCGCCCCTTCCCCTAGTCCTATTAGGACTAGGAAAGGTGGGCCGCCCCCTCTCTCTCTTTCCCCTCGGAATCCTAATCCAACTAGGATTGGAGGGAGTCCTACTCCCGGAGGAGTAGGACTCCCTTGCGCGCCTCCTCCTTGGCTGGCCACCTCCCCTTGGCTCCTTTATATCTGAGGCAGGGGCACCCTAGAACACACAAGTTGATCTACGGATCGTTCCTTAGCCGTGTCTGGTGCCCCCTCCACCATATTCCACTTCGGTCATATCGTCAGCGGTGCTTAGGCGAAGCCCTGCGCCGGAGAAGTCATATCGTCAGCGAGCTTAGGCGAAGCCCTGCGTCGGTGGAGCATCATCATCGTCACCACGCCGTCGTCTTGTGGAACTCATCCCGACACTTTGCTTTGGATCGGAGTCCGGGATCGTCATCGAAATGAGCGTGTGCGAGAACTTCCGGAGGTGCCGTGACGTTCGGTGCTTGGATCGGTTGGATCGTGAAGACGTCTGACTACATCAACCGCGTTGTTATAACGCTTCCGCTTTCGGTCTACGAGGGTACGTGGACAGACACTCTCCCCTCTCGTTGCTATGCCATCACCATGGTCCTGTGTGTGCGTAGGGAAATTTTTGAAATTACTACGTTCCCCTTCAGTTCTTGCCATTTATAGCTTCTATGCCATGTCTTCTTGATGTATGTATGCTTAGTTTATCATGTATTGCTCTGTGGTGAGTGATTCAAGCTCACCAACATGCCTACTTGTTATCTGTTTATGCCATGCTCCAGTTTTGCACTAAGTCTGAATCTGTTTATGTTTTTGCTATATTCACATGCTTGCAACTGTATTTTCTGATCCCTTTTGGCTTATGGTCACTAAGGGACTTTTGTTATATGCTTTGAGTAGATTCATGACATGCCTTTGTTTGCCATATTAAGTTCCTGTAACATGTTGTTTCATAGCTCTAAACATGTTAACCTGATGTTATTTCTGCCATGTCCTGTGAATTCTGCTAAGTATATGAAGCTGTTATTATTTGCAATCTTGCCATGTCATTTTGAGCATGTTCTAGTCATTTCTGGAGATAGCTCAGTGTTCATGTTTTGTCATGCTTTACCTGTAAATCATGCCCATGCCTTTTGTTTTCATATTGAGGTGTTGTAGCATATTGTTTTGATGCTTGGAATATGCCTACTTGTTGTTTTGGACAGATTGTTGCTATGACTTGTATAGAGTGTATGTGTTGATCCGTTGCTCCGTTTTGAGTGTGCTCTATATGAAACTTGCTTGATTTTGCATGTACTTTCATATTACCATGTTGCATCCTTGCTTTGAGGTGTTTGGTTGATGTTTGAATGCATTTTGCATCAATGACATGCTTATCTTGTGTTGCTCATATCTTCTAGGCCGTAGCTCCGAATCTAATGAACTTTATATGTAACTTGACTAGAATTTCGTGTAGATAATCTTGGTGCATTTTAAATTGCTGTTTAACAACTTGAACATAAGTTTTATTCAGATCTGGACCAATTTCGAAATTTGCATATGAGGACTTACCGGAATTGTTATATGTTGTTCCCGGCCTCATTTAAACTTGCTTTGATGTGTTGGTCTTGTATGCATCATCTCTTGCCATGAGTAGCTTCATGTAGCTTTGTCATGCATCATGGTTGTTGTGCATCATGCCTTGTTCATGTGTGGTGTGTTTACCATGTTGTGTGCTTCTTCTTGTTAGTTCCTGTTTCGTTGTGATCGTGAGGATTCGTTCGTCTACGCTTGGTTCGGCTTCATCCGTTCGTCTTCTTCATGGACTCGTTCTTCTTCCTAGCGGGATTTCAGGCAAGATGACCGTCACCTTGGATCTCATCACTATCATTGCTATGCTAGTTGCTTCGTTCTATCGCTATGCTGCGCTACCTACTACCTGTTTATCAAGCCATCCCAAATTGCCATGTCAGCCTCTAACCTTTGACACCTTTCCTATGCAAACCGTTGTTTGGCTATGTTACCGCTTTGCTCAGCCCCTCTTATAGCGTTGTTAGTTGCAGGTGAAGATGAAGTTTGTTCCTTGTTGGAACATGGAGATGTTGTTCCTTGATTGGAACATGTTTACTTGTTGGGATATCACACTATATCTTATATTATTAATGCATCTATATACTTGGTAAAGGGTGGAAGGCTCGGCCTTATGCCTGGTGTTTTGTTCCACTCTTGCCGCCCTAGTTTCCGTCATACCGGTGTTATGTTCCCGGATTTTGCGTCCCTAACGCGGTCGGGTGATTTATGGGACCCCCTTGACAGTTCGCTTTGAATAAGACTCCTCCAGCAAGGCCCAACATTGGTTTTACCATTTTCCTCACCTAGCCCTTTTTCCCTTGGGTTTCCGGAGCCCAAGGGTCATCTTTATTTTAGCCCCCCCGGGCGGTGCTCCTTCGAGTGTTGGTCCGAACCGAGCAACTTCTTGGGGGCCACCACAGGCAACTCGAGGGTTGGTTTTACTCGTAGCTTGACTTATCTGGTGTGCCACGAGAGCGAATACGTGCGACTCCTATCGGGATTTGTCGGCACATCCGGCGGCTTTGCTGGTCTTGTTTTATTGCTGTCGAAATGTCTTGTAGCCGGATTCCGAGACTGATCGGGTCTTCCGGCGAGAAGGAATATCCTTCGTTGATCGAGAGCTTATCATGGGCTAAGTTGGGACACGCTGCGAGGTATAAACTTTCGAGAGCCGTGCCAAGTTATGTGGCAGATGGGAATTTGTTAATATCCGATTGTAGTAAACTTGAAGTAAACTCTTCTAAAATACACCAACCGTGTGCATAACCGTGAGTGTCTCTTTTCCGGGTTGATCGAGAGGAGAACACGGTTTCTGGGTTATGTTTGACGTAAGTAGGAGTTCAGGATCACTTCTTGATCATTACTAGTTGACGACCGTTCCTTTGTTTCTCTTCTCGCTCTCATTTGCGTATGTTAGCCACCATATCATGCTTAGTCGCTGCTGCAACCTCACCACTTTACCTCTTCCTTACCCTTTAAGCTTTGCTAGTCTTGATACCCATGGTAATGGGATTGCTGAGTCCTCGTGGCTCATAGATTACTACCCCACCAGTTGCAGGTGCAGGTTCTTGCGATGATCTTGACGCGAGAGCGATGTTTGATTGTATTGGAGTTCTTCTTCTGCTTCTTCTTCGATCAGGGGATGGGTTCCAGGTCGGCGGCCTGGGCTAGCAGGGTGGATGTCGTTTGAGTTTCTGTTTATGTTTCATCCGTAGTCGGATGTTGATCTCTTGTATATGATGTGATGTTGTATTCATGTGGCATTGTACGCCTTATGTATGTATCCCCATCTATTACGTAATGTTGATGTAATGATATCCACCTTGCAAAAGCGTTTCAATATGCGGGTCTATCCTTGGTGGGACCGTCGAGTTCCTTTTGGATAGGGTCGCATATTGGGCGTGACAAGTTGGTATCAGAGCCTCGACCGACCTTAGGAGCCCCCTTGATTGATCGTGTAGTTTGGCCGCAGTTGAGTCTAGATTAAAACTGTTTTCGGAGTCTAGTTATATCGGAGAGTAGGAATTCTTTTACTCCTCAGCCCCTTCGTCGCTCTGGTGAGGAATCTTGACGTAGGTGTTTTGAATTACTTCTCTTCCCCTTCAAAATTTTTCTTTAGAATCACGCAGTTGGTTTTCCGATCGTTCGTCCTCAGCTCTTTTCATCCGGTGCTTTCCTCGTCAAGTCGACTCGAACCTCTTTGTCTTGCGCCAGATCAATCCTCAATTCTTCCTCTGACGTCGTTGTTTTTCCTTGTCTGAAGTTGTCCTTGTTTTTCCCACCCGCCCACCCTTCTTCTTCTCGAAACCGGAGTCCGTAATCGAGCATCCATCCTAATCGTCCAAAGTCTTTGCTTTCTTTCCTCAATTATTTCAACCGGTGTTTTCTCTTCAAGATATTCGTCGGTTTCCCCTTCCAAGTTGTCTTTGTTTTCCCTCCCTCCCACCCTATTATTCCTGCAGTTCGAGTTTCTTCCGACCATCAATTCCATTCGTGTGGAGCCTCTTCAGTCTTCCCTCAATTGTTTCAACCGGTGAATTCTCGTCTTGTTCGTCATTCTTCATCCCTTTCTTTTTCCGGTGGATTCAATTCAAGTTTTTCGTTGCCAATCGTATTTTTTCCCTCAGCTCAAATATTTCTCTTTGCTCGTTCGCCTCTCACCAATTTATTCTTCCGGAGTGTTCAACACATCTCAGAAGATTCGTCTGTGTTCTAATTAATTCGAGGTTGTCACCTCATCCGAATATTTCAATTGTTCCGGTGCATCATCTATCTGTTCAACATCCCTTTCCAACGGTCTTTTCCCAGGATCTTACCTGACTCTTCTAATTTCCCCGGAGCTATTCTCTAATTCTTTTCAAAGTGTGATGTAAGAATGGATCCCATCAGTCACTTGCTTTCTCAAAGATCTCTTTCAAACCATTTCATTGTTGCCTCAACCTCTTCGCTTTTCGTTTCCCCGGAGTGCCTTAACAATTTTGGTGGTGTTTCTCGTCGTCATTTGAAAATCGAAGAAGAGTTTTCCTCTAAATCATGCCCGTTCTCTCGAATATTCGTGGTTCTAGCTTCATGCTACCCTCTGAATTATTCCGTCTGTCCGAAGTCCCTTTTTCTCACCTATCCGAAGTATTTTAGGAGTTGATTTCTATTTCTTTTCACCGGAGGCCATCATTCCAGTTATCGTTCTCTATTTATCCCGGTGCTTCGCTCAAATGTTCTTAATCAGCTCATGATCTCTTTGTTGTTTTGCATCTAAATCCCCTCTAGCTTATTGGTTCTTCTAATTCTTCCCGATGATTGATTCTCTTTCGTCAGTCATTTCCGAATTCTTACGATGGTTCGTTCAAGATTCTTTTCCTTCATTAGCATATCAATCCATTCGTTCTCTCAAATCCTACCGGTGGTTCATGAAGACTTTCTCAAGTTTTGTGCGTGTTTCCCATTAATCCTTTTTCAACGAGAATACGTATTATGCCAAATCCATTTCTTGTCATCAATTTAATTTGATGAAGGATAAGCATATAATAAATCTTATTCTTATTTCATCAAAGTGATTAATCTTTTTCTTTGGAGTTTGTTCTTGATGAATAAATTCTAGTTCCAAGTGTTCTCCATCTTTTCTTTTCCGGAGTTCAAATTTCCTCGGCCATCTCGTCGGAACCTCCATCTAAATCACCGCAAGGCTCATCTTATTCTTTCATCCTTCAATTTTATCTCGTCATCCTTTTGTTACCGGAGTTCATCATGGTGGTTCTTCATGATTTAATTCATTTCTCAAGAGTTCATCAAGATTCTTGTTGGTGGAGTTCAAGTACCTTTCTTTCTTGCATCTCGAAGTGCATTTAATTCTCTGTATTTATTTGAAGTGGAGATTTGAATTTCTTCGTTCTTCTCAGCTATCCAATCATTTTCGTTTGTGGCCGGTTATCACCTTATGATCTTGAGATGTTACCTATAAGTCCACAACAAGCTTATTCTTTTCGTTGTTGATTTTCTCAGCAACTCCGTTTACACCTTCCTTCTAAAGATGCTTTCAATTTCATTCCTGGCACAAGTTGTCATTTTCTTCTCCGTTCTTTTCATCCAACTCTTTAAATTCTTTCCGGAGGTTTTGTGTCATGTCTTCATCAAGTGCCATTCCATCTTCTTGAGTTCGTGTTCTATCCTTTCCTTGTTCAACCGGTGTGCTGCCTAAAATCCTTCCAGTCTTATTCGTTTTTTTTTCTCATTCTAACCACTCCGGTTAGAACGAGTTGTTTCATAGTCTATCTGTTTCCATGAGCTTTTGATTCTCGTCATTCTCGTCGTTCCTCTCTTCTTCTCGAGTGCTCTCGATTCTTTGCTTCTTATCTTGAGTTCTTGTTTCTCCTCATCCCTTTTTCTCTTCCGTCTCGGTCCTAAGATCTCGGGATGAGATCTCTTGTTAGTGGAGGAGTGTTGTAACGCCCCGGATTCAATGCGCCAGGTGTCTGCCAGTTATTCGCCGTCGTTGCCATGTCATGTGCTTGCGTGTTGCATTTTGCCATGTCATCATATGCATTTCATATCATGTCATCTTGTGCATTTTATTTTGCATACGTGTTCGTCTCATGCATCCGAGCATTTTCCCCGTTGTCCGTTTTGCAATCCGGCACTCCTATGTCTCCCGGCGCCCCCTTTTACCTCTTTTCATGTGCGGGTGTTAAACGGTCTCGGAATGGACCGAGGTTTGTCAAGCGGACTTGGTATAGCACCGGTAGACCGCCTGTCATGTTTCGGATCATTTGGAGGTCGTTTGATACTCCAATGGTTAACTGGGTAACCGTGAAGCCCTCTTTGAGTTGCAGCCCAACACCCCTTCCAAACTGGCCCAAAACCCACCAAACTCCCCTCCATGCTCTCGGTCGTTCGATTACGATCGCGTGGCCGAAAACCGCTCCTCATTTGGAGTCTCCTAGCTCCCTCTACCTATAAAGATGTGCACCCCTTCGAAATTTCGGGTCCAAAACCCTAGCTCCTTCCTCCTCCGCCGGACACGTCCACCCGCCGCTGGGCGTGTCCGCCCGTCAACGCCGCCGCCCGCGCCCAATCCCGCCTCGCCTCCTTTCGCCGCCCGGCGCGCCTCCTCGCCGGCGACCGCGCCTCGCCCGCCGCCGCCCAGCCCCCCGGCGCCGCTCCTCGGCCCGGCCCGTCTCGCCGCCTCCATCCGCCCGCCGCCCGCCCATGAAACTCCGGCCCGGCCGGATCCGCCCGACCGCCCGCGCCCGGTCTTGCCCGGCCCCTCTCCGGCCAGATCCGGCCGCCCGCGCCCGGATCCGGCGACTCCCCCCTCCTCCGGCGAGCTCTTCCCCCCTCTCCGGCCACCACCACGTCGAACTCCGGCGATCCTCGTAAACCATGCAACCCGAGGTTGACTTTCTCCGCCCTCTGTTTTCTGCTAAGTTCTCGATATTTTGTTATTTTCATGCATTTTCATCGCATCATATCTCGGTCATCGCTGCTCCGTTTCGTGCGTGTAATATGTCAAATTGTTTGTCTCGATGAGTACATCATTTCATCTCATTGCATCATTTTCATTTGAGCTCATCTTGATGCCCGAAATGCTGATAGAAGAGGGCTATGTGATGTTAGTTTCAGATTCTTATCAGAACTTGCACTTTTGTCATTTTTGCCATGATTGATGTGTGCACCCTATGAACTTGAGTCCTACATGTGTTTTGTAATATGCCATTCCATCTTTACAGGGGTGTACTCCATGTATTTTTGTGATCTCTGTGGTGACTAGCACAAGCATGCAAACTAGGCTTCATGATGTTGCTGATTTCAGCCCTGTTCTGCTGTTACTTTTATGCCATGTTAACTTGATGCTACAGAGAGTTCCATGCTTATTTTGAGATACTTCAGTAAGGATGTTTTGTTATACATGTCTTGCTCTATCCATCCATGCCCTTGTTTGCAATTATGGAGTGCCATAGCTTGAGTCAATCGAGCTCTACTTTTGCTATAAAATGTTTCCTGGCAGGTTGTTTACATGTTATTCAATTTTGCCAAGGTTGTTGTAGTTGATCCGTGTATGCTATGATGTTGTTCTTGCCATTTATAGCTTATATGCCATGTCTTCTTGATGCATGTATTCTTAGATTATCATGTATTGCTCTGTGGTGAGTGATTCAAGCTCACCAAGATGCCTACTTGTTATTTGTTTATGCCATGCTCCAGTTTTGCACTAAGTCTGAATCTGTTTATGTTTTTGCTATATTCACATGCTTGCAACTGTATTTTCTGATCCCTTTTGGCTTATGGTCACTAAGGGACTTTTGTTATATGCTTTGAGTAGATTCATGCCATGCCTTTGTTTGCCATGTTAAGTTCCTGTAACATGTTGTTTCATAGCTCTAAACATGTTAACCTGATGTTATTTCTGCCATGTCCTGTGAATTCTGCTAAGTATATGAAGCTGTTATTATTTGCAATCTTGCCATGTCATTTTGAGCATGTTCTAGTCATTTCTGGAGATAGCTCAGTGTTCATGTTTTGTCATGCTTTACCTGTAAATCATGCCCATGCCTTTTGTTTTCATATTGAGGTGTTGTAGCATATTGTTTTGATGCTTGGAATATGCCTACTTGTTGTTTTGGACAGATTGTTGCTATGACTTGTATAGAGTGTATGTGTTGATCCGTTGCTCCGTTTTGAGTGTGCTCTATATGAAACTTGCTTGATTTTGCATGTACTTTCATATTACCATGTTGCATCCTTGCTTTGAGGTGTTTGGTTGATGTTTGAATGCATTTTGCATCAATGACATGCTTATCTTGTGTTGCTCATATCTTCTAGGCCGTAGTCTCGAATCTAATGAACTTTATATTTAACTTGACTAGAATTTCGTGTAGATAATATTGGTGCATTTTAAATTGCTGTTTAACAACTTGAACATAAGTTTTATTCAGATCTTGACCAATTTCGAAATTTGCATATGAGGACTTCAGGAATTGTTATATGTTGTTCCCGGCCTCATTTAAACTTGCTTTGATGTGTTGGTCTTGTATGCATCATCTCTTGCCATGAGTAGCTTCATGTAGCTTTGTCATGCATCATGGTTGTTGTGCATCATGCCTTGTTCATGTGTGGTGTGTTTACCATGTTGTGTGCTTCTTCTTGTTAGTTCCTGTTTCGTTGTGATCGTGAGGATTCGTTCGTCTACGCTTGGTTTGGCTTCATCCGTTCGTCTTCTTCATGGACTCGTTCTTCTTCCTAGCGGGATTTCAGGCAAGATGACCGTCACCTTGGATCTCATCACTATCATTGCTATGCTAGTTGCTTCGTTCTATCGCTATGCTGCGCTACCTACTACCTGTTTATCAAGCCATCCCAAATTGCCATGTCAGCCTCTAACCTTTGACACCTTTCCTATGCAAACCGTTGTTTGGCTATGTTACCGCTTTGCTCAGCCCCTCTTATAGCGTTGTTAGTTGCAGGTGAAGATGAAGTTTGTTCCTTGTTGGAACATGGAGATGTTGTTCCTTGATTGGAACATGTTTACTTGTTGGGATATCACACTATATCTTATATTATTAATGCATCTATATACTTGGTAAAGGGTGGAAGGCTCGGCCTTATGCCTGGTGTTTTGTTCCACTCTTGCCGCCCTAGTTTCCGTCATACCGGTGTTATGTTCCCGGATTTTGCGTCCCTAACGCGGTCGGGTGATTTATGGGACCCCCTTGACAGTTCGCTTTGAATAAGACTCCTCCAGCAAGGCCCGCCCAACAATGGTTTTACCATTTGCCTCACCTAGCCCTTTTTCCCTTGGGTTTCCGGAGCCCAAGGGTCATCTGTATTTTAGCCCCGGGCGGTGCTCCTTGAGTGTTGGCCCGAACCGGCAACTGCTTGGGGCCACCACGGGCAACTCGAGGGTTGGTTTTACTCGTAGCTTGACTTATCCGGTGTGCCACGAGAACGAGGTACGTCGACTCCTATCGGGATTTGTCGGCACATCCGGCGGCTTTGCTGGTCTTGTTTTATTGCGTCGAAATGTCTTGTAGCCGGATTCCGAGACTGATCGGGTCTTCCGGGGAGAAGGAATATCGCTTCGTTGATCCGAGAGCTTATCATGGGCTAAGTTGGGACACCCTGCAGGTATAAACTTTCGAGAGCCGTGCCCATGATTACGTGGCAGATGGGAATTTGTTAATATCCGGTTGTAGTAAACTTGAAGTAAACTCTTCTAAAATACACCAACCGTGTGCGTAACCGTGAGTGTCTCTTTTCGGGGTTGATCGAGAGGAGAACACGGTTTCTGGGTTATGTTTGACGTAAGTAGGAGTTTAGGATCACTTCTTGATCATTACTAGTTGACGACCGTTCCTTTGTTTCTCTTCTCGCTCTCATTTGCGTATGTTAGCCACCATATCATGCTTAGTCGCTGCAGCAACCTCACCACTTTACCTCTTCCTTACCCTTTAAGCTTTGCTAGTCTTGATACCCATGGTAGTGGGATTGCTGAGTCCTCGTGGCTCATAGATTACTACACCACCTGTTGTAGGTGCAGGTTCTTGCGATGATCTTGACGCGAGAGCGATGTTTTCTTGTATTGGAGTTCTTCTTCTGCTTCTTCTTCGATCAGGGGATGGGTTCCAGGTCGGCAGCCTGGGCTAGCAGGGTGGATGTCGTTTGAGTTTCTGTTTATGTTTCATCCGTAGTCGGATGTTGATCTCTTGTATATGATGTGATGTTGTATTCATGTGGCATTGTATGCCTTATGTATGTATCCCCATCTATTATGTAATGTTGATGTAATGATATCCACCTTGCAAAAGTGTTTCAATATGCGGGTCTATCCTTGGTGGGACCGTCGAGTTCCTTTTGGATAGGGTCGCATATTGGGCGTGACAGGAAATGAACATGAACCTATTGATAATGTTAAATATGATGTTCATGTTGATGCTCAACCTAGCAATAAAAATGATATAGAAATTGAACCTACTATTGATCTTGATAACCCACAATCAAAGAATCAACGTTATGATAAGAGAGACTTTGTTGCTAGGAAGCACGGTAAAGAAAGAGAACCATGGGTTCAGAAACCCATGCCTTTCCTCCTAAACCATCCAAGAAAAAGGATGATGAGGATTTTGAGTGGTTTGCTAAAATGATTAGACCTATCTTTTTGCGTATGCGTTTGACTGATATGCTTAAAATGAATCCTTATGCTAAGTATATGAAAGATATTGTTACAAATAAAAGAAAGATACCGGAAGCTGAAATTTCCACCACGCTTGCCAATTATACTTTTAACGGTGGAATACCTAAGAAACTAGGAGATCCAGGAGTGCTAACTATACCATGCTCCATTAAAAGAAACTATGTTAAAACTGCTTTATGTGATCTTGGAGCCGGTATGTTATGCCTCTCTCTTTATATCGTAGACTTGATTTGAATAAGTTGACACCTATTGAAATATCTTTGCAAATGGCTGATAAATCAACTGCTATACCTGTCGGTATTTGTGAGGATGTGCCTGTTGTGGTTGCAAACGTTACTATTTTAATGGACTTTGTTATTCTTGATATTCCCGAGGACGATAGTATGTCGATTATCCTTGGTAGACCTTTTTTGAATACTGCAGGGGCTGTTATTGATTGCAACAAAGGCAATGTCACCTTTCATGTTAATGGTAATGAGCATACGGTGCACATTCCGAGGAAACAACCCAAAGTTCATAGTATCAATGTCAGGATCCCGATTCCAAGTCACATCGACCTAGCCGGTAACACCTCATATCACTTTGCGGCCTCACGCACGGTATTCCCACGGGTGTCGCCTTACCATGGCCCGGGACAGTTTGCGCCTTTTGGCTCACGTATATGATAGTGTCGCTAGCATCCATATGACAGAGAACCGGGCCGACATGGCTAGTCGTGAACCCAAAGCGGCACTAACCCATGGGGACAGGCATACATGAATCACATCGAGCATGTCGGTCAAGTGTGAATCCGGGCTGTAGCACTGGCTAACAGGACTCCGGGAACCCGGGCTGTAGCAGGCTAGGCAGGACTCGGATGTCACCCGTGACATTTCCCGAAGGGCAGAACCACGAGAACGAAGTGAAACACATGCCGGCCAGTCAAGTGTCCAAAGCAGTAGTCTTTGGGCTAGCAGGACTTCGGTGAACCGGGTCAGAAGCGGACTACTATCGCTCAGGAAGCACTAGATACATTTCCCCATATGAGAGGCTGCCAAGGATAAACAACTAGATTGTCGGATCCCACACATACCAAGCATTTCAAACATGCACACAATATGCTCAATATGTGTAAACACTACATGGCATCACAACATAACTCTCTGACTCAAATATTTATTCAATAGGCTCCGAGGAGCGAGATATTACAAACATGGGTCTCATGACCCAACACTCAGAGCATACAAGTCAAGGCACAAGCGGAGGCTTAACATGTCTGAGTACAGACATCTACAAATGAAAAAGGCTGAGAAGCCCGGCTATCTACCACATCCTGCCGAGGGCACAAGATCGTAGCTGAGGTAACAAACTAAACGTCGAAGTCCAAGCGGAACTACTAGCGAGACTGACGTCTCTCGCAAAACATAAAATAAGCAAACGTGAGTACAAACGTACTCAGCAAGACTTACATCGTAACTAACTACATATGCATCACTATCAACAAAGGGGTGGTGGAGTTTAACCGCAGCAAGCCAGCTTTGACTCGGTGGCTATCCTAAACTACGACCGCAAGTAACTCTTTTGAGGTGGCGCTTTACGAGTCCACATATTCACCATATCAATACACCACTATGGATCCGCTCCCGTCTCCCTCACGAGAACGCCTTCCATAGCACTCACGCTTATCTTGCGCATTTTAGAGTATCCACTTTCACTTGTCTATGAACTGATATAGGCAACCCGTAAGTCCTTTTCGCGGACATGGCTATTCGAATAGATCATATTAACCCTGCAGGGTGTACTTCTTCACACGCTCCCACCACTTACCGCCGTTTACCGACATGTACTCGGCAACCTTCAAGCGGAAGCCCAACGTGGGTGTCGGCCACGGCCTACCTAAACACTCAAGTCCCTAGTCCAGGTTTATCGCCTATTCGGGTTCCATCCGCAGGAGTCCGCCGAGGTTTCCACTAACGGCCCCGAGCGATGTGTGCAGGGTTCCCGAGATACCAAACGGGCATTCGACACGGGCCATGGTGTATCTTCCGCATCATAGCCCACCCCTAGGGTCAGCGCTTCATACGGCCTCCAACACATATCCTACAAACAATGTAAACTAGTTGCAACTCACAGACAGAGAACACGGGTGGTTAAGAAGCCGAGAGGGTCCATTGGTTTCGGGCCCAATGCATGGTAGTAACTGTTTCATGGATCACAAACACAGAACTCAGTTCCTGAGGACGGCTAAAATGAGACAACCCACCATGTACTCCTACATGGCCTCTCACCGCTACCTTTACCAAATCGTGTTCACACACTTAGCTCTCAACAGTAGGACATGTTCACACACTTCCGATTCATTCCGATGAATCAGACCTGACTCAACTCTAAGCAGTAGCAGGAATGACAAACAAGCATGAATGAGTAGGCACAACAGGGCTCAAACAACTCCTACTCATGCTAGTGGGTTTCATCTATTTACTGTGGAATGACAGGTCATCAGAGGATAAAGGGGTTCAGCTACCGCAGCAAGTAACAGATGAATCATTGTTTTCCTAATGCAGTAAAAGAGAGCAGGAGCGAGAGAGTGGGATTGTATCGGAATGAACAAGGGGGTTTCGCTTGCCTGGCACTCCTGAAGATATTATAGCTCTTCATCGGTGTCATCGAACTCATCGTCGGTACGTCGTCTACTGAGAGGGGACAAACACCGGCAACTGAGAAAGAACACAATCAATGCAATGCCACAATATGATGCATGATCATGACATGGCAATATGTTGTGGTTTGAGCTAATGCAACTAGCAGCAAGTTAAATGAAGTTGGTTTGAACCCTAGGTTCAAATTCAAACTCCACATGAGGCATTTCAAATGCCATTTATTCAAATTATTGTATACAACATATTTAAGTTGTTCAAACATGCATGAAAATGATACAGATGGATAGATTGGATTTTTTTGATCATTTTTCATATATAAATTATTTAATTTGGAGTTACGGTAGAATTTCTATGAATTTTAGAAGTTTAGATCATTTTCTGAAATTATAAATCATTTCTGATTTATTTTTGGTTCCAGAAAATGTTTACTGCGTCGGCATTAGGTCATCTTGACCTCGGAGGTCAACAGGCGTCGACCAGGTCAAACTCGACTGGGACCCACTAGTCAGTGACTAGGCTAATTAACAGGGAGTGTTAGTGCTAATTTAATCCTAACTAAAAGTGTCAGTGGGTCAAAGTGCGGTCAAACCCGGGTCAAACTCGCCGGAGTTGACCCGCGGCTCGTCGCCGGCGACGCCAGCGACGGCGGAGGGCGTTGAAAACGCTCCTCCGGCGACCAAATCGGCGACTGAGGGGATCTACGTGTTGCTGGTGCTCTTCCGCATCCAACTGGACCGGAGTTAGCGGCAGGGGTGGCCGGAGTCGAGCGCGGCATCGATCTCGGCGGCGGCCGGAGTTCGGGCGCGGACGGTGTCGATGCTACGGTGCACAAGACGGGAAGACGAAGAGTGCTACGTGCTCCTGGGAGTGTGCTGAGCGTGCTTATGGGCTCGGACGCGAGCTACAGCAGCTGTGGCCGCGGCGGCGCCATAGCCAGCGGCGAGGAGCGCTTGGCAAGGTGGTTAGGGCGGTTAGGGGAGGCAATCGAGCACGGGGTTAGGGGAAAAAGGATCGTGGCCTCACAGTGGTTGCAGGGGCCGTAGAAGCGGGCTAGGGGAAGCATGGACGGCGACGAGTCGACGATGGGGATCCGCGGCGGCCGGCAATGAAGAAGAGATCGGTGACGGTGTTTTGAGGCGTCCGGCGTCGAGTGAGTCGACGGGGAGGACGAGGGCGTCTAAGCAGAGGCCATGGACACGTCGGCGGCGGGGAGGGCCTGTGGCGCGGTGGTTCTAGTCGGCGACGCATGCGCTCGGGTGAGCTCAGGGTAGAGAGCCAGGGGAGAGAAGGTTTAGCGAGAGAGGGGAGAGGTGCAGAGGGTCCAGGGGTGTCGTGGCGTTCACAGCCGCGTCGGGGAAGCGGCGGGAAGCAGGAGGTGGCGCGGCGCGTGCCGGCGTGCGGTGGCCACGCGCCTCGGTCCTTCTTGCAGAGGAAGGAGAAGACACGAGAGCCCCTGGTGGGCTGGGCCGCCAGCTGGGCCACCATGTGGGCTGGATGGCCAGGTGATTTCTTCTCTCTCTCTCCCTTTCCTATTTTCTGTTTTCTATTTATTTGCTCTGTTTTGATTTAGTTTATAAACCAAATCATTTTCATAAATCCTGGAAATAATTGTGGGCATTAACTGAATTATTACAGAGGCCCTTAACTATTTTCAGAATTGTTGGAGCATTGAAAAATATTAACAGTATTTAAATGCCCCAATTCAAATACAATATGGTTTATTCAAAAATCCAAAATGTCCTGGAAAAATATGCATCATCTCTGGATATGATTTTCACCCTTTTCCATAAATCATGAACATTTTTGCAGACCAATTTGGTTCATTGAAAATATTTTGAAGTTGAACCTTTTTGCATTATTTTGGTGCTAGGGGTTTGATCAATCCCCACTTCAAGTTTCTTTAAATTAAAACATGTTGCATGAATGCTTATGCAGGTCAAGCAAGGACTAGGCTAGGGCTGTGACAACTCACCCCACTAAACAAGAATCTCGTCCGAGATTCAAGACGTGAGGTAAGAAGACAGAGGGGGCACAAACTATCACGGTCTTCACGATCCAGGTTGCACTTCATAAGAACGTTGACATGATCATCATCTTTGTCTCGATGTCTTGATCTGAGAACTCCAACTAACATGACAATGAGAGGATAGGGAAAGCTCCAGAAGGATCGATCTTCTCGAAGATCGAATAACTCAGGATCACTCATCGAGTGAGACATTGAAACATCTCTCGAGCTGAGACACGAAACACATCGAGAGGGATGGAGGAACAAGCGACGGGGTTTGATTTGGTGGGCAACAATTCCATGCTTAGAAAGATGGTGGATGGTGTCAAGGTGGCGAGGAAATAATTTCTATGATCCCGTAACGGGGCACCTTGGGAAAGGTGACTGGTGGAATTATTACCTTAAGCAGCAAAAAGAATTACTTTTGATTTAGAAATCATTGAGACTCTTTATACCAGCCTAAGGCAATCACAATCGATCGTGTGAACGAATTCGAAAGAATGGCATGCTCATACCATAATAGATGATGTGGACTACCTTGTTGAAGACAACACAATGGATGATTTTGCTTATCACCGGAAATGGATGGGACCCATGGTAAGTCCACTTTTGAGGATGATCCTAGACATCAATTACTGAGAGGGCAGCCCATGGAAATTGGCGCAATGGTGGTGCGAGCTGGGAACAACATGCAACTGTTGGGAATGTTCCAACCATCATATCTCCCTGAGATTCAGATCCGATTGGTGTCATAATAATCTAGACTCATCGAGTCTAGAAGATAAATGAAAGTTTGCAACCAAATCGACGAGAAGGTGTTGCAAGATCCTCGGGAAATGAGCTACGGTAGTAAGCTCCAAAACATGAGCTGGTACTGCTACAAACCTGTGAACACGCTGTCCAAGACAAGCATGACCACGTAGTAGTTTCACAACTAAAACACTACCGAGTCCAGGTGGGGAACCATCATCGAGGATATCGAAGTCCTTGTATAAGCCGCGGTCTTAAGAAGGAACTTCTTCTCCTTGAACAAATCAATCAGTGGCTTGGTGTGCTAGGGATACATATAGAATGAAGGTTGCAAGTCTCCAAACCATAGAATACTTCGCACATGCATGACTGATTTGGGATGATTCCAAAGGAAACAAAACAAACCTTTCTCAAATTCATGGCGGCAACTTACACTTAAAGCACATGAATTTGAGGAAGTCACTTCTTCCATCCAAGCATATGCTTCATGAACGGCACACGAAGGCATTGCTTACAAAGTTTCCAACGCTAGGTTGATGTTCAACATGAATCATGGGGGAGACAAAATGCTACTGATGAGCTCAACAGCAACTCATCGAAATTTCCATATCACTGAACTTCCACCATCATGTGAACAAGGTGATAGCATTGGTGAGACCAAAAGATGTAATGGTGTATGCTCGAGGGATCAACCACGAGTAAGACAACATTACGAGCATCATTGGTTCTGATTGACTTAACGATAGCCCATACTCAAGTCAAGGGTTGGATAGGACAATAGCACCGACAACTGATCACGAGGATCAATCAACGAAGATATCATCTTTCTTCAACACACACACACACACACAAGGATATCCCTTAGTGATGAGCTAAGTCGGACAAGCTTTTATCTTCCAACTCTCCAAGTTATTGTTTAGCTCAACCAACTAGCTCAGGGGTATCCAACACAGATTCTTGGAGAATGGCTGGTTTAGAGGAAAACCAACTTGATCACAAACTCAACATAGCGGTCAGGTGACAACCTGGTAACACTTCCGAGAAGATTTTCGGAACATCACGAACCACAGGTATGTTACTAAGCTCGAGAACAACCTTGCTTTTCAGGGCAAGATGATATGATCAAGGGAGCGAGGGATTGACACAATCCTAACTCATTGATCGAAGAGTGCACCAGAAATAAGGACTAGGTAGCACAATCAGTCTTAGAATGATGATTTAATAACCAACACACTAAGAATGAGAATATTTTCCATTTACTACCAAGCAACGAGTTGCTCGGAGTATTGATTTCACACATCACAATTCACTTGTCGGCATTCCGATTACAACAACACGAGGACCGAGGAGTGAATGATGATGGTGAGAAGTATCACTGCATCAAGAATCCATAAAAGATGGTGCAATTCCTATGATATTCTTGACATAAATAGGGTAATACTGCAAGGTAGAACATAACAAAGGCTAGATTGGCATTTTGATCTGCGAAATACAACTACTTTGACCCAATCCTAGAAATGGATGAGGTACTGGAGTTTGTTTCTCCTAGTCATTCCGGATAGAATGGCTTGACGGACCACAGGAGTAAAATGGCATTGATGAACACAAATGCACACATACTCTATCAACTGATAGAGGAGGGTCGGAAAACAACTAAAAAGAGCAACTCAAAGGAACATATAACTTTTCGAGTTGTGGATGCATAGGTTAGTATGTCGAGTCAAGTTCAACAGGTTTCTTCCGGATAACCCATGCAGAAAGGTAGAACTGGCAGATTCACAATTATGAATGGAGAACTCCTCAAGAGTACTCTAATTGTGATCCTTCGGTTCAACGAGGAACTTCTGCCATAAGCGGTTCATAGTATTTGGAAGAAGGAAATACCATGGACCTCGAGGACTATTGCAAGGTTACTAATATCCTAAAGGAACTAGCAAACACTATCAACAGGAGGTAAGTAGGGTGAATCTCGGGTTCACGAACCCAGGAATACAATACCTACTACTAAATGGCATCACAGGATGCTTTCGAGAATAATGGCCAGAATCGTCACACTGGGAATACAACGCATGGCTAGATTACTAGACGATCCTCTAAGACACCTATGGTCATAATAATAACTCCAACATATATGTCGAGGTACTGGAGTACCTCAACTCAGCAATTAGTGTGCTTATTCTGACCAAAAAGGACATTGGAACGGAAAGAAAGGTTTTGCAAATGCATCAGACTGTTTGGAAACCTGGGATAACTCGGACAGCATGACGGCTGTAAATGATCAAAATGATTTGAGACATCCTGCAAAATAGTGGCATGACCACTCAACATCACAATAACAAGGGTTCGAGATCAACAGTTAACATATGGAAGTAGTAGAAACTGAATCGAGGTCAGAACCAACAATCCTATAATTTACTACTGATTAGTCACACATGAACCTGATAGAGAGAAGAGAGCCTAGTCCTATACCCACGTAGAATGAGAAAAGGATGACTCAGATCAGAGGGCATAAGGTAAAGGAGTAAAAAGAGCCTTACGTCCCTCCCACAATTAATTCCCTTGCATAGCTAAAGCATTTCTAGACACAACTTCGACCAGTTTGGCTTGGTAATCCTCTGAGCAATCGGGCTCGATACCAATGCTGTCGGGACCCGATTCCAAGTCACATCGATCCAGCCGGTAACACCTCATATCACTTTGCGGCCTCACGCACGGTATTCCCACGGTGTCGCCTTACCATGGCCTGGGACCGTTTGCGCCTTTTGGCTCACGTATATGATAGTGTCGCTAGCATCCATATGACAGAGAACCCGGGCCGACATGGCTAGTCGTGAACCCAAAGCGGCACTAACCCATGGGGATAGGCATACATGAATCACATCGAGCATGTCGGTCGACGTGTGAATCCGGGCTGTAACCTTTGGGCTAACAGGACTCGAGGAACCCGAGGCTATAGCAGGCTAGGCAGGACTCCGGATGTCATCTGCGTGACATTTCCCGAAGGATAGACACAAGAACGAAGTGAAACACATGCCGGCCGATCAAGTGTCCAAAGCGGTAGTCTTTGGGCTAGCAGGACTCCGGTAAACCGGGCTGTAGCGGACTACTATCGCTCAGGAAGCACTAGACTACATTTCCCCATATGAGAGGCTGCCAAGGATAAACAACTAGATTGTCGGATCCCACACATACCAAGCATTTAAAACATGCACACAATATGCTCAATATGTGTAAACACAACATGGCATCACAACATAACTCTACGACTCAAATATTTATTCATTAGGCTCCGAGGAGCGAGATATTACAAACATGGGTCTCATGACCCAACACTCAGAGCATACAAGTCAAAGCACAAATGGAAGTTTAACATGTCTGAGTACAGACATCTACAAATGAAAAAGGCTGAGAATCCTGACTATCTACCACATCCTGCCGAGGGCACAAGATCGTAGCTGAGGTAACAAGCTAAACGTCGAAGTCCAAGCGGAACTACTAGCGAGACTGACGTCTCTCTGCAAAACAGAAAATAAGCAAACGTGTGTACAAACGTACTCAGCAAGACTTACATCAGAACTAACTACATATGCATCATTATCAACAAAGGGGGTGGTGGAGTTTAACTGCAGCAAGCCAGCTTTGAGTCGGTGGCTATCCTAAACTACGACCGCAAGTAACTCTTTTGAGGTGGCGCACACGAGTCCACATATTCACCATATCAATACACCACTATGGATCCGCTCCCGCCTCCCTATGAGAACGCCATCCATAGCACTCACGCTTATCTTGCGCATTTTAGAGTATCCACTTTCACTTGTCTATGAACTGATATAGGCAACCCAGAAGTCCTTTTCCGCGGACACGACTATTCGAATAGATCATATTAACCCCGCAAGGGTGTAATTCTTCACACACGCTCTCACCACTTACCGCCATTTACATGACATGTACTCGGCAACCTTCAAGCGGAAGCCCAACGTGGGTGTCGGCCACAGCCTACCTAAACACTCAAGTCCCTAGTCCAGGTTTATCGCCTATTCGGGTTCCATCCGCAGGAGTCCGCCGAGGTTTCCACTAACGGCCCTGAACGATGTGTGCAGGGTTCCCGAGATACCAAACGGGCATTCGGCACCGGGCCACGATGTATCTACCGCATCATAGCCCACCCACAGGTCAGCGCTTCGCACGGCCTCCTACACATATCCTACAAACACCGTAAACTAGTTGCAACTCACGGACAGAGAACAAGGGTGGTTAAGAAGCCGAGAGGGTCCATTGGTTTCGGGCCCAATGCATGGTAGTAACTGTTTCATGGATCACAAACACAGAACTCAGTTCCTGAGGACGGCTGCAATGAGACATCCCACCATGTACTCCTACGTGGCCTCTCACCGCTACCTTTACCAAATCGTGTTCACACACTTAGCTCACACACAGTAGGACATGTTCACACACCTCCGATTCATCCCCGATGAATCAGACCTGACTCAACTCTAAGCAGTTGCAGGCATGACAAACAAGCATGAATGAGTAGGCACAACAGGTCTCAAACAACTCCTACTCATGCTAGTGGGTTTCATCTAATTACTGTGGAATGACAGGTCATGCAGAGGATAAAGGGGTTCAGCTATCGCAGCAAGTAACAGATGAATCTTTGTTGTCCTAATGCAGTAAAAGAGAGCAGGAGCGAGAGAGTGGGATTGCATCGGAATGCACAAGGGGGTTTCACTTGCCTGGCACTCCTGAAAATATTATAGCTCTTCATCGGTGTCATCGAACTCATCGTCGGTACGTCGTCTACTGAGAGGGGACAAACACGGCAATCGAGAAAGAACACAATCAATGCAATGCCACAATATGATGCATGATCATGACATGGCAATATGTTGTGGTTTGAGCTAATGCAACTAGCAGCAAGTTAAATGAAGTTGGTTTGAACCCTAGGTTCAAATTCAAACTCCACATGAGGCATTTCAAATGCCATTTATTCAAATTGTTGTATACAGCAGATTTAAGTTGTCCAAACATGCATGAAAATGATACAGATGGATAGATTGGATTTTTCTGATCATTTTTCATATATAAATTATTTAGTTTGGAGTTACGGTTGAATTTCTATGAATTTTAGAAGTTTAGATCATTTTCTAAAATTATAAATCATTTCTGATTTATTTTTGGTTCCAGAAATTTACTGCGTCAGCATTAGGTCATGCTGACCTCAGCAGGTCAACAGGCGTCGACCAGGTCAAACCTGACACTGGGACCCACTAGTCAGTGACTAGGCTAATTAACAGGGAGTGTTAGTGCTAATTTAATCCTAACCAAAAGTGTCAGTGGGTCAAAGTGCGGTCAAACCCGGGTCAAACTCGCCGGAGTTGACCCACGGCTCGTCGCGGCGACGCCAGCGACGGCGGAGGGCGTCGGAAACGCTCCTCCGGCGACCAAATCGGCGACTGAGGGGATCTACGAGTTGCTGGTGCTCTTCCGCATCCAACTGGACCGGAGTTAGCGGCAGGGGTGGCCGGAGTCGAGCGCGGCATCAACCTCGGCGGCGGCCGGAGTTCGGGCACGGACGGTGTCGATGCTACGGTGCACATGAGGGGAAGACGAAGAGTGCTACGTGCTCCTGGGAGTGTGCCGAGCGTGCTTATGGGCTCGGACGCGAAGCTACAAAGATGTGGCTGCTGGCGCCATAGCCGGCGGCGAGGAGCGCTCGGCAAGGTGGTTAGGGCGGTTAGCGGAGGCAATCGAGCACGGGGTTAGGGGGAAAAGGATCATGGCCTCACAGCGGTTGCAGGGGCCGTAGAAGTTGGCTCGGGGAAGCATGGACGGCGACGAGTCGACGATGGGGATCCGCCGCGGCCGGCGATGAAGAAGAGTTCGGTGACGGTGTTTTGAGGCGTCCGGCCTCGAGTGAGTCGACGGGGAGGACGAGGGCGTCTAAGCGGAGGCCATGGACACGTCGGCGAGGCGGGGGAGGGCCTGTGGGCGCGGTGGTTCTAGTCGGCGGCGACGCATGCGCTCGGGTGAGCTCAGGGTACAGAGCCAGGGGAGGAGAGAAGGTTCAGCGAGAGAGGGAGAGGTGCAGAGGGTCCAGGGTGTCGTGGCGTTCCTGACAGCGTCGAGGAAGCGGCGGGAAGCAGGAGGTGGCGCGGCCGCGTCTTGGCGTCACGGTGGCCACGCCTCGGTCCTTCCGGCGAAGGAAGGAGAAGACACGGGAGCCCCTGGTGGGCTGGGCCGCCAGCTGGGCCACCAGGTGGGCTGGAAGGCCAGGTGAGTTCTTCTCTCTCTCTCTCTCTCCCTTTCCTATTTTCTGTTTTCTATTTATTTGCTCTATTTTGATTTAGTTTATAAACCAAATCATTTTAATAAATCTTGAAAATAATTGTGGGCATTAACTGAATTATTACAGAGGCCCTTAACTATTTTCAGAATTGTTGGAGCATTGAAAAATATTAACAGTATTTAAATGCCCCAATTCAAATACAATATGGTTTATTCAAAAATCCAAAATGTCCTGGAAAAATATGCATCATCTTTGGATATGATTTTCACCCTTTTGGATAAATCATGAACATTTTTGTAGACCAATTTGGTTCATTGAAAATATTTTGAAGTTGAACCTATTTGCATTATTTTGGTGCTAGGGGTTTGATCAATCCCCACTTCAAGTTTCTTTAAATTAAAACATGTTGCATGAATGCTTATGCAGGTCAAGCAAGGACTAAGCTAGGGCTGTGACAATCAATTCTATTGGAAAATTTCAACAATTACTATTGGAGGTTTTGAATTCCCTCTTCCTACTGTCAAGCAGAAATATGATATTCTTATTGTTGGGGACGTGCATATCCCTGTTGAGGTAACCTAGTGTTATTCGAATATTCTCCGGTTTCATGCGATTCGGAAAGAGTTTGTTAACAAGACTTGATCAACCTTGTTAGTGGATTCCTTTTGATGAGCATGAGATGGATGAAGTAAGAAAGCACAACTCTCTGTACCTTCTTTTTACTTTCTGTTATTTAGATTAAATAAAGAAAAATAGTATTTTCTGTCTGTTTTCTGAATTATCCTTGTAATAGAAAATACCCTAAAATAAAAGTTCTCCAAACATCCCGAAAATGAAATATGATTTTTTGTAGAATATATAAGAATATCTCGCACTGAGAACACACCAGGGGGCCCACCATCTGGCCACAAGGGTGCAGGGCGCGCCCACCCCCTGGGGTGCGCCCCCTGCCTCATGGGCCCCACATGGCCCCCCTCCACTTATTCCAGCACCCACTCACTTCGTATTCCTCCAGAAAAAATCCCCCCATAGCTCAAACCCGTGTTCTAGCACATCTTGCTGCCATTTTCGATCTCCTTGCTCAAAGCTTCATTAACAAAACTGTTTTGGGGGATTGTTCTTCGGTATGTGACTCCTCCAATGGTCTAATTAGTTTTTGTCCTAGTGATTTATTTATTGCAAATTTTTGCTGCTTAGGTGACCATGTTCTTGAGTTTGCATGTCAAATTTATATGGTCCAAAGTAGTTTAAATGCATGATATAGCCTCTAGGCACTTGTGGGAGTAGTTGCTATCAATCTTGTGGAGTTTGGTTCACTTCTATTTTGAGTCACTAAAAATTTCAGAATTTTCAGAGGGAGAAAATGTTGAAGAGGCTGTTGAGAGGTTCTTCGAGCCGAAGCTCGAAGGATAAGAAAAATGAAGAGGATAAAAGGCCCAAATATAATCTTCCTTGCACTGCGGAGGTTCGGCCGTGCGAATGGCCTTTTGATGAGTTCTTGAGAGCCGCCGGAATTTATGATGACTTCTATTACTTGGCTAAGAATGCAGGCCTCACCGACTTGCTCCACGACCAGCGCGAATAGTATCTCCTACTCAGTAATATTTTCGTGCAAAATTTTTATTTCCATGCTAAGAAATCACCACCTTCAGTGGAGTTTCACTTATATGATGACGTTAAGGAGATGTCACTCCATGATTTTTGTTGGGTCTACAAGATACCCTTTGTAGGCAGCATCGAGGAACCACGCCATAGTGATGTGGATGGATTTATTGATAGAATTGTTGCAGGGGAAACGAGAAAAGTTTCCGATGCGAGAATTACTAGTATACATTTTCCTGTTCTACATTACTTTCCGATATTTGCTAGTAGATGCTTAATTGGTCGCTGGAACAGTGGAAGTCTTAGTGCCCCTGATCTAGTCATTTTGCGCCATGCTTTGTTTCGCGATACAACTTTCAGCTTAGGCTCTATTATTGCTGAATGATTAAGTTTGAAACGTACAAAGGGCCCCATTTTTGGAGGCATCTTTGCTTCACGCCTTGCTACACACTTTGAGATACCTATTAGGCATTATGAGAAAGAGGAAAAGTTGTTGCCCCCTATTTTTCTAGATTATAAGAGTATGGTAGCACATGACTTTATTGTTAAAAATAATAAGAAGATGCTTAAGTACAATCTGATATTTGATAAAACTCACTATTAGATTATTACCTTGCCTGCGCCCTCTTTGTTTAACATACTTTCAGGCACGTACCTCATCTTGCCAGAGGCCATTTATGCATACTGGAGCCTCACACAAGTTCCAGAGCTTGAGCCTGAGCCACCACTTGACCCTTATCAACAGTCTGTTTATCAGTGGGATCCGGAGGAGATAGCCAACCAGTGGCACCCTGATGACCCTCCTCAGTACACCGAAGAGGGTAGCTTCGATCCGTGGCTATAGACCAACTTAGGCCAAAAGCCTAAGCTTGGGGGAGTATGTATTTCTCATCGATATTACATTCATGTTCACACACTCATGCCAGTTGTCGGTGCTCATACTTTTTCATTGTACTATCCATGCTAGTTTATTTTCTTTTCTGAGCCTTCTTTTTGTGTGTCTGAAAAACCTTAAGAAAAACCCAAAAAAATTTAGTTATAGCTTTTAGCTAGTTTACTTTTCATGCCTGTAGTAGTAGTAATTAAAAGAAAACCCAAAAAGATTTCTCGTTCTTCTTTTGCTTGTTGGGAGCTTTCCAGTGTAAATACTTTTATTTGTTTTCTTTTCGTTGGGGGTCAAGAGGAGAAGACCATGATGAAAATGTTGAGTGGCTCTCATATGCATTATTGTTGATTTAACCAAGAGCCCATATTACCTTGTCTTCTCCCTTGTATTAAATGCTTACAGATTCTAGCTTAGTCCAATCCACGTGCACTATTATTATTATCCACACAGTTCGGTCGTGCGAGTGAAAGGCAATAATGACGATATATGATGGACTGATTGAGATGAGAGAATATGTATGAACTCGACCTATCTTGTTTTTGTAAATATGATTAGTTCATCGTTCCTGATTCAGTCTATTATGAATGAAACATGTTTGCAATGACAATTAGAGATTATAGTTGCTCATGCCATGCTTAATTTGCTAGGAGCTTATAATGGTTTATCTTGCATGCCAACATGCTACTAAAACAATTGTGATGTGGTATGATAGGGTGGTATCCTCCTTTGAAAGATTCGAGTGGCTTGACTTGGCACATGTTCGCGCATGTAGTTGAAACAAAATCAACATAGCCTCCACGATATTTATGTTCATGGTGATTTATATCCTACTCATGCTTGCACTCATTGTTTATTAATTTTAATGCATATTCATGACTGTTGTCGCTCTCTAGTTGGTCGCTTCCCAGTCTTTTTGTAACCCTCACTTGTACTAAGGTGAATACTGCTTGTGCATCCACTTCCATAAACCCCAAAGTTATTCCATAGAGTCCACCATACCTTCCTATATGTGGTATTTACTTGCCGTTCCAAGTAAATTTGTATGTGCCAAACTCTAAATCCTCAAATGAAATTTTGTTTTGTATGCTCAAATAGCTCATGTATCAACTAGGGTTGTCTGTATCTTCCATGCTAGGTGGGTTATTCTCACGATGAGTGGACTCCGCTCATCATTCACGAGAAAATGGCCGGTAATCGGGATGCCCAGTCCCATGCTCAAATCAAAATAATTGCAAACCAAACTCCCCTAGGATTGTTGTTAGTTGGAGGCACCCGTTGTTTCAGGCAAGCCATGGATTGATGCTTGTTGGTGGTGGGGGAGTATAAACTTTACCATTCTGTTTGGGAACCGCCTATAATGTGTATAGCATGGAAGATATTGAGATCTCTTGGTTGTTATGTTGACAATGGAAGTATGCCACTCAAAATATTATTTATCTCTGTTTCAAAACTCGATCTCTGGCACCTCTACAAATCCCTGCTTCCCTCTGCGAAGGGCCTATCTATTTACTTTTATGTTGAGTCATCATCCTCTTATTAAAAAGCACCAGTTGGAGAGCATTGCTGTCATTTGCATGCATTACTATTAATTTACATTGAGTATGAGTGTGACCGGATATCTTTTACCATGAGTTACAATGTCTAGTCAGTCCTTGATCTTCAGGGGTGCTGTGCATTTATGTTTTGCGGTCTCAAAAAGGGCTAGCGAGATACCATCCTGTTATATCATATTGTTTTGAGAAAGTGTTGTCATCCGAGATTTATTATTATTGCTCGCTAGTTGATTATGCCATTGATATGAGTAAACATGAGACCTAAATGTTATTGTGAATATGGTTGGTTCATAATCTTTGCTGAAAACATGAATGTTGGCTTTACATATTTGCAACAACAAGACCAAATAGAGTTTGTAAAAGGTTTTCTTTATCACTTTCAGTTTGTCAACTGAATTTCTTGAGGACAAGCAAAGGTTTAAGCTTGGGGGAGTTGATACGTCTCAAACGTATCTACTTTTCCAAACACTTTTGCCCTTGTTTTGGACCATAACTTGCATGATCTGAATGGAACTAACCTGGACTGACGCTGTTTTCAGCAGAATTGCCATGGTGTTGTTTTTGTGCAGAAATAAAAGTTCTCGGAATGACGTGAAAATCCACAGAGACACATTTTGGAAATAATAAAAAATACTGGCGAAAGAATCAGCATCAGGGGGCCCACACCCTGTCCATGAGGGTGCAGGGCGTGCCCCTGCCTCGTGGGCCCCCTGGGACTCCACCGACCTCAACCCTGACTCCATATATTCACGTCTGGGAGAAAAAAAATCAGAGTGAAGGATTCATCGCGTTTTACGATACGGAGCCGCCGCCAAACCCTAATCTCTCTCGAGAGGGCTGATCTGGAGTCGGTTCGGGGCTCCGGAGAGGGGAATCCGTCGCCGTCGTCGTCATCAACCATCCTCCATCACCAATTTCATGATGCTCACCGCCGTGAGTGAGTAATTCCGTCGTAGGCTTGCTGGACGGTGGGTTGGATGAGATTTACCATGTAATCGAGTTAGTTTTGTTAGGGTTTGATCCCTAGTCTCCATAATGTTCTAAGATTGATGTTGCTATGACTTTGCTATGCTTAATGCTTGTCACTAGGGCCCGAGTGCCATGATTTCAGATTTGAACCTATGATGTTTTCATGAATATATGTGAGTTCTTGATCCTATCTTGCAAGTCAATTGTCACCTACTAAGTGTTATGATCCGGCAAACCCGAAGTGACAATAATCGGGACCACTCCCGGTGATGACCGTAGTTTGAGGAGTTCATGTATTCACTAGTGTTAATGCTTTGGTCTCGTACACTATTAAAAGGAGGCCTTAATATCCCTTAGTTTCCAATAGGACCCTGCTGCCACGGGAGGGTAGGACAAAAGATGTCATGCAAGTTCTCTTCCGTAAGCACGTATGACTATATTCGGAATACATGCCTACATTACATTGATGAACTGGAGCTAGTTCTGTGTCACCCTATGTTATAACTGTTGCATGAGGAATCGCTCCGACATAATTATCCATCATTGATCCATTGCCTACGAGCTTTTCACATATTGATCTTTGCTTAGTTACTTTTCCATTGCCACTCTTACGATTACTACAAAAACTGCTACTGTTACTTTTGCCACCGTTACTGTTACTTTTGCCACCGTTACTGTTACTTCCATACTACTTTGCTACTAAATATTTTGCTGCAGATATTAAGTTTTTAAGGTGTGGTTGAATTGACAACTCAACTGCTAAAACTTGAGAATATTCTTTGGCTCCCCTTGTGTCGAAGCAATAACTTTGGGTTGAATACTCTACAATCGAAAACTGTTGTGATCCCCTATACTTGTGGGTTATCAACATTCAAGAAGAATAATTGAACTCCAACATGAATCTTGACGGACTTGAAGAATGAATTAAATCCTTGACGAGAATCAGTTAAATCCTTTATGAACCACCATGAAGAACTCCGGTAAACAAAAGGATTAAAGAAACGAAGGTTGAAAAGAACAAGATGAAGCCTTGCGATGATTTAGATGGAGCTTCGCGGCGAGACAAGCAAAAAATAAACTTGGAACTCCGAAAAAGAAAAGATGAACAACTTAGAACCAAGAGATTATTCAGCATGAACAATCTCTGAAGGAAGGAATTACTTGACCACGATGAAATACGAATAAGAATTAGGTTATGCTTATCCTCCACCAATTAAACTGATGAAAAGCAATGGATTTGCATACTACTTATTCGCAACCTAGTATCCCCAACTCAAAGATTATCAACTTGTCACGCCAATATGTGATCCTATCCGAGAGGAACTCGAAGGTCCCACCAAGGATAGAGTCACATATTGAAGACGCTTTTGAAAGGTGGATATCATTACATCGTACCATTACATAATAGATGGGGATACATAAAAATGCCACATGAATACATCAAACATTATACATAAGAGCAACATCCGACTACGGATGAAACACAAACAAAAACTCAAACGACATCCACCCTGCTACCTAGGCTGCTGACCAGGAACCTATCCCCTGATCAAAGAAGAAGAAGCAGAAGAAGAACTCCGAAACAAGAAAACATCGCTCTCACGTCAGATCATCGCATTACCTGTACGTGCAGTTGTTTTTGTAGTAATCTGTGAGCCACGAGGACTCAGCAATCCCATTACCATGGGTATCAAGACTAGCAAAGCTTAGTGGGTATGGAATGGATAAGTGGTGAGGTTGCGGCAAGCGACTAAGCATTGTATGGTGGCTAACTTACGAGTACAAGAATAAGGTGAGAAACTACACAATGGTCGAAAACTAGTAATGATCAAGAAGTGATCCTGAACTACTTACATTCAAACATAACCCCACCGTGTTCTCTTCTCGACTCACTCGAAAAGAGACAGTCACGGTTACACATGTGGTTGGTGAATTTTATTTTAGATCTGGTGTCAAGTTCTGTACAACCGGATATTAAAAATTCCCATCTGCCACATAACTGCGGGCATGGCTCTCGAAAGTTTAAACCCTGCAGGGGTGTCCCAACTTAGCCCACGACAAGCTCTCACGATCAACGGAGGAAAATCCTCCTCCTGGAACCTTCTTAAGAAGAGTTTCTTTGATGAAAAGAGTGTAGCCATGATGGAAAGTCAAGATGGGGCCCTATGAAGGCAAGCCTTGTGTATGTTGGCATGATGACGAGAGAAAGGAAATACCCTAGAACAATAGCTGTCCGTAGCACACCCTGCAATTACTTCGACCAGCGGACCAGCCTTCCAATCTAAATTGATTGGACTATGAAGATACAGCCAATCATAACCAAGTATAACCCGATCAAGCTCGGAATCCCGGTTCACAAGATATTTCGACAGTGGTAAAACAAAACCAGCAAGACCTCCTGACGTGCTGCCACCCTGATAGTAGCCACGCGTATCCTGTCTCAGGGCACGACGGTTGAGCTAAGCTTACGGTCGCTGAGACCCAATTTGCTAAGGGGGCACCGCAAGGTGCGCTAGTTTGGACCAACACTCATGAAGAGCACTGGCCCGGGTTGTTGATTAAGAGTCCTCGGGTGCTAGCTGGTCCCTATGCAAGTTTTAGTTATTATTAAGAAAATGGTAAAACCAATGTTGGGCCTTGCTGGAAAAGTTTTATTCAAAGCGAACTGTCAAGGGGGGCCCATAAACCCCAACCGTGTTAGGAACGCAAAATCAAGGAACATAACACCGGTATGATGGAAAGTAGGGTGGCAAGAGTGAAACAACGCACCAGGAAAAAGGCTAAGCCTTCCACCCTTTACCAAGTATATAGATTCATTAATTCAATAGGAGATATTCTGATATCCCATGATATCCATGTCCCAACATGGAACAACCTGCAACTGCACCAGCAAGTAGCAATGCTATAAGAGGGGCTGAGCTAAGTGGTAACATCGCCAAACAACGGCTGCTAGGATGGTGGAAAAGGTTAGAGGCTGTCATGGCAATTTTGGAGGCTTGATAAGCAAGTGGTAGGTAGCGCGACATAGCGATAGCATCGAGACAACTAGCAAAGCAAAGATAGTAGTGATATCTAGGGTAACGGTCATCTTGCCATAAATCCCGCTAGGAAGAAGAACAAGTCCATGAAGAAGACGAACGAGCATAGACGAACCAACCATAGTCGAACGAGTCGTGACAATCACAATGAAACCAGGACTATCGAGAAGAAGCACAACCAGAAAGATGCAAACAACATGGTAAACACACAAGTATAACCATGGCATTATGCTCAACCAAGTGTGATGCATGACAAGGCTACATAATGCTACTCATGGCAAGATATGATGCATACAAGAACCCCACATCAAAGCAAGTTTAAATGAGACCGGAAACAACACATAACAATTCCAGAAACTCCCCATATGCAAATTTCAAAATTGGTCCAGATCTGAATAAAATATTATGTTGAAGTTGTTAAACAGCAAGTTAATATGCACCATGATGATCTACGCGTCTTTCTAGTCAAGTTGCATATAAGGTTCATTTAATTCGGAGCTACGGCCTAGAACATATGAGCAAAACAAGTTAAACATGACATTGATGCAAAATGCATACAAACATCAAGCACACATACTCAAATCAAGTATGCAACATGACATGATGAAACTACATGTAAAACCAAGAAAGTTGCATGTAGGACACGATCAAAACGGAGCAACGGTTCAACACATACACCCAAAGCAAGTTTAAAAAACAATCTGCCCAAAACAACAAGTGGGCATAATGCAAGCATCAAATAAATATACTACAGGAATCATATGGCCACAAACTTGATATGCACTTCAAGCACAGATTACAGACTTCAAATATCATTAAGGTTCAGGTTCATAGGCAGCAAGATTAAACCAATATGATCAATGCAAAACGCAACTTTATAATACTGATTAAGACTTTGTGAAAAACTGGGCATATGCATGAGCATAGTTAATATTGTGGCAAGTTGGAGGCATAAAATAAGTGTGCTACAGTGCATGAACATGGAATCAAAAGGTATAGCATGCTAGAACATATCATGGAGCTCAAACAATGCAACATGACATATACATAGGAGCAACAAGTTCATGGCATTCATCAAGGCAAGATTCAAACATGAAATAGCAGATTCTCAGACTTGCTAAAAATCTGGGAATGCAAAACAGTAACATTATGATGCTGATTTGGAGGCACATAACAGCAAGCATAGCCAGTTTAATATTTATGCACAGGACATGAGCATATAGTAGACATGGCATACTTCCAATTAAACCATTGACACAAGGTAAGATGCATAGATTAATTACAACTAGCAATTGGGGCGCGCCATGCGCGCCGCCTGAGGCACTCCTGTGCGGTGCCAGGTTGACATGCTCTCCTTCCGAGCACTTTTTCTCTAGTTGCTACGACATGTGTATTCATGTGTGAGAACCTTCTGCATAAAGGACAACGATGTAGGGCTAAATTCATTAGAGATAAAAGTTGATCAAAGTCCAAAGTAATTATAGTTGGTTACATGGTACAATTACACATTCAGTGGCTTCTCCAAAAGTAAATCAAACTCAGCAAATAAACAAACAATCTAAACACTATGTATCTAGCAGATGCTCCAACGATGCTTGCCACTGCAGTTTCATCTATGCGTAGAACTTTGCAATGAATTCATCAGCTTTCACGTTCACCCCGGCATCCTCACCTCCATCCGCCACCCCCTACCGAGTCGACACTCACCTTCATCATCGCCTGCTCAAGCAGCTTCTCATCCATGCCATTATAATAGCCCTCGATTCAGACCACGCACTACCAGAAATTGAAATATTTCTATGAGTCTCTTATTTTCCTGTCGGGCCCGCGTCAGCGCATAGGGAAATGGGCTTCTACTGTCGGGCCGCAACTGCACGCCAGGAATAGATTTCTTTTCATGTGTGACCGTCTGTTGACTCACAGGAATAATAATATACCTGTCGGTCCGTTCTCGGCCCACAGGAACAGCCCATTTGGCGCCACAGATTCATCTAATTCGCGCCAAAAGTAGCCCATGTCCCGCCGCTTTGCCAATTCGAGCCCGCCGTTTTTCTAAACAAAATAGAACATATGGGCTCTATCCCTAGATCGCTCCAGACCTAGCTCACTCACAAACATTCTCCCCCAAATCTCAGCCCCCAACCTGGCTCTCTCTCCATCGGCCGGCGGCCGGCTGCACCCCGAATCCCTCGCCGTAGGCTGCGCCACCAAATCCCTCGCCTCTTCCATCCTCTCGTCCGCCCCCTCCACCTGATTCGCTGGTCAGTAGCCCAATGACCCGCTGCCTCCGAAGTGTCGCCGGCAAAGCTCCCTGCGGCTTCCGAAAGTGGGTCGTCGTCAACGACCCCGTGGCCGCCGTCACTTGACCACCGCATACTTCCCTGAGTGGCACCCTTTCCAATCCAGGTACCACCCTTTTCTGTACAGGTGACTCTCATATGGCATCTGAGATTTGTTTGTGGTAACTGGCGGAGGAGCCCATATGGCCAAATCTTTCGTAGTGCTGGTAGTACGTGCCTAATCCATCTAAGAATAAGATGGATTCGATGGAGTTGGGGGTTGTGGTTGTTACCCCTGTTGCTGGTAGTACATGCCTAATCCATGTTGGAATAAGATGGATTTGATATACTTGGGGATTGTGGTAGTTACCATCCATGGCATCGTATTAGGCCCTATCAGATTCATGCTGAAAAAAATACAAATCTGTATGCCTACCCTGATTTGGCACTTGTTTTTTTTCAATAGACTATCAAATACTTTGTCTTGCTGATTAGACTACCAAATACCAAAATCTAAGTCAAATCTTGTGCTTACATCTCCCAGGTTACAAGACTTCTGAAGTTATTTCACTTGTTGACGAGAAAGAAAACAGAGTTAAACTGCTGATTTTCAAGGTAGTGGTCAGCACGACATGCTTGTTGTCGTTTAATATTGGTTGATTTCTCAAATATATTCTAAGCGTGTCTTGTTTTCTGGTCTGATAATGCTTACCAAAGGTTTTTATTATTTTGTTGTTGTGATTGTTTTTTGAGCTCTTCCTTTTTCATTCCTACTATTATTGTGCTAATTATCTTAAATTGTTATGATGTGTGTAATAGGATTAGATCTTGGATATGCTAGTGGACTTCGGGAGTTTCTTAGCTAGCTTGGTGACTCCATATTTTTCACTATTTCAGCAAGTCTTTGGTAAGCATTAAACTTTCAGCATTACATTTTTATCTTATGTGTACATCTGTTTGCTTCCAATTGCTATATATGTATTGTTGTTGCTAAATAGCTCATATTAAGTATGATGTGTTGAGGTTAAATAAGCAAATAGCTGATCTATTCCATTTTCAACACATAATTTGTTAAATGGCAGATCGTGCATGGATGTATAATGGTTGGCAGTATGGTCAAATTCCTTCTAACATATGGCTTGAACAAACCAACCGATTTCTAGAGCATGCATTCTCCTTTCCCGTCGTAGCGGAAGGTGGTAAAATAAAGTGTCCATGTGCCAAGTGTCGTAATTATAATAAGCGTGGTAGGGATGAGGTAGAGAAACACTTGTATAAATACGGGTTTAGGGAAAACTATGAAACGTGGATAGAACATGGTGAGAAGTATGTTCCTAGCCAAGAGGGATCGTCCTCTTTCACAAATTGTGCGAGGCATGATGAAATTGACCGAATGGACAATATGTTAGTTGACCTAGGTGGCAACTGTCCTCCACCAATTGATGAAGAACCAACTTCCTCTGCCAAGGCTTTCTATAGGATGGTTAGCAGTGCTGATGAAATTGTCCATGAGAACACAACACACTCGCGTCTTTCTGCAGTAGCCCGTGTGCTAGCACTGAAATCTCAGTACAATATGTCAATTTCAGAATATGATGATGTGTTACAAATCATCCATGAACTTATGCCTCCAGGTGCTAACTTGTCCAAGGACTTCTACCAATCTAAGAAACTCTTAGAAGGCCTTGGTATGCCTTATGTCAAGATTGATGTGTGTAAAAATAATTGCATGTTGTACTATAATGATAATGAGCATAAAGACAAGTGTGACATCTGTGGTACATCTCGCTATGAGGAAGGCCAGAATAAAATCCCACGTAAAGTCTTGAGATATCTCCCTCTTAAAGATAGATTACAGAGGTTGTATGCTCATGAGGAAACAACAAAACATATGCAGTCACATAGTCGTTCCAATTCTAGTAAGATGGTCCACCCTGTTGATGGTGAAGCTTGGCAAGGGTTTGGCAAGGACTTCCCAGAATTTGCAGAAGATGGTAGAAATGTCTGTCTTGTCATAGCCGGTGATGGTTTTACACCATACAAGTTGAATGCTACTCCATAAACTTGCTGGCCTATTTTTGTTGCTCCATTAAACCTTCCACCGGGTATTCTCTTGAAACCAGAGTATATATTCCTTAGCCTTGTTATCCCTGGTCCTGAACATCCTGGAAAAAATTTTGAGTGTCCTAATGCAACCTTTAGCTGATGAACTGATGCAATTGTGGGCGGGGGTTGAAACATGGGATGCTTATCACAAGGTAAACTTTCTAATGAAAGCGGCATTTCTATGGTCAGTCCACGACTTTCCTGCCTTTGGTATGTTCGCTGGGTGGAGTACCCATGGCAAGCTAGCATGCCCTGAATGCATGAGTGATTCCAAAGCATTTACTCTTCAATACGGGCGGAAGCCTTGCTGGTTTGATTGTCATAGGCGCTTTCTACCTCCAGATCATGAATTCAGATTCCAGGCCAATTCGTTTAGAAAGGATACAATAGTGTTAGAAGGGCCTCCAAGGCATTTAACAGGAGAGGAAGTGGAAACTCACATGTACACACATGTGAATGACACCTTCAATTACAATAAATTGCACAATTGGACTCACATAAGCTACTTTTGGCAACTTCCATACTTCAAAAGTTGAAGCTCCGAAACAACATCGATGTGATGCACAATGAAAAAAAATGTAGCTGAAGCTATATTTAACACATGCTTTGACATTCCTGATAAAACTAAAGATAATGTGAAGGCAAGAAAAGATCTAGCTGAAATTTGCAACCGTCCTTCGATGCACTTGAAATTGAAGGACAATGGGAAGTGGGAGAAGCCAAGAGCACCTTTTGTCATCGATAAGAAGGATGTGATAACCATTCTGAAATGGTTCCAAGAGCTGAAGTTCCCTGATGGGTATACATCAAGCTTCAGACGGGGAGTTAGCCTACTACACAGAAAGATTTTTGGCCTCAAAAGTCATGATTACCATATCTTCATGGAACGCCTACTTCCTGTTGCATTTCGTGGCTTCCTTCCAGAGGACATATGGAAGTGTCTAGCAGAGCTAAGTTATTTCTATAGGCAGCTATGTGCAAAAGAACTTAGCAAGGAAACCATACGTTCACTTGAGGAGAATGTTGTTGTTCTTGTATGCAAATTGGAGAAGATATTCCGTCCTGGTTTCTTCAATCCCATGCAACATTTAATCATACATCTTCCATACCAAGCTCGGCTAGGAGGTCCTGTATTAGCTCGATGGATGTACATCTATGAAAGGTAATCATCCATTTTCCTTATGAAGCTCGATTGATAAAACGTTCAGTCCTAATTTTGTTTTTTCTCATAATTACTTTATCTGCACTAACAGATGTATAGGGAAAATTAAATCAAAAGTATGCAATAAGGCTCGAGTTGAGGGTTCCATTGTTGAGGCTTATCTAGTTGAGGGACCAACCAATTTTCTCTCCTTGTATTTCAAACACAACGCCCGGTCAGTTAGGAACAAGGTGCCTCGCTATGATGATGGCGCCTCTACATTTGTAGCCAAATGCAACCTTGGCATATTTCAATTCCCTGGTCGATGCATGAGTCCTCAAGGAACTTATGAGCTCTCAACAGAAGAGTATAAGGCTGAATTCTTGTACATATTGACAAACATCCCGGAGATGGAGGATTTCTTCGAGTATGTTTGTTCTTTAACTTTTTTTCTCCATTCAATAACATCTATGCCACAAACTTAACAAACTTTATTATTTAGAGAGTTCGATAAGGAACAATGGAGGAGCCGAGTTGTGCCTACGAAGAAGCAACGTCGTGAGTTAAGATTAAAAGGCTGGAAAGCAGGCCGTTCTTGAAATCATGGGCCTAAGCTTTGGAGTGGTCTGATTATTATGATGATGATACTCTAGATGATAAGGGGCAGACAGCAGCAGATCGTGTGAAGCAAGTGTTTTGGATAAGCCCCAAGTACTTGGGAGTTATTTTGAAAATCTGTACTACACATGCATATTTGACATGAAAATTTGTAAACTTGCAGAACTTGTTTGAGGTTCATGTGAAAGATGGTGAAGACCCGGACAAGGTGGAGGATGATGCTGATCGTGTGTTGGACAACTATGCAATGAAAAAAGTGAGGGACATGATGTATCAAGTTCGTGTGGATGTTGTGAAGTTCTACTATGAGAAGAAAGGAGAGCTGCTTGATGACACATTGGCATGTTCAAAAGAACTTGAATATGATCAATACCTGGAAGGCAGAATACCATGGTTTAAGGAACATGCATGGCCTCATCTTTGTGCTTATTGGTGCTCAAAAGAGTTCAAGTCTTTAAGGAAGAGAGGGCAGGAATCTCGCTTCAAGAGTGAAGATATTGCTCAAAATCGGGGAGGTTCACTGCCATTTGTGGAGGCTCGACAAATTCTGGTATGTCACACTTGTATGAGATTTTTTGCAAATTGTTTGTTATAATTTTGTATTTCATTTAGTTGGTCTTGTAGGCACAGAAATATGGGCCTGAGAAGACCCTGAATACGTATGCTGCAATGAAATCTGGATTCAAGAATTGGGATGGCATTGGTAGCATCAGTTCCACCCTCAGAGGGAAGGCAAAAAAACGTCACGTATGTTCTTGCTCATCTTCTTATCATCAACTATTTGTTCTGTTTGCATGTCTACAAGTTAAAATTACTATTGTTGTAGGATGATTACTGTGATTTGGCTAGAGCCGCACATCCTGATGATTGGGCGGAGCGAGAGTTAGATGGGCAAATGTTATATGAGTCATCAGGTGACATTCCTCATGGGCGACTAGCAATAGCGGATGGAGCAATTAAGAAGGCTAATGTTATCTCAATAGCTAGAGAGAAGAAACTGAGGCCGTTATCTTCAGGATCATTTCGCCGAACTATTCAAGAAAACGAAGAACTGAAGCGACGAGCTATTCAAGAAAACGAAGAACTGAAGCGACGTAATGAGAACCTTCAAAAGATAGTGGATATGCACGGAAGACTTTTCTTGGTACTTGCAAACCTGTGTACATGTTTCAGATTAATTGTTCAAACCAGCTATTCTAATGTTGCATACTTGTTCATAGGCCCTTTTTAAGAAGATGGGAAAAGAACTACCAGAGGAACTACGCCAAGGAGAAAGTTTCCAACCACATGTAAGTACATTACTTCCTGAAACTTTTTCTCAAACTGATGGTCAGCCAACCATTGCAAATAAAGAGTATTATGTTATTTGAGTAGCCATTAGCCATATCATTAATACCTTAGATCTTATCAATTTGTAAGGTACTTTATACAGATTTAGCTTGATAGATGGCACTACTTCCTCTCATCCCCCCCCCCCCCCACAAATATGTTGAGATATGCTTGTGGGAGTGCATCTTGATTCCTGCATGCACATGTAGTCCCAACTTAAGTGAATTTACACCATGATTCATTCTATTTTTCTAGGATCTCAATTTTTGGTCACTCTCCCTTAGTTAAATTTATCATACTGTAACACCCCAAATTTTCTGGCCAAGTTTTTGATATTAAAATTTTTGCCAGGAGTTTTAAATTTTTATTTTTGTGGGTTTTCAAAACTCTTCTTTTATTGTTAAGGAGTTTTGCATCTTTTCCCAAGTGGAGCTTTCCAAAATATATGGGACTTTTATGCCAGCTCGTTATAACATTTTCTGAATCAGTGGATTTAATTATTAGATCTTTTCATCCTGAGCTTTATCCATTAAAATGGATTGTTTTAGATTTTTGGAGCTCTGTTTGTACTACAACCAGTTGTCAAAACCACTTAAAAATTTCAACCAAAATTTGGAGATGTCATGAGATGTCTCTAAATCAATTATGTGCACTAATAAAATTATTTCATTGCTTATTTTGGGTTTTTCACCTGTTTTGCTTCTCTGGTCCAGTGGGCATTTTTGCACTACAACCCTTTTAAATATTTCCCTAGAGCCTCCACCAAAATTTTGGGATGTCAGTAGTAGCATGCCAACCAACTTTATGCAAAAACATAGTGATGTTCTTTGGAAAATTTGAGTGCAACAACCTCTTTTTCATTCTGGACCAGACTTGTGTTTTCTACTACAAACTCTGTTATTTCTTGCTCTAATGACCTTGTGTTTTCTCATGCTTGTAGTCAACCCTGCAAAACCCCTAAGTCCAGGAGCATGCTCTATTTGGAACACTTTTGGTCCATGTAATGATGCCACTCACTCCCTGTCCAAAAGTGTAGTTTTGCAAAACTTGCACTAGCAAGTTTCTCCTTTTTGCAAACTGATTTCACCACCCTCTCTTATATCCATAGAGACACTGATCTGGAGAATTTGGCCACTCCAAGAGCTACCTAGGTTCCTTTGGCATTTTGTCAAACACCCTGAGTACATGACCAGATTTGGCATGATTTCAAGTTTACATTCTAAGCTTGAGCTCCTGACCTACCCAGCATGTCCTAAGGTTTCGCCCTAGCCCATAACCCCTGTTTGCTAACTCCCTTGTGGTTTGGAACTCTCTAGACTGCCCTGGCATTTCGTCGAGCACACCCCGGGCGTGCTCTGGGCGCGCCCAGAGCGTGCGTTTGGCACCCGCATACACCCGAGCCGCCACACACACCTCAAGACTCAAAACCCGGCCCCAGCCAGCACGCCGTGTCCCCTTGCACCGCCATGCCACCCCGACCACCCCTGGCACCCCACAGCGCCACCACCAGGATGGCCGTGGAAGATAGCTGCCGGCCGCTAGCAGGCCCGACCGTGGTCGGCGCCGCCAAAGCCACCCCGGCTCGCCACCTGCCCTTATGAGCAGCACGTACTCATCCGCAAGCGTGTTGCCTAGCTTCCTTCGTCGCCACGACCCCCTGCTGCTACAGAACGTCGGTTCGCCGTTGTTCTTATCGCCGGCCGCCTCGGACCAACCTAGCCACACTATATAAGGAGACCCGAGCTCAAGCCCGCATGCAGGCAGCCTCGCAACGTCTCGCTAGTGCCCCCCTAGCCACCAATTGGAGGGGAGCAGGCCATCTTCAACCTCTCCGGCAACTCCAGCCGCCGCCACTAACCAGGCCATTCCGGCACATCCAGGGCATCCCCCTCTCCACTCTCTCCACCAGGAACCTTCCCTTCCTCCAGTGATCACATCCCCCTACTCCATTTCGATCGGGAACCACCGCCTCCCCAAAACCACTTCACCCCGAAGCTTTTCTCCGCCGCGAAGCTCGCCGCCGGCAGCCCACGCCGTCGCCGCCGATCCAGCGACTACCAGTAGGACCGTCCCGGTCTTACGGGTCCATCCTGACCATCTGGAGCCCGCGAGGAGCCGCCAAACGCCGGCGACGATCGCCGGAGTCCCCGCCTCTGTTCGGCCGGAGGTAGAAGAGGGAAGGAGACTGGTCAAACCTGACTAGTGGGGCCCCCTGGACCCATCGATGACCCAGCGCAATCCACGTGGGTTAAGTGGAAACGTATTTCCGAAAGGCGCCTTCGACGTGTACGTATAATCGAAACGTTTTTCTGTTTTTCTCTTCTATTTTAAAATCAGATTTGACCAGAACTTTGACTATCGATAACTTTTTAAATACAACTCCAAATGAATTGATTCTTGTTGCTACCTCTCTCAAATATTGTCTAGTTTATTTTAAGATTTATTTTAAAAAATTCAAAACAACTTTCTGTGCTGTTTTTATTTTGTGTGTTAATTCAAATATATTATTTTTAAATAGGGTTTTTGAAGATTTCATGATGATTTGGATGCACCCTTCCTTCCCATGACCTGAAGGCAAGCATTCTGAACGCTGGTGAATTTTTTGTGTGTGTTGCATAGCACGGTGGCAACACCACCCCGACACATGCATGCGTCATTTTATGTGAGGATGTGATCCTATTCATGGGTGCATATTAATGAGTTTATGCTAATGAAGTTGACATGATTTGTGATGGGAATCACCGTCATACGTCTTCCATGCATACCGGAAGGAAAGACGGGAAGGCCTCTGTCTTGGGTAGACACGGGCTTGCCCCTAGTCCTCCTCGAGACGGTCGTGTCCGGTATGACATGAGGGGATGTCGCGTGATGTTTCCATCTGTTGTTTGAGATATATGCATTGTTATGCTAATCATGCAGGAAATATTACAACCTCCTGAGTCGACCGTAGATCGAGTCTTGTGCCAGTAACCCCCATACTTGCTTCGTACTACCACTCGTCCCTACACCAAGTAGGGTACGGTTCAGTAAGTTGTCAACCCTTTCCTAGCACACACCGTACAGAGTGGCCGTGGTGGAAGATACTGGAGGCATCCGGTAGTCATACCACCGAGTCCGGGAGCATGGGTGTTTCGGTTGTAGCCGAAAGGGGTAGCTCCCAGCTTGTGGCAGTATAAATTTTGTGATCCCATGTTACATCGAGGTTGTGGCCTCCCACTTAGAGTTTCGCTTAACAGGTGTCGTGGGTGATTCCAGACACATGTGAGTTAAGCTGGTGTGTGCAAGTTAGGTGTGTTTTCAACAAAAAAAAAGACCGTAGACGGAATTAGTCCCGATGGACTAAAGAAATCCGTTACTCGTGGGTAAAGAGTACACCCTCTGCAGAGATTAAACCTATTCGAATAGCCGTGTCCATGGTTAAGGATTACAGTTTGGGATGGGTCAAGTGTCGGTCTTAGTGTCGGTCTTCGGAGGTGAAACTGTTAAACCTGGAAGCACGATTGTGACTTGTGATAATTTATGATTACTATTTTGGATGTGGACTAACCCGTGATATTTTTCTGGTATTATCGAATATCCCTGGGATGGTTCTACCTCCTGGATGTTTATTGTGGCATTTCTTTTAAGGCCCTTTATGCGGTGTCGCTCAGACGCCCGACTGTGGCATTTCTTTTAAAGCCCTTTATGCGGTGTCGCTCAGACGCCTTGACCGTAGCATTTCTTTTAAAGCCCTTTATGCAGTGTCGCTCGGACGCCTTGATTGTGGCATTTCTTTTAAAGCCCTTTATGTGGTGTCGCTCAGACGCCCGACTGTGGCATTTCTTTTAAAGCCCTTTATGCGGTGTCGCTCAGACGCCCGACTGCGGCATTGTTCTTGTTTATTTATAAGCCCTCTATGTGGTGTCGCTCAGACGCCCGATTGTGGCATTTCTTTTGTGTTATTTACTTCATGATTTTTATACTACCATATTATTGCATATCCATAAATAACATGCTTGCACGCAGCAGAGTTTTACTTATCTCATGTGACTAACGTCTTGAGCATAATATATTTTCAGCACATCTTTATTAAATCATGCCTGTGTTCATTATGTTTGCGAGTACATTCAAAGTACTCACTGGCTTGTCCCTGGCTATTGTCTTGGCCAGATTTCCTTGCTTGGAGAGGAGCGTTGCGATGACAGTCCCAGAACCTAAGCAACGATGATAACAGCCACGCGAAGATAGGAGTTAACCTGGTCAGCTGTTCCTGTGGGAAATGGAGTCCCATAGACGAGGATATTTCATAACCCGCTTCCGCCATCAACCTTAGAAAAACCTTTTGTTGTACTCACAGGCCAGAATGGTCTTGTACTACATATATTGTGTTTTTGCTTGGATTTTCTGTATCAAGTTAGTGCCTTATCAGCTAATAGTTATCCTGGGGTTGATAAGCACAAGGACCATTTTTCCTGGGATTAGCACCCGGAGGACCGGTGGCCACACATACTCAGTTCTTGGCCAAATCTGTTCATAACACCATTTGTGGTAGATGTTCATTGTTTATTCTGATCATCCTCTCTTAGTTAAAATTACTACTAACGTTGTTGGTTAAATCTGTCCAAAATGGATGTGTTGATGGTTTACTCACAAAAGGCCAGTTGGTTTTATTATCATTTATATTTTCTACCTGATGGTTTACTACAACTTTTAATTGAGAAGCCTTTTCTGGTTTGCTTCATAACCTCTCATGGATTGTCTAAATAAATAATCTTATGTAGGGGGCACTAATTCATCTCATATTGGAACCCGAGTGCTTGATGACAACATTGATGATGGTGATTTGGGTGGAACTGTTGGTGGTGACAACTCCAATGGAAATATCAGCGACATGGCTATTGGTGCAACTAACCTTCACTCCAACAACCTGGAAAGTGAGACTTAGAGTGGTAGTAACCTAGGCAGTTCCTTTGTTGACTTAGAGCATGGTAACACAACTTTGGAACTAATGGTGGTGTTGTTAACAGAGTAGCATTTTGGAAGTTGCAATAGACACTAGAGGCAGGTTATCTACTTCTGTGAACTATGATGTATTTTGTTTGTAATGCACTGAAGCTTATCCTTGCAACTTGCAAGTTGAACAATTTATCTTTTGTTGTCGAGAACTGTTATGTACTTAAATGTGCAAAACTGAATCTTATCAGTCCAATTTATGGTAGTGGTTGACACAAGGATCATCATGGTATAATTTGTGTTGATAGATGCAGTATACAAATTTAAATGGATCATTAAGATGCACCATCCATTGCTGGCGGTTTCAGACCGACAGGACTAATAATTCTGGTTGTGACATGTACAAATTCCTGTCGGGCACGAACTCATAGCAGAATGTAATGAGTATTCCTGTCGGTGATGAATCGACAAATGAAATGTTATAATTTTCCTGTCGGTCCGGACCGACAGGAAATAACGATACTCCTGGCTACCCTATACCGACGAAATCATATTTTCTTGTCGGTCACCGTCGGAGTGACCATCAGGAAATGTTTCCTGTCGATTGGCCGACAGGCAAACACAAGTTTCCCTGTCAAGCTATCTCTGTCGGCTTTCCCTGACGGGTGACCGACAGGAAATACTTTCCCTGTCGGGTTTAGCTCTTTTCCTGTCGGTTTCCAACCCACAGAAATATTGCGGTTCCTGGTAGTGACGTCACTCTCATGGGCGTCGCAGAAGTAGCGGTCGTCGCCGTAGACGCCGGAGGAAAGAGTATGTCGCACGTAGATGAGCCGCTGTGACCTTGCCATTTTGACCGGACCGATTTGCCGCCTGCCACGTCGAGGCAGATCACATATTGAAATCGCCGGCGCCGCCTTCTCCTCCCACCCACTCCTCCCTCAAGGTGACGTTGGTATGGCTGCATGGGAGAGCGGAGCCAGTTTCTCTCCCTCTATTTCTAAACATAGATTATCCCTAGGAAGCACTTCATGAAGAATGATCATGTTATTCCGAAACAAGAGAAGTGTTTACCATGAAATCCAAAGGAACTGAATACGTCCTCATATAGCACAGAAAGAGTTTCAGCAGTTGTATTTTTTTAATCTCACCTATGTGTCAAAGTAGTCAAGCTACCTGATATTTATATTTCTCTAACTACTGCTAATCCTGAAAGTGTAAGGGCATTCTACCGCGTAGGACATAATTATTTTTGATGAAACCATTGTACATGTAGTAGGCATGAACAAGATGTTAGTTCTAGGTTGCAGACTTACCATAGATAGATTCAATAGCATACTTTGAGAAGGTACTCAAACTTGCAACCCCTATTCTGCGAGAGAATCGAACGCGAAAAACAGTAATAGTGAGCACATCGATCACGAGCAGCTACCTGTTGGACTAAAAGTAAAAAAAACATGTAAGAGGGCATTTCTGAAACAAAAATACCGGGAAGACGACTTTTCCGTAATCATTCCATAAATATAAGAAATGGAATTAACCACCTCCTCTGTCCTATCCAAATTATACTCAAAATGTATTGTTGTCTAATTATCTTAAGTTTCAATCTATTAATTCTTTATAACTCATGAACATACAAAAAGAAATGGCCATTGGGAGTCAAAAGGAATATAGACTGATCATAGAGCGTTCTTTTTTCTGCATTCTTCAAAGTCTACAGAGAAGAGGCAAAAATGTATGTATCAGTACTATTCAAAGCTATACATCCTCAAATTGAGCATCCACGCTGAACAAAAATCAAGTACCTCATAAGCTTTCTGAACCTCTTGAAACTTCCTGAACCATGGTTAGTTTCTCATTATTGCGTGACGGTGCACTTAACTTTTGCATACTAAGAGGACAGAACATGTTGAGATGTAGATAATATATGTGTATTTCTTGTACAACAAGCCCTCCTCCTTCCATGTATAGTTGAGGACGTGGCTACACTTTGTACTTATATATACGTGCATATTGCACCCGATCAATATATCGTGAGTTGCATAATTCTCTACATGGTATCAGCCTTAAACCGATCCTTCTTACCCTAGCGCGTCGCCGTTGCTTCCAGCCGCCGCCGCTTCCCTCGCTACGCCCCGTGTCGCTGAATTCTCGCCGCCGCCGTAGCTAATTCTCGCGATCCCTCCCAGGCCCATCGCTAGCCGCCCGCAACCTCGCCACCTATCGCGATCCCTCCCAGGCCCGTGGCTAGTCGCCCGCCACCTCGCCACCTCTCACGATCCAATTCCTCTCACGATCCCTCCCAGGGCCGTCGCTGGCCGCAGTTTACCGAGCCGTACCCCGCGCCGCTCGCCTCTCTCTTTGCCACCCGCCATCTCGCCGCTAGCCATCTGCCTGCCTTCGCTACCCCCATCCTCGCCGCTTCTCATCCACCAGAAAACCTACCCCAAGCCGGACGCATCTAACCCTAGCCGCTGCCATGTCGGGTTCCAATCTCTCCGACCGGTCCGCCGCCTCCACTCCTCCCGTAGTGAAGCCGCCGAACCCCTTCGACTCCTCCGCCGCCACCCTTCCCGATCCCGCCTACATCCGCGATGTTCCCATCGAACGTCGCGTCCCGGTGATCCTCTCCCACAAAGAGTCGAATTTTTATGCTTGGAAGACATACTTCAATCTCCTCTTTCGTGAGTATAATCTGCAGGACCACATCGACGGCACCGCCAACCTCTTCGTCCTGAACCGCGACGCCGACTTGCTGGCGATCGATGCCACCATCATCCGGTGGCTCTTCCTCACCGTGTCCAAGGACATCTTCCACACCGTCGTTCGCGACAAGGACGATGCATGCACGGTGTGGAACAAGATCGTCGGTCTCTTCACCGACAACAAGCTCCAACGGATCGTCTTCCTGCAACAGGAGTTCTTCGGGTGTCATCAAAATGACTCCTCCGTCGACGACTACTGCATGCGCCTCAAGACCCTCTCCGACGAGCTCAATGACCTCGGCTTCAAGGTGGGCGACGAGTTGCTCCTATCCACCCTCACCGCCGGCCTCAATGAGGATCTCGGCAACGCCGCCTCCAACCTCACCCTCATGGCGAATCCTACCTACGAGTGGGCGGTGGCCTATCTTCGTCTCGAGGAACGCCGGTTGAAGCATCTTCGCTCCCGTGCCGTTCACACCGCCTTCACCGCCGGCTACTCGCGCGGTGGCCCTCCGCCCTCGGGTGTGCCCCCCGGCTTTCCGGCGCCGTTCCAGGCGCCCCGGCCACCGGCTCCTCCAGCGCAGCACGGCACCTACGGCGCCCCGTACCAGCAGCGGCCTCCGGCCCCTGCCGCTCCTGGGGCTCCTCCCCAACACTTGCCATAGCAGCAGCAGCAGCAGCCGCGCCAGAGGCACCGTGGACGCGGCAAAGGCCCGTAGCAGCAACCACAGCCGTGCGCCGGGCCCGTCCAGCAGCAGCCGACGCCGCCTTGGGGGAGTGGCCACAACCCCTGGACCGGGTTTGTGCACGCCTACACTATGCCCGTGTCCCGCACCCCCGCTCCAAGCCTCCTCGGGCCCGGTCCCTTCGGTCATCAGGCCTTCTTCGCCGGTCAGCAATCCGGTCCGGTCGCTCCACCAACCTACTACGCTCCTGCTCCAGTTGGCTATGGCGGGCCACCTGCCAGCACTGGCGTGACCGGCTACTCGGGCTACCCCGCGCCGGTCTCTTATGATCCGGCCCTGCTTGCTGCACTTCATCAACAGCCTCCGACCGGAGCTTATTCCGGCGATGGCGATTGGTTTGTGGACACCGGTGCATCTTCACACATGGCCGCTTAACCGGGTAACCTCTCTTCCGCGTCTCCTATTCACACTTCCTCTCGTATCATTGTCGGTAATGGTGCTGGTCTTCCTATCACTCATATTGGTTCCACAAGTTTTCCCTCAAACTCTAGACCACTTTATCTCAATAATGTTCTCGTGTCTCCTGAGCTTATTCAGAATTTAGTTTTGTTCGTAAGCTTTCTCGTGATAACTCTGTAACTGTGGAATTTGACGAAGTTGGTTTTTCTCTTAAGGACGCCCTCACCCGGATGGTTCTTCACCGCTGTGACAGTCCCGGCGATACATACTCCGTCAAACCTCCATCATCTTCACATGCTGGACCAGTTGCACTCTCCGCCGGCGTTGATCTTTGGCATGCCCGTCTCGGTCATCCTAGCTCCACCGCTCTTCGTCAAATTATTAGGGATTTTTCTTTTACATGTAATAAAACGGATGCGCACTCTTGTCACGCATGCCGTCTGGGCAAACATGTTCGCCTTCCCTTTAGTGCTTCATCCACAGTTGCGTCGTTACCTTTTGAGTTAATCCATAGTGATGTCTGGACCTCTCCTGTTGCTAGTAACACTGGTTTCTCATATTATCTTGTTATTTTGGATGACTATTCTCACTTTTTGTGGACCTTTCCATTACGTAAGAAGTCCTGCCACCCTTACGGCCTTCTACTCTTACGTGTCTATGCAATTTGGTCGTCCCATTCTAGCTTTGCAAACTGACAACGGGAAAGAATTCGACAACACCACCATCCGCAATCTTCTGTCCACGCCTGGCACTGTTTTTCGTCTTACCTGTCCATACACTTCCCAGCAGAACGGTCGGGCCGAACGCATTCTTCGCACTCTTAAAGATTGCGTCCGTACCCTCCTTTTCCACGCATACATGCCACCTCGCTTCTGGCCCGACGCTCTCGCTACTGCCACCCTCCTCATTAACCTTCGTCCCTGTCGCACCCGGTGGAACTTTACACCCCACCACCTCCTCTTCGGGTCTCCTCCTTCATACGACAGTCTTCGTATTTTTGGTTGTCTTTGTTATCCTAGTATTGCCGCCACCTCTCCTCATAAACTTGCTTCTCCTTCCCTTCCGTGTGTCTTCCTCGGTTACCCGGCTAACACCAAGGGCTATAGATGCTATGATCCGGCTTCCCACCGTGTCATCACATCCCGACATGTCTATTTCGACGAGTTGTGTTTTCCTTTTCAACAGGAACAGCAGGCGGCTTCTTCATCGGCGCCCGGCCCCTCTTTGGTCGACCCTGTCCGCCCTGGCTTTGCCCCACGCGTAGGGCGCCCCCTGGATGCGCGGCACTCCGGCTCCTGCCCGCTGCTTCGCCAGGCTCACCGGCCTCCGAGCCGGCCACCACGCCGGCCTATCCGGCTGCTTCATTGCCGGGCCCCGCGCCGGCCTCTGAGCCGTCCTCTCTGGCCTCTTCTTCGCCGGCCTCAGCGCCAGCCTCGCCAGTCTCGTCGGCCTCGCCGACTGCTGTGCCAGCTCACCCGCCGGGATCGCCCGCTTCTTCCCCGGCTTCTTTGCAGCCGGGCGTGTCGCCGACCTCTTCGCAGCCAGGCGTGTCGCCGGCTCCTTCACTGCCAGGCTTGGCGTCGGCACCGGTGGCTGCTGTTGTGCTGCCACCCGCTGGCCCTGTCACTCGGTCGCGCCTGGGTGTCCATCGGCTGAGCACTCGCTACCCTCCGGATGAGTACACCTGCGTGGCTTCGACATCTTCCTCGTCACCGTCACCCCTGCCGACCTCCGCCCGTTCCGCGCTTCGTGACCCCATGTGGTTCGCCGCGATGAAGGAGTAATTTGACGCATTGCAACGCAATCACACTTGGCAGCTCGTCCCCGGTCCTCCTCGGGCCAACATCATTACCGAGAAGTGGGTGTTCAAGCACAAGTTTCATCCGGATGGTACTCTTGACCGACACAAGGCCCGTTGGGTCGTTCGGGGTTTTCGTCAACGAGCAGGTGTTGACTTCACCGACACTTTCGCCCCGGTTGTCAAACCTGGGACGATTCAGACTGTCCTTCAGCTAGCGGTCTCTCGCTCCTGGCCTGTGCACTAGATGGATGTTTCGAATTCTTTTCTTCATGGGCATCTTGAGGAACAGGTGTTCTGTCAGCAGCCGACTGGGTTCGTGGATGAGTCTTCTCCGGATCATGTGTGCTTGCTCTCTCGGTCTCTGTACGGGCTCAAGCAAGCTCCTTGCGCGTGGTACCAGCGCATCACAACATTTCTTACTCAGCTTGGCTTCCGCTCCACTCGCTCCGATGCTACACTGTTTGTCTACCACCAGGGTGATGCTACTGCTTTTCTGCTGCTCTATGTCGACGACATCATCTTGACAGCATGCTCGACTGCCCTTCTTCGACAACTCACGGATCGTCTTCGTGCTGAGTTTGCCATTAAGGACTTAGGTCCTCTACACTATTTCCTCGAGATCAAGGTTATTCGTCGAGCAGATGGCTTCTTTCTTCATCAGCGGAAGTATGCTCATGAGCTTCTGGACCGTGCCGGGATGCTTAATTGCAAACCGGCCGCCACACATGTCGATACGAAGGCCAAGCTCTCTGCCACAGATGGTTCTCCTGCTTCAGATGCTCCGTTCTATAGGTCGATTGTTGGTGCTCTTCAGTACCTCACTCTTACTCGTCCGGAGCACCAGTACGCTGTGCAACGGGTGTGCCTTCATATGCGTGCTCCTCGTGATGCTCACTGGACCGCAGTCAAGCGCATTCTGCGCTATATCCGTGGCACCTTGGATCTTGGGTTGTCACTTCAGGCTTCATCATCTATGGATCTGACGGCTTATTCTGACGCCCATTGGGCCGGCTGCCCTGACACGCGCCGCTCGACCTCTGGTTATTGCGTCTATCTTGGACCATCACTCATCTCCTGGTCGTCCAAGCGGCAGCCCGTTGTCTCCCGCTCCAGTGCTGAAGCGGAGTACCGCGCCATTGCCAACGTCGTCGCCGAGTGTACCTGGCTTCGTCAGTTGCTGCATGAGCTCTTGTCTCCGGTTGACAAGGCCACGATCGTCTACTGTGACAACGTTTCTGCGGTCTACCTCTCCGCCAACCCGGTTCATCATCGACGCACCAAGCACATTGAAATTGATATCCACTTTGTTCGGGAACAGGTAGCTCTTGGTCATGTCCACGTGCTACATGTCCCTACGTCCCAACAGTTTGCTGACATCATGACCAAGGGCTTGTCTTCTGCGTCTTTCGAGGAGTTCCGATCCAGTCTTTGCATCGACCATGGTGGCGCTTCGACTGCAGTGGGGTGTTGAGATGTAGATAATATATGTGTATTTCTTGTACAACAAGCCTTCCTCCTTCCATGTATAGTTGAGGACGTGGCTATCCTTTGTACTTATATATACGTGCATATTGCACCCGATCAATATATCGTCAGTTGCATAATTCTCTACAGAACACAATGCATCACCACCAAATTAAAGGCAATCCAGGAAATTACAGTTCAACATGCGACTAAGTTGATTAGATTTCTAGCCAGCGGAAGCAGGAGAAACGCCGGCAGGCATTCAATTCAAAAAATATGAAGAGAGAGACAGTGAGTAGTACTGCAGAAAACTGGTCCTTGCTAAGCTGAGGTCTCAACACATGAAAGAACACTAAACCAACCTGAGTGTTCTTGACGCTGAGCATGAGCATCAACAGGGGCCCTGAGCTGAACCCCTCCTCTTTCTTACCCTGCTGCCCAACAAAAAGAGAGAACCAATGATCTTGTCAGTAGATGCTATGAGAAGGCATGTGGTTGTAAGTTGTGAGAGCTGTCGGATGCTTACATCAACAGACACTACCTCTGCCACCGGTTCGACGACTGGCCGATGGAGCAAAGGCCACCAATCTGCACATGGAAGAAATCAAATTAGCGGAGACAATGAGAGATCCGCACAGTAAGAAGATCCTAGGTTTCAGCTGTTGCTACTCCTCAGGGGCACGTCGTTCCGCAAGATTGTGGAGGTGGGACATCTGGTGAAGAGCGTATAATATGTTGACCAGACCGACATAAGTGTCTGGTATGCTCACAATTTAGTGTAAGAGAATCGACATATTACACGCGACTGGATCTTATTGTTACAGAATGGATTAGTAAGCATTTTTTATTGATGTGAGATGGAACCAGTGGCATGAGAGAGAGAGAGAGAGAGAGAGAGAGAGAGAGAGAGAGAACAGAGGAGAGGAATACCTATGCCGGAGCCAGTGGTGAGGAGGATCTGGTCATCGACAGTGTGGTGTGCCACTTGTGGCAGATCACCACCAGGGGCGGCGCGTCGGCTCTGTCAGGCGCGATCAAGGAGATCCTCCGTAAGTAACGGATGGTGTCCATCAGGATGAACTTGGACAACCAGCCGTCAAGGGCTTTGATGTATGCCTTCTGAGCGCTAACGTAGCTCGCGAAGCAAGACCTCCAGTCCCTAAGCTCGACCTCCAGCTTGAGAGTGGCGTGCCGCTGGGCATTGTTGCAGAATTTCCCATAAGCAGAGCAGGTGAAGGAATTCACCTCAAACATTATCTGTCTCTGTGCTTTATGAGAGTCCACCATTACTTTCCTAGTTCTCGCAAAACTGTCGCGGAGAAGGGAAAATGCATCAGTATTTTGATTCAGTGAAACTACATCAATCATTAGTCCTACACACGAAACATGAGATTAGCATTAGCTTACCCATGAGATTAGCTTGCCCATGCAAGACCTCAACAAGCTGCGGTTGCAGCTCCTCTTCCCGTAATTTTGTATTCTATCAGATATCGATTATGCTGCTCATAGAGAAACCCAGATCCTTGTGTACAAGTCTCTTACATTTGTCCTGGTTCTTCCAACACAACGCAGCTCTGAACCTTTGGCGTGTTCGTTCCTCAGCTACACACCATTCTTCTCTTGTCGAATTTGATCTATGGCCTATACATAACCAAATCATTTTTAATATATATCCTATACACAATACAACAGATACATGCTCTTATAATATGCTAGGTAACCATGAACACACAAATGCTTGTGCACAAGAAACTACAGAAAATGATCATAATGCATTGAAAACTAACCACATTGCTTTTTAGCAGCTTAAAAATCACAGATAGCATTGTCAGTTGTATGACCATGTCAAGACCTTCAACTTAGCCTTATTAAATAAATACACACAAACCCAAATTTTGATTTCAAGGTGGTGTTATTCTTTTTCAAATAATTAGTTGCCTTAAACATGGATAGATCAATAGCAACTTGCTAAGAAAGATATGAAGTATTCTTTGCATACATATGCAATCACAGGAAAGATCAAATTACTCCAGCGGATACAAATAACCCACCTTAACTTCTTCATACAGTTTCTTCTCCCAGGCATACAATCTCCCTAACGTCTGCGAGTGACTTCCTGACTTCATCCCACCGTAGTCATCGAATATATGCCTCTTATTAGTCTCACTCTTGTTTGTCCACGACAAACTGTTCGATCTTGCTCCCAGCTCGCTCCTATAGGACGAGGACGATGGAGATCGATGCCACACAATGGCATGGATTATCTCTCTACACCAAGACAGAAATATCAATGTCAATACCATCAATCGAAGACAATACCAGATACATTACCAATCAATACCAACACCTAATCTGTAGTCTGTACTCTGCAGTGCATGGTTATATCAATCAAAATCCAGTCCTTGCAATGTGATGTTCTAAGTTCCACCAGAACTGAAAAATGCAGATTCATGGTGTTCATCATGAAGCAGCAGCCTCTAGTCACTTGCACCCCAAAAGGACCACCCTGGCAATCAAGAACCACAAGTGGTAGCATCAAAAGGGCTAAAAAATTGGGCCAGGACATGACTACTACAAAGTTAGAAATGGGTGATAACAAATTGACCGTGTGCGGGTACTACATCAGCTAAGAATATTCAAAGCCACGTTGTTAAGAGATTATGCTTTGCCTGATCTCCAAGTGCACATGCGAGCCCTAAACAAAGAAAAAGTACCATCTAAAAATTCCATACCACCATGAGTATTAAAAGAGTAGTGTATCCAAACCAAATCTTGTAGTTTTTCCACAAACAGGAAAAAGGGATTCAACCGCATTTAGGGCAAAAGATCGAGCAGGTTGCCGGCCTTGGCAGGGCACGGCGGAGAAGAGGATGGTGGCCGAGTGTCCCCTATCACTGACCTTGGCGCAGAACCACACGGGGCTGACTCCTCTACCTGCGCGCGACCGCGGCGAACGAGGGGGGACCCGACCTCCGTCGCTCCACGCCCTTGAAGACGACGCAGATCGAGAAGCACTGCTGCGGCTGGGAGTACATGCCCTCGTGTTCGACGGCCTCGGTGACATGGGAGCGGCGTCGAGGGGGAGCTCAAGGAGGCGTCGGAGCCGCGCCGGCGTCCAAGACGGCGCATGGTGCCGGCGACAGTTGCGGCAAGGGTTAGCCACGGGCGCAGGAGGAGGTGGCGAGCGTCAAATCGAATGGATGGAGGAGATAGGCTGAATCGAGGAGACCACCAGGAAGTGTTGGGCGGCGTCGGTGACCGCCGGCAACGGCTGGAATCGGCCGGCGGCCGAGAGGTGGAGAGAGGATCGAGAGGGAGACGAGCGAGAGCGACGAGAGGCCTCGCCCATTCGTTTTGTTATTTCCTAGCCAATACATCCAACTGCACAGGTGCATCGACAATTGTGTTGCACAGTAGGCAATCCCTACAACCGTAAATATCTCTACGTGGCATATCCCAGCATCCGCTCCTTGCGCGACTGTTAATGGGTTGTAGTACTAGTGAATGGGGCATGTCCAGGGCGCGCTGCCTGAAGGGTGACTGCGGTGCCAGGTAGGACTATGCTCATCCAGCAGCCCTTTTTGGCTAGCTTTACAATCGAGAGCACATTTCATTAAAAAAGACCGTTGCTTCAGTTCAGTACCATTGCCACATTGGCGCATTTCACCTGATCAGTACTACAAATTCTATCTCTCTACAAAAACACTATAGTGATGCTGCGAGCTTGTCCAACCACAGCATGCATTTTTTTCTCACAAAATGGTACTGATTGATTAGTTTCATAATGCACGTTCAGCAGGTTAGATCGAAACAATGGCGTCTTTTAAAAGATTTCAAACGAACCAGTAGCTTGCTTCTTGTGCCGGCTCATGGTACTCGGTCGCTCAAGGTTTCTGCCTCGTGCCAAACTCGATCCGGTGGCCCAGGTGTGCCAGTACGGGGCGCTAACGTTTGTAATACTACAAGCATTCCTATAGCAGGAAACGAAACATATACACAGCGTCATAACTGCGGTTGTGTGATCCCAATGCGGACCAATGGACTGGATATGCATAACAGTGGACGCCGTGCATAGAAAGCATTATTCGAGATTTCACACCCTACCTATCCTGGAGAGAAATTTAATCTGCAGAGATTCAGATTAGATTTGGTATTAGATCCAAAAGACATCCACGCTATTTCATGGATAGCGGGAAGACCGAAAGGGAGAAGGCCAACACAAAGACCCTCTATGCAAGAAGACTGAAATCATGCACAACACCCAACAAACATATCACTTAGCACAGAACCAATAGCTCTATTACTACACCAGAAGGTTCATATAAGTACAGTTCTCGTGAAAATTAAAAGACATGCTTCAAGAACACCTAATTGGCAGCATTAAGCTTCTAAGATATCTGCACAAACCAATTCTCTCACACGTGAGCTGCAGCTTAATTAAATAGATTCAGAAGAAACACGAGTACATATATCAGTGCATAAACCACTCTTCTCAACGCTCAGCTGGTCTAAGTTCTGATATCTTCATTCTTCATATCCTCCAAAAAGAATATGCTTTGATGTGCAGAAACCAGACCACTTCAAGTTCTAGTGAATAATACAATTGTCACTGAAATAGCATAAGCACTTGCATTCCTATGTACTTTAGATAATGTGTTAGGTGGATAAACTGGTGTATTGCAAAGGAACACATGACAGAAAAATCGAATAACATACATCAAAGACAATATTTTACCATCTCAAATTAACTACTGCAACTATTTGATTTTGTTAATCACAGAAAAATCAACTTTCTCGTTTCCATCCTTTGTGATTCCTTTTGTCGTCTTATACAGATTGTTTTCAGCACACATTCTTCATTTAAGCGCTATCCTGTTAATTCTTTCATTATTCACATAAAAAATTTCAGGTAGGATATTATTTTGTTTGTATAAATATGTAACTATTATTATTTTACTTGACAAAAAAGACAACTCTGCCTCCAAAGGTTTGCTTTACGTCTTCAGGCCAGATAGGTATGTGGCACTATACGGCGAATTCAGTTATAATTCAACCAAATGGAGAACAAGCGTCCGAATTGCCGAGCATCAAAACCAAAATGAAAAAAAAAGAACCAGGAATTTCAGCAATTACTAACCTTCTTTAACCAATCCTAGCAAGACTGGCAGGTACTCTTCCAACGCCTGCAGGATATTACCAGTGCTAGATCCTTCACAAACCAATGACAGAGAAAAAACAAACTCAGTGTCAGTTCAGAGACCAACATCTTGCACGTCCTACATATTTCTCTATTTTCTGTGTCGTACATGACTGCATGATGATTGAACTTAACAAATCGTGTTACATCTCCAATGCAGTCAACGACCATGCATCATATGCCTTCAATAGTTACAGAAAAAGAGGCGTACGGAAGATGAGAAAGGAAAGAGACGCAGTCACCTATACTCGATCTCCAGACAGATCGTCTCTCTCCGTCGCTGTGCATGAGGGACGAGGACGACGGCGGCGACACCACGGACTGGTCGGCCTCCTAGTACGTCTCTCCGGCGCATCAGCCTAGCAGATTTCCTGTTTATCCCTTGCATCCTACTTTCATTGTTCAAAACTGAACCTGCCTCACTTGTTAAATGATTTCAAATTAAACACTGTCTTAAAGAACGACCATGCTATTTATATCTTTAATGCCATTGATAATAGAATCCAAATTTCCATTCATGATTTTTTAGCAGACAACGAGGTCAACAGATTGACATGAGTTTTCTGGCATCCAAGGTGGAGTTTTTTTTTTCTAATGTGTATCATGCATACAAAAGTAATATAATAGAACAAAGGAAATTCTGATGTTGCTATTAATCTGTTATCACCGTAACGCGGAAATATAAAACATATATAACCTCCAGGTCCTTCCTCTGAAACCATCTTCTCTTGAGCATAAATCCTGCTCCCATAGATCATCGTTTGGACTGTAGTCAGCTCTGCAACGCAAGAATGTATCAAATAGGTTAACAGAGTACGGACCATCAAGTTAGGGAGTTACCTAAAGCGCAGCTACTAATGCTCGTCTAATGAATATTTACTTGTACCCACATCGACTTGTCTAACTTCCGGTAATAGGAAATCTAGGAATTTTTGTACTTAGGAGAATAGATTAGTAGAGTTCAAATGCCACAGTACCAATTCCTCCCCCCCCCCCCCCCTGGCGTCGCCCTCCTCTGGCGGCACAGGGGGAACCCTAGCCGCCGCCGTTTACAGCCCCCGCCGCCGGCCTCCCCCGCATCGCCGCCGCTGGAGGGTCCGGCACGGCTTAGAAGGCGGCGGCGGGGCGGATTTCGATCCCGCTCGCCTCTAACGCCCCCACCCCGCACCCCGCGCCCCGACCTCGCGGCGGCGGCACCCGTCCCCTGCTGCTTCGGCGGCGACGGCCTCGTCCCGCGTGTCTCCGGCCAGCGGCGGACCCCCTCCCCCCGTCTTCATCAGCCGCCGCGGACTCCTCCCCACGCGCCTCCATCCCCTCCGCCCGTGACCCGGCGATCCTCCCGGCGAATCTCGGGCCGCTCCCCCCACCAGCTGCTGCTACGGCGGCGCGGCCGGTCGTGGGGCTCTCGCGGCCTGCCCCCCCCCCTGCAGGCGGCCCCCTCGTTTCCGATGGCCCTCCCTCCACCTGTGCTCGGTGACGGCTCCTGCAGAGGTAGTGATGCGTTCGTGGTTGTGGCTGGCTCGGAGGGCCTCGTGGCGGGTCCTTGTTGGCGCTGCTCCGGCCCCGGCGGCTGCAGGCCCGCGTCTCTCCGGTGTCCTTTGCTGCCGGCGTCCTCCACCGGGCAGCTCCGGCCCGGCGACCAGGTAGCCGCGCCCCTTCCGGCTTCCCTGGCTCGCTGACGTCCCGACGGTTACGGCCACGGCAGCTCCGGTCTGCGTCTCTCCAGTCCTTGCTTGCCGGCGTTGCTGGACGCTGTTGTGCCAAGACCTCCGTGTGGTTCGCCTCGTCGCCCGCCCTACCCTGTATGCGTCAAAGCTCCCTCTTTTGCTAGATCCAAGCCCATAGTTCGGAGGCGGTGCCACCTCCGACGGAGGGTGCAGCCCCGCCAACCCACTGACTTGGCGGTTCCGACCAGCTTTGGCCTCCTCACCTGTGATCCCTGATTCGGCGGCCATGGGATTGCTCAGCTTCAGGCCAGGGAGAGATCACCGCTCGGTTGGCCGGTGCTGGCAGCGACGGCACCCGCGGGTGTCGTTTTCCTTCTTGGAGGCGCTGCCAACGCCTTTAATTGCGCCCCTCTTCGAGCTCAGGGGAAACCCTAGGTCCGGGTCACCCGGACCGTATAGTGACGGAGTCTCGGCGTTGTCTTCCTTCTTGAAGGCACTATCTTGCTTGCTCGTGGTGTCCTCGATTTTTGGCTCGCGTGGTGTTGGAGTTCCCGTTGGTTTGGCATCGTCGTTCTTGGCTCGGGTTTGGTATGTTTAGCTGTGATGTCCCCTCTGTTTGGGCCGAGCATCCCTTGTCCCTCTGCTTTGAACACCATGTTCACGCCTATCTGCATTCGTGTCATGTGTTGTATCCCTGTACTTATTCTTTTCCTTCTATCAATGGAGTGATATGCAAGCTTTGCGTATTCATGAAAATAAACACCACAACATTTGCAGGCAGGGAGGCAGCCACTCAAGTTCATTTGTAACCTAAATTAATCGCCATCAATCTGAGAACCGAACTGCTAGTGCCATCTATATCATTAGCGTAAACAAAAAGACAAGGACGAATCTACCAGAAATACAGGACCGCGTGAAGCAATCATCCTACCCCAATTCAACAACAAGCAAATCGTATCGTATGGGAGGTGAGCACAGCCGACCGCGCAAGCCCAGCGAGTTGAAACCAATGCACCTCAAGCCCGTGCGGCTCAGATCCAATCCTACGCCTACCCAATCGAGACGGTGGGGCGGGGTGGAGTGGCTGAAGGAACGAAACAGGGGAGCTCATCTGGGCAGGGCGGATGATGAAATTCACCAGCTTGGACTGGGCGTCGGTCATGTAGCCGTCGCTGACGCCGAGGAGAATAGGGTCCTCGGCAGAGGGAGATCAGGAGGACCCTCGCCCGCAGCCGTGTGGGTGGGAAGGGAGGCGCGGTGGGGCGCGTCCCGCGCGCCGGTGGCTCCCCAAATCCGGCGACGCTGATAAACGAGCAGAGGAGGCGGCGGCTGCGTTGGCGTGCGGAAGGAGAGAAGGTCGCGTGCGGGGAGGGCGTTGGTGGCTCGCGGCTGTTTTTTTATTGCTTGGTTCATATAGTAAAAGCTGGCACAGTAAAAATAGACAGATGGGCATAGCGAGGAAGCACCGTTGATGCGCACCTTATTGTTTTGGATGAGCTTTGCAAAATGGAACATGTTGTTAACAGATTGACAACTATATTTTTAAGCAATTTGATAACATGAAAAGAACAAGCTACAGTTGGCCAACAATGCAAAAAAGCACATGGATGGATAGATAATAACATGGTCATCAAAACATGATTACTGAACATCTCCAGAATATGCATATATTTGATGGCAGCATCAAGTAAACATGGCATCACAATATAACTGATTCAGACTTGGCAGAACAGTAACAACAAGTATGCTACTTTGCATCCTCATGGCAGTCACATCATGGCATATCATAGAATGAAATAAATACTAGCAGTTAGAAAACATAAAAATGCGCCAAACACATATTGACAAGATGCTCACATGGCATATGCATTAAATCACACAAAAAATAACAAAAGGACAAGTTATAACAGTTTCAACACTTAACATCAGCATGCACTTTTCCAATGGATATTAAGACATGTAGATGCATCCTATTATGCATGAAAATGCCCCCATCATGTAGACCACAAAGATTAGAAAATTTTGACATATTATACACTCCAATTGGATAAACATGCACAAAGTTATGCACATCAAAAGAATGCAACATGATGTTGTTTTCCAGGGACTTAGGTTCAAGTCCAGTTCCAATCTGGATATAAAAGTGTTGTTCAATCGTCGAAAGTGATCTCTCTTTTGTTGTTCTCTTTTAGTACGCTTTTCTTTTTTCTTTCTTTGGATTCGGGTTCTTAAGACAGGACTGGAAATCGGGTTTTCTGAATATCTCTCTTCCGGAGAAGTAAGTTTGTTCGAGATCGAAAGGGGATAAGGTTGTGAAGAAGCAAGCTTATTGCCCCAACCCCCCAAAAACAAACTGACCCAGCTAGAAAACGTATGTGCAGGTGCAACAAAGCGCTCATCCCTTGCTTGCTGCTTCGCGTTCTTTCTATTCCATCCCAGTCCATTCCGGGATAGGCGGCTAATATAATATGTGCAGTAGTCGTCGTCTGACCAATCGGCTCGGACACCAGACCACTTGTGCCCGCCCATTCTGTCTCGCCCTAAATGGAATGGCTCTCTTAGTTACGCTGTGCCCCGACCCGGCCGTTTTAACTCCGAAAAACAGAGTGAGTGCAAAATACTATTAGACGCTCATGGGCACGAAATAGACGGGCTGCTGACCAGAGGGCCCGTGGGCCGGCTCGGGGATGGGTTGGAGAAAACCGGTGCCCGGCTCGGGGCGGTTCTAACGGGTCAGTCCGGTTTAGAGGAACCGGCCGGTTCGGGTGGTCTTCTCCGGTTCAGGGGCGCGGGAGGCTGGGCCCACGCGTCGGTGGCATTGCGAGGCCGATGGCGGCAGGGCGGATCGTGGCGATTCCGGCGGCGAGCAGATCTGGGCGATCCCGATCTGGATCTCGCGAGAGACCAGGTCGACGGTGAGGCCGGGTCCAGCGGGGTGATGGCGCGGGGACGGCAAGGGGCGGCGTCGAGCGATGCTGGAGGAGGCCGGGCGATGGCGAGCGGGGCGGCGCGCAGGAAGGCGGCGGGGTAGCCTCCCGAGTCGAGGTCAGCGGCTACGGCGAGGCGTTGGCGTTCGGGCAAACGGGGGGGGGGGGAGGGGGGGAGAGAGCTCGGGCGGTGTGGGACGAGCCCTGGATCGAGCGCTCGGTCTTGGGGCGGGGAGCGGTGGCACGAGATCCAGGCCAGGTGGGCCCGCGATGGGCCTCCAGGACCGCGGCGGTGGAGGAAGGAGCTGGGGCGATGTGGCGGCGTCTGGTTGGTGGAGGGTGGCTGCTGCGGCGGCGCGACAAGTGGCAGAGCTGGGTTCTCCGGTGTGGAAAATGATGGGGAGGCGGCTGCAAGAGGTGGGAGGAGGCTAGGGGGTAGGTTTCCAAAAATGGACGAGGATGTGCCCATTTATAGGCAGGGGTGGCTAGGGTTTGAGTTTAGGGGTGTTTTTGGAGCCCTCTGATCTCGATCGGACGGTTTCGGACACGAGGGGGGTAGGTTGGGCCTAGTGGGATGTGTGGAGGGGTTGGGATTAGAGGAGAGAAGAGAAAGTGGCCCAACACAGGGTTTTCGGATCCTGAAAACGTCCAACGAATAAATCGACTATATTGTCGCTATAGTTATCCGTTGGGACGCCAAACGGACTCCGAATGTGACGAAACTTGGCAGGCAGCCTACCTACAACATAACAACACCGCATGCCAACTTTCATCCAATTCCGAGAACATTTTTATCCCACTTCTAAAATAATATTTAGGAGGTGCCGCGGGCGCGTGCGAGTGTGTCTGGGCTCATAACGGACAACTGATAGAACTGGGGGACCCGGATGGATGCAAGTTTTGAAAAACATGCAGATGAAAATGCACATGATGACATGGCAAAGTGCAACATGCAAGCGAATGACATGGCAACGACAGCGAATAACTAGAAGATATTTGTCGCATCGATCTCGGGGTGTCACACTCGCCGCCTCCACACACCGACTCGCCCAAGCCGCCGCTCCCAAATCGAACAACCGGTGTCCACTAGCATCCCCAGACAGTCGCACCTCGGTGTCCTGCTGCAACGCTGGGCGTTGCTCCTCTCGCTCTGTCGTCCCCAAACTGTCATTTGCCACCGGCCGACAAGCACGCACCTCTCCAACTTCCGTGCTGCTAGTCACGGGGAACATCGTCCAGCACACTCGTGCTCTGCCTGTGATCCACTTCCACGCAATTCCGTCGCGAAACAAGCCTCACCCTCCGCTCCAGTTGGCTGGTCAGAAATCGTTTGGCCGTTTCCCTGTTTCTTTTCGCCTATTGTCGTCGGAATAACCCAAGGACAACTTCTCAAGACAAGAAGTCGGTACCTGATCTCTTACCTGATGATACGTTTCCAACGTATCATTAATTTATGAAGTATTCATGCTGTTATATTATCATTCTTGGATGCTTTACAATCATTTTATAGCAACTTTACGTCATTTTTTGGGACTAACCTATTGACCTAGTGCCCAGTGCCAGTTGCTGTTTTTTGCTTGTTTTTTACATCACAGGAAATCAACATCAAACGGGGTCCAAACACCGTGAAACTTTTGTGGTTTTTTATGGACCAGAAGACATCCAATGGGCCAGAGCAGCACCTGGGGGGTGCCCCAAGGGGGGCACAACCTACCAGGGCACGCCTGGGCCTCCAGGCGCGCCCCGGTGGGTTGTGCCCACCTCGGTGGCCTCCCGCACCGCCTCTTCGCCCTATAAATCGTCAAATATTCCAAAAACCCTCGCGGGGACCCTAGATAAGAAGTTCCGCCGCAGCAGGCCACTGTAGCCACGAAAAAATAATCTAGACTCCATTCCGGCACCCTGCCGTAGGGGGAAATGATCACCGGCGGCCACCATGATGAGGAGGGAGTAGTCCACCCTCGGGGCTGAGGGTTTGTACCAGTAGCTATGTGTTTAATCTCTCTCTTTCTCTTGTGTTCTTGAGATGTCACGATCTTGATGTATCTCGGGCTTTGTTAATATAGTTGGATCATATGGTGTTTTCCACTCTCTATCTTGTTGTGGTGAATTGGGTTTTACCTTTGAGATTTTGTTTTATCAGACTGAATACTTTTCTGGCTTTGAGAGCATTTGATATATGTCCTGCATATGAATACCTGTGGTTACAATGGGGTATTATATTGATTCACTTGATATATGTTTTGGCACTCAACTCGTAGATTCCCAAGGTGACATTGGAGTAATCTATGCATAGGGGTTGATGCACGTTCTTGTCTTTGTTTCTCTGGTAGAAATCTTGGGGCACTCTTTGAGGTTATTTGTGTTGGATTGAATATTATGAATCCGAATTTGCTTTGGTGTTATTTTAGTATGAACTCTTGGTTAGATCAATCGGAAAGAATAGCTTGGTGTTATTTTAGTATGAAATCTAGGATAGATTTATCGGAAAGAATAGCTTTGAGGTGGTTGCATACCCTACAAACAATTTCTTCTTATGTTCTCCGCTAGATAAGAACTTTGGAGTGATTCTTCATCGCACTTTGAGGGATGGTTATATGATCCAATTATATTAGCATTGTTGAGAGATTGCACTAGCGAAAGTACGGACCCTAGGCCTCATTTTCAAGCATTGCAATACCGTTTGTGCTCCGTTTTATCAATTGCTACCTTGCTGTTTTTTATTGTTCTTATTACAAAAAGGAATATTACACTTGTATCACCATCTCTTCGCCGAAGTATTGCACCTATACAAATTACCATTGTATTTGGTGTGTTGGGGACACAAGAGACTCTTTGTTATTTGGTTGTAGGATTGTTTGAGAGAGACCATCTACATCCTACGCCTCCCACGGATTGATAAACCTTAGGTCATCCATTAAGGGAAAATTGCTACTGTCCTACAAAACTCTCTGCTTGGAGGCCCAACAAGAGTCTACAAGAATAAAGCTGCGTAGTAGACATCAAGCTCTTTTCTGGCGCCGTTGCCGGGGAGGTGAGTGCTTGAAGGTATATCTTTAGGTCTTGCAATCGAATCTTTTAGTTTCTTATTTTATCACTAGTTTGGTTTATAAAAGAAAACTAAAAAAATGGAATTGAGGTTGCATCATATTGTTCATCTTTATAAAGTATTTCGTGAAAATGATGGAAAGGAAAATTGTGCTCAATTGTTAGAAGAAGAGTGTGATACGTCCATTTTGCATCATGCTTTTATATCGATATTTATCGCATTATGGGCTGTTATTTCACGTTATGTCACAATACTTATGGCTATTCTCTGTTATTTTACAAGGTTTACATGAAGAGGGAGAATGCCGGCAGCTGGAATTACGAAATTTGGAAAAGGAGCAAATATTGGAGACCTATTCTGCGCAACTCCAAAAGTCCTGAAACTCCACGGAATATCTTAAAATAAATAAAGAAAAATAAATCGTCGCCAAGATGAAGGCCAGGGGCCCACACCTGCTCTTGAGGGTGGGCGCGCCTCACCTCGTGGGCCCCTAGTGGCTCTCCGACGCCCATCTTCTCCTATATGAAGTCTTTCAATGAGAAAAATAACAAGCAACCTTTCGGGACGAAACTCCGCCACCACGAGGCAGAACCTTGGCGGAACCAATCTAGGGCTCCGTGAGCTGTTACTGGGGACACTTTCCCTCCGGGAGGGGGAAATCATCGTCATCATCATCACCGGCGCTCCTCTCATCGGAGAGGGCAATCTGCATCAACATCTTCACCAGCACCATCTCATCTCCAAACCCTAGTTCATATCTTGTATCCAATTCTTGTCTCCAAGTCCGGGTTGGTGCTAGTAGGTTGCTAGTAGTGTTGATTACTCCTTGTAGTTGATGCTAGTTGGTTTATTTGGTGGAAGATCATATGTTCAGATCCTTTATGCATATTATTACCCCTCTGATTATGAACATGAATATGCTTTGTGAGTAGTTATGTTTGTTCCTGAAGACAAGGGAGAAGTCTTGCTATTAGTAGTCATGTGAATTTGGTATTCGTTCGATATTTTGATGAGTATGTTGTCTAGCCTCTAGTGGTGTTATGTGAACGTCGACTACATAACACTTCACCATTATTTGGGCCTAGAGGAAGGCATTGGGAATTAATAAGTAGATGATGGGTTGCTAGAGTGACAGAAGCTTAAACCCTTGTTTATGCGTTGCTTCGTAATTGGCTGATTTGGATCCATATGTTTCATGTTATGGTTTGGTTTACCTTAATACTTTTGTTGTAGTTGCGGATGCTTGCAATAGAGGTTAATCATAAGTGGGATGCTTGTTCAAGTAAGAACAGCACCCAAGCATCGGTCCACCCACATATCAAATTATCAAAGTACCGAACGCGAATCATATGAGCGTGATGAAAACTAGCTTGATGATATTCCCATGTGTCCTCGGGAGCGCTTTTCCTATTATAAGAGTTTGTTCCGGCTTGTCCTTTTCTACAAAAGGATTGGGCCACCTTGCTGCACTTTATTTACTCTTGTTACTTGTTGCTCGTTACAATTTATCCTATCACAAAACTATCTGTTACCACTTATTTCAGTACTTGCAGAGAATACCTTGCTGAAAACCGCTTATCATTTCCTTCTGCTTGTCGTTGGGTTCGACACTCTTACTTATCGAAAGGACTATGATAGATCCCCTATACTTTTGGGTCATCAAGATCTTTTCTAGCACTGTTGCCGGGGAGTGTAGCGCCTTTGGTAGGTGGAATTTGGTAAGGAAAAATTTATATAGTGTGCTGAAATTTACTGTCACTTGTTACTATGGAAAGTAATTCTCTGAGGGGCTTGTTCGGGGTATCTTCACCCCGTCCAGTAGAGCAAAGAGTTTCTCCTCAACCTACTGAACCTATTGAAAATGAAACTCCTTTTGAAATTCCTTGGTATGATGGAAAAACTGCTAGCTAATCCTTTTACAGGAGATGGAACCAAGCATCCTGATGAGCACTTAATATATGTGGATGAAGTTTGTGGATTATTTAAGCTTGCAGGTATATCCGATGATGTTGTTAATAAGAAGGTCTTCCCTTTATGTTTGAAGGGATACGCATTGACATGGTATAGGCTATGTGATGATATGAGATCATGGAACTATAAAAGATTGAAATTGGAATTTCATCAAAAGTATTACCCTATGCATCTTGTTCATCGTGATCGCAATTATATATATAATATTTGGCCTCGCGAAGGAGAAAGCATCGCTCAAGCTTGGGGGAGGCTTAAATCAATGTTATATTTATGCTCCAATCATGAGCTCTCAAGAGAAATAATTATTCAAAGTTTTTATGCTCGGCTTTCTGATAACAATCGCACCATGCTTGATACTTCTTGTCTTTGGCTCTTTTATGATGAAGACTATTGAATTCAGATGGAATTTATTGGATAGAATTAAACGCAACTCTGAAGATTGGGACCTCGATGAAGGTAAGGAGTCAGGTATGACACCTAAGTTTGATTGTGTTAAATCTTTTATGGATACCGATATTTTCCGTAAGTTTAGCACTAAATATGGACTTGACTCCGAGATAGTAGCTTCTTTCTGTGAATCTTTTGCTACTTATGTTGATCTCCCCAAGGAGAAGTGGTTTAAATATCATCCTCCCATATAAGTAAAAGTAGCTACACCTATTAAAGTTGAAGAAAAGACTGTCACTTATAATGATCCTATTGTTCCTACCTCTTATGTTGAGAAACCATCTTTCCCTGTTAAAATAAAGGATCATGCTAAAGCTTCAACTGTGGTTCGTAAGAGCAATATTAGAACTTATACACCTCCTGAGCAAGTCAAAGTAGAACCTAATATTGCTATTGTTAAAGATCTCTTGTCTGATAATATTGATGGGCATGTTATTCAATTCTGTGGTGAATCTGCTAGAATTGCTAAACCTTGTGCTAAAGATAAACACAGACCTTTGGTAGGCATGCCTGTTATTTCTGTTAAAATAGGAGATAATTGTTATCATGGCTTATGTGATATGGGTGCTAGTGCTAGTGTTATACCTTATGACTTATATCAAGAAATTAAGCATGAAATTGCACCTGCTGAGTTAGAAGATATTGATGTTACAATTAAACTTGCCAATAGAGATACTATATCTGCAATGGGAATTGTTAGAGATGTTGAAGTCTTGTGTGGGAAAACTAAATATCCTGTTATTATTAGTGCTAACCTTTTAGAGCATGAAGAATAAAGATTATTGAAAACTCTGAAGAAGCACCGTGCCGCTATTGGATATACTCTTGATGATCTTAAGGGCATTAGTCCCACTCTATGTCAACATAAAATAAATTTGGAAGTGGATTCCAAACCAGTTCGTGATCCTCAACGACGTTTGAATCCTAAAATGAAAGAAGTGGTAAGAAAAGAAATACTCAAGCTTCTGGAGGCAGGTATAATTTATCCCGTTGCTGATAGTCAGTGGGTAAGTCTTGTCCATTGTGTCCCTAAGAAGGGAGGTATTAATGTTGTCCCTAATTATAAAGATGAATTGATCCCGCAAAGAATTATCACAGGTTATAGGATGGTAATTGATTTCTGCAAATTAAATAAAGCTACTAATAAATAACATTACCCCTTACCTTTTATTGATCAAATGTTATAAAGATTATGCAAACATACACATTATTGCTTTCTAGATGGTTATTCTGGTTTCTCTCAAATACGTAATCGGCTAAAGATCAATCAAAGACTACTTTTACATGCCCTTTTGGTACTTTTGCTTATAGACATATGCCTTTTGGTTTATGTAATGCACCTGCTACCTTTCAAAGATGCATGATGGCTATATTCTCTAATTTTTGTGAAAAGATTTGTGAGGTTTTCATGGACGATTTTTCCGTATATGGTTCCTCTTTTGATGATTGCTTAAGCAATCTTGATCGAGTTTTGCAGAGATGTGAAGAAACTAATCTTGTTTTGAATTGGGAAAAGTGCCACTTTATGGTTAATGAAGGTATCGTCTTGGGACACAAAGTTTCTGAAAGAGGTATTGAAGTCGATAAAGCCAAGGTTGATGCTATTGAAAAGATGCGATGTCCCATGAACATCAAAGGTATAAGAAGTTTCCTTGGTCACGCCGGATTTTATAGGAGGTTCATTAAGGACTTCTCAAAAATTTCTCGGCCTCTGACTAATTTATTACAAAAATATGCACCATTTGTCTTTGATGATGATTGTGTAGAAGCATTTGAAATACTTAAGAAAGCATTAGTCTCTGCAGCTGTTGTTCAGCCACCTGATTGGAATTTACCCTTTGATATTATGTGTGATGCTAGTGATTATGCTGTAGGTGCTGTTCTAGGGCAAAGAGTTGATAACAAAATATATGTTTTCCATTATGCTAGTAAGACTCTAGACAATGCTCAAAGAAATTATGCTACTACCGAAAAGGAAATTTTAGCAGTTGTATTTGCTTATGATAAATTCAGACCCTATATTGTTGATTCTAAAGTAACTATTCGCACTGATCATGCTGCTATTAAATATATTATGGAAAAGAAAGATGCTAAACCTAGACTTATTAGATGGGTTCTCTTGCTGCAAGAATTTGATTTGCATATTGTTGATAGGAAAGGAGTTGAGAACCCCGTTGAAGATAATTTATCTAGGTTAGAGAATGTTCTTGATGACCCACTACCTATTGATCATAGTTTTCCCGATGAACAATTAAATGTCATAAGCACTTCTCGTAGCACTCCATGGTATGCTGATTATGCTAATTATATTGTTGCTAAATTTATACCACCTAGCTTCACATACAAACAAAAGAAAAAGTTTTTCTATGATTTGTGACATTACTTTTGGGATGACCCACATCTATATAAAGAAGGAGTAGATGGTGTTATTAGACGTTGTGTACCTGAGCATGAACATGAACAGATCCTACACAAGTGTCACTCCGAAGCTTATGGGGGGCACCACGCTGGAGATAGAACTGCACATAAGGTATTGCAATCTGGTTTTTATTGGCCTACTCTCTTCAAGGATGCCCGTAAGTTTGTCTTATCTTGTGATGAATGTCAAAGAATTGGTAATATTAGTAGACGTCAAGAAATGCCTATGAATTATTCACTTGTTATTGAACCATTTGATGTTTGGGGCTTTGATTATATGGGACCTTTTCACGCCTCTAATGGATATACACATATTTTGGTTGATGTTGATTACGTTACTAAGTGGGTAGAAGCTATTCCAACTAGTAGTGTTGATCATAACACTTCTATTAAAATGCTTAAGGAAGTTATTTTTCCGAGGTTTGGAGTCCCTATATATTTAATGACTGATGGTGGTTCACACTTTATTCATGGTGCTTTCCGTAAAATGCATGCTAAATATGATGTTAATCATAGAATTGCATCTCCTTATCACCCACAGTCTAGTGGTCAAGTAGAATTGAGTAATAGAGAGCTCAAATTAATTTTGCAAAAGACTGTTAATAGGTCTAGAAAGAATTGGTCCAAGAAACTTGATGATGCATTATGGGCCTATAGAACTGCATATAAGAATCCTATGGGTATGTCTCCATATAGAATGGTTTATAGAAAAGCATGTCACTTACCTCTCGAACTAGAACATAAGGCATATTGGGCTATTAGAGAGCTCAACTATGATTTCAAACTTGCCGGTGAGAAAAGGTTATTTTATATTAGCTCACTTGATGAATGGAGAACCCAAGTTTACGAAAATGCCAAGTTGTTTAAAGAAAAAGTTAAAAGATGGCATGACAAAAGGATACAAAAGCGTGAGTTTAATATAGGTGATTATGTATTGATATACAACTCTCGTTTAAGATTTTTTGCAGGAAAACTTCTCTCTAAATGGGAAGGTCCCTACGTTGTCGAGGAGGTCTATCGCTCCGGTGCCATAAAAATCAACAACTTCGAAGGCACAAATACGAAGGTAGTAAACGGTCAAAGGATCAAACATTATATCTCAGCTAATCCCATAAATGTTGAAACTAATATTATTGAAACCCTAACCCCGGAGGAATACATAAGGGACACTTTCCAGACCGTTTCAAACTCCGAAAAGGAATAGGTATGTGGTACGGTAAGTAAACCGACTCCAAAACAAATTTTAAGGCAATATTTCTCTGTTTTGGAATATTTAGAAAAATAGAAAAATAAGTAGCAGTCCAGGAAGGACACGAGGGCCCCACAAGGGTGGTGGGCGCGCCCTACCCCCCTAGGCGCGCCCCTACCTCGTGAGCACCTCGTGTGCCCTCCGGACTCCATTTTCTTGCACGATACGTATTTTGGTCGGTAAAAATTCATTATATATTCTTCCGAAGGTTTTGACTCTTGTATCACGCAAATCTCTCCTGTTCTTGTTTCGAGCTGTTTTTCTGACAGGCCTAGATCATCATGACGTCCCCAAGTGCTTCCAAGGACAAGTTCTTCGAGAAGGTGATCAACCCTTACCTCGCGGAGGTGCTGCGACACCCTCAAACCATTGAGATGCGTGATGGGTTGCTGCACATCCGTGATGCTGAGAGACCCAAGGGAACTGGAATCGTGGAGTCGAGGCTCGAAGCAATGGAGCAACAAGTTTTCAAGTGTCAGGGGATGGTGGAGCGTGGAATCAACGCTACCCACACGATGCTCGCGGAGTTCACCAACAACTACGATCTAGATATGTTGCTGTTATGAGAATAATCATGATGCCTTCATGTTCGTATTTTATTTTTATCGACGCCTCTACCTCTAAACATGAGGACATATTTATTGTTATCGGCATTTCGCTTGAGGACAAGCGAGGTCTAAGCTTGGGGGAGTTGATATGTCCATTTTGCATCATGCTTTTATATCGATATTTATCGCATTATGGGCTGTTATTTCACGTTATGTCACAATACTTATGGCTATTCTCTCTTATTTTACAAGGTTTACATGAAGAGGGAGAATGCCGACAGCTGGAATTCTGGGCTGGAAAAGGAGCAAATATTGGAGACCTATTCTGCGCAACTCCAAAAGTCCTGAAACTCCACGGAATATCTTAAAATAAATAAAGAAAAATCATCGCCAAAGATGAAGGCCAGGGGGCCCACACCCTGCTCACGAGGGTTGGGGGCGCCCCCCTGGGGCGCGCCCCCTACATCGTGGGCCCCCTGGTGGCTCTCCGACGCCCATCTTCTCCTATATGTAGTCTTTCGATGAGAATAAATAACAAGCAACCTTTTGGGACAAAACTCCGCCGCCACGAGGCGGAACCTTGGCGGAACCAATCTAGGGCTCCGACAGAGCTGTTCTGCCGGGGACACTTCCCTCCGGGAGGGGGAAATCATCGTCATCATCATCACCAACGCTCCTCTCATCGGGAGAGGGCAATCTCCATCAACATCTTCACCAGCACCATCTCATCTCCAAACCCTAGTTCATCTCTTGTATCCAATTCTTGTCTCCAAGTCCGGGATTGGTGCTAGTAGGTTGCTAGTAGTGTTGATTACTCCTTGTAGTTGATGCTAGTTGGTTTATTTGGTGGAAGATCATATGTTCAGATCCTTTATGCATATTATTACCCCTCTGATTATGAACATGAATATGCTTTGTGAGTAGTTGCGCTTGTTCCTGAGGACAAGGGAGAAGTCTTGCTATTAGTAGTCATGTGAATTTGGTATTCGTTTGATATTTTGATGAGATGTATGTTGTCTAGCCCCTAGTGGTGTTATGTGAATGTCGACTACATAACTCTTCACCATTATTTGGGCCTAGAGGAAGGCATTGGGAAGTAATAAGTAGATGATGGGTTGCTAGAGTGATGTAAGCTTAAACCCTAGTTTATGCGTTGCTTCGTAAGGGGCTGATTTGGATCCATATGTTTCATGCTATGATTAGGTTTACCTTAATACTTTTGTTGTAGTTGCGGATGCTTGAAATAGAGGTTAATCATAAGTGGGTTGCTTGTTCAACTAAGAACAGCACCCAAGCACCGGTCCACCCACATATCAAATTATCAAAGTACCGAACGCGAATCATATGAACGTGATGAAAACTAGCTTGATGATATTCCCATGTGTCCTCGGGAGCGCTTTTCCTATTATAAGAGTTTGTTCCGGCTTGTCCTTTGCTACAAAAAGGATTGGGCCACCTTGCTGCACTTTATTTACTCTTGTTACTTGTTGCTCGTTACAATTTATCCTATCACTAAACTATCTGTTACCACTTATTTCAGTACTTGCAGAGAATACCTTGCTGAAAACCGCTTATCATTTCCTTCTGCTCCTTGTTGTGTTCGACACTCTTACTTGTCGAAAGGACTACGATAGATCCCCTATACTTGTGGGTCATCAGAGTGCTATAAAATGTTTGACATAAAATCCTTAAATGATGAGCATGATTGCAATGTTGTTAGTATAAATTCTTTGAATATCCATGATGCTAATGATATGCAAAGCTACAATCTTGGGGATGCTATATTTGATGAAAATGATATTTTTAGTCCCCAACATTTGATGTGCAAATTTGTTATAATGATTGCATGCCTCCTATTTATGATGATTATAATGATGAAAGTGGATTTGGAGAGGTAGTGACTTTATTTAATGATGAATCCACCATTCTGGAAGAGATTTCAATTGATTATGAAAAGAAAGTTGCTACCTATGATGATTATGGTGATGACATGTATGATATATTGAATAATGATAACCATGAAACTTGTCATCATGATTTTAATTTTCACTCCCATGATAGTTATTTTGTTGACTTTGCTCCCACTACTATTGATGAGAAGAAATTTGCTTACGTGGAGAGTAATAAGTTTTCTATGCTTTTGTGTCATGAAAAGAATGGTTTATGTGATGGTTATATTGTTGAATTTATTCATGATGCTACTGAAAATTATTACGAGAGTGGAATGCGGGAGTCCTGGATTAAGGGGCCCTCGGGCGTCCGGGCTATGTGACGTGGGCCGGACTAATGGGCCGTGAAGATACAAGACAGAAGACTTCCTCCCGTGTCCGGATGGGACTCTCCTTTGCGTGGAAGGCAAGCTTGGCGTTCGGATATGAAGATTCCTTTTTCTGTAAACCGACTCTGTACAACCCTAGGCCCCGCCGGTGTCTATATAAACCGGAGGGTTTAGTCCGTAGAGGCAATCAAAATCATAAAGGTTAGACATCTAGGGTTTAGCCATTACGATCTCGAGGTAGATAAACTCTTGTAAACCCCATATTCATCCAAGATAATCAAGCAGGAAGTAGGGTATTACCTCCATCAAGAGGGCCCAAACCTGGGTAAACATCGTGTCCCTGTCTCCTGTTACCTTCGATCCTCAGACGCATATTTCGGGACCCGTACCCGAGATCTGCTGGTTTTGACACCGACATTGGTGCTTTCATTGAGAGTTCCTCTGTGGTATCGACAATAGGATTGATGGCTCTCCTTGTTATCAAGGACAGTATCACTTCCGGAGAAGCCCTGGCCTTAGGCCAAACCCTCCGGCTGGTGTAAGTGCATCTAGTTCCCCTTAGTGATTTTGGTGTATTGAACACTTATAGGTTAAGGGACAAATGTGTTTATGGGTGTACATAGGTCTATAAGTCTATGAGGAGTTTGATATTTACAGAGAAAGTCGACCCCTAAAAATGAAGTTCTTCGTCTGAAGACTTTGGTATTCTGAAGACTTTCTGAAGACTTTGAAAGTGAAGAAATTGGTGTGACCTTGAAGACTAGGTATTCATTTGAGGAACATGAAGCTTGAAGACTCTTGTTTTCGTAGTTTCTTTTTCTCTTTCTTGAGTCATAGGAAACACCGTCTTTGTTAAAGGGGTCGAGGAAATACTAAGGAAAAATTTCCATGTGATGCTCAACTCAAAATCCTACACCTACCAATCCCTTGAGTGAAGCCTTTGGAAATCTCATACAGTTCAGTCAATTTCTTGATGTGAGACGAAGTTCTTACAGTCGCCGAGGAATTTGTCCTGACTTAGGAGTTAGTAATTCGCCAAAGGCGGATTGCCTACACAAGTGAGGATCATGATAGCCCCGAGGAATTTGAGAGTCAAATTTCCGACCGTTCTTGTGTTGCGCCACCTGTTCCAAAATATCTTATCCACCTAACGGTCATATCATTGAAGGGCATTTATGTCTTATCATGTCGGGCTGCTCCTAGGCTATAAAGAGCCGCCCCCTACAACCACTAGCTGGTTGGCTACTCCGAGAAACCGACACTTGTCATCCGAGAGCATCCCATCCTCCCATGACTTTGAGCGAAAATCATCGAGTGAGGAAAACCCAAAACCAAACACCTACAAACCCAAAGTGATTGAGCATCACTGAAGAGATTGATCCTGCGTGGATCCGACACTTGTTACCTTTGAAGACTGTGCTTCTTCCAGACGGTTAGGCATCATGGTCTAAAGCATCCAAGAGGAATTGTGGATCGCGGAGTGACTGAGTCTGTGAAGGTTTGGAAGTCGCCTGAAGACTTACCACGAGTGATTGGACGAGGTCCGTGTGACCTTAGTTCAAGGAGAATATGGTGAGGACTTGGTGTCCTGAGCTGCGTGCTCAGCGATTGGGTGTCCGGGACTGTGTGTCCTCGAGTTTAAATACTCAGCCGCTCCAACCAGACGTACAACTAAGACAGCAGTTGGAACTGGTCTACCAAATAATTGTCTTCACCAAGCTTACTGGTTCCATTTCCTCAACTCTTTCATTTCCTCATTACTGTGTTAAGTGCTTCATCATATCTATGTTTGAAGACTTTGGTCAAGACTTTATCAATTTCCTCAGTTCAATTTCTTGATCTGTTTGTCTTCATCTTGTGTTATCCCGTGATTACGCTTTCGTACTGTGATTGTCTTCATTTCATCATGATGACCATGCCTATATTCTGTTATGCTTACTTGAGTACTTATTCAGTTGCAAGTAGTTCTTCACTAAGGAATTTCCTCACCGCAAATTCCTCGGTGAAGAATTCATAAAATCGCCTATTCACCCCCTCTAGTCGATATAACGCACCTTCAATTGGTATCGAGCAAGGTACTCCCTTGTTACTCGTGATTTTGGTTTAACCGCCTGGAGTTTTAGTTATGTCAACCGCAGGTATGATCAAGGTCTCTGCTGGCTGTCCTACCTTTGATGGGACAGACTATCCCTACTGGAAGAATAAGATGCGAATGCATGTTGAGGCAATTGATAACGATCTCTGGTATGTTGTGGAAAATGGTGTTCCCATTGTCTCACCCTCGCTGAACGCTACCAATGTGAAGAGATTCAAGCAACTCGATTCTCAAGTGAAGAATATCATATGTGGCCATCTGAGCAAAGGACAGTATGGAAGAGTGAGTGCTTTGGAAACTGCTAAGCTTATCTGGGATAGGCTGTCCAAAGTAAATGAAGGAGTCTCAACTCAGCGTGACTCTCGAGTTGATGTTCTTCACAATCTCTTCAACCGCTTCAAAAGACTCGACAATGAAAATGTTCAACAAACCTTCGATCGCCTCATCGACATCTCAAATGAGCTTCAAGCGCTTGGTGCCACTGACATCACCGACCATGAGGTGGTGAAGAAATTGTTGAGATCGCTTGATTCCTCATTTGATACTCTGGCACTGATGATACAAGAACGTGCTGGCTACAAGTCACTTGATCCCGCTGATATCCTCGAGAGGCTAAATACTCATGAGTTCCAGCTTGCTGAAAAGAGAGATCTCTATGGTTCGAGCTATGACAGATCACGTGCCTTGAAGGCCAAGGCAGTGTCTGAATCTGAATGTGAAGATTCTGGTAGCAGCCTTGGTGACCCTGAAGAATTGAGCCAGGAGCTAGCACTGCTCGTGAAGAGTTCTCAAGACGTGGTCGCTTTCGAAAATCCTCAAGGAGAAGTGATTCCTCATCCAGTGACTATAAGAGAAGGCTATGCCACAAATGCAAGAAACCTGGTCACTATATTCAAGATTGTCCTTAGTGGGAAAAGGAATTGAAGAAGAAGAAATACAAGGATTACAGCCTGATGACGCTTAAGAAGAAGAAGAAATCGTCAAAATCTTCATCATCAAAATCCTCGAAGTCTTCATCTCACAAGAAGAGCAGCTCCAAGAAGGCTCGGGCATTCATTGGCAAGGAAATGGAATCTGAAGCTGAATCTGAGGAACATGAGGAAGAGGAGGCATCTGAGGAGTCCGAGTCTGGTGTGGCGAGTCTGGCTCTCGCCACTGCATTCGTCAGCAAGTCTATCTTCAACTCTGAAGAAACTGACCTCACCAACAAGGCTGATGAAGATAATGATGACTACGCTCCCACCTATTGCTTCATGGAAAAGGGTGCCAAGGTACTCAAATATACCTCCTCTGAATCTAGTGAGAATGAATCCGATGAAGACCTCAAGCCCAGCTACTCTAAACTTGCTAAGATTGCTGTAAAACAACAAAGGGCTTTTGAAAAGGTTCAAAACATGCTAGACAAAAGTGATGATATGTTGGGTGAAGAAATGGATCGCACTAAAGCCCTGACTGAAAATCTTCAAAGACTTCAGTCTAGGTTTGACAGCCTTCAAGGTCACCATAACACTCTCTTGTCTGATCATGAGAAGCTTTCTTATGAATTTCGTCAAAGAAAGCAAGATCTTGAGAAGCTAATAGTGAGTTATGAAGATCTTCTGAAGGAGCGCGATTCATTACTTGCTAAAAAAATCAGCACGACTCAGGAAGAATTTGTTCCTCCATGCTTAAAGTGCATTGAACGTGAATCTGCTAATTCTTCACCTGAATGTTCAAATGCTTCAATTGTTACAAATTCTTCTCCTGCCTCTGCTATCACTAGTTCCTCATCTGAGGACATTTCTAGTATCATTGACGATGCAGGGCTGAAGGAATTGTACATGACAGGCATGTACAAAAGCCTCAAAGGGCATCAGACTCTTTGTGATGTGCTTAAAAAGCAGATCCTCAACAGGAACCCTAGGAAAGAGGGTATTGCCTTTGAGAGGAAACTCAATCCTGATGGAACGTATTGGAAGCCTGAGCGGTACCCCAAAACCTCATGGGTTGCTGCAAAGGGACCGCCAGCTTGATCCATCTAACTTATCTGGCTTTACATGTGAATCTCCTCATTCTTCTGATGAGTCATTTGACTCCAACTATAAACTGTTCAAAAATCAGAATGGTGAAGTATTTGCTAGATATGTTGGCACTAACTGCAGGAACGGTTCTCCTATGAAGAAAATCTGGGTTCCCAAAAGGTGCCTTGAAAGTCTTCAGGTGAATGTCCTCATGACACCACCTGTGAAGAATTGGAACCCCATATCAAACTCTTCATATGGACCAAATTCTTCATATGGATCCAAGTCCTCATACGGACCAAATTCCTCACGTGGATCAAATTCCTCAAAAGGATCAAAGTCCTCATATGATTATCATCGTGCTAACAACTCTGTTTCGCAGGGTAGAGCTAAGGGCTATGAAGATGTGCATTATTCTTCAAACCATTATGTTCATAAGTCCTCGAAGAATTTCTCTGCTTATTCATATGCTTACCCTAACCCCTCTTATGTGAAACGAAATGGATTGGCTTCTATGCCACCATTCTCATATGGAGCTCATAGAGTGATGAACTCTTTGCCACCCCTTGAGATGTGGGTGGTGAAGAAAAGAACTAATCTCTTCTGCAGGTCAGGTCTCCGGGCGTGCTTTAAACGTCTGAAGAATTTGCCGGGGCCCGACAAAAATGCACGAAAGGACGCAGCTAATCATGAAGAAATGAACTTTCATTTCACACGTCCTCATCTTGCTATATCTGTTTTCTTTGCTTGATGAAATTCATCGATGAATTTGATATCATATTCTTCACTGATGAAGTATATGAGTTCGTAAGCTGCACTAATTCATCTGCAGGATGATCAACCCAAAGCCACTGAGTGGGTCCTCGATAGTGGATGTACAAATCACATGACTGGTGAAAAGAATCTATTGATGGATACTCCCTTATCACCATCGCATCTGAAGCATATCATCTTTGCTGACAAAGGCAAAAGTCAAGTATTGGGTCTAGGTAAGGTTGCGATCTCTAAGGACATACACATGGACAAAGCCATGCTTGTTGAGTCCTTAGGATACAACCTCATGTCAGTCTCAATGCTTTGTGATCTTGATATGGTTTTTGTCTTTGGCAAGTATCGTTGTGTTGTGATTATGGAGCTGACCATTCCATAGTCTTCGAAGGCTTTAGGAGAGGAGACTTGTATATTGTTGATTTCTCTACAGGACCACAACCAGCCGTGTGCCTACTTGCAAAAGCTTCAGAAGGCTGGCTATGGCATCGACGACTTGGTCATGCAGGCATGAGGAACTTGCACACGCTTGCGAAGAAGAAGCATGTCATTGGCATTGAGAATGTCAAATTCCTCAAGGATCACTTGTGTGGAGCCTGTGAAGCTGGAAAAATGACCAAGGCCAAGCATCCAGCAAAGACTATCATGACCACTACTCGACCATGCGAATTGCTTCACATGGACCTCTTTGGTCCTAATCATTACTCAGCAGTCACTAATGATGGATCTCTATGGCTTTGTTATTGTTGATGATTACTCTCGTTACACATGGGTACACATTGTTACTTACAAACATGAAGTGCAGGAAGTCTTCAAACGATTTTCCTCAAGGGCTTCAACCAACTTTGGTGTGAAGATCAAGCACATCAGGAGTGACAATGGAACTGAGTTCAAGAATTCCGGTCTTGATGACTATCTTGATGAACTTGGTATTACTCATGAGTTATCTGTTCCTTATACTCCTCAACAAAATGGCGTCGTGGAGCGCAAGAACAGAACTCTTGTTGAGATGGCTCGCACTATGCTTGATGAGTACAAGACACCTTGTCACTTCTGGATTGAGGCAATTTACACTACGTACCACATCATCAACAGAGTATATCTTCACAAATTCTTCAAGAAGACTGCCTATGAACTCCTCACTGACAAGAAACCGAATGTGAGTTATTTCAAAGTCTTCGGTGCTAAATGTTGGATTAGAGATCCTCATCACAATGCTAAATTTGCACCGAAAGCACATGAAGGTTTTATGCTTGGCTACGAAAAGGACTCGCACACCTACAGAGTCTTCAACAATGTTCTTCACAAGATTGTTGAAACTGTAGATGTGCGGTTCGATGAAACTAATGGCTCGCAAAGAGAGCACCTACCTTCTGTGATAGATGAACCAGCACCTGAGGATTCTATCAAGTTCAAGGCGACTGAGGATGTCATTCCTACTGAAGAATCTGCTGAAGAATTCATTCCAGAACGTGAAGAATGTCGAGCTGATGCACCTGAAGAAAATGCTGAAGAAAATGGTGCTGAAGAAAATGCTGATCAAATTCGTCGACGACAACCAGCTCATCCTCGCGTTGTAAAAGAAGTGCAAGTTGAAAAGATCATCGATGAAATTGAAGCACCACGTCCTCTCACACGCTCTAAAGCTTCACATTTATCTAACTTATGTGGGCACTATGCTTTTGTCTATATCACAGAGCCCACTAAGGTAGATGAAGCATTTCTGAAGCCTGAGTGGATTCAGGCCATGCAAGAAGAATTACATCAGTTCGAGCCAACAATGTCTGGGAACTGGTCAAACGTCCAGATCCTCGCAAGCATAATATCATTGGCACAAAGTGGATCTACCGCAACAAACAAGATGAAAATGGACTTGTGGTGAGGAATAAGGAACGACTTGTAGCTCAAGGCTACACACAGGTTGAAGGAATTGATTTCTATGAAACTTTTGCACATGTTGCTAGACTTGAGGCTATTCGCATATTACTTGCTTATGCTAACCATCATGATATCACTTTATATCAAATGGATGTGAAAAGTGCATTCCTCAATGGTAAGCTTGAGGAAGAAGTATATGTTGCTCAACCCCCAGGTTTTGAAGATCCAAAGAATCCTGACAAAGTCTTCTGACTCAACAAGGCCCTCTATGGCCTCAAGAAGGCCCCTCGGGCATGGTATGACACTTTGAAGGAATTCCTCATGAAGAATGGTTTCACACCAGGTTCACTCGACCCTACTCTCTTTACTAAATCTTATGATGGTGAACTATTTGTGTGCCAAATATACGTTGATGATATTATCTTTGGCTGTACTGACCAACGTTATAGTGATGAATTTGCCTATATGATGAGTGAAGAATATCAAATGTCTCTGATGGGAGAGTTGAAATTCTTCTTAGATCTTCAAATTCACAGCGCAATGGCATATTCATATCTCAGGAGAAATACCTCAAGGATGTTCTGAGGAAATTCGGCATGCAAGATTGCAAAGGCGTCAAAATTCCTATGCCCACAAATGGCCATCTATGCCTTGATGAAAATGGTATTGACTTGGTCACAAGGTATACCACTCCATGATTGGTTCTTTATTGTACTTATGTGCATCTAGGCCAGATATAATTCTTAGTGTTTGCATGTGTGCCTGATTTCAAGCTACAAGAAGGAATCACACCATAAGGCTGTGAAGCATATTCTTCGATATCTAGCTCACACACCAACACTAGGATTATGGTACCCCAAAGGGCTCTGCTTTTGATCTCATTGGATATTCTGACTCTGACTATGTTGGTGATCGTGTGGACCGCAAGTCAACATCTGGTACTTGTCATTTCCTCGGACGATCTTTGGTCTGTTGGTCCTCGAAGAAACAGAACTGCGTATCACTGTCTACTGCGGAAGCTGAGTACATTGCTGCTGGTTCTTGTTGTGCTCAATTGCTGTGGATGAAGCAAACTCTCAAGGACTACGGCATCAACGTGAAGAATGTGCCTCTCTACTGTGACAATGAGAGTGCCATCAAGATTGCTCACAACCCAGTTCAGCACTCAAAGACAAAGCACATTCAGATTCGTCATCATTTTCTTCGTGATCATGTGTTGAAGGCGACATCTCCATCGAGCATGTGAAGACTGAAGAACAGCTAGCCGATATCTTCACAAAGCCCTTGGATGAGAAGAGATATAGCAAGTTGCGGTGTGAGCTAAATATCCTAGAATCTTCGAATGTTCTTTGAAAAGGACACTCATCCTAACACGTATGCAAAACTGATGACTTAGATGTGCAACACATGAAGAAACGTTTTTCTTCAATCAATGAAGAACAACACTCTAAGTGTGAAGAAATTAATGAAGAATTTGATTCTCAGAACCCTACGACAATTGTACGCGGTGTCTGAAATCATCATTCTTATACGGTGGGTCACGCCACGACCAAAGTTGAAAATCTTCAATTTGATTTTTCCTCAGTTTTGAAATTCTTCAGTTTTTCAAATTCTTCAACTTTGCAAAATCTTCACTGTCTCCGTCGTTTTTCTACAGCATTCACTTATGGCTATTTCTTCAAGTTGCATTTTCTGCTAAGTGAATGTGATCGGACCCTTCCCCCTCTATGCTATACTCAACCCAATCTATTCACAAATTCTTCATGTGCGTTCTATTTGAAACTCGTTCAAAATTTTCACTGTGTCCTTGTCAGCTGAAGAAATTGCAAACGGAACTTTAAAACTAATCTTATCCAAATTTTCGGCTTTCCCGCTCAAACCGTTCCGCTTCCTACGATAGACTTATCTATTCACCCACGATCTAACACGATCTCCACTTTTCAGTACGTGGGTGACACATGTCATGCGAATGAGAAGGGTCAGGGGCACGTTCGTCCTAAATCTTCGGGTGAACAGTTTTTCACTGCGAATATAAATACCCCCTCTCCCCTTCCTCACTTCCTTTACTCCGCTCGACCTCTCTCTCTCCCGCTCGAGCTTCTCAAACCCTAGCGCCGCCGCTACTCCATCATCGCCGGTGAGGAAGAGCTTCCTTTGCCTCGACCTGCGCCCGTCGTCTTTCAGCGCCGACCGTGGAAATCTTCACTCCGCCGCCACCGTAGATGTCTTCCTCCGCCGAGTTAGGGCGTGGAAGATCTGAACCGACGAGCTTCAAATCTAAACTTCTCAGTTCATCATGTTCTTCATCCAGGGTATTTAAAAGTTACTTTTACTGTCCTCTTTGATTCAAATTTTCTCTACAAAATCTTCAAGGTGTTTTATTCTTCAAATCCTCACACACAAAACACCTCACTAGTCATCTGTTCTTAATTCGTTTCTCTAAGCATCATTTTTCTTCAAGATTCCTCAATTGTGTGGATCCTCGATCTATACAACTCCGGAACCTAAGACAAAGAAAGCTTAGTGAAATTCTTCAAGGCTCATCTGGACAAATTCCTCAAACTTGTTCTTTTTGAAAAACCTTCTGAGAACGCATATGACCTCTCCAAAATTCCTCGCAACTATACTCTGTCCACAGGTACTCATGTCCGCTGCTGAATCACTAGGTTCTAATCAACTTAACTCATTTGCAGCGTTCCTCGAAGAAAAGTTGCATACTTCTTCAGAGAATTCGATTGTTCAAATTCCTCAACTGAGGAATATGGAAGACGGTAAGAAGCCACCGAAAGGAGGAAAGAGGCCTGAGGTCATGACTGCTTTTGAAATACCTGAGGACATCTATGCTGACTATTGCACACCTGATGAGGCCAAGTTCGGAAAGGAGAACAAAAATCAGCGCAAGGTGCGCATACAGAGGATTGAAAGGAGATGGGCAAGAGAATGGAGGGAGTACATGTATGTAACTCCAAAATATATGAAGAAATTCGCACTTAATCCTCCATGCCCAAGAGCTCCATTGGCACCTGGCCAAGAAGCTGACCCCACCAGCATCAAGCATGGTGAGGATTTTCCTGAAGAATGGGCCAAGCGCCAAGCCAAGTTGGCAAGACAAGCAAAAGAAGCAGTGAGGAAATTCAATGAAGATTCTGCTGCTGCTCCTGCCACTAAGGCCTTTGTCAAGCCTAGGAAATCAATGGCAAGAAGCCCGCGCACAAGCCAAGTGCTTCACCAACTGTGCCCTCACGGCCAAGTTCCTCAGCAATGCCCTCACGGCCAAAATCTTCAAAGCCCTCACGACCAGTTCCTCATGCTGCTCCTGCTCCTCCAAAATCCTCAGCTCGTCCTCCAAAGTCCTTAGCTGCTCCGGCAAAGTCCTCAGCACCTGTGCATCTGGCCACGTGCCAAAGGACTGCAGGCATCTCTATTGCCTCTAGTGTCTCAGCGAGTTCCTCAGCTGCACCAAATTCTTCATCAGGCCCCACTCTGCTGAAGACAAAGGCAACGGCTGGACGAGCTCCTCAGCCAAGTCTGAAGAAGAAACAGGTTGCCTTCCAAGTGCCATCTGATGATGAAGCTGATGATGATGAACTTGCAGAAATCATCAGAGACAGACAAGAAAGGGCCGCTAGAGCCAAAGGCACACATGTGCCACTGCTTTTGGATCCTAAGATGATCCTCGATTACATTGATCTCTGGCACAAGGATCCAGACACCCCTATGCCTGATTTTCATTTGACTCCTAGCCAAACTCACATGCTGACCCATTTCATCTCTGAAGAGAAATGGAAATTTGAGAAGGCCAGACAGATCAAGAAGGCTCAGTTCAGGAAACAGAAGTTCCCGAAGAAAAACGTTGTCAAAATGACAACTGATGAACTCATCAAAATTCGGTCTAAAATCAAAGCCCTCAGCGACAACTTCAACGCCTACTATGCTGATTGGCAAGGAGCCAAAGTCAGGTTTGTTAAACTGACTGAGAAGTTCACCAATGTTGCAGCTCCAACGCAACAAGAAGTTCCTCAGGCTGAAGCTTCTGCTCAGCCTACTGAAGAACATGCCAGCACCGCTGATGACTTTCAGACTGCTGAAGAAAATGCTAGTTCCAGGGCTGATGACTCCATTCCACCCGCTGAAGAAACTTCCAGGGCATCCACTAGTGGTGCGCCTGAAGAACATGAAGAAGTCAGGGCAACTGCATCAGTTGCGCCTGAAGCAAATCAACCAGTTTCCTCATCTCCTCTTGCGCCTACACCAACTCCTATCCTTCCATCTGCATCAGATGTGAAGAAGACCAAGGCTGCAGAGCGCGCTGCAGTGAAGAAAAGGAAAGCATCAAATGCTTCAGATTCTCCAGCTCCGAAGAAAATGAAGCCTATGACCAGCTCGTTTGAGAATCCCATTGATGCTATTCCGATCTCAACCATGCCATCAAAGGACCTTGTTCCTTTTGGTGAAGAATATGTGATCCCTAGCGGATCTGATGAAGAAAATCATTTTGCTGCTTCGTCAGAGCAGATCGATGAAGAAATTGAAGTGGATGCGATCCCTTCAACGCCAGTTGTTTCCTCGCCAATGCCTCAGTTCACAGCTGAAGAGGCTGGCATTGAAGAAATTGAAGATGAAGACGTGGATATTGGATGCACTACGCCAGTGATGAATGATGACTTTTGGGAAAGTCAGCACCCCAATTCTCCACTCTTCACCCCACTACAACAAATACCTCAGTCCCCTGCACCAACCGTTCAAATGGGCTCTGAAGAAACTCACCCCACCTCGCATATGCATGAAGAAATTCCTGCAACTAGTGCTGAAGAAACTGATGCTGCTGATCCTTTGAACACGCAGACTGCCACTGAAGAGGAGCCAGAAATTCCTCAGCCTGAAGAACCTGAGATTGCGATTCCTGAGGTTGTGATGCAATTCACTGACACTCCTCTGCCCAAACCAAAGGATCCATTCTCAAGCAAGCAAAAGTTCAAGGCTGAAGATTTATTCAGCGAGCATGTGTTCTTCACTGACTACAACCCATATGACTCTGCTCGCATAAGGAAGAGGCGTTTCTGGACTACTAGTCAAGCCAATTTCTATTCCTCAGTGCTATTCAACAAAGACAAAGTCTTCGATCATGCACACATTCCTCACGTGGACATGGAATCTTTGCCGGGCTTCGAGCCAGTCCTCAGTGTTCTTCATGATGCTAGATTGGTAAATTTCTGCACTGACATATGTGATTGAAATGAATAACTCATTCTTCTATTCTATGCGACGCTGCACATCACAGGAAATTCTGAAGATGTGAACTCATGGGTGCTGGACTGGATGTTAGAAAATACTCACTACAAGGCACCAGCAACTGAATTGCTTCGTGCCCTCCCACTCAATCCTCCCCTTGAAGGTGCTCGTTGCGTCTACAATGAACCTGAGCTTACAAATCATTACATGCAAGTGATGATGAAGCCTTTGAAGCCAGGGCAGGCCCTCGAACCAAATTCCTCGTCAAGGAATTATCAGTATGTGCCTCGCCGTCTATCGTGATTCTCGACGAAGACAATGAGTCCTATCAAAGGCCACGACTCAAATGATGAAGAATTCATTGGCATCATGAAGAATATGCTTTTCAATATCATTCATGGCGTTCCCGTCAACTTCCATGATTTCTTCATGAGGACTCTGGCAAATATTGCTATGTCACCATTTGAGCTGAAGCCTTATGCACCATGGATTATGAGATTCATCAGGACAAGGTCTTCACTCAATTACAAGGCTGACACTCTGAACCACTGCAGCTACTTGCCTCTGATTGAAGCCCTCAAACGGACATTTTCCTCAGCTGATGACAAAGGCAAGGCAACTGCTGTGATAGATGAAGGCATTCGTCCATTGGATGGTCAATTTCGCAAGGCTGCATCCTACACCCAATGATGACTCTGCCACACATGACTCTGCCGCCAACAACTCTGCCAAGCAAAATCCTCAAGCCACAGCACCCAGGGTGATGACTGATCGTGAGTTACTCCTCAGTCTTCATCAGAAAGTTGATCGCAATCATAAATGGGTCAAGCGTCAGTTTGGTTCAATTCTTCACAACATGACCTCAACACACAATGAAGTGAAGAAAAACCAATACTACCTCCATGAAACCTTCAACTGTACCTGGGCTGTTCTGTCTCATGTCTACATCGAAGAAGATCTGAAGAAAATGGGTCTGAAGGAAGAATTTGACAGGTCTGCACCTCCACCGAAGAAATACAAGAAGGTCAAGGTTCCTTCCTCGGTGGCTAGCTCCTATTCTTCATCGCGCGACACTGATGAAAATGAAGACTTGGACGACACTGCGGCAGGCCCTACTACGACAACCGACCCCGACAACGCTGGAGCTCCTCCATCAACTTGATATTCTTCAGTTGCGTTAGTCCTTAAATTCTATCCTTTTGGTCATTCGATGACAAAGGGTGAGAAATTTGTGTTAGTCTTCAAGAGGGTCTATTATATGGGTGTTTTTTCCGCTAAGTTACAACTCTCGCTCTTCTGGAACTTTTATTGGATCGAGTTGTAATCTTAAACCCGATGGTGCTCTGATACTTTTGATGTGTTCCTCTGCGTGCTTATTCCTCGTTATATGTTAATACACGCATGCTGAATTACATCAGTCACCATATTTCATCATGCATTTCAAATTCTTCATATTATATGTCAAATGCGTGTATGAATTACAAGATATAGGGGGAGATCTCCATGATTCAACTCTTCAAATGTGCATTGCCTCAAAAGAAAATTCCTCACTATGCACATCTTCAGGGGAGTTCTTCTATATCTTGCAATCAAATTCCTCAATATCAGTATTTACACTTGATATGTTTATCCCCTTTGAAAACTTAACCTATATTGTCATCAATCACCAAAAGGGGAGATTGTAAGTGCATCTAGTGCCCCTTAGTGATTTTGGTGTATTGAAGACTTATAGGTTAAGGGACTAATGTGTTTATGAGTGTACACAGGTCTATAAGTCTATGAGGAGTTTGATATTTACAGAGAAAGTCGACCCCTAAAAATGAAGTTCTTCGTCTGAAGACTTTGGTATTCTGAACACTTTCTGAAGAATTGGAAAGTGAAGAAATTGGTGTGACCTTGAAGACTTGGTATTCATTTGAGGAACATGAAGCGTGAAGACTCTTGTTTTCATAGTTTCGTTTTCTTTTTCTTGAGTCATAGGAAACACCGTACTGTTAAAGGGGGTTCGAGGAAATACTAAGGAAAAATTTCCATGTGATGCTCAACTCAAAATCCTACACCTACCAATCCCTTCGAGTGAAGCCTTTGGAAATCTCATACAGTTCAGTCAATTTCTTCAAAGGATGAGGACGAAGTTCTTCAGTCGCCGAGGAATTTGTCTGGACCGAGGAGTTAGGAAGTCGCCATGGATTGCCTACACAAGTGAGGATCATGATAGCCCCGAGGAATTTGAGAGTCAAATTTCCGACCGTTCTGTCTTTGCGCGCCAAATTGTTCCAAAATATCTTATCCACCTAACGGTCATATCATTGAAGGGCATTTATGTCTTATCATGTCAGGCTCACTACTAGGAAAATGGCTATAGATGGGATGGACACTAAAGGCGCACCTGTCATGTGGTGCGCCATTAGTATATACTAATGGCGCACCATGTTTTGCTACGCCATTAGTGTGGAAGACACTAATGGCGCACCAGGAACATGGTGCGCCACTAGTAACAATTTTTTTTTAAATTTTTTCCAAACATACTAATGGCGCATCATATCTCGGTGCGCCATTACTAGTGCTAACTAGTAATGGCGCACTAGACAAACTGTGCGCCATTAGAATATATACTTTTTTTTTATTTTTTTGCAAAACTTCTAATGGCGCCATTAGTAACCAGGGTCGACCCCCCGCTCCACCGGCCGCCGCCGCCGACCCCCGGCCCGCACCCTCCCCCACTGCACCGCCGACGACCCACCGCACTCCTCCCCGCTCCACCGATCGCCACGACCCCGGCCCGCACTCTCCCCTACTCCACCGCCGCCGCCGACCACCCGCACCCTCTCCCCCGCACCCTCCCCGGCCCGCTCCACCGTCACAAACGAATGCAACTAAAATTGCAAAAAAAAATGATTATATTTTCAAATAACAAATTTAATGATATTTTCAAATAATAAATTTGATGATATTTTTTCATATTCATAAATATTCTCAAATAACAAATTTGATGATATTTTTAAAAAATATATTACTGTTATGATTTAAACAAGTTTGAACATATTTAAACACAAATAAATATCAAACAACATTTGAAATGCATAAGCCGACCCCCCACCTCCCCACTCCACCGCCGACGACCCACCGCACTCCTCCCGCTCCACCGGCCGCTGCTGACCCCGGCCCACACCCTCCCCACTCCACCATTGCCGACAACCACCCGCACCCTCTCCCCGCACTCCAGCTCCTCGGCCCACTCCACCGTCACAAATGAATGCAACTAAAATTGCAAAAAAACAAATTTGATTATATTTTCAAATAAAAAATTTGATGATATTTTCAAATAATAAATTTGATGATATTTTTTCATATTCATAAATATTTTCAAATAACAAATTTGATGATATTTTTAAAAAAATTATTACTATTTTTATGAAAAAATATTACTGTTATGATTTAAACAAGTTTGAACATATTTAAACACAAATAAATATCAAACAACATTTTAAATGCATAAATACAAAAAATGGGGAGCCTAGGAATCGAACCCAAGACCTCCTCGTGTGTGTGCTGCGTGCTGACTAGTTGGGCTAGAGGGCATGTTCTGATGGAGTGGGGATTAGGTGGAATATAACCTGACCAGTCGGGCTAGTAAATAAAACACAATTCTAATGGCGCACCGGGGCGAGGTGCGCCATTAGAATCATCGTACTTATGGCGCACTAGGGGGAGGTGCGCCATTAGAACCCTCCCCCCACTTCACCTATTCCCCTTGCACTATGGCCTCCCTCCCTCCCTCGCCAGATCCACTCGACCCCAACCGTACGCCGCCGCCCCCTTGCTCCGCCCCCTCCGTCCGCCGCGCCTTGCCGTCGGCGACGCGCCGCTGCTGTGGTCTTGTGCTGCCCGACCCCGGGACTCCACCCCGCCGCCCGCGCCCCGAACAGGATCGGCCGAGCACGCGCCGCCTCCTCTCCTCTCCTCCTCCCTCCGACGAGCGAGGGCCTCCTCCGCCCCTACAAAGAGCCGGCGAGGCCTGACGCGCCCACCCCGCCTGCCCCTGCCCACCGCCACTGCCCCTGCTCTCCTTCGATCACAAGGAGCGAGGACCGGACGAGCTCGGACCCCGACCCTTCACGACACCGACCCCGACCCCTCCGGCGACCAGGTACCTCTCCTCCTTCCTCCTTCCTCCCTCTCTCCACCATTCCCCATTCCCTCCCTCCCTCCCCTCGACCGTGGGTAGTCCATGGATTCAAACTAGTAAAGGCGATTCAAACTGCCGAACCTTTAGGTTAACAAATCAACACAAACCAATCCTGAAAGCAAAACTCAACACAAACCAAGTGCATTATTTTTGTGACTGTTTTCATGTTTGCAGAACCAATATTTTTGTGCCAACAATCAGTTTACTCCCTCATGCCAACAACCACTCATTTTTCAGTTAACTCCTTACAGTTCAGATCATATTTTGATTGTCAACAATAGTGGACTTTTAAGGCTTTTTTAGAGGCAATACTAGTGGATATTAGGCCTTTTTACAGGCAATAATAGTGGAATTTTAGGATTTTTTTGGAGGAGTGTGTTTCATGCTGCCCTACAGTGATGAATTAGTCAGAATTGTGTATGATTGTGCCTAAAGTAGATAATCTAAAGATACAGACAAAATAATTAGGGGAGCATGTGTGAATCTAAAGTATATTGTCAACTTACAACATTTGCTCTGTTGTCCATGTGGTTGAAGCAATGAAGTTGAGTGTGTCATTCTTGCTATGGTCATGTAAGAGAAATGCTCTGCCTTGCTAATTTTACCATGAAATTCGGGGTAATCAGCTAGTTCTGGTCAAAGCAAGTGGTTTTCCTGAGCTATGCCTTGGTTATAAAATGATGCATGATGGTTTGTTCAGAAGAGGAATAATCCCAGGATAGCACGTATCATGGGGTCAAACCTGGGACCCCTATTGTAATTTGATTTTGATTATTAATTTTTCTATGAGCAGATGAATTACAGTGTTTGTGTTGTACAACTGAGACAACAGAGACAACCACTCCAACCAGACGTACAACTGAGACAGCAGTTGGAACTGGTCTACCAAATCATTGTCTTCACCAAGCTTACTGGTTCCATTTCCTCAACTCTTTCATTTCCTCATTACTGTGTTAAGTGCTTCATCATATCTGTGTTTGAAGACTTTGACTGAAGACTTTCTCAATTTCCTCAGTTCAATTTCTTCAGTCTGTTTGTCTTCATCTTGTGTTATCCTGTGATTACGCTTTCTGTACTCTGTGATTGTCTTCATTTCATCATGATGACCATGCCTGTATTCTGTTATGCTTACTTCTGAGTACTTATTCCGCTGCAAGTAGTTCTTCGCTAAGGAATTTCCTCACCGGCAAATTCCTCAGTGAAGAATTCATAAAAATCGCCTATTCACCCCCCCGCTAGTCGATATAACGCACTTTCAGCTGGGCAGCTTTACCATGGCCGCCCCTTCGGCCTTTAAGCCGATGATGACTTCCCAAGTCATCGAAAATCGTCTCCATGTTGACCCCGAATACTCCAAACATATGGATCCGGCGGATTTGTCGCCTTTAAACGAACTCCTGGATCGCATCGCCGCCCTGGCTGTCGCTTCTGACTATGATCAGATTGGGCTTAAACCCGACCACAGAGAAATCAAATCTCCACCGGTCACCCATCAGATTGCGGTCGTAGAGGAGCAAAACAACGACTCTTCCCCTATGCTGAAAACAAGCTAAGTTCAGATTTCCGAGCACGAAGAGCTAGATACCCGTTTGCAGGGCGACACTCCCAGTCCTCCACACTTCGAATCGGGTATCGAGCCCAAAGAATCATTGGACACCCTGGAGCCCGAACCAATAAATTCGGAAGTTTACCAAACTCCGGACTTCACATTGGGTCAGGGTTTGGATTTAACGCCACCCACCCACCACAAGCAATATTCGCCAAGCAATTCGGGTCCCCGGATATATGCGACCTCGTGTACGTACAGCAGCAGCCTCAGGAAATAGTCCATCACTTTTGGGCGAGATTCCTCCTTGTCAAAGACAAGATTAAAGATTGCCGCGACGAGGACGCAATTTCAGTATTCTGCAATAATTGCGCGAACGAAGGAATCCTCAACGCCCTCAACCGCCGTCGCGTACTACACTTCACTAACCTACCAACCATAGTACTGCGTAATGGAAATCGCCTGGAAAACTCAGACAACTCACTGGGAACCACCAACCTTCACGCCACCTCCCTGGCGGGCAAAAAGGATGCACCCTCGTGGAGCACCCGACCCCGTAGGCAAGAAAATTAAGCCAATTATAGGACGTGGAACCGTCCTTGAAGGATGGCTCGATAAGCCATGCAAAATACACACGACACTGGATACCGAACCAACTCACAGCCTCAGAGCATGTTGGATACTCCGGCAAGTGGCGAAGAGTGTCGAGGATATCCTCACCAAAAACCCCACAAGGGAGCACTCTCCGGAAGACAACGACCTCGGAGTATTTACGGTCTTCGAGACTTCCGCTTCAAACAATCGGTGCAAGAGAGCACTCCGTGACCTCGCCGAAGTCTGCCAAGTCGCAGCAATAAATCCCTGGAATGACACGGCCATAACTTTAAACGCCAAGGACGAACCAAAATTCCGGACAGTCCGGGCACCAGCCGCCTTGGTTTTCAATCCAATCGTGGATGGCTTCCGGCTCACTAAAGTGCTTATGGACTGCAGCAGCGGGCTTAACCTCATATATGAGGAAGAGCTCAATAAAATGAAAATGGACAGGAGACACATCAAGGAACGTAATATGACCTTTCGAGGAATCATTCCCAGTCGGGAAGCCAGATGCATGGGAAAAATTAAACTCGACGTAGTGTTCGGCACGCCGGAGAACTATCGGCCCGAAGAGATAACCTTCCAAGTGGCCCCTTTCAACAGTGGATATCACGCCCCTGTTGGGGCGAGACGCATTCACGCGCTTTCAAGCCACACCTCACTACGGGTATATGAAGCTCAAGATTCCTGGGCCCAACGGCATTATCACTCTCGCCAGTGATCCGGACATAGCACTCCATGCCGAAAACAAAACTGCATCCCTGGCCCTCGAAGCACTGTCCGATGCCATTGCAGCTAAAGAATTAACCGCCCTACGCCCCACGGTGTATAAGGACGATATAATTCTCGATAAATGGCCCAAATCCACCTCCTTCAAACCAGTAGCGAAATAGTTAAATTTCAGGTCCACCCGACGGACCCCAAGAAGACAGCTTCCATCGGGGCATAGCTAGACCCAACGGTTGACACTGCATTACGCGCGATCTTGCGCGGGAACTGGGACATATTCACCTGGCACCCTTCTGATATGCCAGGAATCCCACGCAGATTGGCCGAATACAGCCTCAATATATTGAAGGGATACAAGCCGGTCAAGCAAACACTTCGGCGCTTTTCCGAACCCAAACGACAAGCTATGGGGGAGGAGCTAGCCAAGTTAATTGAGGCCAAGTTCATCAGAGAAATAAAACACCCGGACTGGCTAGCAAACCTGGTGATGGTACCAAAGAAGGATAAATCCTGGCGCCTATGCGTCAATTTCAAAGCCCTCAACAAGGCCTGCCCTAAGGATCCCTTCCCCCTCCCCCGCATCGATCAGATCATCGATGCTACTGCAGGACACGACTCATTGTGTTTCCTGGACACATACTCCGGATACCATCAAATCAAAATGAAGGAGTCTGATCTAGCCGCAACGGCGTTCATTACCCCATACGGGCCTTTCTGCTTCAACACTATGCCCTTCGGGCTCTAAAACGCCAGCGCCACCTATCAACGCATGATTCAAACATGCCTGGAAAAACAAATCGGCAAGACGGTCGAAGCATATGTGGATGACGTCTTCATCAAAACTAAGCACGTCGAGTCACTAGTAGACGACCTGCATCTCACATTCGACAACCTCCATACATATGGCATCAAGCTCAATCCGGAGAAGTGTGTCTTCGGCGTCCCCGCCAGAAAACTGCTGGGCTTCATCATTTCCAATAGAGAAATTGAGGCAAACCCAGCAAAAATCCGAGCTTTGTCACAATTGGCTACACCAACAGACCTCAAACAGGTCCAAAAACTAGCCGGATAGGTGGTAGCTTTAAGCCGCTTTATCTCTAGATTAGGAGAAAAGGCATTGCCACTATATCACCTGCTCCGACGCACCGACCACTTCAAGTGGACGGACGCGGCAACGGCCGGACTGGAAGAAATTAAAGCTCATTTAGCGAGCAACCCAATCCTGGCCGCACCAAACATCGGCGAACCCATGTTATTATAGATCTCTGCAACTCCCCAGGTGGCGAGCGCGGTGCTCGTCGTCGAACGAGAGGAAGGACGGACATAAATTCCCACTTCAGAAACCGGTATACCATGTATCCAGCGTCCACTACTAGGAAAATGCTTATAGATAGAAGTTTACCAGTAGTGCCTGTTTATGACCCCACGCTACTGGTATTTACCAGTAGCGCTGCGTAGAAAACACGCTACTACTAATAAATAACAGCAACGTTTGTTAGCATGGGTCACGCTGCTGTTACATGGGCTGCTGTTACATGCTGCTGTAGAGCCCACTTACCTGTAGCGTTTGTTTTGAACGGGCGCTACAGCTGGTGGGCTTAGCAGTAGCGCCGGCGTCTACCCAGCGCAACTACTAGAGGAAAAGAAACCGACCCGAGCGCCCCCCGCACCTGCTGACTCTCACAATCGATCCCCTCCGCCCGGCGACGCCACCGCGGTTAGGTTTCCTCCCCGGCTACCTCACCCCCGTCGACGGTGCCGTGCGCCGCCACCACGCGCGGTCGCCTCTCGCCTCCTTCGACGCTCCAGCCCCGTAAGTCCCCCTCAATCTCCTCCTCCCTGCGCGCGCCACACTAGTTAAGCTCCAATCGATTCGCCGCGGCGGCTCGCCATGTTTTGGGATTTCACGTGGGGGAAAGGGATTTAGGGATTGCACGGTGGCTCCGCGCTTCGATGCGACGTGTTCTCCATTAGGGGCATGTTTCCTCGCGTGATTTGGGAGAGAGTAGAGAGCGGGGTTAGGTGAGAGAAGTAGAGGCTTTTTGTTGCTCACCGAAACTTAGGAGAGAGTAGAGAGAAGTAGCTAGATAAGTAGAGGCTTTTAGCACATATAATTGAAACCTGGGTTTCAATTCTTGGCTGATGTCCCTGGAGCAGTGGCGGCGGCGGCGGTGCCTAGTGTTCTAGGGTTTAGAGAGGGGTTCTTTCCTAACACTAGGGTTATGTCGTGAATGCTCCTCCTTTCATCTGAATGATGTTTATTGTGGCAGTTCTTCTTAAAGGTCTAAATGTATGTATCCTCGTGAGCTACCCTATGTGGGAATTTGATCCACTAGCTTCTTTGTTGATGCATATAAAGATATGACCAAAAATCCCTCACTGTTATGTGGTTTCATGGAAAAATCAATGCTTGATTCGATACTCTTTCAGGTTGAAGAGAGTATCTGTATGTGGTGATGCTCAAATTGCCAAGTTGTTATGGTGCGCATTTGAATAAATGCTAACACCCGTTTCGAAAAAAATGCTTATATTTTTTCTGTGTGTGCTATTGTTCTTCCCTTGTATCACCTCTTAGTCTGGTGCTTATATTATGTAGTAGAAAATGTTGGCTACATTTTCAGCCACTTGTGAATTCAGTTTCTACAACTGAATCTTTCTACATAAACTTTGCTTCCTTGTTCTCCATAGGGGGCTTTGTCAATTTTGCAATGCCTCTTTAGGAAAAGGAGCAGGGTGTAAACTGACAAACCCCCTATGGACCCAAATCGCTATCCATCTGATGCTGTTAGTGAGCCCATTTTTGGTAAATTTCAGAAAAAGAAAACACAAATGGACAGAGAGTTGTATCTGACCTAAAAGGGGGGTGTTTGCCTTTTATAGTTTTAATTATTGTGCATCTGATGCCAAAGATGGAATGGATGTTTACTTATTGTGTTTTGTGAATCTTGTGCCGTGCTGTTTTGAAAGATTCTAAGCTGGTTCCACTTTTGGATGTGGGAATAGATAAAGTGTTCCCCTGGATTGAACTACTTTTGCTTGTCTACTTGCGCAATAATGGCAATATGCAATTTATCTTATTATTAGGCTCTGTTTGGGTTACATGATCTCTATTAGGTTATTGTCTGAACCGAACTACAATTTAGTTGTTATTTTGCTTGCCATGTGAACCTCATGTGTATCCTCTATGATGTGAACCTGATGTGTATATTATTCAAAACCTGATGTGTATTGAAAACTTTATGTTTACTTTTTGGATCGTTAATCCTTTAATCATATTTCTTTAGGGAAATGGCACCACCACCACCACCACCATGTCGACAGTGCAAGTCAAGGTGTGCCAGCAACCTTGCAACTGGCGCGCTGTTTGGCACGGAAATTAAAGAAGGCACGTGGAGGGAAAATTTCACAAGTTTTGGGCGAGATTACACCTGACTAATTGACATGAGAAAATAGAGGAGCTTGCCTCTTATAAGGAAATGTAATCATATCCCTAAACTAATTATCCAAACGAGTGGTGCAACACAATACACCTTATATTTTGGATTTTTTCTAAAAAATCTACACACCTTATATCAAGGAATGGAGGGAGTATGAAACTAGTAACCACTATTTTGTTTTTAGTGTTATTGGCATTAATGCATCGTGTATATATCATTTTGCTTTTTGTACGCAGATCGTCCCATGCAGTGTGAGGTCAGAATTCAACAAGCTGACCGGAGACTCTGTGACCTTTGAGGCTCCTGGGGGCCCCTACACTATGGAGGTCGAGAAAGGACGAAATATGACGCAGGTGGGAGGAGATGGATGGGTCTGTTTCATCACCCACATGCGTATCACCGGTGGTGAGTTGATCAGCTTCTCCTTCAGAGCTGAAAGACCCAATCTGGCCAAGATTTATGTCAACAAAGAAGAAGATGATGAAGATGATGAGGATGATGACGACCCACTTGGTGAAGCCATCGTAGCTCAAAGAATGAGGCTGAGCGAGGAGGAGGTGTGCAACCTATGGGACATCATTCCGCCACGTGCTGACTTCGTCGTGGTGCCATTCGTGACCCGCCTGACAAGTACCATGGTTGATCGGCATATCATGGTATGTTGCATTTATTGTAGTAATTTGATGATATGCGTTATTGTTATACTTAGTGTAGAGTCTGATGATATATATGCTTAGTGAATCTTATATGCTTAGTGAATTTTATATGCTTTATTGTTATACTTAGTGTAGAGTCCGATGATATATATGCTTGGTGAATCTTATATGCTTAGTAAATCCGATGATCTATATGCTTAGTGAATCCGATGATATATATGCTTTATTGTTATACTTAGTGTAGAGTCCGATGATATATATGCTTAGTGAATCTTATATTCTTAGCGAATCCGTTGATCTATATTCTTAGTGAATCCGATGATATATATGCTTCGTGTAGAATCCAAAGAACTATTAATAGTGTAGAATCCATATATACTTATTAGTAGAATTCATGCTTAGCAGAAATGTAGTACTGTCTCTTGATAGTGTAGAATGTGTGAGGCTACTTATTAGTTGATATGTTTATCTTATTCAGAAATTTCCGAAGAGCCTATCTGAGAGTTGTGGTATCAAGCCTGATGAAGAAGGCTCTGCTGGAATACGCCTTACCGTGAGGGGCTCCGTCACCACTTGTGACGGCGTGGACACGGACGGTCGCACACACTTCAACTCGGTTGGGTGGAAGAGCTTCCTCGTCGTCAAGAATCTTCATGCTGGACAGGCAATCCTAATTACTATCACTAGTCGTCAACCCGTGATCCTGCAAGGGCTAGAAATTTTTGGAAGTTTATAATATTGTACATAGAAATTCTATAAGCATTATTTTATTCAAATCTTATAGAAATTAGACGTACAAAATATTTATAAATATATTTTATTATCTATTTTCAAAGCATATAAAATATTGTATTCAATACATGATCCTTTTTATCATTATTATATATGTAGCATCAGTGATTTTACTCTTTAGGGAATACTATTTCCAGGGTTATTCCATGCTTGCACATGCAAACATCTGATTCAAATGTTTCAAGAATAACTTGCGTATGACCAAATATCATTTTCCAAGCAGTTTCTCCAAGTGCGCATACGTTCAGCTTGTATGCCTTGCTATGGGACACAACCTAGATAAAGCTTTTTTTTGGAGAAGCTCGGTTTAAGCTTATCCTCTTACTTTTAACTGTTTGGAAGATCGTTAAACTTCTTAAAGTTTATTTTAGCTCATGCAAGCCTTCTATGTCTTTTCAATAATTTCATAAAATTGTCGCATTCTCACCGAACCTTTCTTTTTTCTATGACTGTAATGTTCTAGAAGCCATCATTATACTTTTGAAAATTGTAATATTAACATTTAGAAATTTTCTTGAATCTTTTGAAGTTGTCATGTATGTATCCAGAAACTCACACTTCTGCTATGTGAAAATCGCACTAAATTAATGTATGGCTGCCTATAAAATTTTTATGTTTAGTTTGTACGATTTTGGAAGTTGATCCTTCTAACATTGAAACCGAGTCATCGAGAAAAGCAATGACAATTCATTTTTTAGGCAATGACTGCTAGTCCTTATCCTACTCCGTGGTATCTAGCTTTATCCGACGGACACCTATGTCATTACATTACATTTACCTGGACTCACATCTCACATTTTGGCTACTATTAATTCACATATTTTTATTAATTAAATGGTATTTTTTTGCGCTTATTCCTTAAATATCTAACATATGGAACTCATCCCTTTCCACAAAAGGAAAACTTACCCTACATTACTTGACATCTGAATCAGTGGGTAGCAGTTTTAATTTTTTAATTATAATCCTAGATTTATAACTTTTTGAACATTAATTTCTTTATATTTTCAAATAATACTACGTGCGTTCTCGCATACAAATTTGGGAGTATATATTTAATTAAGTATGATTTATTGATGGAACTCGTATAATATAACTTATATACATTTTAGTTGTGTGCATGGTGATATCTGAATGAGAAAATTTAGTCCACATATCTATACCTAGAGGTACCAATTGCACTCTATGCAGATTATCAGCTAGCTAGATGAGCAATGTTGATCCATCATTTTTTTTGCAACATGAGGATTATCAGCTAGCTAGGTGAATCACGTCTCTCCATGTTTTTTTTCTGAGTTTTAATGATACATATATTGCTAGCTACGTCATGCCTGCGCCCATGTTTTTTTTGAGTTGCCATATTTCCTTCCTAGATTACCCTGCATGGACTCTTGGCGTGATTGGATATCCCTTGTAAATCTATGTACTGCAAAAAATGATGGAACCTACCACAGTGTACCTCGCATGGACTCTTGGGCTGATTGGATCTGCCCTGTAAATGTACGTGCAACATGAGAAAACCATATCTCTTAAATCCTTCCATAAAAAATCCATTCAATCCTAGACGCAAAATTAATATCTAACGGTCATTTGTAAACAGTTTTTAACGATTAACGTGGAGGCTCGTATGGTGCTTCCAATTAGTAAATATAAGATATAAGATATAAGATGAACACACACCATCCAGGCTTGAGGATGATGGTCGTCATCGATATCATCTAGAACTACATATGCATGTGTGTGGCTGTTGAACCATATATATGCTAGTATGGCTACCTAGTAGACTTGTCAACTATGATCTATCCATGCATTGTTGACTACTATATATGAGCTTGTGAGATTGTGTGGTTATATTAAATGTGGTATTGTCGTTAATGTTTGTGAGATGGTTCTGTGAACTTAGTTTATTTGCACTGGACTTGTCTTGATTTCCATGAATATTGCATCTGACTGCTTTTTTATTTTTTATTTCTATTTACCTAGTTGTAGCGTCCGGAGAAAATAGGGCGCTACTACTACGTGATGATAGTATTAACATTGGTGGAGAAAGAGGCGCTACTACTAAGTATTTTAGCTGCAGCGCTTGTTTAGAAACGCGCTACTGTTAAATAATAGCTGTAGCGCCCTAGCAGTAGCGCGGGTGCCCGCGCTACTGGTATGTAAAAAACCAGCGCCACTAGTAAGGTTTTCTCTAGTAGTGGTCCTCACACCATGTAAATCCCGGTACCCTCATTACCAAAAGATAGCATATGCGGTCTTCATGGCATCCCGGAAGCTATGGCACTACTTCCAAGAGTGCTCGATCACGGTGGCTTCCGAAGTACCACTCAATGACATCATAAACAACCGCGACGCTACAAGCCGGATTGCCAAGTGGGCCATTGAACTCTTGCCATTTGATATAACATACAAACCACGCTGAGCCATTAAATCCCAGGTATTGGCTGACTTCGTCGCCGAATGGACAGAGGCCGAACTCCCTAAAGAGTATGGCACATATTCCAACTAGGCCACGCACTTCGATGGCTCTAAAATGCTGGCCGGTTTAGGAGTGGGCGCCAAGCGTGACCCTGTCCCGCCTAACATCTTTCTGGAAAGGCTCTTCAAGCCATCCGTGGTGTGGCAGGATGAGAGCGCGAACACTAGTCCGGATCCGATTATACCCCCAGATTCTGAACACAATACTGATATCGTCGGGGGATCAGCCACCGAAATAACACCATCGGCCCATCTAATAATGGCAGTAATTGCCCCATGGACTGAACCCTTCTTGGCCTACCCTAACAGGCGAGAGCTCCCTGAGGATCAGAATGAGGCTCGATGCATCATTCGTCGTTCGAAAGCCTACAAGGTTCATGAAGGAGAGCTCTACAAGAACAGCGCTACCGGAATACTTCAAAGATGTATCTCCGAAGAAGAAGGATGGCAGCTGTCGGTGTCAAAACCGGCGGATCTCGGGTAGGGGGTCCCGAACAGTGCGTCTAGGCGGATGGTAACAGGAGACAAGGGACACGATGTTTTTTCCCAGGTTCGGGCCCTCTTGATGGAGGTAATACCCTACTCCTGCTTGATTAATATTGATGATATGGGTAGTACAAGAGTAGATCTACCACGAGATCAAGGAGGCTAAACCCTAGAAGCTAGCCTATGGTATGATTGTTGTTCGTCCTATGGACTAAAACCCTCCGTTTATATAGACACCGGATAGGTTAGGGTTACACAGTAGTCGGTTACAATGGTAGGAGATCTACATATCCAGACGCCAAGCTTGCCTTCCACGCCAAGGAAAGTCCCGTCCGGACACGGGACGAAGTATTCAATCTTGTATCTTCATAGTCTTGGAGTCTGGCCGTGATGATAGTTTGGCTATCCGGACACCCCCTAATCCGGGACTCCCTCAGTAGCCCCTGAACCAGGCTTCAATGACGATGAGTCCGGCGCGTTGATTGTCTTCGGCATTGCGAGGCGGGTTCTTCTCCAAATTCCATATACTTGTCGAATAGTGTCCGGCTTCTGATAAATGCTGCGCTCCTTGGCTTCTACGCTCAATAATGGCCATCTTCCACGTGTTTGAATGAATGCAAAATGCCAGGGTACTTTTACACTTACCCCCTAGCTGCGGAAATTAGCTGCCTATAAAAGGGGCGAGGATCTAGATCTGAGTCACACCATCCCCCTTCGCGAGCTTTCATCGGAGCGCCTCTGACCAAAGCCCATTCCATCATGGACAGTCGACGCAGCTCCTCTCGCACTCCCAGCCCTCAGCCCGGAAATTGGGAGAGATGCTCAGTCCCGCATAGCGAGCTAGTTATACTCCAAGCCAAGGGATTTCTCCCTCCGGCCTTCATGGTTCCGGGTCGAGCCGGACTTGCCACCTACAAGGGCGGAAAGCAAGCGGAGAATGTCCCCGATCCCTCTAAAGGAGAGCGGGTATGCTTCATCTCTTATCTAGTAAGAGGACTCGGATTTCCAATCCATCCGTTTCTCCGGGGGCTCTTGGAGTTCTACGGCCTCCAGTTGCACCACCTTACTCCTGCCTCCATCTTGCATATCGCGGGCTGTGGAAGAGATTATTCTGCCTAGTACCCCGTTCTCATGAGGGGTCAATATATCAAGTGGGCGGAGCCGAGCTATGGCACATTGCCGGGACCGGATACCTATCCGGGACCCCGAAGAAGGCGTCCGAAGACTGGACTTCGGAATGGTTTTATATGGAGGACGTCCCGCTGCCGGATCCTGTTCGGATCAACCTTCCGGAGTTCAGCAATGCTCCTCTGAAGAAGCGCCTAAGCTGGCGCCCTCGGAGCCCTCGGAGGGAAAATGACCGGGATGTCTTCTATTTGATGAGCCGAATAAGGTTACTGGCTCATTCCGGATTGACCATGATTGGAGTCATGGCAATCTGCATTAGAGGGGAGTGCAGCCGCTCCAATATAGGAGCCACCCCATGTGGGACTTTAACGGGGAGGACGATGCCACCCGTCATAGCCGCAAAGGGCCGGGATCGGTCGCCGAACTGGTGAAGATCTTGTCTGCCATGTATAAAGGGGAGGAGGAGGATTTCCTCCGCGTCAATCCACTGAAGGAGTTTTCTTCGAAAGATCCTCGAAGCTGGGTAAGCAAACATCTTTGTGACCTGTCCGATCCATGTTCCCGTGGTTAAATATCTTATTTTATGGTTTCTGCGCAGGAACTACGCCGGACTGTGGAGAAGATACACAGCCCGCCCCCACAACCCGAGGATCCGGAACGGTCCCTCGATCCGATCTCCGAAGAGGATCCAGATATAAAGGTGGAGTTGATCGACGGGGTATTCTACCAACTTAGCATCGACAATGCTTTGGTTGCCATTACGGCCGATTACCCCGGAATACTTCCAGCCTCACAGGTAACTGAGACCAAGGTCCAAATATTTTGATAATGACCCATCCATGCTTATTTCTTGATCACCGTATGCCAATGGTGTTTCGCAGGGGGTACCTTCGAGGCAGGAAGCCGAGCCCGCGGCGGCTAGCCAACAAGGGGCCCCGCAGGCTAAAAAGAAGTGCGGTCCGGATCGAAACTCCGCCGCCATGGTATGACGTAGTACCATATTCCCAGGATTGATTCCTGGAAGGAGTACTAATGCTTGTGCTCTTTTCAGGAAAAAGAGCGCTCGCCGGACTGAGTCCGGAGAGGTTGCCAATCGAGCCTCTACCGGCCAGGCTTCAAAGCCGGGTCTGGAAGCGGAGGCGAGCATGAGGCGTGCGTCGGATGCTCCTCCGACAGAGGATGCCGACAAATTGTCCGCCACCAACTCCGAGGTGGAGAGCACCATGAATCACAGGCGCCGCCGGACAGTTCTTCGTGACACATGTTTCTCCCAAGAGGCCTTGAATGCCTTCGATTCGGGAGATGCACACCTCCGTGCCGCTCAAGATGGTCTAGCCAGAGCCACGGAACAGTATGTAAAGGACATACGGGTAAGGAAATTTGACAATTATATATGCCAGTAGCCCCCGAGACTTAAAATATTTAGAATAACTATTTTAAGGATCATTTGTGATGCAGGATCTTACAGAAAAGAATACCCGACTGTCCCAGGAGCTTGACGAGTGCAAGGCCCAACTTGAGGCTGCACTAGCCGCTAGCGGGGGAAACACAGAGACCCCCTCTGGTAATATACGCTTCGAAAGATAAATAGTTTATGAAGTGCGGCGGGTGTGTAAATCTGACAAAAACATTGCAGATGGCGCCGGACTAGATCCGAACAAGCAACAGCTCTTGCGCCAGCTAAAGGCCGGCGAGAGCGTGCTTACGAGGGTGCGGTAGGAGAAAAATAACCTCCAAGATGCCAACACCAAGTTGGGTGAGGAACTAAAAGATGTTCGTGCCCAGTTGTCTGACTCTGTAAAGGAGAATCGGCGGCTTCGTCGCGGCATTTTCAAGAGTGCTTGAGCGAACTTTGAAAGAGTTCGGCGAGGAAGGCGACTAACATAAACATGTATGTAGGTTTGCTCACAGGTCGTCCTGAGGAGGAGATGCCCAGTTCTTCGGGTGATCTTCTTCCCGAATTGCGTCAGCTGCATGAACGAGTCCGGCAGGTGATGAAAGGCGTCGGCCAGGCCTTGTGGCCATCTATCTCCCTCCCCGAAGGCATTGGGGAGCTGGCAGAGTGGCTTCAAGGAGCACGGCGGCGCTTCCTATTATGGAAGATATCAGCCTGCCGTCAGGGTGCGAGGGAGGCCTGGGCCATGGTAAAGACGCGGTACACGAAGGCTGACCCAAACCACATGGCCGAGGTCGGACCTGTGGGGCCTGACGGGATGGAGATCCCTGTAAGCTTAGTGTACGGCCATGTAGAATTGGCCGCCAAGTATTCCCAGCAAAATTGTAAATTAGATAGCCTATTAGATGGCATTGAGGAGGAATACAATGAGTCGAGTTGACTATCTAAAAAATATGACATGAAAAAAAATGTCTTCTAGCCAGATTGTAGATCGTTTGTCATAGCGGACCTTTTCGCTTCGACCTCAGGACCCAATAGTCCGGAGTGTGTCCGAATACCTTCGTGGTTATATAAGAACCGGGGTATGCATGGAGACAAGGCATAGGGGTCATTGTTGCTGTATCAGACAAGTGCCCAACTAGTTATGTTATATTACATGGGTAGTAAGAAACATCTTCCAGGGAGAATAGTTCCGTTAAGGGTTCCTCTCGCTGGGATGCATTCCCTAAAGTGCATGTCAAAGCTGCTATTAAAGCAGAAAATCAACTGGGGGCAGATGGGTAAATAGTTAAAAATCATCTTTTAGTTCACCGACCGAATATTCCCTTAAGAACGCTAGCTTTCGGCTTCACCCAGTCTGAGGTACACATCCGGCTGACCCGGCAGTAACAATCGCAGAGGTGCTCCCTTTACCACCTAGCCGAACAATCGGGAACGTAGGGGTAAGCGCAGGAGCCAGGCAACCCAGCTTGGCCAAAACTTAAGTCATATCGATGCATATAATGGTGAATAAAAGGTACATGCGGAAGTTTAACGCATGTATTGGGCATGAAGCCCGTATAAATAAGCTTCATTAAGAAGCCCCAGGTATAATAATGCGGACGGGCGCATCAAGTATGTGCGAAAAAAGCGCAAACAAGCCTCTAGAGGCTTCAAGAAGAAGGAGGAGGAAGGAGAGAAATAAAAGACAGCAAAAATAGAAAATGTGGACGGAGGAAGGAGACGAACTTGGAGTCCGGCGCTTAGGTGTAGAATCATCGTAAACGGGTTGCATTCCATGGGTTCGGCTCGAGTCGGTTATCCGATGCGTTTCGCAGACGGTATGCTCCGCCGGTCTGGTCCTGGTCGATGATGAAGGGACCTTCCCATTTGGGCTTGAGTTTGTCCTTTTCTTGTCCGTGAGCGTAGAACTAGTTCGCCAACGTTATAAGCTTTGGCCCGTACTTCCCTGCTTTGATATCTTCGAGCCTACTGTTGATAGAATGCGTAACGAGCTTTTTCCACGTCGCGCTCCTCCTCCAATGCGTCCGAACTGTCCTGCCAATCGAGCTCGGCTTCTCTTTCTTCATACATGCGCACGCGAGGTGAGTCATGTATTATGTCGCAGGGCAAGACTGCCTCTGCACCGTACACCATAAAGAATGGTGTGAATCCGGTATTACGATTCGGCGTGGTCCGCAGCCCCCAGAGTACGGAGTCGAGCTCCTCAACCCAGTGCGTGTTAGATTCCTTGAGGGACCGCACTAGTCTGGGTTTAATGCCGCTCATGATTAGACCATTTGCTCGTTCGACTTGGCCGTTGGTTTGAGGGTGATAGACTGAGGCGTAATCGAGCTTGATGCCCATGTTTTTGCACCATAATTTGACCTCATCGGCCGTAAAGTTGGTGCCGTTATCAGTGATGATACTGTTGGGGACACCGTAATGGTGCACTACCCCTGATATGAAGTCTATCACCGGTCCGGATTCGTCCGTTTTGACAGGCTTGGCCTCTATCCATTTGGTGAATTTATCCACCATGACCAATAGGTATTTTTGCTTGTGTGTTCCTCCCTAAAGGGGTCCAACCATGTCAAGCCCCCAGACCGCGAACGGCCAGGTGATGGGTATAGTTTTGAGGGCGGTGGGTGGCATGTGGCTTTGGTTAGCAAAAAGCTGGCAACCGATGCATCGTTGGACTAAGTCCTGCGCGTCTGCCCGGACCGTTGGCCAATAAAATCCTGTACGGAAGGCCTTGCCTACAAGGGCCCGGGCTGCGGCGTGGTGCCCACCCAGTCCGGCATGAATTTCAGCCAGGAGGTTTCGCCCTTCCTCTTTGGAGATACACCTTTGAAGGACTCCGGTAGTGCTTTTCTTATAAAGCTCTCCCTCATGGACTTTATAGGCTTTAGATCGCCGTACTATGCAGCGAGCCTCATTTTGGTCTTCGGGGAGTTCCTGCCTAGTTAGGTAGGCTAGGAATGGTTCCGTCCATGGGGCGATAACCGCCATTATTTCGCGGGAAGAGGGTGTTATCTCGGTGGCAGGGCCTCCGATTGTGTCAGAGTGTTCGGCGTCAGGCAGTGCGGTTGGGTCCGGATTGTTATTGCCGGACTCCCCTTCCCATAGTACGGATGGCTTGAACAGCCGTTCCAGAAAGATATTGGGTGGGACGGCATCGCGTTTTGCACCGATGCGTGCCAATATGTCCGCTGCCTGGTTGTTATCCCGGGCTATATGATGAAATTCGAGCCGTTCGAACCGTCTTGACATTTTAGGACCGCATTGCGGTATGCTGCCATTTTCGGGTCTTTGGCATCAAAGTCTCCGTTTATTTGAGATATCGCGAGGTTCGAATCCCCGCGCACCTCTAGGCGTTTAATGCCCATGGAGACTGCCATCCGGAGGCCGTGCAGAAGGGCCTCGTATTCGGCTGCGTTGTTGGAGTCCCTATACATTATCTGAAGGACTTATTGGAATGTGTCCCCGGTTGGGGACGTCAGGACGACGCCAGCCCCCAGACCGGCCAACATGTTGGAGCCGTCAAAGTGCATGATCCAATTGGAGTATGCGCCGTACTCTTTAGGGAGTTCGGCTTCGGTCCATTCGGCCACGAAGTCGGCCAAAACCTGCGACTTGATAGCTCGTCGTGGCTTGTAGGTTATGTCGAATGGAAGGAGCTCTATGGCCCATTTAGCAATCCGCCCGTTATGTCGCGGTTGTTTATAATGTCATTAAGAGGTACTTCGGAGGCTACCGTTATCGAACACTCTTGAAAGTAGTGTCGCAACTTCCGGATGCCATGAACACTGCGTATGCTATCTTTTGATAGTGTGGGTAACGGACTTGCATGGAGTTAGGACGGTGGACACATAGTAAACCGGTTTTTGAAGAGGGAACCGGTGTCCGTCCGTTTCTCGTTCGACAACGAGCACCGCGCTGACAACTTGATGTGTTGCGGCGATATATAATAGCATTGGTTCGCCCACATTGGGCGCGGCCAGGCCGGATTTGTTGCCAATATGGCTTTTATTTCTTTGAGTCCGGCCGTGGCGGCATCCGTCCACTCGAAGTGTTCGGTGCGGCGGAGGATGCGGTAAAGGGGTAACGCCTTTTCTCCCAAACGGGAAATAAAGCGGCTTAGAGCCGCTATGCATCCTGTCAATTTTTGTATTTGCTTGAGGTCTTTTGGAATATCTAATTGTGACAGAGCTCGGATCTTGGCTGGGTTTGCTTCAATTCCTCTACCGGACACAATGAAGCCCAGGAGCTTTCCGGCTGGAACGCCGAACACATTTTTCCGGATTGAGCTTGATGTCGTATTTTCGAAGATTTTCGAATGTGGGCCTCAAGTTGTCTGCTAGAGTTTCGACGTGCTTGGTTTTGACGACCACGTCATCTACATATGCTTCCACTGTTTTGCCGATCTGGTCTGCCAGACATGTCTGAATCATGCGCTGATATGTTGCGCCGGCGTTTTTGAGCCCAAAGGGCATTGTGTTGAAGCAGAACGGGCCGTATGGAGTGATGAATGCTGTTGCAGCTTGGTCTGGCTCCGCCATCTTGATTTGGTGGTAGCCGTAGTACGCGTCGAGGTAGCACAATGAGTCGTGTCCTGCTGTAGCGTCAATAATTTGATCAATTCGAGGGAGGGGAAGGGATCCTTTGGGCAAGCCTTATTAAGGTCTTTGAAATCAACACATAGGCGCCAGGATTTATCCTTCTTTGGTACCATCACCAGGTTTGCTAGCCAGTCCGGATGTTTTATATCTCTGTTGAATCCGGCTTCCAAAAGTTTGGCTAGCTCCTCTCCCATGGCCTGTCTTTTGGGTTCGGAAAAGCGTCAAAGGGCTTGTTTGACTGGCTTGAATCCTTTTAGGATATTTAGGCTGTGCACGGCCAGCCGACGTGGGATTCCTGGCATGTCAGAAGGGTGCCAGGCAAAGATGTCCTAGTTTTCTCGTATAAATTCTCATAGTGCGGCGTCTACATCACGGTTTAATTGTGCCCCAATGGAGGCTGTCTTTGCAGGGTCCGTTGGGTGGACTTGGAATTTGACTATTTCATCCGCTGGTTTAAAAGAGGTGGACTTGGATCTTTTATCAAGTATCACATCATCCCTGTTCACCGTGGAGCGCATCGCAGTGAGTTCCTCGGCCGCTAGGGCTTCGGTCAGTGCCTCGAGGGCTAGTGCGGCTGTCTTGTTTTCGGCGCGGAGTGCTATGTTCGGATCACTAGCGAGAGTGATTATGCCATTAGGTCCGGGCATTTTAAACTTCATGTACCCATAATGGGGTATAGCTTGAAAAATTGTGAATGCCTCTCGTCCTAATAAAGCATGATATCCGCTATTGAACGGGGCCACTTGAAATGTGACCTCCTCGGACCTGTAATTGTCCGGCGAGCCGAACACTATATCCAGTGTAATTTGTCCTGTGCAGCATGCTACCCGGCTAGGGATTATTCCTCTAAAGGTTATGCTGCTTCGCTCAATACGGTTCCAGTCTATTTCCATTTTTCGGAGGGTTTCCTCATAGATGAGGTTTAGTCTGCTGCCGCCATCCATGAGTACCTTAGTAAGGCGAAAGCCATCCACTATCGGACCGAGGACCAATGCGGCTGGTGCTCGGGCTGTTCGGAATTTAGGTTCATCACTGGCATTGAAGGTGATAGCCGTGTCACTCCATGGATTTATTGTAGCTACTTGGTAGACTTCGGCAAGGTTGCGGAGTGTTAGTTTTCGCATGTTATTTGATGCGACAGTCTCAAAAACTGTTAACACCGTACTGGTGTTGCTGGGCTGGGGTTCTGAAGCTAGAAGCTCTTCGCCACTTTTGGCCACCTGCCGTAGTATCCAACATGCTCGAAGGCTGTCAGTTGGAGTGGCGCCCTCAGATCGTGAATTTTGCGGTCTGCTTAGCCAACCCTCCAAGACGGTTCCGTACCCTTTAGGGGTTTTTGGTTTTTGGTGTTTAACCCAGCGCTTGATAATGATGCACCCTTTTATTTCGGACTAGGGATGTATTGAGGCAGGATTATCCCAAAATTTACTTTCGGTTTTCAGCGCTCTCCATCGCATACAAGACTTTTGTACTATGGTCACCAAGTCAGCGGCGTGTAATTTCATGACGACTTATGGCGTTTAGGATTCCCTTGTCCGTGCAATTATTGCAGAAAATTGGGATTGCGTCCTCCTCTCGGCAGTCCTTTATCTTGTCCATAACCAAGAGGAATCTGGCCTAGTAATGATGTACTGTTTCAGTGGGTTCTTGCCGAATTCGGGATAGATCGCTAATGTTTGGGTGGGCGGGTGGAACTAGATGCGGAACCCCGTCCAATTTAGGACTCAGGGGCCGAGAAGTTTCCGAACTCGAAAGTTTGGATTTTTGAGTGTTATCCAATGAGTCCAACCCGCCGTCTGACTTTAAGTTCAGGGCTTGACCGACATCCGTCCCTCTGCGGGAATCCGGCATGGATGGATCGGGAATCCGGACATAGCTAGTCCTTAAGATAGAAGAAGAATCGCCGCATTGCTCCTCTATCACAGCAACATGATGGGTAGCCTGGGGAGAGTTGATCTCTCTCAGATCGGTTTTAGGCCCGATCCGGTCGTAGTCTGTAGCGACTCCTAGGGCAGCGATGCGATCCAAGAGCTCGTTTACGGAGGAGAGCTCAATCGGATCTAACTGTTCGGTAAGTTCCGAATTAACATGGAGATTGGTTTCGATGACTCGAGAGGTCATCGTCGGCGCGGTGGCCGGACTGGCGATCATAAGAAAACCACCTAGCCGAAGAGTCTGGCCAGCGGCCAAGGCTCTTTGGCGATAGTATCGTCTTTAAAGACGAGATGAGGCATCCTACTAGATGGCGATGGCACAGAGGAACTCTCAATGAAAGCACCAATGTCAGTGTCAAAACCGGCGGATCTCGGGTAGGGGGTCCCGAACTGTGCGTCTAGTCGGATGGTAACAGGAGACAAGGGACACGATGTTTTTTCCCAGGTTCAGGCCCTCTCGATGGAGGTAATACCCTACTCCTGCTTGATTAATATTGATGATATGGGTAGTACAAGAGTAGATCTACCACGAGATCAAGGAGGGTAAACCCTAGAAGCTAGCCTATGGTATGATTGTTGTTCGTCCTACGGACTAAAACCCTCCGGTTTATATAGACACCGAATAGGTAGGGTTACACAGAGTCGGTTACAATGGTAGGAGATCTACATATCCGTATCGCCAAGCTTGCCTTCCACGCCAAGGAAAGTCCCATCCGGACAAGGGACGAAGTCTTCAATCTTGTATCTTCACAGTCTTGGAGTCCGACCGTGATGATAGTTCGGCTATCTGGACACCCCCTAATCCAGGACTCCCTCAGCAGCTCCTAACCGAAATCCATGCTGGTCTCGGCGGTCACCACGCCGCTGCTCGGGCTCTCATAAGTAAAGCCTTCCGTACCGGTTTCTTCTGCCCGACAGCCCGAGCAGATGCAGAAGACCTTGTCCAACGTTGTGTGGGATGCTAGCTTTTCGCCAACCAAAGCCATATGCCGCCTACCGCCCTACAAACAATCCCCATTACTTGGCCTTTCATGGTATGGGGTCTTGATATGGTCGAACCCCTTAAAGGGGGAAGCCATAAGAAAAAATATCTGTTGGTCATGGTAGATAAATTCACTAAGTGGATAGAGGCCAAACCAGTTAAAACGGCCAAAGCCGGACCAGTGATAGACTTTATATCCGGTGTCGTACACCGTTATGGTGTCCCACACAGCATCATCACCGATAACGACTCAAACTTTACAGTCGACAAGGTAAAAACATGGTGTGCTAACCTGGGCATCAAGCTCGATTATGCCTCCGTCTATCACCCCCAAACAAACGGAAAAGTAGAACGAGCTAATGGTCTTATCATGAGAGCATTAAGCCTAGATTAGTATGATCTTTAAAAGAGTCAGACAAACTTTGGGTCGAGGAGCTCGACTCCGTACTCTGGGGGCTGCGGACCACGCCCAATCGCACTACCGGTTACACACCATTCTTCCTGGTGTACGGCGCGGAGACTGTTTTGCCCTACGATATCATTCATGACTCACCTCGAGTCTGCATGTACGAAGAGAGAGAAGCCGAGCTTGATTGGCAGGACAGTCTAGATGCCCTGGAGGAGGAGCGCGACATCGCAAAAGCCTGTTCCGCATTCTATCAAAAACAAGCTCACAGATACCAAAGCAGAGAAATGCGGGCCAAGACTTATAATGTTGGTGAACTCATTCTGCGCTTGCCAGAAAAGAAAAAGGACAAACTCAAGCCCAAATGGGAAGGTCCCTTTATTATAGATGAAGTTCTAACTGGAAGCACATATCGTCTGTAGTGACGCATTAGATAATCGCTTAGAGCCGAACCCGTGGAACGCCACCAGACTCCGAAGATTCTACGCCAAGAGTCGGACTCATTGTTCGTTTTCTTTTTCTCCTTTTACCATTTTCTCTCTCTTTAAATTTTTCTTTAGCTTTATAGCTCTTGTGCGGCTAGACCGCACACTTACGAGCTACACATCTTTAAATGTACATGCCCGTAATACCTGTGGGCTTCTTTTACAGAAGCTCATTATCATTTTCCGAGCATCAAGCTCACCACATATGTGCCCTTTTCTCACATATACCTTTTCTTTGCCATTATATGCACCTTTACGACTTAAGTTTTTGCCAAGCTGGGTTGCCTGGCTCCTCTGCTTATGCCCTACGTTCCCGTTTGTTCGGCTAGGGCATAAAGGGAGCACGTCTGTGATTGTTACAGGCGGGTTATCCGGACTTGTACCTCAGACTAGGTGAAGCCGAAAGCCAGCGTTCTTTAGGGAATAATCGGTCAGCGGACTAAAGAAGTCTTACCCTCGTTACACTATTAACCCTCAGATATTATGTATACTGTGATTTTTCAAATCACAGTTTGGGCATGCATACTAACGCATGCTCACCCAGGGAAAGGAACCCTTAACGGAACTATTCTCTCTGGAACATGTTTCTTACAATCGTCAATCAATAAGTAATATAACATAGCTAGCCGAATACAACTTGTTTGTTCAAGCAACTATGACCCATATGCCTGGTTTCCACGCATGCCTTGGTATTTATTGCAGGTCCGGTATTCGGAAACACTCCGCACCTTCGGGTCCGGAGGTCGAAGCGAAAAGGTCTGCCATGACAATCGTTTTACAATTCGGCTAGGGACAAATTTGTCACTTGAAGTACATAGTCACTTGGACTCAGAAGCTTCTTCCTCTATACCGTCTAACATGCTGTCTAGCTTACAATCCTGTTGTGAAAACTTGGCGGCTATCTTTACTTGGTCATATACCAAACTCACTGGAATTTCTTTTCCATCTGATCCTACAGGTCCGACCCGGGCCATATGATTCGGGTCAAGTACGATGTACCGTGTTTTCACCATGGCCCAGGCCTCTCACGCGCCTTCCCGGCAAGCCGATATCTTCCATAATCTAAAGCGGCGCCGAGCTCCATTGAATAGCCTCACAAGCTCCTCCATACTTCCTGGAGGGGATGCGTATGGCCATAAAGCCTGGGCAACACTCTGCATCGCTTTCCGAGCTCACTCGTACACTTGGGACAGCTCTTGTAGCAGATCGCCTTGAGCTCCGGACATTTCCTCTTCGGGCCGGCCAGTCAGCATATCTGCAGACATAAATCTATTAACTCATTTATTTACTGCACTACACGAGGGTAAGTTCAAAAGCATACTGAATATGCCGCCCCGTAGCCTCCTGTTCTCTTTACGGCGTCCGCTAGCTGGGCTCGCACGTCTTTCAGCTCTTTGCCCAGTAGGGTGTTGGAATCCTGCAGCTTGTTCTTATCATCCCTGGTTCGTGTCAGCACACGTTCGCCAGCGGCCACTTGCCTTTCGGCCTGATGTTTGCCCGCTAGCGTGACCTTTAGCTCCTCTTTCAGTTGATCTAATGATCCTACAAGGGGAAATACAACCGTAACTGGTATATGATTATATTTTTCTGGATAGAGTAGAACATTACTAGACGGGGCCTCCTTGGATTTCTCTAGTTCGGCGGTAACAACAGCTAGCTGGGTCCGACACTTCTCCAGCTCATGAGGCAGCATGTTGTTCTTCTCCGTGAGTGCCTGATTACACAATGATCCTTAAATTAGTTGTTTCAACTGCTTCAAGTCTCGGGCGCTACTAGTATATGATTACCAGATCTATACAATGTGTACTTACCCGCATTTGTTCCAAATGATGGTCAGTGGCTCTGGCAAGCCATCCCGAGCAGCTCGGATGTACGCATTAGCTGAGCTGAAGGCATTGAACTCCTCTTCAGTAAAGCTGGGGTCGCGAAGAGCGGCCCTCCAGCGCCGATGATTCATGGCGCTCTCTACTTCAGAGTTCGTGATGGATACATCATGCGAATCCCCTGAAGGAGGACAATCCGGCGTCACCCCCATGCCAGCCACCGCCCTAGAGGCAGGGTCTGGAACCTGATCGGTGGGGGTGCGACTCGCAGGATCCGCGGACATAGTCTGGCGAACACTCTTCTTGAAAAAACACAGCGGACAATCTCACGGTTCGATGTGACCGCTGGGGGGCATATTTAAAGCCACACCTCTTTGATGAAGGCTCGGCCATATTGTCATTAGCCCTCCTCTTCAAAGACCCGCCTGGCGCAGGCGCCGCTCTCTTATGAGATGCCTCTCGTATAGTATGGCACGCCGAGCGCCTCCCCTTTGGAGCATGAGAGAGTGCGGTGGGTGAGGCATAATGAGGAAGCTCTTTCGGAGAAGATGACTCCTGACTACTTACATGTGAGGCAGGAAGGAGGCCAGGATAATCGGCCGTGATGGCCACTTCTGTGCCATCATAGCTCGCCTGGTAGAAGACTCCCTCCTTGAGCTCTACAAATATGTCCGGATCCTCTTCGAATCTAGGATCGAGATCCCGGTTATGGTCCTCCGGCTGTGGAGTGGGGCTATAGATCCCCGCGATAACCTTCCGCCTTTCCTATTAAAGATGGACGGGTTAATGTCAATTAAATATGACTCAGGGAGTGGATATTGAGTAAGGTGGTGGGACTAAAACTCACGCAGTTAGGAGGATTGTACATGGAGAATCCCTCTCAGCGCTTAAGACGAGTGAACTCCTCTTTCTCCCCTTTTTATAGATCGGCCAATATTGTGGCCAGGGCCGCAGGGGTGTCCGGACCCTTTCGTCCACAGCGTGAGGTTTCATCTTCCCCGTTGTAGTGCCACATGGGGAGCCCTCTGAATTGGAGTGGCTGAACACCTCGCATTATGGAAGTCGCCATTACCTCTATTATTGATAATCCGGACTGGGCGAGTGTCCTTATCTTGCCCATTAATTGTCGAACTTCTTCGATATCTTCCTCCTCAAGACTCCGAGGGCGCCAGCTGTGGCGATTCCTCAATGGAGCGCTGGAAAATTCGGGAAGGCCCATTCGGTCTGGGTCGGGAAGAGCGACATCTTCAATATAAAACCACTCCAAGGGCCACTCTTTGGACACCTTGTTCAGCGGACTGGACATGTATCCGGTCTCGGCTATGCACCATATCTCGGCGCCGCCCACCTCGATCATAGAGCCCTTTTGGGTGCGAGGGACGAGAAAGAAAAGCTTCCTCCATAACTCAAAATGGGCCTCGCATCCCAGGAATAGCTCGCAAAGAGCGACAAAACCCACAATGTGCAGGACAGAGGCTGACGTAAGGTTGTGCAGTTGGAGGCCATAGTACTCCAGGAGACCTCGGAGGAAATGGTGGATTGGAAATCCGATGCCTCTTAATGAAAAGGGGACGAAGCACACTCGTTCCCACTGGTTGGATTGGGGAGATTTTCCGCTAGGGCTTCGCCAGTAAAGGAGGTTAATCCTGCCCAAGTGGGGACTAGATCCGCGGGGGAAGGAATCCCTGTGTTTGAAGCTTAACCAGCCGGTCATGGGATACTGAACATCTCTCCCAACCACCTTTTTCAGAGCCATGGGGGCGGGAGGAAGAACTGGGAGCACTAGCCATGCTTGAATGGTTTCTCCAAGCGAGCTCTAAGAATTTTCCGCCTGGTAATGGGATCTGAGATCCAATCCGTTTAAATAGACGCCTCTTTTACATGGCCAGGGTGTTATTTGCAAAAAAGATCTAAGCTTTTGTATTCGCTTAACACGTGGAAGAAGAAGCAATGGAGGCACAGAAGCCGAAGGGTATGACATTAAATGAAAAGACGAAGTATAACTCTTCGGGTCAGATGCTTTGAATTATTCGGAGGAGGAACCCGCCTTGCAATGCCGGAGACAATCTGCACGCCGGACACATCATCATTGAAGCCTGGTTCGGGGGCTACTGAGGGAGTCCTGGATTAAGGGGTCCTCGGGCGTCCGGGCTATGTGATGTGGGCCGGACTAATGGGCCGTGATGATACAAGACAGTAGACTTCCTCCATGTCCGGATGTGACTCTCCTTTGCGTGGAAGGCAAGCTTGGCATTTGGATATGAGGATTCCTTTCTCTATAAAACGACTCTGTACAACCCTAGGTCCCTTCGGTGTCTATATAAACTGGAGGGTTTAGTCCGTAGAGGCAATCAGAATCATACAGGCTAGACATCTAGGGTTTAGCCATTACGATCTCGAGGTAGATCAACTCTTGTAAACCCCATATTCATCCAAGATAATCAAGCAGGAAGTACGGTATTACCTCCATCAAGAGGGCCCGAACCTAGGTGAACATCGTGTTCTTGTCTCTTGTTACCTTTGATCCTCAGACGCATAGTTCGGGACCCCCTACCCGAGATCCGCCGGTTTTGACACCGACAAGGAACATATGCTCATAGGTATTGCAATAATATCACGTTTCGTCTCTATGTATTGAAAATCTTGAAGTTTTTCTTGTTTTGCCTTCCTATGCTAGATTATTTTTGCTCACATAAGTTGCTTGCTCACAAAATCCCTATGCACAGGAAGTGGGTTAGACTTAAATGTGCTAGTCATATGCTTCATGATGCTCCCGTAATGTTTCAATTCTTATCTTTTATGAGAGCATCATTGAACTCATCATGCCTAGCTAAAAGGCATTAAATAAAAGCACTTGTTGGGAGACAACCCAACATTATTACCTACTGTTTTTGTGTGTTCACATGATTAAGCTACTGTATTAATCATGTTTATAGCTTTTGTTTCAATAAAGTGCCAAGTAAAGCCTTTGGGATAGTAAGCATGATAGTTGACTTGATTCTGTGCAAAAACAGAAACTTTTGCGCTCTGTCCAGGAATTTTGAAAATTCACTGGAACGTAATGTTGATCTGAAATTTTTACAGGTGATATATATATAAAAATTCCCTACATTGCTCTAATTTTTCAGAATTTTGGAGTAGCAGAAGTATGGTTGGAGTACAGATTACTACGGACTGTTCTGTTTTTGACAGATTCTGTTTTTGATGCATAGTTTGCTTGTTTTCTAGTTTCTATGGCTTATATTGCTCAATATAAATTGTGGAAATGATATTCTATAGTAGGAATTGTGTGGAAACAACTATGAATCTTGTCTTTGACAGTACCAAAGTGAAATGGTTTGGTCTTTATCATACTAACCTATCTCACGAAGTTCCGTTAAGTTTAGTGTGATTGAAGTTTTCAAGTTTTGGGTGAAATGTCGATATGAGGAGAATAAGGAGTGAGAATAACCTAATATTGGGGATGCCCAAGGCACCCAAGTTAATATGCAAGGAAGATCCAAGCAACTAAGCTTGGGATGGCCCGGAAGGCATCCCCTCTTTCGTCTCCAACATTATCGGTAACCTCACTTGGAGCTATGTTTTCATTCGTCACATGATATGTGTTTTACTTGGACCATCATTTTATTTTACTAGGATTTTATTTATGTTATTTAGAATAATGTTTTGAATCTTTCTTTTCAATAAAAATTTCAAGGATAGCTTTTACCATGCTTACCTTGCAAGTATATGAGTTGCTGTTTCAAAACAGAAAGTTTATCGATGTTGCAAAAATCCCAGAGAAAAGTCAGAATGTGATAAAATGTTGAAACTTTTTGCACAATAAGCTTTGATAAATTTTCTACAGTGTGGTAAATTTTCATAATATTTGGAGTTAAATAAGTATTGATACTCTTTCATTCTTTACATACTCTACAGTTTTGGCATATTGCTGTTATGTCTGCATTGTTTGCATATGTTTGCGTGTTTAATGATTCTATTTGAGGATAGGAGTATTAAATATGCATAAGCATTTAGTATGCAATGTTAAATAATAATTTTAGTGATTTGCTACAATAGAGAATGATAGGGTTATTGCATTGATTTATACTAACTTATCTCACGAGTTCTTGTTGAGTTTTGTATGGATGAAGTTTTAAGATTTAGGGAAACCGTGATATAAAAGGAATTAAGGAGACACAAAAGCTCAAGATTGGGGATGCCCATGGCATCCCAAGATAATATTTCAAGAAATCTCAAGCATCTAAGCTTGGGGATGTCCCGGTAGGCATCCCACCTTTCTTCTTCAACAATTATCGGTTAGTATCGGTTGAGCCTAAGTTTTCGCTTCTTCACATGAGTTGTGCTATGCTTGGAATATCATTTTATTTTGTTTTGCTGGCTGTTTATATAAAATACTTAGATTTGAAAGTTATTAAATAAGAGAGAATCCACAATTGGCTACCATTTGCTTAACTACTCGCTTGATCTTCACTTATATCTTTTTGGAGTACCTTGTCTTTTACTCTTGTGCTTCACTTATATACTATGAGTAAATTGTTGAATGAATTGAATATCATGAAGTTGAAATTGTATGTTCATATCATGCTTAGTGGTAGCTTCACATTGGGTTTAGAAAGTGAAATCTTTTGAAGCTTGACAATCACAATATTGGTCATACAAGCAATTCATGAATGATTAGTAGAAGGAAGAGAACTTTCACATGCAAATACACTATTTGGAAATCTTTTGTGATTGTGGGCCCCCCTCGAAATATTATATGCCAAAATTGTTGACGTTGGACAAGGAAGACAATGTAATGATTTATGTTTGTTCATATTCACATAGAACTTATATTGTCATAGATCCTTCAACATGTGGTGCTTGCCCCCCATCTTTCTTAGCCAAAAATTCCGCACCAAGTAGAGATACTACTTGTACATCCAAAAATCCTTAAACCCAAATCTTATCTTCAAGAGTCCACCATACCTACTTAAGGATTGAGTAAGATCCTTCAAGTAAGTTTTCATCGGTGCAATAAAGCTCTTTGTCATGATGAGAATTCATTGTTTGAACCTTAACATGTGAATTGGTTGCTACTTTGTCATGATGAGTTTTATGAGAAAGAGTTGCTATTATGATGCTAGGGAAAGTGATTGAAATTATCATTGATCAAACTTATGCACTTTGCTAGCATTCACACTTCATAAATTATTTCTTTTCTCATTTACCTACTCGAGGATAAGTAGGAATTAAGCTTGGGGCACTTTGCTAGCATTCACACTCCAACGTATCTATAATTTATGAAGTATTCATGCTATTATATTATCATTCTTGGATATTTTACAATCATTCTATAGAAACTTTATATCATTTTTTGGGACTAACCTATTGACCTAGTGCCCAGTGTCAGTTGCTCTTTTTTGCTTGTTTTTTACATCGCAGGAAAACAATATCAAACAGGGTCTAGGCACGCGAAACTTTTTGTGGATTTTTTATGGACCAGAAGCCATCCAATGGGCCAGAGCAGCACCTGGGGGTGCCCCGAGGGGCGCAGAACCCACCAGGATGCGCCTAGGCCCCCAGGCGTGCTCCTATGTGTTGTGCCCACCTCGGTGGCCTCCCGCACCGCCTCTTCGCCCTATAAATCGTCAAATATTTCAAAAACGCTAGCGGAAACCCTAGATCAGAAGTTCCGCCACCGCAGGCCACTATAGCCACAAAAAACCAATCTAGACTCTGTTTCGGCACCCTGCCGGAGGGGGAAATCATCACCGATGGCCATCTTCATCTTCCCGGTGGCACCATGATGAGGAGGGAGTAGTCCACCCTCGGGGTTGAGGGTTTGTACTAGTAGCTATGTGCTTAATCTCTCTCTCTCTCTCTCTCTCTCTCTCTAGTGTTCTTGAGATGTCACGATCCTGATTTATCGTGGGCTTCGTTAATATAGTTGGATCATATGGTGTTTTCCCCTCTCTATCTTGTTGTGATGAATTGAGTTTTCCCTTTGAGATTTCGTTTTATCGGATTGAATACTTTTATGGATTTGAGAGCACTTGATATATTTCTTGCATATGAATACCCGTGGTGACAACGGGGTATTATTTTGATTCACTTTATATATGTTTTTAACTCAACTGGCAGATTCCTGAGGTGACATTGGGGTAATCTACGCATAAGGGTTGATGCATGTTCTTGTCTTTGTTTCTCCGGTAGAAATCTTGGAGCACTCTTTGAGGTTCTTTGTGTTGGATTGAATATTATGAATCTGAACTTTCTTTGGTGTTATTTTAGTACGAACTCTTGTTTAGATGAATCAGAAAGAATAGCTTGGTGTTATTTTAGTACGAACTCTAGGATAGATTGATAAAAAAGAATAGCTTTGAGGTGGTTTCGTACCCTACAAACAATTTCTTCTTATGTTCTCCGCTAGATAAGAACTTTGGAGTGATTCTTCATCGCACTATGAGGGATGGTTATATGATCCAATTATAATAGCATTATTGAGAGATTGCACTAGCGAAAGTACATACCCTAGGCCTCATTTTCAAGCATTGCAATACCGTTTGTGCTCTATTTTATCAATTGCTACCTTGATGTTTTTTATTGTTCTTATTACAAAAATGAATATCTACTATCCATACTACACTTGTATCACCATCTCGTCACCGAACTAGTGCACCTATACAAATTACCATTGTATTTGGTGTGTTGGGGACACAAGAGACTCTTTGTTATTTGGTTGCAGGGTTGTTTGATAGATGCCATCTTCATCCTACGCCTCCCACAGATTGATAAACCTTAGGTCATCCACTTGAGGGAAAATTGCTACTGTCCTACATAACTCTGCGCTTGGAGGCCCAACAAGAGTCTACAAGTATAAAGTTGCGTAGTGGACATCACCTGACAATGGCGTCCAATATCGTATTTGCTGAGTTGCTGAGGAACTACAAGTTGGATGGATCCAATTTCACTATTTGTAAAAGGAAGATCAATTTTTTACTCACCATTGAAAATATTTATTATGTGATTGCTACAACTAAACCTGATGACCCTGCTGATGATGCTTCGGATGAGGAAAAGGAAAATTTTGTAGAAGAGATGAAGGAGGAGTGGACACACAGGATAATATGGAAGCTAGAGTTATTATTCTTGGATCAATGTCTGATTCTTTAGCCGGAGAATAAAAGTCAGAGAAAACAGCTTACAAAATAATGAGAAGGCTGGAGGAGGATTTTTGTGAGGTCTCGCTTATTAAAGTGCTTAGCTTAGTCAATAGATATTTGACTGCAAATATGTCTGATGGTAGCTCCGTGAACAAACTCTCTGTTCTAAGTGAGAACTTAAAGATCATTGGATACCCTTTTTAGGAGGAAGTTTTGGTGATGGTAGCCTTAAACTCACTACCAAACTCATGGGAACAATTGAAAATATCTTTTTTCCAACCGTACTCTGAACATTCGCACCTTGAGGCACCATCTCCTTATGAAAGAAGATCGGAAGAAATCTCAAGGGAAGGAAAGGAATTCATATGCAGTTGAACTTCACCTTGGTGAGTACAAGAACTAAGGGAATAAAAGGAATTTTTAGAGGAAAAAGTATGTCACTGATTTGAGAGAGAAAATTAATAGGAAAAGTGATAGGGACTACAGAAAGGAAAGTGATGGTAGGTGTGACAAGGGTGATCATTGGAATGATCAATCAAACCAAAATTTTGACAAAAAAAAATATAAATGCCATAGCTACGGAGAATATGGACACTTCAAGTTTGAATGAAGCAACAGGAAGAAGCCAAATGACAGGAAGGGTAATTCTAATGACTGCAGAGGCGCTCGCCTACATCGCCGGAGACGAGGAGGAGGTTGCCGGAGAGGAGTTCACAGGAGCATCAGAGAGGAGGAAGGAGAAACCATGAGGGGATGGGAGGAGAGGAGGGAGGAGGAGCTCACTGGAGAGGAGGGAGGAGGAGCTCACCGGAGATGAGGGAGGAGGAGCTCACCGGAGAGGAGGGAGGAGAAACCGTGAGGGGAGGGGAGGGGAGGAGAGGAGAGGAGGGAGGAGGAGGTCGCCGGAGAGGAGGAGGGTAGTATGGTGGAGGAGAGAAGGGAAGATCGAGTGGAGGAGTGGAGGAGAGGTGGAGTGGAGGAGAAGAATGAAGAGGTAAGGAGGAGAGGACACGCCCAGCCATATATACGACATAGTAATGGCGCACCATGGGCAGGTGCGCCATTACAATTTTATTTTATTTTTTATTTTTTTTGAATTTTGGAGGCGGGAAGATACTAATGGCGCACCAAGGGCAGGTGCGCCATTAGTAACTTTTTTTATTTTTTTGATTTATTTTGAATTTTGAAGGCGGGAAGATACTAATGGCGCACCATGGGCAGGTGCGCCATTAGTATTTTTTTTTATTTTTTTGATTTATTTTGAATTTTGAAGGCGGGAAGATACTAATGGCGCACCATGGGCAGGTGCGCCATTAGTAAGTTTGAATTTTTTTGAATTTTTTTGCCTCTCCAGATCTTAAAAGCCCCATATCTTTTTTCTGTTAGATTTTTGAGGATTTTGAAAATGTTTAACGGGGTTCCCCCTATTAAATTCGGATGTAACTTTTCGAGTCGATGATTTTTCATATAAAAAACTTTTTCATCCGAGTTCATATGCAAAAGTTATGCCCATTTTTACAAATTCTCGAGAGATTTTGCAAAAAAGTCGAAAATTCATGTCTGTAAATTTTGCTAACAACTAGACCACATATCACATGGGAATCTTATTTTCTTTTATTTTTTTGACATTTCTATCATTTTCTTTTATTTTTTTGAAACTGAAAAGGTGGTCCAGGGTGGGGGTGCATTCGGGGGAATGTTTGGGCCAAATTACTAATGGCGCACCGTGGGATGGTGCGCCATTACTAGTTCAACTAGTAATGGCGCACCACTCCCACGGTGCTCCATTAGTAGTGTTGAAAAAATTAAAAAAATTTACTAATGGCGCACCGTCGGATGTGGTGCGCCATTAGTATTTGCATACTAATGGCGCACCAACACATGGTGTGCCATTAGTATTTAGTAATGGCACACCACATGTACAGTGCGCCATTAGTGTCCATCCCATCTATAGCCCTTTTCCTAGTAGTGCTAGGTCCCCTTTTCCTAAGACTAACTGATCTACTGAACCTCTTGTGATAGTTCATTCTGATATTTGTGCAGAATTCTCTACTCCTACATTGGGAGGACAAAAGACTTATTTCAGCACTTTCATAGATGACTAATCTCGCTTTGGATATGTTCATCTTCCTTAAACACAAGTCAGAGGGATTTGAGATGTCTAAGACTTATATAGCTAAAGTGGAAAATCAATTAAATAGGAAAATCAAGATACTTAGAACTGATCGTGGTGGAGAGTATACTTCAGGAATTCTTGATGAATTTTGCAAATAGGAAGGAATTGTCCACCACTATACCTTGCCTTATACTCCACAACAGAATGGGGTGGCACAAAGAAGGAATAGGACTTTAATGGACATGGTTAGATCAATGATGTCTTATTCCGATTCGTCATTATCTTTTTGGGGAGAAGCTTTACACACAACAGTCTATTTACCTAAACACTAACCATCTAAGGCAGTTAACGTACCACCTTATGAACTATGGAAAGGGAGGAAACCCTCACTATGCCATTTGGACGTTTGGGGGTGTAATGCACAAATAAAGGCGCCAAGTCAACTCCGCACCAAATTGCAGCCTAAAAGCAATGCATGAATATTTGTTGGGTATTCTTCAGGATCAAATGGCTACCGGTTTTATGACCCTGAGAAGAAGAAATTGGTTGAAAGTGGTGATGTTATTTTCTTAGACCAGAACACACCTCAACATGCTAAACGTGCTAGAGTGGAATTATTAGTGGAACCCCTAGACATTAATCAACCTGATCTTGAGCATGAACATCTGGTTCGGGAAAATATTGACACTAGCATGAACCAAATAAACACTCCCTCAACTAGTATAACTAGGAACAGTGGGAGGAATACTAAATTGCCTTCACATTTGAAGGATTATTATGTGTTTCTAGGGAAGTGCACTATATGGTTTTTGTCCTAGAGGAAGAACCTAGAACATATAAGGATGTAGTGGTGTATTCTGAATCCAAATTTTGGATAGATGCCATCAAGGAAGAATTAGATTCTTCGAGGGAAAATGGTGTTTGGGAATTGGTTGATCCACCAAATAACCGAAAGCCTATAGGGTCTAAATGGATTTTTAAAAGAAAAATTAATGCATCTGCACTAGTAGAAAAATAGAAAGCTAGGTTGGTTGCCAAGGGCTACACACAAAAGGAAGGAGTCAATTTTGTTGAAACTTTCCCACCTGTAGCTCAATTTACATCCATACGGATCATCACTGCTTTAATCGCTTACTATGATCTGGAATTGCATCAAATGGATGTTAAAATAGCTTTCCTAAATGGAAATCTAAAAGAAGAAATCTATATGTGTCAACCAGATGGTTTTATAGAAAAAGTAATGAAGGGAAAGTTTTCAAATTTCAAAGATCCATTTATGGTCTTAGACAGGCTTCACGTGAGTGGTATATTTTGCTTGATAATGCAATAACGTCATACGAATTCTCTAAGACAGAAAGAGATCATTGCATTTATTGGAAATTCATAGGAGATAATTTTGTGCTTTTGCCTCTTTATGTACATGATATTCTGATAGCATCTAACAATAAATTTAAGCCAATGGAAGTTAAGGCCTGGTTATCTTTTAAGTTTGACATGGAAGGTATGGGGGAAGCTTCTTATGTGTTAGGAGTGGAAATACATAGATATCGAAAAAGGAAATTACTTAACTCAGATGTCATATCTCAAAACAATACTTAAAAGATTCTCTATTTAAGATTGCAAACCCATGAATATATATATATCTTTAAGGGTATTAAACTCTGCAAGGAAATGTGTCCTAAAACTCGTGAGGAAAAGAAGAAAATGAGTGAAATTCCATATTTATCTACTATGGGTTCTTTAGTGTATGCTATGCTCTTTTCTAGGTCTGATTTATGCCATACTATTCGAATTTTGAGTGGATACCAAAGAAATCCAGGGGAACAACATTGTAAGAAAATAAGAAATACTTTGCGTTATGTCAAAGTAATGATGGATTATTTATTATATTTTAATGGTCATAATCTCCATCTGCGGGGCTTTACTGATGCTGATTGGCAGGGTGATCCTGATGACCGAAAATCGATGTCTGGCTACCTGTTTGCATTGGTTGGAGGTGTTTTTTCATGGAGGAGCAACAAGCAGGAATCTGTGGCCATGCCATCTATGGAGGCTGAGTACATAACAACTTTATAGGTAGTGAAAGAAGGTGTTTGGCTGAGGAGTTTCTTGCGTCACTCAAGTTCATGGAAAGGGCATTTGATCAAGTCACTATTTGTTGTGATAACCAGGCAGTGATCAAGGTAGCAAAGGATCCTAAATTTCATAGTAAAACTAAGCATACAGAAGGTATATATCACTATATCTGTGATGTGATAAATCTTTTGAAGAAAGTACGGTTAGATTATTAACCCAACATTGATATGGTTGCTGATCCACTGACTAAAGCTCTTAGTCAGGAATTTTTTGTAAACATGTCAAGAACATGGGTCTTTGGTTTTGGAACTAAATGTTTTAGCCAAGTGGGATATGTTGAAGTATTCAGTATGTGTGTGTGTGGCTTACATCATTTATTTTACTTCAATTTTTATCTCCTGGAAATTGTTGATGTGGAATTGAAAGCATCATATACATGCACGGTGTACATGGAAACTTGGACGGGAATTAGTCTGAGGAAGCGGGTACTTCATACTAGATGTACAGTACATGTGTACTGGAAGTTATGCTTTGTTTATATAACACATACGGATCTAAATATTGCACATCGTTGACTAAGCCTCTTCCACGAGCAAAACATGATCAGCACCAAGACTCCATGGGTGTTAGAATCATTACTGTGTAATCTAGATGATTGACTCTAGTGCAAGTGGGAGACTGAAGGAAATATGCCCTAGAGACAATAATAAAGTTCTTATTTATTTCCTCATATCATGATAAATGTTTATTATTCATGCTAGAATTGTATTAACCGGAAACATAATACATGTGTGAATACATAGACAAACATAGTGTAACTAGTATGCCTCTACTTGACTAGCTCGTTAATCAAAGATGGTTAAGTTTCCTAACCATAGACATGAGTTGTCATTTGATTAACGGGGTCACATCATTAGCAGAATGATGTGATTGACTTGACCCATTCCGTTAGCTTAGCACTTGATCATTTAGTATGTTGCTATTGCTTTCTTCATGACTTATACATGTTCCCATGACTATGAGATTATACAACTCCAGTTTACCGGAGGAACACTTTGTGTGCTACCAAACGTCACAACGTAACTGGGTGATTATAAAGGTGCTCTACAGGTGTCTCCGAAGGTACTTGTTTAGTTGGCGTATTTCGAGATTAGGATTTGTCACTCCGATTATCAGAGAGGTATTTCTAGGCCCTGTTGGTAATGCACATCACTATAAGCCTTGCAAGCAATGTGACTAATGAGTTAGTTGCGGGATGATGCATTACATAATGAGTAAAGAGACTTGCCGGTAATGAGATTGAACTAGGTATTGAGATATCGACGATCGAATCTCGGGCAAGTAACATACCGATGACAAAGGGAACAATGTATGTTGTTATGTGGTTTGACTGATAAAGATCTTCGTAGAATATGTGGGAACCAATATGAGCATCCAGGTTCCGCTATTGGTTATTGACCGGAGACGTGTCTCGGTCATGTCTACATAGTTCTCGAACCCGTAGGGTCCGCACGCTTGAAGTTCGGTGACGATTGGTATTATGAGTTTTTGTGTTTTGAGGTACAGAAGGTAGTTCGGAGTTTCGGATATGATCACGGACATGACAAGGAGTCTTGAAATGGTTGAGACGTAAAGATTGATTTATTGGACGACTATGTTCGGACACCTGAAGTGTTTCGGGAGGTTTCAGACATTTACCGGAGTACCGGGGGTTACCGGAACCCCCCGGGGAGTATATTGGGCCTAATGGGCCTTAGTGGGAGAAGAGGAGGGGCGGCCAGGGCAGCCGCGTGCCCCTCCCCCTCTAGTCCGAATTGGACAAGGAGGGGGGCGGCGCCCCCTGTCGTGGTCCTAAGACTGACAATAGAATGGGGGTAGGTATGGAGAGGCAAGATCTCAGCTATGGTGGAGTTGTACACACAAGATTTACGAGTTCAAGCCCTTCGCAGTGGAAGTAAAAGACCTACGTCTCGGTGCCCGGAGGCGGTCGATTGGGTTATATGTGTGTGGTGTTACAGGGGGTGCGAACCCTTGTGCCAGAGGAGGGGGTGGCTTATATAGAGTCCGCCAGGACCCCAACCATCCTCAATTACAAGGGGTTCAATGTACATAAAAACGGGGCGTTACTGATAACGCCAGCCATAAGTGCCATTAATGATCTTAAAGACTACGGAGTGAACGCCCGACCGTTGCAGTGCTGAGTGACTCCTGGTCTTCAGTAGGTCGAGTGGTTTCTTGTTTGGTCGAGTGACATCGGGTAGGAGGGGTACCCAAGTAATATGATTAGTCGAGTGGATTGCACTCGACACCTTTGACTGGGGATTCCTTGTTATCTCTTGGACTTCACTGCTTCTAGGGTAGTGACCTTGGGTAGGGCGTATAGGTCAGGTCTATGACCCTACCCTAGGTCTGTATCCTCATCAGTAGCCCCCAAATGGATTAAGGTCCGAGTGGAAAGTAGGTTGAAGTTGATCTTGCTCTGAGCTTCACATCTCACGAGTGTTTTACACATGACAGAAGACTCACGTTGGCACTTCAGCTTCGATTCAGTCGCCTTGATTGATTCGTATAGTCATCGAGTGAATTTGTAACATCATCTGTCGAGTGTTGCTTCGGGGCGCAGAATCTTTGGCGCGATTGATTGCAGTGTATCCCTGATTTCACGGGATTCGAAATTTTGGGGAAGCGCGCGGGATGGAGCATGCCGAAGTAAACAGGGTGGATAAACAGGAGCGCCTCGATCTCCGTGCCATCTTTTTTGCCACGTACGTCGCGCGCGACTATTGCGGGATTTGACAGGATCGCCTGGACCAACGTGTCAGCCACTCGGAAGCGGCCCTTTATAAGTCGACGAAGCCGAGGCACTTGTACTGTGCGCGTGTGTTTTCTCCCCTCTTCCTCTGCTTCTCCACTACATCCGGCTCCTCCGCTCTCAAAGCCGCCGCTCCGCCACCATGGTGAAGGACAAGACGGCGACGCTGGAACGCGCGAAGAAGGCGATGGGGGAGGTGAAAGGCAAGAACCAGAATCGCGGGTCGTCTTCGCGCTTGGTGCTGCCGCCAGGTTGGATCCATGGCGATTGGATCCAGTCTTTGCTCCGGCAGGAAGATCTGGACGAGCTGCTGGAGTCCGGGCTGATCGCCAAGGGTGCAGCGAGGCTGCCGGCGGGGGAGACGGAGCCGTAGCCTCTACCGGGTGTGTGTGTGTACTGCTCGCCACCCATGTCGACCGGGGCTTCTCGCTTCCTCCGCACCCCTTCTTCCGGTGTTTCTTGAACTTCTTCAGTGCCCAACTCCATCACTTTTCTCCCAATACCATCACATACCTCGCTGCATTCGTGTCTATGTGCGAGAACTTTCTCGGGTGTCGACCGCACTGGGGTCTTTTGAATCATATTTTCACCACCCGTTCTCAGTCGGTGAAAAAAGCAAACACGAGTGACGAAAAAACACATGTCATTCAGATGTGTGGGGGGTTGGGTATCTAGAAGAGGCAGAGGAGTTCTTTCCTTTCCATGACTCTTCCTAAATTAGTTAGAAGCTGGCAGTCGACCTGGTTCTACTGCCAGGACCTCGCAACTCCAGGTCAGTCGACTGGACTTCCCCACTTCACTTTTGATCGTGTTCAGACTCCTTCCTCGCTTAAAGTGATGGTTGCTGAGAGTGTGGAGACGAACATGCTAGTTCAGAGGGTGGTCCAACTGATCAATCATGGCGTCACTAGCATGGACTTGCTGGAAGTATACCTCAGTGGACGCATCCAGCCTCTCCAGGCCCGTGACCATCCCATGTGGATGTACTCTGGGGCTGACGATACTGCTCGGGTTCATCCAGAAGAAGTACTGGCCAAAACAGTGGCCATGTGGTTGAAGAGCATTACAGGCAACAAGGACAACCCCAGAGGAGCCAGGAGAGTCGTCCCCTTCAGTGATGACAACCAGCCTGACAAGGTGTGTCCTCCATTCCGATTGTTTTTGAATACACATTCCAACTGCTCTTGAGCTCGACTGACTTTTACTCGACTTCTTGTCTTGTAGGTTTTTGCTGACATGTATTCGATGCCCAATGGTGAACAAGTTCTGGAGCAAGGCCAGGAGGGAGAGTCCAGTGCGGAGGAGAGCGCACCCGGACGTTGACTCCGGAGCCAACAGAGAAAGTCACCAAGCAGCCCAAGGTTGCTCCTCCAAAGGCTCAGAAGACTCTACCGAGGATCAAGATGGACGTCCCTGTTGCCTCAGGGTGAGCATCTTTCCTGTGCTTATCTCTGCCGACTGATTCTTCTGTTCTGACCGAATGGACCGTGTACCTTTCTAGCCCAACCTCTGCCACGACTGACATGGATATTGACAAGGCTCCAGGAGATGAGGAAACCGATGACGCGGCCACCTCCCGAGCTGGTAAGTCCGCTCGACCAAAACTTATTTTGTCGATTGAGTTGTCGGTCAGTTGAATTTCTGATGTTTTTTCTTTTTGCTGCAGCTCCACGAGACATCGTCGTGCTTCCTGAAGAAGAAGAAGAAGTAGTTCCTCTGAAGGAGAGGAGGAGGAGAGGCAAGGGCTCGAGCGGGAGGGGGCTTGAAGGTCAAGCCCCTTAGTTGACGCCGGTGCTTGAGGCGGTGGTCGAGCGATCCGGAGATCTAGTTCGGACCAACGTCACATTCGCCGACCAATTGACGATGAATCATTCGTCAGGGTCGACTGCTCCGGCTCCTAATGCTCCAGTGCAACTCCACGCATCCGACCCAGTGGCTGGTTCGGCCGCCTTGGAGCCATCACTCTTTGCTGCATACCAAACTCCAGATGACTCGCCGAGTGCTGCCAGGGAGGCCCTTCACCAGGTGAATCTTGTTATGGAGAAGGTGAAGGTGATGCACGAGGCCAGTCAGGTGGCCTATAATGTCAGCACCGCTCTGGAGACCAATGTTAAGGTCAGTGATCTCCCGACTGAACTTTTGAACGCTGCCCATATGTGCATCTACTATCATGGGTCTATGTTTCATATCCGATCACCCACTGAGGTGTGCCTGCTTTAGAGTTTAAGAGGTCTTCCACTCCACCCGACTCATGCTGAGTCGAGCATTTTGTCCGAACCAGTGGGGGCATGCAGAGTGCACCCACTAGATGTAGTCCCCGAGACCACGGTCGACTGCTGGCAGTCGGTTGAGGTCTGAGAATCTACTTTTTTTACTCACGCTGGGCAGACCATGTTGAGTGTTGATCTAAACCAGTGGGGGCACACTAAGTGCACCCACTGGGTGTAGTCCCCGAGACTACTGTTGAATGTTTGATTCGGCAGTAGACTTAGAGTAACTTTCACTATCATTGTCTTTGTTTCTGTCGACTAATATATCTCTCTCGCTGACTGTAGAGGTCCTGTGATCTTGGGGCTCAACTTTCTGAGTTGAACAAGAAGTAAATCAGCCTCCATCTTGATCTTGAACTAGCGAAGAAGAACCTCAAGACTGCTCAAGAAGAAACATCCATCATGGGAGGTAACCAATTGACACCTGTCCACCTCGTGGCTCGCTCCTTTTAGTGTTTTTTCTTTCAGTCTCTTTGAACCGAGTGACTTCACACGAGCAGATGTGCATAGTGAAAACCGTCAGCTTCAAGCTCGTCTGAAGAGTGTTGTTTCTTTAGAGAAAATGAAGGAAGCTCTGGAGAAGAAGGATCTTGTCAGGACCCCGATTCCAAGTCACATCGACCTAGCCGGTAACACCTCATATCACTTTGCGGCCTCACGCACGGTATTCCCACGGGTGTCACCTTACCATGGCCCGGGACCGTTTAAGCCTTTTTGGCTCACGTATATGATAGTGTCGCTAGCATCCATATGAAAAAGAACCCGGGCCGACATGGCTAGTCGTGAACCCAAAGCGGCGCTAACCCATGGGGACAGGCTTAAATGAATCACATCGAGCATGTCGGTCATCAACGTATGAATTCGGGCTGTAGCACTGGGCTAACAGGACTCCGGTATCCCGGGCTGTAGCAGGCTAGGCAGACTCGAATATCACCGCGTGACATTTCCCGAAGGACAGACATAGGAACGAAGTGAAACACATGCCGCCGATCAAGTGTCCAAGCAGTAGTCTTTGGGATAGAAGGACTCGGTGAACCGGCTGTAGCGGACTACTATCGCCGTAAGCACGAGACTACATTTCCCCATATGAGAGGCTGCCAAGGATAAACAACTAGTTTGTCGGATCCCACTCATACCAAGCATTTCAATCATACACGCAATATGCCCGATATGAGTACATACAACATGGCATCACAACAAAACTCTAGAACTCAAAGTACTTTATTTAAGAGGCTCAGGAGCCATACATAACATATCCATACAGATAGGGGTCACATGACCCAACACTCAAGTCATACAAACATACAAGCACATGCGGAAGCAAACTAGTCTCGAGTACGAGACTCTAAAAAGAAAGTAAGCTTGTTGAAGCCCTTCTATCTACAGTGGCCCTTCACAAGCCTTGGATCACCACCTGGGTGGCTAGTTCACTCGTCGATGTCAAGGTCTACATAAAACCCATCGGAGGGGGCAGTGTTGTCGTCTGAAAACATTAATTAAGCAAACATGAGTACTGAGGTACTCAGCAAGTCTTACAACAGAATCCTATCATACATGCACATTCTCAAGAAGGTGGTGGAGTTATTGCAGCAAGCCAGCTTTGACTCTTGGCTAAACTATCCTACGTGACACCACTTTAAAAGCATTTGTCGCACACGAGTCCACTAATCACCATCACAATACTCCACCATGGATCCTCTTTCGTCAACCCACGAGAGGGCCATCCGCGACACTCACACTTATCTTGAGGCTTTTAGTAGTATCCATTTACTTGTCTATGAACTGTATAGGTGACCAAGTAGTCCTTTATCATGACGCCGCTATTCAATAGTTTTATACCCTACGAGGTGTACATCTTCACACACGCTCTCACCACTTATCGCTGCTACACGACATGTACTCGGCAACCTTCAAGCGGAAGCCCAATGAGGGTGTCGGCCACGACCGACTAAACACACGAGTCCCGAGTCCAGTTTATCGCCTATTCGGGTTCCATCCAGGGAGTCCGCCGAGGTTTCCACTAACGGCCCCGAACGATGTGTGCTGGGTTCCCGAGACACCAAACGGGCGAATCGGTACACCGGCCACGTGCCTACCGCAACACAGCCCACCCTAAGGTCAGCGCCATGCGTCCCCAAAGATGCTACAAACACCAGAAACTACTTGCAACTCCCGGGCTGAGGACAAGAGTGGTTAATAAGTCGAGAGGGTCAATTAAGGATCCCAATGCGTGGTAGTAGCTAAGTCTTAAATCACGCACACAGATCTCAGTTCTTAGGGACGACTTCAATGAAACAACCCACCATGCACTCCTACATTGCCTCTTATCGATACCTTTACCAAAACGTGTTCAACACTTTCACTCTCGAACCCGACACAACCTTTCACTCCAGTTCATCATCCCGATGAGCCAGACCTGACACAATTCTAAGCATAGCAAGCATAGCATGGTAGGAATCACAAACATGGCTCAATCAACTCCTACACATACTAGTGGGTTTCATCTAGTTATCGTGGCAATGACAGGTCATGCAAAGGAAGTGGGTTCACTACCGCAAAGACACAACAGTTTGAATCACATTGTCTTAATGCAAAAACAAGAGCGTAAGCGAGAACATGGGTTTGTATCGAATGATCAATGGGTTGCTTGCACGATGTAGTGGTGGTAGGATACCGCCCTTCAGACGGATATTCGGATTATCCTGAGGCGTAACCTATCACGAAAGACACACCGAAAATAAATAAACACATGACAATATGCAACAATATGATGCAGGCTATGACATGGCAATATGAATGTGTGTTGTCCTAATGCGAGGTGGAATAAAAAGGGATGAACTCATTTGAATCAAGATTCAAATGTTAGCTCATTTAACGTAGCCATAAAGGTGCATTATCTTAATCTGCTTAAACAGCAAGGTTAGCTTGTTCTGTCATGCATGAAACCTTTTCCAATGGATAGAATGGATTTTTCTGATCATTTTTCATATATAAATCTTTGCATTTGGAGTTACAGATTAATTTCTATGAATTTTTGAAGTTTGAACTATTTTCTGGAATTTCCTATAACAGAATAATTCTAGTAATTCATTTACTGCATCAGCAATGCGTCAGGGTGACGTCAGAGGTCAACGGGGACGTTCAGGTCAAACTGACCAGTGGGTCCCGCATGTCAGCACTTAATTTAACTAATTAGAATTAGTTTAAACTAACTAAGTTAATTAGCGGGGGGGGGGGGGGGCCCCTGTAAAAGACACAGGAGAGTAAACCAGGGCTCGCCCTGGTCAAAGTCAGGGTCAACTACGCCGGCGTTTAGCCGCCGGCGAGCCAGACGCGGCGGCGAGAGTGGTTTTGGGCGTTCCGGCAACCAAATGAACCGCGGAGGGCGTCTACGTGTGGCTGGGAGCAAGCCGCAGCTCTTGGTGGCGTTGGCTGGGCTCGGGGTGGCCGGAAACGGCGCCGGCGACGACCTTGGCGGTCGCCGGAGTTCGGGTGATGACGAACTCGTGGCTACGGGGTACGGCGAGGTGCGTGAAGTAGTGGGTTAGGCTCTACGCGATGCGGTCAGCATGTTATACACCGCGGGGTGACCGGTGGACGGCCGGAAGCACGTCGGCGACGAGCTCCGCGGCGGCGTCTGGGCGGTGAGCTCCGTGCAGTTGCTACGAGGCTCGGGAGCAAGAAAGGAAAGGAGGGGGAGGTAGCTGGGCTCACGGCGATCTCGAGGAGGCAAACGGTGCGGTCGGGGACGAGCTGGTGCGGCGGTGAAGTCGAAGGGGATCTCCGGCGACGGCGGAGTCGGGCGAGGTCGGTGCAGAGGCCTCGGGCCACGCGAGCGCTCGGGGCTCGGCTAGCTTGAAGAAGAGGAGGGCGGCGGAGCTCCTAGACACGATGGAATGGTGCAAGGACGACGGAGAGCGCGACTACGGCGACGGTGCGGCTGCGGTGGCGTCGGCCATGGCGTGGGAGAGCGAGGGAGAGGAGCTGGGGAGGAGGAAAGGTGTCTGCGGGCTCGGGGGGGGGAGAGGGAGCGTTCCGCGTCGACAGCTCGGCGAGGGAAGCGGCGAGGCGGCGGCCAGCTGCGTGGCACGCATGTTGTGCTCGCCGGCGAGCACTGCCTACTCGGGCCAAGCTGCAGCTTCGTGGCCTTGGCAAGCGATCTGGGCAGTGGGCCGTTAGGTGGCGCCAGTAAAGTTTTTTATTTCTGTTTTTTCTATTTTCTGTAACTTTGTGGACTTTTTAAAATACCTAGACAACTTCAAAATTCACCAAACTGCACCTGGTCCTTAGTTGGAATATTTCCGGCATGGAACATTTTAGTTTAGATTATTTGGGCATTTGAAATATTTTATATAATTTAAATGCCCAAACTCAAATACTTATGATTTAATTCAAAAACCTTATAATGACCTAGAAAATTGTGCACCACTTTTGGCAGAGGCACTGAACCAAAGCAAAGGTGATGAGCATTTTAGAAGGGCATTTCAGGTTCATTGAAAATAATTTTAGTAAGCCCTAGTTGGATTCAAAAGGGGTTCTGGAGGTTCTGTCTTCCCCATTTCAAATTTCTCATGAAAGTTAAACATGATGCAACACACTAATGCATGGACTAGCTAGGATGTGACAACTCACCCCACTCAAAAGAATCTCGTCCGAGATTTAGGATCCGCTATAAAAAGGTGGGATACTCAAGTCGAAGACGATCCTCCCTTTCCCAAGTTGCTTCTTGCTCGGAATGGTTTGACCACTGAACCTTGAGAAACTTGATATTCTGACGTCCAGTGGTACGCTCGTCCTGATCAAGAATACGAACGGGATATTCTCGATAGATGAGGTTATCTTGGAGATCAAGCATTTCGTGGTCCACTCCACGGATAGGATCCGAGAAGCAACGCCTGAGCTGAGAAACGTGTTAGACATCATGGACTCTGGAAAGATGCAAAGGTAGTTCCAATTGGTAGGCAACTTCTCCTCGTTTGGCAAGAATGCGAAAGGGTCCAATGTAACGAGGAGCCAACTTGCCTTTGATACCGAATCGATGGGTTCCCTTGAAAGGAGTAACCAAGGTAAGCCTTCGCCAATTTCATAAGCCATAGGCTTATGCTTGCGGTCATATTGGCTCTTTTGACGAGATTGGGCTGTTTTCAATTTCTCATGAATAACGCGAACCTGCTCTTCTGCTTCCCGGATCATATCCGGGCCAAAGAGTTGTCTCTCCCGGTTTCGACCAGTTAAGAGGCGTTCGACATTTCCATCCATAGAGAACTTGAAAGGAGCTTTGCCCAAGCTAGCTTGATAACTATTGTTATAAGCGAACTCGGCAAATGGAAGGCATTTCTCCCAATTCATACTGAAAGAGATGATAGAAGCTCGAAGCATATCCTCCAGAATTTGATTGAATCGTTCTACTTGACAACTTGATTGAGGATGGAAGGCGGTGCTAAAGGAGAGACGAGTTCCCATAGCATTTTGGAAACTTTCCCAAAATCGAGAGGTGAAGAGACTTCCACGGTCTGAGTTAATCTCAAACGGAACACCATGAAGAGACTCTATTCGAGAGATGTACAAATCAGCTAGCTGGCTAGCGGTTATACTCTCACGAATGGGTAGGAAGTGGGCTACTTTGGAAAGACGATCAACGACAACGAAGGTAGCATTATTCCCTCTCTTGGTCCTGGGAAACCCGGTAATGAAATCCGTACCGATTTTATCCCATTTCCATTCGGGAATAGCCAAAGGTTGAAGGGTACCAGCAGGCCGTTGATGTTCTCGCTTAACTCGACGATGCACGCCGCAATTAGCAATGTATTGAGCGATTTCTCTCTTCATCCTAGTCCACCAAAACCTCCGGCGAGGTCTTGATACATTTTAGTACTACCGGGATGAATGGTGAGAGGAGATTCATGAGCTTCCTTAAGGATCGATGTCAGTAGCTGTTGTTTCTTGGGAACCACCAAGCGGTTCTCAAAGAAGACAACACCTCGTTCATCTATGGAGAAACACTTAGCAGCTCCGCTTAGCAATGTTCTCCTTGATACGAGATATTCCTCTATCATACCGGGCGGTTATGATTTGATCCGTAAGGTTGGGTTTCGCCACCAGGGTGGAAAGGAATCCTTGAGGAACAATGTGAAGGTTAAGCTTACGAAATTCCTCGTGGAGAAAAGGTTGACTTTGTTGTAACATCAGATTGTTACAATAAGATTTGCAACTTAGTGTGTCAGCCAGGACATTGGCTTTGCCTGGGGTGCAAGATATTCCTAAGTCGTAATCTGTAATCAACTCGACCCAACGTCTCTGCCTGAGATTCAAATTCGGTTGGGTGAAGATGTATTTCAGACTTTGGTGATCAGTGTAAATTTCGCAACGATTACCAAGAAGGTAATGTCGCCAGGTTTTTAGTGCATGGACCACTGCTGCAAGCTCTAGATCGTGTGTGGGATAGTTATCCTCATGTGGACGAATCGCCGAGAAGCGTAGGCAATCACATGACGATCTTGCATGAGTATGCAACCTAATCCTTGTCGCGAGGCGTCGCAATAGATAATAAAGTCCTTAGAAAAATCTGGTGGAACAAGTACGGGAGCAGATGTCAGGCGTCTTTTCAGTTCCTGAAATCTGAACTCGCACTGTGGCATCCATTCGAACTTTTTATCTTTCTTGAGGAGTTCAGTTAGAGGCTTAGCAACTTTGGAGAAATTCTCGACGAAGCGGCAGCAATAGCTCGCTAGACCGAGGAAACTCCGAACTTGCTTGACCGATTCAGGTGGAGTCCAGTCAAGGACGGCTTGAACTCGCTCGGGATTGACAGCAATGCCCTTACCAGATATTACATGGCCTAGATAGGTCACTTCTGGTAACCAGAATTCACACTTAGAGAATTTGGCATAAAGGCGGTGCTCTCAAGTTTCATCAATACTAGCCTTAGATGTTCGGCATGTTCTTCCTCATTCTTGGAGTAGATGAGTATATCGTCGAGGTATACCACTACCTAATTTATCCAAATACTCCATGAAGATTGAGTTCATTAACCGAGAGAAGGTGGCTGGAGCATTGGTTAACCCGAAGGACATGACGGTGTACTCAGACATTGGCCATAACGAGTAACAAAGGCCGTTTTAGGAATATCTTCGTTCTTGATTTTGATTTGATGGTAGCCCAACCTCAAATCCATCTTGGAAAAGACTGAGGATCCCGCGAGCTGATCATACAGGTCGTTGATCCTGGGGAGCGGATTCTTGTTCTTGATAGTGATCAAGTTGATAGGTCGGTAATCTACAACCATCCGATCCGTTCCATCCTTCTTCTTGACGAAGAGGACGGGGCAAGCCCGTGGAGATGAACTAGGACGGATGAAACCCTTTTGCAAGGACTCATCGAGTTGTTTCTTAAGCTCGGCTAGTTCTAGGGGTGCCATCTTATAAGGTCTTCTAGAAATTGGAACGGTTCCGGGAACAAGATCTATCATGAACTCGACATCCCTGTCAGGTGGAACACCTGGCAGTTCTTCTGGAAAGACATCCGGAAAGTCACGGACTACCGGAATATCTTCGAGGTCTGGAAGGGGGTTGGCATTTAAGGAGTATAGCTGACGCTTAGACACTCGGGTTAAAACATTAACTGTCTTGCCCGAAGGATGGGTGAGTTGAACAGTTCTACTAGAGCAATCAATCTTAGCGTAATGGGCTGACATCCAGTCCATACCCAAGATGATGTTTATGTCCGAGGACTTGAGAGCTATTAGAGATGCAAGAAAGACTAATCTTTCGACAAGAATTTCATTCCCATGACTTATTCTAGAGGTTTGCCATCTAGAACCGTGGAGTCTGAATTTCCATGGAGGTGTGCATGTCATGAGAATCGTGGTGTTGTGCAATCGAGCATAGCTCTCGTAAATAAATGAATGAGATGCTCCAAAGATCAAAAAGAACAGTTGCCAGGATGACAATTAACAAGGAGCGCATCGAGGACGGCGTTGGGATCCTCATGGGTTTCCTCACCTGAAACATAGTAGACGTGGCCACGCAAAGGGCAGCTGGTTTGGCGTAGAGCACCTTTCCTGCTGGCTTACCACGGCCAACAAACTTTCCGATCTGACTGGGGTTGTTCTGGGGACACTCACGGATGTAGTGGCCCGTCTCTCCACACTTGAAACAGGTTATCATGCTGGGGCGTCGAGCAGCATTAGCAGCGGGGCCACCATAAGTCTTGGGCGGTACATACTGCTGGTTGGGGCGAGGCGCCTCCAAGGATGGCCTCGGAGTGAACCTGGGTGGCGTAGCGGTGTTTGGAATCCAGACCAGCGCTTCGAGATCCAGAGCCGGATGAAGAACCAAAGTCACGGAGTGCTTGCGTGAAGCTTCAAAGTCGACTGTCCAGTTTCAAAGACCGATAGCCTTGTTGACTAACCACGGAAGGAGGTGCACTCGTGCAGACGAAGATCACGGCGGCTTCGGGGCTAAGTCCCTTGCGGAACCTTGCTCGCTTCTTGGCATCGGTAGAAACCTCTTCAGAGCATAACGTGCTAGATTTCCAAACTCACGTCTGTATGCATCCACAAATCGGTCTACCACAGGTGAAATTGCAGACCTCTTCCCTCTTACGATCCATGAGACCTTCCGGGATGTGATGCTCACTAAAGCGGCACTGAATTCAGCCCAAGTAGTGATTTGGCCAACCGGGCGCATAACCTCATAATTCTCCCACCAAAGGCTAGCAGGGCCTTCGAGGTGATAGGCGCCAAAGGTAACTTTATCAGCTTCAGCCACGTTGGAAGAACGTAGCTTGTGGGTGATGCTGCGAAGCCAGTCATCCGCATCGAGAGGCTCAACAAAATGTTTGAACTTCGGTGGATATAGCTTGACAAAGTCATTGAGTGACACCAGATCATTCCTTGGCTGGCGTGCGGTATTCTGCTCAATCAGCTCCAGCAAGCGATTGGTCTCACGCTTGTTGCGTTCTGCCTCCAACATAACTTCGGCCAAAGAAGGCGGTTGAGGCAGATTTACATTCCTTGCTGCGCTGGCTTCTCCCTGCTCCGGAGCAGCAGGATTGTTGCGGGTGTTGACCATCCTAGGAAACAAAACAACGGTTTAAACCAGGATGGCAGAATTCAGCAAGGTAGTGCGGAATGTAATGGATAACACGGAATGCAGGGATGTTCATCCGTATGACATGGTAATATAGAAACTGCCATATATATACCAACGGTCATACACACCATTCACAGTTTAGTACAAGCCCGACGGAGTACAACTACAGTGAAAGGCGTTACATCTCATTGGAAGCATTCCAAACTCCTATACATTATTTTTCTACACTTCCAGAATGATACACACTAAGTCATATTCCACAGGTCGCGCAGGACGGTGGAAATACAACTATTACAATAATAGGGATACTACTACTAACTCAGACAGCTCCGTAGTAGTCCTCAAAAAATTCACCACCCATGCCTGGAAGCGGAACATGATCATCCGGGAACAGACGGTCCTGTGGAGCTTGCGGACCATAGGGACTCGGATGTGGCCGTGGTCCAACAAACGGCGGCAGACGAGGTCCACGAGGAGGGGTGATGCCTCCTACCTCACGCCACTCCATAAAATCTGGCAGACCAGCCCGCACAGGGTACAAGTCCCTCATGTCCATGTATCCGGCTTGCACGGCAGGTGCAAATCAAGTCAGAGTGGCCCAGTGATCGAAGCGGGCAAGAAGAGCTCCATACGCAAGGCCCGATTTTCACGGTCCTTGTCTTCCAAAGCATCTCAAGAGTGGTGCGGAGGAGAGAGTCCTCATGGGATGTGTCACAGACATACCCTGAAGGTAACCATGCGCCCCAGGGAGGGATGCTGGCATGTAGCGGAAATCGGTGTTGCACAGGAAGGCAGTTCTGGCTCGAATAATAGTCATCATCGAGTAGGCTGCATCCTGCACGGACATCCCAATAGTGACCCCAAGTCCATAAGAACAGTGGAGCGGTTCAAGAGCTCGGATAAGATGGATATATCCCGACCGTACAGATATTGGCTTTGATTAAAATCTCTAAGCTGCTCCTCGACGGTATATTCGGGATACCATCGGTAACCGGTCTCGACCATCACCCGAACCAACATGGTCGTGTGACCACACACATCAATGCAACGGGTCAGACGAGCCACTTGGTTCTGGGGACGGGTGGCCATCTGAAAGCACAGCCACAATGCAAAGACATTAGAATTTATAGGGAAAATCGGGCAGCATAACATCTGTAAATGCTCATGAACAGATTTGAGACATTCAAAATGAGATTGCAAAACCACTCAACAACATCATATCAAGGTTCTGGTTCAACTGATAGCATACTAAAAAGTAGTAGAAACTGAACTGAGGCTGTAACCAACAATCCTATAAGTTACTACGGATTAGTAACGCGTGAACCTGATAGAGAGAAGAGAGCCTAGTCCTATACCCACGTAGAATGAGAAGAGGATGACTCAGATCAGAGGGCATAAGGTAAAGGAGTAAAAAGAGCCTTACGTCCCTCCCACAATCAATTCCCCTACATATAACTAAAGCATTTCTAGACTCGACATCGAACAGTTTGGCTTAGCGAACCTATAGGCAGTCCGGCTCTGATGCCAACGCTGTCAGGACCCCGATTCCAATTCACATCGACCTAGACGGTAACAACACAAAACTCTATGCGGCCTCACGCACGGTATTCCCACGGGTGTCGCCTTACCATGGCCCGGGACCGTTTGCGCCTTTTGGCTCACGTATATGATAGTGTCGCTAGCATCCATATGACAAAGAACCTGGGCCGACATGGCTAGTCGTGAACCCAAAGCGGCGCTAACCCATGGGGACAGGCATACATGAATCACATCGAGCATGTCGGTCATCAACGTATGAATTCGGGCTGTAGCACTGGGCTAACAGGACTCCGGTATCCCGGCTGTAGCAGGCTAGGCAGGACTCGAATATCACCGTGACATTTCCCGAAGGACGAATGAGGAACGGCGAAACACATGCCGGCCGATCAAGTGTCCAAGCAGTAGTGTGGGCTAGCGTGACTCCGGTGAACCGGGCTGTAGCGGACTACTATCGCTCAGAAGCACGAGCTACATTTCCCCATATGAGAGGCTGCCAAGGATAAACAACTAGTTTGTCGGATCCCACTCATACCAATCATTTCAATCATACACGCAATATGCCCGATATGAGTACATACAACATGGCATCACAACAAAACTCTACAACACAAAGTACTTTATTTAAGAGGCTCCGAGGAGCCATACATAACATATCCATACAGATAGGGGTCACATGACCCAACACTCAAGTCATACAAACATACAAGCACATGCGGAAGCAAACTAGTCTGAGTACAGACTCTAAAAAGAAAGAAAGCTTGTTGAAGCCCTTCTATCTACAAAGGGCCCTTCACAATCCTTGGATCACCACCTGGGTGGCTAGTTCACCTGTCGATGTCAAGGTCTACATAAAACCCATCGGAGGGGGCAGTGTTGTCGCCCGAAAACATTAATTAAGCAAACATGAGTTCTCGAGGTACTCAAGAAGTCTTACAACAGAATCCTATCATACATGCACATTCTCAAGAAGGTGGTGGAGTTATTGCAGCAAGCCAGCTTTGACTCTTGGCTAAACTATCCTACGTGACACCACTTGAAAAGCATTTGTCGCACACGAGTCCACTAATCACCATCATAATACTCCACCGTGGATCCTCTCTCGTCAACCCACGAGAGGGCCATCCGCGGCACTCACACTTATCTTGAGGCTTTTAGTAGTATCCATTTACTTGTCTATGAACTGTATAGGTGACCAAGTAGTCCGATAGTTTTATACCCTGCAGGGGTGTACTTCTTCACACACGCTCTCACCACTTATCGCTGCTACACGACATGTACTCGGCAACCTTCAAGTGGAACCCCAGCGGGGGTGTCGGCCACGACCTGACTAAACACACGAGTCCCGAGTCCAGGTTTATCGCTTATTCGGGTTCCATCCGCAGGGAGTCCGGCCGAGGTTTCCACTAACGGCCCCGAACGATGTGTGCAGGGTTCCCGAGACACCAAACGGGCGAATCGGTACAACTGGCCACGTGCCTACCGCAACACAGCCCACCCCTAAGGTCAGCGCCATGCGGCCCCCAAAGATGCTACAAACACTAGAAACTACTTGCAACTCCCGGACTGAGGACAAGAGTGGTTAATAAGTTGAGAGGGTCAATTAAGGATCCCAATGCGTGGTAGTAGTTAAGTCTTAAATCACGCACACAGATCTCAGTTCTTAGGGACGGCTTCAATGAAACAACCCACCATGTACTCCTACATTGCCTCTCATCGATACCTTTACCAAAACGTGTTCAACACTTTCACTCTCGAACCCGACACAACCTTTCACTCCAGTTCATCATCCCGATGAGCCAGACGACACAACTCTAAGCATAGCAAGCATAGCATGGTACGAATCACAAACATGGCTCAATCAACTCCTACACATACTAGTGGGTTTCATCTAGTTACTGTGGCAATGACAGGTCATGCAAAGGAAGTGGGTTCAGCTACCGCAGCACACAACAGTTTGAATCGTGTTGTCTTAATGCAGTAAACAAGAGCAGAAGCGAGAACACGGGTTTGTATCGGAATGATAATTGGGTTGCTTGCCTGATGTAGTGGTGGTAGGATACTGCCCTTCAGACGGATATTCGGGATTATCCTCGGAGGCAAAACCTATCACGAAAGACACATCGAAAATAAACAACACATGACAATATGCAAAAATATGATGCATGCTATGACATGGCAATATGAATGTGTGTTGGCCTAATGCGAGCTGGAACAAAAAGGGATGAACTCATTTGAATCAAGATTCAAATGTTAGCTCATTTAACATAACCATAAAGGTGAATTATCTTAATCTGCTTAAACAGCAAGGTTAACTTGCACTGTCATGCATGAAACCTTTAGCAATGGATAGAATGGATTTTTCTGATCATTTTTCATATATAAATCTTTGCATTTGGAGTTACAGATTAATTTCTATGAATTTTTTAAGTTTGAACTATTTTCCGGAATTTCCTATAATGTAATAATTCCAAGAATTCATTTATGCGTCAAGAATGCGTCAGGGTGACGTCAGAGGTCAACGGGGACGTCCAGGTCAAACTGACCAGTGGGTCCCGCATGTCAGCACTTAATTTAACTAATTAGAATTAGTTTAAACTAACTAAGTTAATTAGCAGGGGGGCCCACCTGTCATAGACTCAGGAGAGTCAACCAGGGCTCGCCCTGGTCAAAGTCAGGGTCAACTACGCCGGCGTTTAGCCGCCGGCGAGCCAGACGCGGCGGCGAGAGTGGTTTTGGGTGTTCCGGCAACCAAATGAACCGCGGAGGGCGTCTACGTGTGGCTGGGAGCATGCCGCAGCTCTTCGTGGCGATGGCTGGGCTCGGGGTAGTCGGAAACGGCGCCGGCGACGACCTTGGCGGTCGCCGGAGTTCGGGTGATGACGAACTCGTGGCTACGGGGTACGGCGAGGTGCGTGAAGTAGTGGGTTAGGCTCTACGCGACGCGGTGAGCATGTTAGACACCGAGGGATGACCGGTGGATGGCCGGAA